>JAWUZG010000107.1:0-1200000 GCA_036785705.1 Acanthornis magna | reverse complement strand
TGTCCATTGCTGGGATCACCAGGAGGACAGAGACCTAGACTGGAGAGAGTTTGGTGGAGGACCAGCAGCCTGATGAAGTGGGTGGCACATCTTCTCTATGCAGAAAGGGCCAGAGTGCTGGGACTGTTCAGCCTGGAGAAGACAAGGCTTAAGGGAATCTCAGCAGTGTATATAGTTACTGGAAATGAGCATGTAAAGAGGACAGAGCCAGGGGCTGCCGGAGGTGGCTGTGCCTCTTCTCTCAGAGGCTGCTCCTTCCAGCACCTGGTGTACCTGTACCAGTCTTCCACCCCTGCCAGGGACAGGCCACTGGGCTCTTAGTGTGACCTTCTGTTCTTCCCCTGAAAAGTAAGAACAGGATAAGAACAGAAAAAGTTGTTTTGAAACGGTTGATATGTCAGTTGTAGCCCAGGCACAAATTATGTACAACAATTCTTTGCATTTTGGTGTCAGAGTTCAGTCTGAGAAGTAGTGCAGTGTTACGATTAAGTGTTTTGTCTCCGTTTCTACATAAAAAATCTTCAGTAATGAGCATCCTAGGATCTATTCAGCCTATCTGTTAATTTTTAACTTCTAAAACTTTCAAGTTAGTCTAGAAGTCAGGTTGGTGTCATAACTCTCAATATTGATTGATTAAATGATTGGTAGAGCTGGCTCTATTTTGGGAGACAAATACAGTGATAACTTGGGTGTAGCCGTCTGATGTCTGCAGTGTCTGTCCTGCACTACCTCACATGAATAGAGGGTGCTTTTGATGATGACTATTTTGAGTGTTGCATTATACTACTTAGGACATTATTTGGAAGATTCTAGTTATTATATTTGAAAATAAATTGAAAGTCATCTTGAAAGAATTATTGTCAAAGATCATTACATGTAGGTATCTGGTTTGCCTATTCCTAAAATGCCTTTTTTCCCCTTTCTCCCAGGAAAGGAGCTAATCGATACCTAACTGTAAGAAAAAAGGATGGATCAGAACTAACACGTGCAGTAATGACCTGTGCCTTAGCTCCTGGTACAAAACACGCTATTCGTACTTTAATTCGGAATTTTCCTGTCACCAATAAAGAACGAACAGAACTTCTGCCAAAGACAGAACGAGGAAATGCCTCTGCTGTTGAGTCTGGTATGTCCAGTGTGTCTTGTGATATGGAGTTGTCAATCAACACTACTTGGAAAAACAACCCAACCACAGAACAAACCCCTTTATGTTCTGTCTCCTCTTCTGGCCTGACACCCTTCTTTCCAAACAAACCTATTAATTTTCTTGACTTTTAATTGTTAATATAGGGTCTTTTAAAACTGGTGCCATGAGGCGCTCAGGCAGTCATGTCACCCACATTGCAGTGTCTCCCTCGTATCAAGTTAATTTTGAGTCTTTGAGCCAATTTCAACCAAATTGTTTTTGAAATACAATTGGGAAATGTGGGTTTGTGCAAGTTCCATGGGTAAGATTGAAGAGACAAATGTTACCATCACTCTGTATAAAAACACCCTTGTGAGAAAATGAGACTGGCTGTTGTGCCTTTTGGAATCCATGTTCTTGATAAAATAAGTTCATGTTTTGTTTTGTCATCTTCTAAAATAGATTTGGTCTCTCAGAGGCTATTATGTAAACTTGATTTCTAGAGAATGTAAAGTTCTCTGGAAGACAAACTTCTGATATAAGAGTTTTTTAAACAATGCTTTTAACATGGGTATTGCCGTAACAGTTATGATTGTAGAAGTTGTGTTTCTGTGTACAAAGCTGGCTGTAGTGAACAGAAAACATACAAGTATGCCTTGTTTCAGTGGATATTTCTGATTCATTATGTTTGTGCTTTAAGTGCTTCCTTTGTTAGCTTGCTTTCTCAGTTGTTTCATTTGTTTAATAAGATTGTTTAGTGGACAGAAGGAAACTATAATAAAAGTGCCAAAAAGGAATTTCTTAGGGCTGTAAGGTATAAATTAATGAATAGTGTAAATTTTTTCTTTCTTCTCCAGAATGGACTTTGGCTCTTTTAATCTGTTAGTCTGTGTCTGTCTTGGTAAAGCAGTGTTTGTAAGTTAATATACAAATCTGTTAATTGCATTAAGTAATTACATTATGCCTATATAATTGCATTAAAATCGAGTTTACAGTGAGCTTCTCAATCTTTTGGAAAATAATTATTAAAGAATTACAGAGTAGCATTTATAATACTGGCGTTGAAGTAGCGTCCTCAGAAGAGTGCAGGTTTTTTAGCTGCTTATGCAATTGCTTTCTAATACATCCCACTGCTGCATGGCTCCAGGGCTCTTGGTACGTCATGGTTCAATTAGTACCTGTTAAGACAAATCTTATGGTCTAGATTATTAGGTTATGTGAGACTGACTGGAAGGAGGTCTTAAAAGACCCGTAAGGATGTGAAAGAAGGCATATGAATCACAGTAAAGTGTTGGAAAGCGCACTTATCAGTCTTGAATAATTTAAATGTTTAACTGTATGGTGGATTTTTTTAGGCAGATTCTTGAGATAGTAATGTGTAAACAGATACAAAGGCCAAGAAAATGTGCCCCAGGTTTTCCTTTGCTAGTTTAGTTTCTGTTTCTCTTTAAGTTCTTCATGCCTTTTTTTAACTTGAGCAGTGGGCTGGGGTAGTTGTTGTGTTCCTAATTTCTATGAAAGTAAAAAATCCTTTGGAAAATATTTATTTGAAGCACCATAACTAAATGTGTTACCATAAAATGACTTTTAAATATGTCATGGGTTTCTCACCTTATGAACAGGGATGCTAATAAAATCAGGAGTGTTCATTTTTAAGTACTATTTAAAATAGTGTTTTAGTGATCTTCCTGTGTAGAAGTAACTTATTGCCTTCTCTTCACAGAAAACAAAGAAGTGAACAAGACAAGTGGACGACTTAGTGACGGTGTCCCACAGGTTCCAGTGAAAAGAGGGGAATCAGAGTTTGATTCCTTCAGGGAATCACTACCAGTTTTTGAAAAACAGGAAGAAATTGTCAAAATAATAAAGGACAATAAAGTTGTTTTGATTATAGGAGACACTGGATCAGGAAAAACTACTCAAGTATGTTTCTTTAATGAAATAAAACACATAACAGTATTTATACAAAACTGATGACAAATTTGTAATATTTCTGTAATAAGGGATTTTTTAATTCTAGTTTTAAGGCTTTTGTTTTCCTACATGTTTCAAAGAGTTGATCAATTTTTCGTTAAAATAATAGAACGGTAAAGGGAAAGTAGCTATAGCTTTGTATACCCTTTTTTTTCTGAAGCTAGTTCTGTTCCTAGTATCTAGAATATTATTGCTTTAAAATGAAAGATTACCTACTGGGGTTTTTTTAGTAGGTTTTTTTTAGTAGTTTTCCCTGAAGCAGGAGAGAGAAACCAACTTTTGGTTGGTTGAATGGGTGGGGGTTTTTGGTTTTGTTGTTGTGTTTTGTTTGAAACAGATTAAACGTAGTAGCAGAAATAGATTTTTGTGGTCTTTTTGCCACTTCAGGTACATTTGCAATGATAATCCTATTGTGAGTCCTTTTGTATCCTGTGTGATATTGACATTCAGTTAAATTGTTTTACTGTGGTAAAAAAGTAATGAGTTTATCAAACTAAAAAGTAAATTTAAACCGCTTCTTTACAGATCCCCCAGTTTATTCTTGATGACTGTCACAAAAATGGAACTCCCTGCCGTATATTTTGCACTCAGCCAAGACGCTTGGCAGCACTTGCTGTAGCTGAAAGAGTGGCAGCAGAAAGAAGAGAAAAGATTGGCCAGACAATTGGTTATCAGATACGATTAGAAAGCAGGTACTGGTGATATCTCTTAAAGACAGTTGATCTGGTGTTGGTGTCTTTAGTCACGTGAATATTTAAACTACAGTATATTTGGGATGCAGCCCAGTAAAATATCCGTGTGTAAAGTATAGGTAGGAGATGTTATTTTGGGTAATCAGTATTTAAGACTTGAAAAGGACAGCTTTTCTCCTGTATTTTGCAGTTTCATCTAGTGAGTTGTTCTACAGAACTGAACTGCAAGTGCTTCCTCTTGATTTCTTCTAGAGAGTATATATGTGGATATCTTTGTCCTCTCGACTTTTAACCTATGCAAATGAAAAAGTTCTGCAAGCTTTGAAAATGGGCAGGAAGACCAGCATGCTGTAACATAAGTTCCATAGTGAGAGTCGATAGGGCACATAAAAGGGAAACAACAAAATAGGAAAGTGGGTGATGATGTTGAGGATTACCAATCTACTTTGGGTTAAATTTACTCTGTTTCAGCTTTTATGTTTAAAGTGAAAGCAGAAATTTCTAGATGATCTGAGGAATTTGTTCCTAAAGCAGAGCAGGGACGGACCCAAGTCTGAAGATTGTGTGTAGTTTCTAAATTCTTTGAATTGTGTAAATAGTGGGATTGTCAGGAATGGGCAGCAGTTGGGATACAACTTAGAAGAAGATGACAAAAGGTATGGCTAATTATATTGCTTATATGGATGAAGACAGTACATATCTAATGAAAATGAATGCACTTGAACAGCAAAGCCAAGCTAAAGAATTTGAATATACATACCAAAGGTCACAAAGCTATTAAGGGAGAAAAAGAGCAAGTAAAGATGGATTGCAAATAACGTGGATGATTAGTGTGTGGAAGAATTATGCTGAATGAAGAAAAACAAAGTATAGGTCAAATGGAAGTATTACTGGAAGCAGCGCAGAAGAATCAGTAAGTTCACATGAGAAAGAGCAAAAAGGGAGAGATGGCAATGTTTCCATCTTGGCAAAAAGTGTTCAATGGAAGTCTTTTCAGAAGCACAGAAATCTATTTTTTGAACTTTTATTGTCTATTTGACAGTAGTGGTGATTTCTAGAAGGCTGATGAAAAAGAGGAGTAGAGATTAAAAAAGTAAAGCACTTCCATCTGGTATGTGTTTCTTGATTTCAATATGTAAGAGTATTTTTGAAGTGAAGAAAGAATTCCAAACTTGAAAGGAAGTACACACGTGTGTGTGTGTGTGTGTGTGTGTCTTCGTTTGTATAGTACTCTACAGTTTTTTCTGGAAGTTTTCAGTACTTAAAGTGGTAATGCTGGCGGAAGTAGAGGCAATTGCTGTTTTTACTTGCGCAGCTAACACTGCCACAGGTAGTAGGTACTTTTAAAGAATTTTAGATTCTTGAAAAATCACAACATTTGAAAAGGTTCAGCTGATTTTCAGTGTATTGGGTTTGTGTGGCAAGGTTGTGGTAGCGAGGGGGATGCTTTTTGTGATTCCCACATGTCTGATAAAGCCTCTGCCCAGCTGTCTGTAAGAGAGACTCGCCACTGGCCAAGGCTGAGCCCACTGGCAGCAGTGATCATGCCTTTGGGACAAAATATTTGAGATGGAGGAAAAAAAAAATCTGTGCAGCAGCACAAAGAGAGGATTGCAAATTTTTGAGAGAAATAGCTTTGTAAACACCAAGGTCAGTGCTAAAGGAGGGGCACGAGGTGCTCCAGGTGCCAGAGCAGAGATTCCCCTGCAGCCCCTGGTGGAGACTGGTGAGGCAGGATGTTCCCCTCAGCTCCTGGAGGTCCACAGTGGAGCACATAATCCACCTGCAGTCTGTGGAGGACCCCGTGCCAGAGCAGATGGTTGCCCAAAGGAGGCTGTGACCCTGTGGGAAGCCTGGGCTGGAATAGGCTCTGACAGGACCTGTGGCCCCACTGAGAGAGGAGTCTTCCCGAGAGCAGTTTTGCCCAGACTTGTGAACCGGTGGGGGTCCCGTGCTGGAGCAGTCTGTTCCTGAAGGACTGCACCACATGGGCGGGACCTACACTGGAGCAGTTTGTGAAGTGTGAGAAATCCATCCCTTGAGGAGGAAGGAGCGGCAGAGACAAGATGTGAACTGACCACAGCCCCCACTCCCTGTGCCCCTGTGCACTGAGAGGTTGGAATTACAGAAAATTCAAAGTTACGCCTGGGAAGAAGGGCGGGGTGCGGGGGTGGTATTTTAATGTTTGTTTCTTTTGAATTTAATTGGTAATGCACTAAGTTGCACAAGTCAAGTCTATTTTGCCCATGATAGTAACTGGTGAATGATTTCTCCCTGTCCTTACCTTGACACATGAGCCTTTTGTTGTATTCCTTCTGCCTTGTCCAGGTGAGGAGGAGAGGGGTAGAGCAGCCTGGGTGGGTGTCTGGCATCCAGCCAAGGTCAACCCACCACGGGTAGAAAAATACAAAGACTATATCTGAGGGTATTCTGAAGAATTGATCCTGTCTTTCCAAGGCAGTTTGCACTGAATTTTCCAGTACATTAAACAACATGGAGAGGTTCTCAAGGTTCTGTTTCACTTGCATATTAATTTAGAAAAAAGTTAATCTCACCTTGTTAATTAATCCCTTGCCTGAAGTTTTGGAGCATTAGCACCAAGAATCCTTAGGAACTCTTTGGAACAGGCGTCGTTTATAAACAAATAGTATGCATGAACTCTTTGGTGACAGAACTGTGATTCACTTCTGGTGAGGAGCTGCTCAATCTTTAATTTTTAGTAGACAGTGGAAAGCAGCATTGAAATGGTGGAAAAAAGCTGAAGCATCTTTGTGAACTGTTCAATAGGGTTTCTCCAAAGACACTGGTGACCTTTTGCACTAATGGCATACTGCTGCGCACACTGATGGCAGGAGACAGCACCCTATCAACTGTGACACATGTTATTGTGGTAAGGATCTTGTCTTTCATGTGAGATGGAGCAGTATGTATTGTTAGTTAATTGGAAGATGAGGTCCTAGTTTTCAACATTAATTTGGTGAACATTTAAGGTGCTCTTGTTATAATCTGAATTAGCTTTAAAGAGTTACTGATTTTTTTTATCGTAGTATGCATATTTTTTGGGGGGGTTGTTGTTGCTTTTTTCTTGTAAAAGCATCTTATTTTAGGTTTGTGCCAATAATTAATTTTGGAATTTGTGAATGTGGAGAGCAGTGGTCTAAATTTTTCTGAATTTCCTCTGTCAGCAGAAAAGCCTTAGGGTGGCTTACAAAGATTCAATGCTAGTCTGTCAGAATTTCTGTTATCATGTACTTGATTTTGCACTACCAAATTTACAGTCCCTTTATTTGCCCAATGTTTTCAAGATAAAATGTAGTCAAATCTCTAGCAAATTATTTGTGTTCCTGTATGAATATGAGAATTTCCTGTTGTGGAGTTTGATAAGTTAGTGGAACCAGAATGTTTACTGCAAATTCTCCACTGCTGAAAACAGAAAAAAACATGGTAATTTTAGGTGCCTGGCTGTTTACCAGGGTGCAAAAAAGTGCAGGAATGATTTATGCAGTCTTGACTTCAGCCTGCAAATCTTGTATTTGGGTTCTTGATTCATACATTTAGAATATAAAACTGAACAGAAGATAGACAAAGATGATTAATCAGCCATATGCCTTAATGATAAGCTTTTTGCATGATTTAATGGATCTGAGAAATGTATCTTTTTTCCTCATTACATGGTATCATCTAGTTCTTTAAATGCTCATCAGTTGTGAAGGGAGATTTTATTGAAATAAGATTTGTAGGATTTGCAGTTTGTGGCATTATTTTGAAAATGAGATTCAAGTACAAGAATGAGAGAAGTTTCAGATACTCTTTGATCTCTGAAATTAAGGTCTGTGTGGGATGTGCATTAGAGTGAAGTCTGCTCTGATACCTTTACAAAACTTTTTGAGGTTTTTTTACTTTGGGATGGTTTTTCAAAAAGTCCTCCTTAAGCTAAACTTAAACATTTTAATGCCTCTGCCATGTAACACAAAATGACATACTTTAGTTTAAATAAAATTCCATATTTGTAAAAAGTTATGATCTTGGATCTGTGATGTTTATCTGTTCTTTTTCCTTTTGCTTTGCTTTTCTTTCTTACAGGATGAAGTACATGAGAGAGATAGGTTCAGTGACTTCTTACTAATAAAACTGAGAGATGTGTTGCAAAGCCAAGCTAATTTAAAACTAATTATTTCTAGTGCTGCTCTAGATGCAGATCTCTTTATTAGGTATTTTGGATGTTGCCCCGTAATACACAGTAAGTACCTAACTAATATCTAAAATCTCAGTAGACCTGCCCTGAGACTCATAGATCTTACTGAACTCTATCAAACCATTCTGAGTAAAGGCACATGATAAATTACACTGACAATTACAGCAGTGTTTGTTCTTTGTTTACTCAGGTTTAGTGTTTCTTAACTATTTGCATCTACCTCAGAGGGAAGTGTTTTTACCAATGGCTGTTCTGTAAATGCGGGGATGTCCTGGCCCCCTCTGTGTTCCATTCAAGAAGGAGGGAAAGGTTCTTAAAGTGCTGGTCTGCATAGTGGTACAGACCCTGGAGTTTACAAGAGTGTGATAGCTATCAGTATATTCCAGTAAATTCTAGTTCTGGCTTCAGAGGTTGCTACTAGTTACTGGAAAAAACTCAGGTACAGATAACTGTATCTGTTCATTTCAGAAATACAGTCCTAGGCAAACTGGGGTTTATCTTTTAATCACATGATTCTTGGCTTCATTTAGAATTTTCTCTACAAATCATTGCTTAATTTTAGGGGATGTTCATGAGAAAGACTTACTTTTTCTTATTTACACATAAAAGTGTTCATTTCTGGTTTTCAGTTTTGAATTTTTGCCTAGGAAAATGGGGCTTGCTTCTTTTTGGAGGCAGGAATCTGGAAGTTACACATGCTTTAATGTTTGGCAAATTTTTTTTTGGGAAAAAAAACCTCATAGTAATCTTCGTATGGTTTTCTAACTTACTTTGTTGGTAGCTTCTTATCCTTTTAGATCAATAGATCTATTATTTACTGTCTCTTTCTTCAGTTTACCGCAGTGGTTATACTGTTATCACATACTGGATAACAGGATAATCATGGCATAATCACAATTGAGTAGATGCTTTTTCCAAGTTTTTAATTTAAGAATTAAAAGAAGAGGGTTTAGATGCTTTGTCTCTTATTGTAATGAAAAAAGGTTTGATTCTTCAGCAGTATAGCTGACACAATCCTGACCACAGAGGCCAGCGTATTTAAGTTGTGGGTTTCTGCAGTCCACAGAGTGTGTGATCAGTGTAAGAAAACTTCCTCCGTGACAGATTCTAAAAGTATGTGAATTGTAGCTTGTGCTTTCTGAAGGAGAGAAGAGTCCTAAGTGATACAAACTTAGCTGTGGTAAATGTCTGCTAAGGAACCAGAAGTTTAAAATAGATATTAATTGTTCCTGTGTAAAAGCATAACTTAATGTTCATAAAAATAAGTCTAGAAAACAGTGATGTTAAAAGAGAAATCAAGGTAAATTCATAGGAGAGAAAGACAGTGGGAAGTAGTCAGTAAGGAAAACCAAAATTGGCTGCACTACTTGGGGACATTGAGAGAAGTCCATCTCCTCTTATGCTTCCCACGAAAGAACATAGTTGAATACAAACATGGCAGTCTGCTTGTGGGATCTTGCACTAAAACTGTCTTAATTGCTCTTACCATGTAATTCAGGTGGCTGACAAAGAATTCTTTTTTGTACACCTAAACAAAAGTGACTGTTTTCTTTTTCTCATTTGATAAAATTGCAGTAAGTAACTGTCAATCTTATATCTCTTGCTGTTAACTCTTAATAGAATTGAAGAGGTTAATGAGAAACAAGATATACTGCTGATGATATTTTCTTTTTGAATTGTTTTGGGGTTTGTTTGTTTGTTTTTTTTGTGGCCCAATCACTTAAAGAAAATAAACTCAAGTGAAGATGCTCTTACAAGACTTTTTAAGGAATGCAGTAATTCATTTAATCAGGCCCAGTCATGTTTAATTCACTTTTCTGGTCTATAAAAATTATTTTTAAGAACTAATGTTGTAAGTGAAGCTAGGGAATATCTAATCTTTCATTAATTATTTCTACTTTTAGTCCAAGGAAGACCTTTTGAAGTTAAAGAGATGTTTTTGGAGGACATTTTACGAAGTACTGGGTACACAAACAAAGAGATGGTAAAGTACAAAAAAGAGAAGCAGCAAGGTTGGTGGACTTGTTAATTGCTTGCAATGAGTCTCATTGATTGATTGGACAACAAATAGGAGATTCTCTGTTAAAATTCTAAAGTCAGATTGTTAAATGAAACATGGTTAGATGGCAGTAAGTGTCTTTAAAACTCTGTGTTTACATTGTTGATGTAGACTGTGATTGAAAAAAGTATTTTTACTTACAGTGGTTGTACTCTTACTTCTTTCAGTTGATAAATTGTATTTTTCCTAATTTTTACAAAGTAGAATTACATACAATTGGAGGCTTTGCCCTCATGAAAACTATAAAAACATAAGATACAGTATGCTGACATTTAGGTGCAAATTAAAGTGGAGCCATTAGAGAAGGCAGGATTTTGTACATCTTGCACAGAAGCAGTTTCTATTATTAACATTTTTCAGTGCATTCTTCGGACTTGGATGCATTTAACATGCTTAGCTCAGGAGCGTTAACAGGCTTGAACCTATAACATACAATCCTAACTGCACATTTATCACGGTGCTCAGCTCTTGATCACTGTGGGTAGAAAAGCTCAGCTAAGGCACTGATGGCTTCTGCTGTTTCTTTTACTTGTACACAACAATTAGTTGTTACATGCAAGAGTTGTATCACTGCTCTTTGGTATTTCACTTCTGGAAAAAGAGAAACTGGACTGAGAATTATGTAGGAGGTAGTTACTTAGGAAGCTCGTTTGAATGTGGCGAATTGGAGGCTAAATGGATTAAGCAACCAAGTGGTATTTCTTGCCTTGTTCTTCATACAGATGTTTGCAGTGGTGCACTTTGGGTGCCCTTAATCATTAAATTTATATTGGGTGGGTAACAACATTCTAGATTAAATAAGAAATCAAATAATTTTGTGACTTGATATAGCTATTTTTTTTAAACTGAAATCAATGGATAATTAAGATGACTGTAAAACTTTTTGTGGAAATCCTTGATACATTCTAGAAGAAAAACAGCAAAACACTCTTACTGAGTGGTGTTCTGCTCAAGAAAAGAATAGTAAGCTGGAACGTGAGAGACCAAGATCTGTCCCAAGGGCAACTGAAGAGTGTAATCTGTTGGGTGATGTTGGTGACACAGTATTTAATCAACTGGTAAGTTTTTACTTTTGTTGGGAGATATGTTTAAATCTGCTTTAAAAACTGTGTTCAGAAGATACTAATCCTATACAATTTGTCAAAGGATATTAATGTATTTTGTAGATGGTTTTTCCTTAACTACTCTAGCCGAAGTGTGCTTTTCAGTTACAATGGTTTGTAGATAACTTTTCTTCAGATTAAGTGGCTGAACTGCCATTGCTTAAAGTACTTGGCATATGGTACTATAAATGCTTTAACTGGTTCCTGAATGCTGAGTTTCTGATTGTTACTTGGAAAAGTAACTGTTCAATTTCTTAATGTGTAATTTATGAGAGTAAAGGTAAGTCTTGGAGGACATCCATTTTTCAATACTGCTTTTTCTCTTCAGACTGAAAAAGATGTGAATTGCCTTGAACCATGGTTAATAAAAGAAATGGATTCTTGTCTTTCTGACATCTGGTTGCATAAAGATACTGATGCCTTTGCTCAGGTGTTCCATCTCATTTTAACTGAAAATGTCAGTGGTAAGTTTATAGTCTTATGACATAAGAAAAAGAAAGACTTGAATTTCTGTTGCTGCTTTATCTCCAGTTTCAAACATTGTTAGGTTTAAATTCTGATGCCTGTTGGAAAAGTGAATAGAACTAGCAGAATTAATGAATTGTTTAGTTATTTTTTGTTGCACTTGTTTTGAAGGAGTGACAGATGTTATGACGTGTCTGAAGTAGTGTTAAATTCACATGAACTGAGTGGTAGGATGAAGTGAGAAAACAAATTCTCTTTAACATGGATTTTAAAAGTCATATAAGTCACATTCATTCCACATTTAGATTAGAAAATAAGAATGTGTTTATTTGGTTTGCTGATTTATTTGTTTATTTATTTACTTGTACTTCTCAGTTGATTACAGGCACAGTGAAACCAGTGTGACTGCACTAATGATTGCTTCAGGGAGAGGCTTTTTGAGTCAAGTAGAGCAGCTGATCAGTATGGGAGCAAGTATCCACTGCAGATCATCTAATGGCTGGTAAAAACCAACAAGCAACCCAAAAGATATATTTATTTGTCAATATACAAATGAGAGCCAAATTTCTATAACATTTGAAGTAATTGCTGACTTAACAGACTACTGTAAGCAATAGGAGGTTTTGACAGTCTGAACATTTTCTAACTTCTGTTCATCACATTGTATTCTGGAAATTCTAAGTTGAATCCTTAATTACAGAGTCTTGGGCTATGTCTCTTTTAAAGTGAGAAATCTAAAGAAGATTTTTGTGTAACTCTTTCAGGATGGCTGTGGACTGGGCTAGACACTTTGGACAGACCGAGGTTGTTGACCTGTTGGAATCGTACAGGTAGGCTATAACTACTTTGCAGAAACAGTTGAAGGGAAATGTTGAAGAGAAATTTGCATTTTTTCTTTTAATCAGAACAGTTTTTAGCTTTTTATGCCTTCAAATCTGACCTAAATAGCTGGATTTATTGGGAATATTTTGTAGAGACCAGTATTTTTAGAACACAACACTTTTTAGTGTAGTTTCTGTTTGTGTAGTACCTGCTTATGGGAGGAAAATGTTTGGAAATATGTTTATTTTAATTTTTTTTTAATGTAACGGGTAAACAAGAGGTATCTTTATACTTTGAGTTCTGACATTTTGCTTATGGATGTGTTTCAATGAAGTGTAAGAAAATGGAAGTGATGATAAGAACTGAAGTTTCATGCTTTGTTGGATTCCACTTAAATCAGTGACTATTATTAGTGCTCTGGAGGTGCTGTTCTGCTACACTTTAAAATTCAAAAGGAGTAGTCTTGTTGGGGTTGATCTGAGTTTAGCTGGTGGCTGAATGCCAACCCAAAACAAAAGCCCTTGACTCTGCTCTGTGCATTTGTCTGTTTTAGTGCTTCAGCAGGATTTGGAAATCTGGATGAAAGTTCCTTGGTCCAAGCAAGTGGTAGTGACCTTAGTGCAGAGGACAGAGAACTGTTGACAGCTTATCATCACAGTTTTGATGATGAAAAAGTGGATCTGGACCTCATTATGCACTTGCTTTATAACATCTGTCATAGTTCTGAGGCTGGTAGGTATACATACACACTCCCAATAAATTACCATACGTTCAGCCTTTGAGGAACGCTGCCCTTTTTTTGGAAACACTAAATAGGTAAAACCTTCCAAGTGCTACTCTTCACAATACTAATACATATTTGAAGTGAATTTTCTGCTTAACTGAAAACCTGCCTCTTTTTCAGGAGCGATTTTAATATTTCTTCCTGGATATGATGAGATAGTTAGCCTTAGGGACCGTATTCTTTTTGATGACAGGAGATTTGCTGATAACGCTCACAGGTAAAGCCTCTAGTTCCTATGGTTGAGGTTTTTATTGCTTTTTTTAACAATACTTAAATGTGCTCTTTGTTTTGCATTAGATATCAGGTTTTCATGCTTCATTCAAATATGCAGACTTTTGATCAGAAGAAAGTGCTTAAAAGTCCACCTCCTGGTGTGCGCAAAATAGTAAGTTTTAGAGGGCTTTGTCAGATATTTTATTAATTTATTTTGTCTTTGCTTTTCACTATAGTTTTGGTTGTTTCTTGTTTTATTTGCAGATTCTTTCTACAAATATTGCAGAAACCAGCATAACTGTCAATGATGTGGTATTTGTTATTGACTCAGGCAAGGTGAAAGAGGTATGATTGGTTAAAACTTTCTGTGAGAAGTAAACATCCTGGTGTTATTCTATAATATATAATATGCAAGTTGTTGCTACTGGTTTTTTATAGTAGGCTGAGAGCACTAGTGTATGTCAAGTAATGAAAGTCACGGAGAAGTTTTGAAATTCATTTTATGACAAATCCTGTAAATAGCCAGCTGTTAATAAACCCTCTAAAAACTACTGTAGTTTGAAATGTTGACTTTTTTTTTTTTTTTTAATTTAGAATATCTGTTTGTTCTTTTAAAACAAGTTCATTTGTTTAGACAATTGTCTTCCTGAGACTTCAGAGAGCGCTGGGAGTTCCCTTCGTCCTACTACAATGTCAAGTCCAAATCTAATCCATTAAGTTTTTAAGTCTTGTTTCTGATGTATTGAATGCCCATTCCCAAACTACTTGTTAAGGAAAAGTGAGATAGCATAATGAGGTAGTTAAGACCTTTTATATGTCTTTGAAAATGAAGTTGGATTTCATAGAGGAGATACATGCCAAATTTCTAAGATTCTTATGGTGATATAATTTTTCTGTAATTTTGCGTCAAATGTAGGAAAATACGGATGTAATTTCCAAGTGAGGCAAAGAAGAAAACTTTAATCAGTATAATAACTGTTGCGGTGGCACGGGTCCTAATTAGCCCTGCACTCTTCCCCACATCTTTTCTCCTTATATGGTTAGGTTTCGGGAAAGTTCGACTTATTGTAACGTTTACTAAACCCCTGGGTTTTGGTTACTCCCCCTGAAAACCCCATTCGCTGTATCCCCTTGGTACCGCCCCGTCCCCTCTCCCTGATTGGTTCCCGATGCTGGCCACTCCCATTCCCTGCTTCCTCTTAACCCCTTGCTGACCAGTGCTCTGGACTTGGAGCCTCGGTCTTTGATTCCGTCCTCATGTTCCTGTCTCGTCTGCGTTTTCCTGCAATAAACCTTTCCCTTCAAGACCCAGCCTCGAAGTCCATCTGCTCTGTACCATTCTGGTTCCCGGCTCGTCTCACCTCCTAGTTTCTTTGCAGTGCTGCACCGCGAGCTCTGAGCGACTGCGTGCTCGGTGTGTTATCGCCGCTGAGCTACGCTTGAGCTAGCCGTGCAGCTGCGACAAGAGACCGCGGCGTGGGGCTTGGAGATAAGCCTCTGCATTGCGATAAATAACATATCTTTTCCTGATTTGTGAGAATTCAAAACACAGTCCATATCTTTTATTGACTCACAGTTACCTACTGACTAGAAAAATTCCTTTCAGGAAACTGTGTAGCACAAAGATAATGCGAAACAGGTATCGTAAATTCAATTGACAGGAAGTACTTCAGAGCATACCTTTGTTCCAGAAGCTTCTGGTGTTTGTTCAAATTATTTTTTCTCTTTCCTGAAGAACTTATATTAATAGTTCATTACTAACTTTTATTTCATGTTTCATGTTTAATCTTGGTTTTATGTTCCTTGTCTTGCTCTTGTAGAAGTCTTTTGATGCACTGAGTTGTGTTACAATGCTAAAAATGGTGTGGATTTCAAAAGCGAGTGCTATCCAGAGAAAAGGCAGGTAATAAAGGCTTCATACTGATTTTTGTTTTGCAGATGTTCACCATCCTGTTTGTTAAAAGTACAAACCTATAGCAGCCACACTGGGTAATGTTTCTAATCTGGTCCGGTATCATGTTAGACAGTGTGTAATACTTTTCTCTGCAGTAAATTTATAGTCAGCATGTATTTTCTTGGAGTAATTTCCCAACATATAGAGAAGTGACACTCAGGAATATCCCAGAACTTACATTAGGTTTACGTAGTTGTTCCCCCATGAACTTCCTCTTTCTGCCACGTAGCAGCAACAGCCACAGTAACTTGTCTCTGGCCAAAGGACTGCCTACTGCTAGTTTTTAACTGGTATACTAGCATCCCTTCTTTAGAACTGATATTGAGCAGTAATTCCTTATTGACCATCTCCAAAGTATTCAATACTTAACAGGCCATGATCATGCTCTTCCCAGCACAGTGGGTGAGGGCTGAGATGTTTCATAGACATGATATTGTCATAATATTCAAGACATGATATTAATCTCCAGGTTTTTGAGCATGAACTGTGAGCATTTACTGTCTCTGTTCCTTCATTCACACGTTTTATGGTCTTCATTCTACCATTTACATCTAGAGTAACTTCTAGCTGGGGAATGTGAAGAGGAAGAAATAAAGTTTACAACTTAGATTCCTCATGGCACAGGATGGCTGAGATTTGGATTGATCTCAAGTTAGCAAAAATATGCTATCACTTTATTTAGATAAGCCTTACTTCTTTTTCTCCAGGTCTTTCAGTGTAGGGTTAAAATTATAATAATTACGAAAAATAATTTTATTTATAATAAAATTATGTAACTTTCCATGCTGTCAGAAATAATTAATGTACTGGAAAACTCTTTAAATTCATGCGTGGGGACTTCCTCTTAATAACAGAATTACCATTCTCTTAGACCTTCTTCTGTATTTGCATTCTAAGTCTGTGTGCGTTGTGTTTTGTTTGGATAGGTTTTTTTAAAGAAAGAAATCCTAATTTTCACAGCTTCCCATATTTTATTTTCCAGG
This sequence comes from Acanthornis magna, assembly GCA_036785705.1. Taxonomy (NCBI): domain Eukaryota; kingdom Metazoa; phylum Chordata; class Aves; order Passeriformes; family Acanthizidae; genus Acanthornis; species Acanthornis magna. Next base: position 1,183,630 of record JAWUZG010000107.1, on the reverse strand, counting down.
GCTGGGCGCTGTCAGCCTGGAGTCTGTTTTCGTCTGTTCAGCAGGCTCCGGTTTGAGAATATGTTGGAATTTCAGACTCCAGAACTTCTAAGAATGCCACTTCAGGTGCGTGTTCACTCAGAAGTTATAACTTTTAAAAAATTTATACTAATAGCTCCAAAAAGATGTGTATGTATTTTCTTTCTCCTAAACCTTAAAAATACCTTTTTTTTTTCTGTTTAACTTGCAGGAGCTTTGTTTACACACAAAACTTCTAGCTCCAATTAATTGTCCAATTGTTGACTTTCTTATGAAAGCTCCTGATCCTCCACCAGCTTTAATTGTGAAAAATGCTCTGCAAATGCTCAAGGTCAGCAGAGGAATGCATTTAGATGGGAGTTGTGTTTAATCGGTATTTGTGGTGTGGTAACATATCTTACTGGCTTCTAACTGTACTGAAAGTCTTGTTCAATTATTTAAGGATGTTTTGAATTTTTGTATGTTTTCATTTTGTGTGTGTATGCATTTTTCCATGTTAAGGAAAGAGAGTAGTGTAAAATCGCATCTTGAACTGTCATTAGTTTGACTTGCTTCTTTAGTATTTGGGAGCAATTCTAGGTAATGTGCAATATTTATATGCTTTCTGCTTTCATTGTAAATTAATTTTGTCCCCTTTCTTCTTCTTCCCCTTGTCCCTATGTCCCCCGTTTTTTCTTTTTCAGACTATAGATGCCATGGACCCTTGGGAAGATCTCACTGAACTTGGTTATCATCTCACTGAATTGCCAGTAGAGCCACACCTTGGTAAAATGGTGTTATGCGCCGTTGTTTTGAAATGCCTGGATCCTGTTCTTACCATTGCTTGTGCTCTTGCCTACCGAGACCCTTTTGTGCTCCCCACACTGGCCTCTCAAAAGCGTGCAGCCATGCTGTGTAGGAAACGTTTTACTGCAGGAACATTCAGCGACCACATGGTGCTGCTCAGGGCTTTTCAGGTATGCTGTCAGAATGAGTGCTCTTCACAGGAGATCACACACCAGAGTAAATGACAAATGAATCAAGTTGGATGTAGAATGGTAGACTGTGGCTTTCCTGTATATTGGACTCAGAGATTTCTGAGGGAGCACAATTTGTATAATCTTTTCAAACATGGTTAAATTTTGAAAGTTCCAGCAAGATGCCGCCTTATATCCTGCTACATGGGCAACTTAAAACAGCAATCTTGACATAACAATCTCTATTATAACATAATGAACTTAACATAATTATTGTATGTTTAGGTTAGGGAATGGGGAAACAAAACAAAACAATCAGGTTATTAAACAAAAAAATAGGTTTGATACTTTGGTTAATTTTATTGATCTAAATGTAATTCTTGAAATATTTTTTAATTTTAGATATTTAAATTAATCGGCAAATGTTAAAAAATTATTCTTTACAGGCATGGCAGAAGGCGCGCAGTGATGGCTGGGAGAGAGCCTTCTGTGAAAAGAACTTCTTGTCTCAAGCCACAGTAGAAATCATTGTAGGAATGAGAACACAGTTGCTTAGCCAGCTTAGAGCCTCAGGTAAGTAGGCTGGAAAAAGTTCTAACATAATTTTGGAGTTAAGCATATACAAATTGTAACAAGAATAGTGTTTACTTGTCATTTTCTTCCTTAAGTTGAAAAAGACCCGTACATATTCATTCTGGGCATGGTAGAGATGCTGGGGTGAGAAAATGTGGCTGGGGAATAGCTGGTGTAACTGAAAGCACCCTGATTGTCCAACTTCCTGCTGTCTGGCAGTGAGACATATTTCGTTGGATTTTTATGTTGTAGTAAATTTTTTCCTGTGGAAGTTGTTAAAGATGAGTTCAGACCCTGGGTTCTGAGGCAGAGTCAGTTAATTTCAGCTCAAGCTGGATGTCTGTGGAGAGTGCCCTGAATAAAGAAATCCCTGGGCCTTAATACCTTTCCTGTCAGTGTGCCTGATCTTCATGTGCTCTAGGTGTGCCTTGCATGCTCTACAGTGGCATGGCATGCAGTGGCATGGCATGCAGTGCAATGGCAGTTTATTTATGGCCTGGGGTCTTCTACTGCCTCATTGGATTCTTCCTCATGTCCAATGTGGGCAGCCCATTACCTGCTCTTACATTCCAGCTTGGGCCAGCCTTGGGGCCCTCAAGGGTCTCATCCTTTATCCAAAGGTATCCTCTCTTTCTCTGTTTCTTCCGCTGCTTAGCCTTAGCCCCTGTTAGTTGATGCTGACAAACAGTTCATTTGAAGTTCACCTACACTAGGTTTTGAGCAGGGCCCACTCATGCTAAGCTGTAAGCATGTTACAATTAAACTTAAACTAGACAATTTCTAATATTCTATTAAGTAAAGAAGTATTGCAAAAGTAATTCAGTTCTATGTTAGTTTGAAACTCCTTACCAGGAAGGATTTAAGTATAAGGGTTTCTTCTTGGTGCTGTTAATGTTGAGTTGTGAAAAATGCAATTAATTTGTGTTTTATTTCACTTTTTTTTTCCAAATTCCTTTTGAGGAGCAAAAAAATAGATCTTAAATACAAACAAATGTAACACAGTTTTGACCTCTCTCTTTCTTCAGGTTTTGTTAGAGCCAGAGGAGGAGCTGATATTAGAGATGTTAATGTTAACTCTGAAAACTGGGCTGTAGTTAAAGCTGCTTTAGTGGCTGGAATGTATCCCAATCTTGTGCATGTAGACAGAGAGAGGCTGGTTTTAACTGGACCAAAGGAGAAGAAAGTGCGATTTCATCCTACGTCTGTTCTTAGTCAACCTCAGTATAAAAAGGTAAAGCCACTTTGAATATTTTAGAAAATATTTTTTTCTGCCAGGTGATAGAATGAAAAATTGGAGTTCGTTTATTTTTGCAATATTCAGTTAGCCCTGCTAAGTGGAACGAGGAAAAATGGTAAAAAGAAAAAGATAGTTATAAAAGTATTTTGAGGATGTGACAGTCTCTGCTCATGGTGGAAGGAAAAAGTTCTGCTCTGAAACTGATACTTCTTCAGATCCTCTTTTAAAGCAAAATGTTTTGTTCCAAGGTGGTAAGGTAACTTGTGAGTCTGGTTGAATTTTCTTGTGCTTTTCTTATTAATGTATTGGTAAATATTTATGTATTTATTTCTACCTACATAAAGTAAGAATTAAGTTAAAATTTATTTTCATTACACATAGAGGATAAAATAGCCCAGTCTTATTTGCTCCTGCACAGATTCCCCCAGTGAATGGCCAAACTGCAGCTGTTCAGGCACTCCCTACGGACTGGCTTATATATGACGAAATGACGAGAGCTCACAGGATAGCAAACATCAGGTGCTGTTCTGTTGTAACACCCATCACTGTGGCACTCTTCTGTGGACCAGCTAGGTTGCCAAGTAATGCTTTACAGGCATCTTCATCCAGTCAAGGTATACTGGAGTCTGAATTTGGAATGTTTCCATTAGTATATACTAGTATGTGATTTGGAAGACTTATTTTTCAAGTATATTTTCTACATATTTTGGCTAATTCTTAAAATGGCAGAGCTATATATAGTTCCTGTAGCTGTTCAAGAATAGTTTATAGGCTCTGTAACAAATGTCAGAGTTTTGTGAATCCTTGTAAGTTCATATCTATAAATTACACTTCTACAGTTCTGGAGTCTCACAAATTGCAGTATAGCTTTTAAAAAAATAAAAAATGCAACCACAGTGTTTAAAGACACTACTGATGCTGAGAAGTGTAGCATGTATGTTTTTCTACAGCCTAGTTTATTTGATACTTTGAACCAGATTATTCAAACTGAATAATGTGGTTACAATTAATATGGCAAATAATCATATTGCTTCCAATTGACATGCATTTTAAAGATTATTTTCTGCTGATAATTGTTAATGACAATTAACCGTAGTAGTAGCTAGAAATAGTAGGGAATGTAACAAAATTCCCTTTTTTTCATATTTAAGTGAAGTACTGTAAGAATAGAAGCAAAAATAATCTATCTGCTGTCAGTTTTGTAGAAATACTAGTTTGAATTGAAGTAAGAGTCCAAGCTACTTTGAAGCATTGTTGTCTTGCTCTTAAACTGTTACCCTTAAAATAGTGTTAATGCTGATTGAATTGCACTTCGGAAAAAAAAAGGAATACTAAATACCCATGTGCATATATAATTATATTTTTTCTTAATGGAGCTTTTAATATACTGTTATACAGGGATATAAAGTATAGGGCAATGTCTGGTTTTACAAACAGCTTCAGGGAAAACTTTGATAATAGCTTTTTGTTGATGAAAGTACATGGGAGTGTCAGATCATGTCAGTACAGGTGTTTACACAGTAGGTCCCTTAAGAGGTCTGGGAACTTGTTCTCCTAAATGAAGCAAAGACTTTCACTGGGGTGTATATGCAGAAATTAAAAAGCGTGTTTACAAATGTTTACATTTTAAATGAAAATTTAGAAGGAAAATTATTTTATTGCTAGTAATACAGTAATGTTCAAGTTTTTGTATGTAAGTGTAAATAACACAGAAATGTTAATGCATCTTTTATACTTAATTCAGGAGATGGGGTATCTAATGATAGCAGTGACAGTGAGATGGAGGACAGAACAACTTCTGATTTATTTCTTCTGAAGCTAGATGAATGGCTCCACCTCAAACTGGACTGTGAAGTAAGTAATCTATCACTTCCATTCTTGTGTCATGTAGGAGAATATTTATGTTGTATCATCCTAAAAAGATTTCCAGAAGAGTTGGATAACCAAAAGTTTACTGTAAGAATGGCTGTCATGGTCCCTTCACGTCTCTCAAATTTACAGGAGAATGTACTCTGTGAGTTAACCTTTATTTCATGGGTTCAATAAGAAATCTGAAAACCAGACAAAAAGGCTCAATCTCTTTTTGCATAGGTTAGTCAATTTTGTGAATTCACAAGTTCAGCGTCCAGCTGTAGGGCATCCTATGGGTTGTAAAAACCCATAGCTCTCAAATCTTGCATGTATGAGCAAAAAGCAAGAAAGAATTAGTTACCTAGCCAGCTGTGAGAGTTCTTATCCTTCTTTCTTTGTCATGGTGTGGCTGTCTCACATACCACACGGGGAAGCAGGAAGGCCTCCGCAGTCAGTGCTGTTGGATCTGCTTCAGAAGCACTTTGGGCAAGCTGATGTTGTATAATTTCCAGCTTGGCAGTTTGATCCATTTCCTTAAGTTAGCAGATTCTAAAGAAACTGCCAGACAAAAGAAAACAGCTGCGGGGAACAGCAAGCTGCAGGTGGTAGTGGCTACATAATGGCCCTTCTGCTGTTTGTGGCCCCCCTGTATTGCCTGTGTGGTCCTCCCAGTACACAAGGCTTTAACTTGAGCTGGGTTAGCCAAAATTTGAGCAGGAGTTGAGAGAACAGTCACAATGGCATATTGTCTATTTCCTTGTCTGAGACGATGACTACAGTTGGTTGACTGAAATGGAGCACCTGAAACTGGAGCTGCTGAAAGAATATTGCTGTCAGATTTTAGAAGAAGAAGCAGAAAAAAGCCCCAACCTTTGAAGATACAAGTCTTCAGGTTATTGAGAAGCTGTGGCTGTGTTAGAAGGTAGAGTAGCCAGAGGTCTTTTCGTCAAGTATGACTAAAGCACCCATAAACACAGACTGAATTGACAGGAGGGGCATTAGACATGAAAAGACTGATTGTTAAAAAAAGATAAATTCTTAAACTGAAAAATGAAAAATCATGTGTGTTCACAATTGAATTTTAAGTTTTGTGCAGAGCTGCATGAAATGTTTTAGAAATTACCTTGCATCTGAGGAAACAAAAGATAACAGCTTAATTAAAAATTGAGGTTTTCACTCCCTTCCCGAGACCTTAGTCTTGCCTTTCAGTTTGCCAGAATGCCAGCTGCTGCCTGATAGGAAAGACATAGGGTATCCTTTGCCTAACTGACATAATTTTTATTAGTCTTTAACAGAACTGAAATTCATTGCAGGCTGCTGGTTTGCTGGTGCAACTCAGACAAAAGTGGCATAGCTTATTTCTGCGTCGTATGCGAGCTCCTTCTAAACCGTGGTCTCAGGTTGATGAAGCAACTATAAGAGCAGTTGTGGCTGTTTTAACTGCTGAAGAACAGTCTGCAGGTTTGCAGCAGCCTTCAGGAATTGGTCAGAGACCAAGACTTGTGGCTTCCGAAGACCTTCGTTTAGCATCTACGTGGAGGTCAACTAACACCAGAAAAAGCACAGCCAAAACTGAGTTCTCTGACTCCTCTGATGTTGAAAAGTAAGCTGTTGAGATCTTCCAGAGACTGCAAGTTGTAATTTATTTACCTGTAAAAGCATCACTTAAATTTCTGCTAGTATTAAGAAGAAAGAAACAATATAAATACAGCTGAAAGGTTTGATACTCTCCTATGCTGTGTTGTGATTTCACTGAGAAGTGTTTCATATGTATGCTGGCTGTTTAGGTGAGCAGTCAGAAATACTGTCCATGAGCTGTGCTCCTTGAAAAGTAGCGTAAGAGGTTTAACCATAACATTCAGAATGAATGCATAGGTTTTTTTTAATTTAGTGTTTAATATGTTTTGGAATTACTGTAATATATGTGGCCAACCAATAGGCTGATACATATAAATTGTTCTGTGACCTCTTGCCAAACCCATGGGCTGTCATGTATCTGCCTTCACTTTTTAGAGTTCTGATGAAGTCTACACGTCCCACACTTCACCAGCCAAAGAAGTACAAACGAAAAAACATTTTGCACTCCAAACAAACTTCAGATGACAGGTCAGATCAATCATCACTGAAGTCTGCAGACAGCAGTAGCTTTCCTAGCCCCTGTGCTAGTCCGTCTTCTCCAATATCTGGAAAGGTAGAGTTCTCATAAATGTATTACCCTGCTCTTCAAAATAAATACAATCTCTTGCTGATATCTTTCAGCAACTGTCAGGTATTGTATTAATAAATTAAGAACCTAACTTAGATTTTCATTGTTAACAACTGTATAATATTTCTTTCTGACCTGAAAATCAAGAATAAATATCCTTGTTATACTAGTTTAATACAGTAAAAATATTATTCTTTGCAGACTTCTGAAGTAAAGCTATTCAAAGTAGAAAAAGCATCCAATTTTGGAGGGTTTTGGTCTTTTGGGGTTTTTTTTTGAAACTTGATGTAATAAACAGTGACAGTGTATACAGTACATGAATTTCTGAACTCTGTGGTTTCTGTCTTCCTCTGTTTCTGTAATAGCACACATTGGTACTGATTCTCTTAAGTTTTGTGTTATCTGCCTCGTTATGACTGCTTGGCAGGTTTTTCTTGATGATTATTTTAATAAAGCGTACATTTTTAGTGAGGTTATTTTCATAATTCTCCCAATATTTTTTTAATTCAGCCAGTGTTGCAGGGAGAAAATTTGTTTCCCCGAATTGCAGATGCAAGTAGTGTGCTGCAGTCTACAGTCTACGGTGATTAATTTTCTGTCATCTGAAGGTGTCTCAGACTTCAAAGAATTGTAATTAATCACCAAACTATTTAGGCCTATTCTGCTGTAATTGTTTTCTGCCCCTCATGAATGAATTATAATTTTGAAAAGTGCTTAAAATGTAAAATAGATGTAAAGTATGCTTTAGAATCAATTCAGACAGGAACAGCTGATAGTATGTTTCTTGTATAATCATGGAGAGGAGAGGAGAGGAAGAGCTCAGTGAAGGGATTTCTGTCTTCATATGTGTGAAACTTCAGAACTAAAGCCTGGTTTGTTTTATTGTATTTATTAATTTAATTTAATTTTTTCAGAGTTCCAAATCGTCTTCACCAAGACAAAATATGCCAGTTCGGTACTTTATAATGAAAAGTAGCAACTTGCAGAACATTGATATTTCTCAGCAGAAGGGTATATGGTCCACTACGCCAAGTAACGAACGAAAACTGAATGGAGCCTTTTGGGGGAGCAACATGGTTTACTTAATATTTTCTGTTCAAGGATCTGGACACTTCCAGGTGAGTCCTTAGCTGATACCATCTGTTGGTGGTGGTTGGTGGTTTAGGAGAGTGCAGCAAATGGGTGTGTATAGTATGGAGGGTTTTGCTTACGACTTCTGACCTTCTAATAAGTATTGTGCCAATGTCTTTGGTTGCTGAGGAAGGAGTACCTTCTTTTCCAAAATAGTCCCTTTTAGTGAACTCATTCTGTCCCTCAAAGCATAAAACTAATTTACCTCCAGGCATAATGAGTCAGAATAATGTTTTTACCCTACATAAATGCTTTAAAACAGCAACAGTGGAACAAACAAAAAAAAATCCATACAAAGCAGGGGATTGCTGCCTTTTTCTCTGCAAGCCAAAGTAAATGTTGTAAGTGAGCAAGAAGATACAATCAAGTCACAGCTTTCTAAAGCCAGGAAACTCATAGATGTCTTTAATACGAATTTTAATAAAAACTGTTTTGCTGGAGCTGTAGTTTCTCAGAGTTAGGAAACTGGAAAGTCACGTCCATGATTCTTCCAGAACCATCTTGACGTCACATTTAGTGAGGTATTTGTCAACTATTCCCTGACAAATTGGTGGCCAGTTTAAAGACTTGACCTGCTAGTGCAAAGTTGCAGGTCAGCTGTGTTGTAGAGCCTGCTAAACTGAATTGTTCCAAGTAAAGAAAGTTCAATTTACCTCTTTATATATTATAAGCTATTCATAAAAGTCAGCTGAACTTCATGAACCAGTCCCAATACCAAGGTCTTGGTGATACCACTGAAGGATTTTGAAATGTTAATGTATGTACAATGATTTGGCAAATGCAGATGCCATGTTGGAAAGTAATCTTCGTCATGCCAGTTGAACCTGAAAATCGGCTGTTCTAGCAGGGCTTTTAGGCAAGAAAGCTGGGAGATGAAGACATACTGAAGTCAGGATGTAGGTGGATTATGTTGCCTTGCCTTTCCGGTTTCGAAATGCACTGGACCTTCATGAGGATGTGAGATTACCATTGCTAATAATACTCTCTTGTCTCGGGTGTCTTTTTACTTTCCATCTTTATATTTCCTCTATTCCTTTTATTAATTTTCAATGCTTTTCATTTAAACCTTGAGCTGTCTAGGACTACATGACTTACAGCAGCAGTGTGTGCGGGTAAATTCAGGCAGTGCACTGCATCTCTTGGACTCTGGAGTTATAACTGGAGTAAATTTGCCTTAACAGTTAGTGCGTTCTGTGTGGCCTGGGTTTATTTTTGGTTTGTTTGGTGTGTGTGTGTGTGTGTGTGTGTGTGTGTGTGTGTGTATGTTTAAAGGGTGTCCTTAAATAAGTTAGATGCAGTCTTGGATTTGTGATTTCTTTCATTTTCTTTCTGAATACTTGTTGGAATTTCTTTCAGCTTCATTGAAGAAGGAACTTTAAGCAACTTTAGCTTCTTTCTTTGGAGAACAGCTACACACTTTTAATTGTATATGAAAGTTTGTTAACAGAGAGGGTACAAAGGAAAGTAGAAATGGGTTTTTGCAAGAATTTTGTACAAGTAGCAAGGAATAGCTAATGGACATAGAGCATTTATCTTGATACTTTGCATTTTAAATGTTTTTACAACAGCTTTTCAACCTCTGTTACAAAGCTTAAAAAAACCCTTGAATGGTAATTGTGAGAGATGAATTGAAAGACATCCTTTGCAGTCAAATTCTAGAAGGTATATTTGAAGTGGAAAAAAAATGATACTTCTCATTTTCTAGGTGTAAATATTTTAGAAGATCTAGCTTCATGTGTGTTTGAATTGCTTTGAAACTAATTTGAAATTTTCATATGAAGTCCACTCATTTAATTCCAGCATCAATAGATGTGCTCTCATTATGTCTGTTCTTTCATATTTCAATTTTTCTTCCAGGGTTTTGCTAGAATGGGTTCAGCAATAGGATGTGAGAAAAGTCAGGACTGGGGATCTTCTGGATTTGGAGGCGTATTTAAGGTGGAGTGGATCCGCAAAGAAAACATTCCTTTTCAGTTTACACACCATTTGCTCAACCCTTGGAATGACAATAAGAAAGTGCAAATAAGCAGAGATGGCCAGGTAGTTATTCTCTTCTAAAATCTTCCTTACTTGGTAGAACTGTGTTTTGTTTGTTAGCTTGTTCTGTCTTGAACTCAACTGTGCCCATATATCTATTAATCTGAAGCACAGGTCTTTGGTGCGCATTGTACCTTCTACTAATGCAGAATTACTGTTGAAGTAGTGGATTTGTAAAAATTGAACCAGTTTCTTGCTTGATATTTGTTTTAAAAAAAAATCTAAAGCTGGATTTTTCCAAAATAAATGTGGTGCTTTTTCTTTTTAATTTTTGGATGTTTATTTTCTGTTTACTTCATATGTGTTTCCCAAGATCAGATAGTCTGTCATACCCAAATAACTATTCATAATTATAGGTTCGCATTTTCCATAATGCCTGAAGAGAATCTTGATATTTGAGGTAGAATAAAGCTTAGTGCCGTTTGTTAAAGCTAAATGCAACTATAGAAAACCAGAAAAGAACTGGGGCAAGAATTCTCTGGGCAGTTTCTGCATTCTTCTTAGTCCCTTCCTAAAACATCTCCTTGATACAAGGTTCTAGAGCTAAACTCTTTGTATTGTCTTCTCATTGCTTCCCCAAAACCTGTCTAGCTGTAAGATTGAGGAAAGGAGCGTAGCACATGTTGAAGTTGACAGTGCTTCTCTTCTAAGTGGCTCTTAAGACATAAAGAATCTCAGCAATATCAAAAATAAATTATTTATATTAATGTCTGTGATTCCACAGACTTCATTGCCTGTGGCCGGCGTTTCCACATTCTCTACCACACTTAATGGAATTAAACATAAAAGATGTGGAGAACAATGATCTTTAGTTAATAAGGAGGTGACCTGTGGAAGACATGAATTATATGGTGCATCTGTTCTTGTGGTGGTGTGTTCATTAAGAATTCTTTTGTGAGAACTGGCATCTTGCCTGAATTAAAAAAACCCAAACAACTTGTAGGCCAGGGTTGTTCATGAAAGTTCTTAGTCTCCTGCTGTGCCTTTGTACTAGGGATATTTACAGTATGGATATATCACAATAGCAAAAGGAACAAACTCTTTCAAAAAGACTGAAAGTATTCACCAGCAACCTCATCTAACGATATTGTAATAAATAGTTTCTATATGTACAACAGCAGCAGTGCTAATAACTTTTCTAATTTCTTGATTGTTTCTAGGAGCTGGAACCACAAGTTGGAGAGCAGTTGCTGCAGCTTTGGGACCATATTCCTTTGGAAGGAAAAAACTCAACTGATTAAGCATGTCAGATAGTGTGATAGAGGTATCTATTATTTCATGTATTGCTTTCTGGTTTTCTGATAGAGGGAAAGGTGTCAACATACACAGTATCATTGCAGTACTGTCATTTGTAGCTTGTGGAAGAGCAGGTACACTGAGGACTAAATATTCTCCTTTTGATTTTTTCTAGCTGACATTGTTGAAACATCAGCTCTAACCACTAGAACCAGCAGCATGCCTAAATACAAAGATGAGGATGAAGGTGGCGCAACAAACTAATTCCTGAAGCTGTTAGACACAATGTGCATCTAGCAGTGGGGGAAAAAAAAGGGGATTACGTCTGTTTCAATTTTTCTTGTTGTAACAAATGTCAATAAGGTTAACCACCAACATTTTTTGACTGGATTATTTTTTCTACTGTAGTGTGCAGATATTTAAAAGTGTGGTAAAGTTCAAACCTAAGTTTAAAGCAATGCACCACATGTAAGTTGTTTGTGGTTTGAAATAGCACAGCAGACAGTTTACATTTAAAGCGTTCTCAATCCAGTAAATGTGTGAAAGAAACCAGTTTAATATTAATTAATCATTCTTGCAGTTTGAGTAAAATAAATAAATTGAGTATAGATGTCTCCAGATATACTGGGAGATTCCATAAGTGTTTGTTGAACTTCTTTATGCACAGTGCAAGAGAGAAGGATATATTCTTACAAACAATTAGACAACTGGAGAATGCTGATTTTTAAATTTTAATTTAATAACAGAAGGGAAAAGAGCATGAGACTTCTAAGTGTGGAATGGTCCAGTGGTATTTCCAGTTTCAATTTTTTAGTCTTTAAAAATACACTTTGACAAGCTGAAACAGTCTTTCTGAGGCGTGTGGCCAAATGGTACTCTAATAGTTCACTAACTCGAGCAGTGATACAAGATTTTTACTTCTTTTATAAAAAATAAAAAATAATTACCAGTACAACTTCCTTTGTCTTTCAATGTAGTCGTCATGTTTTCGTTCTATACCTTGTCTTTCAAGTTCTTTTCTTTCTCCTGTGTTACTGTTGGTTTGGTTTCTTGTGCTTTTCCTTAGTCATTAGCATACTGTATTGTAAGACTGTTACAAATTCAGTTTGCTCACTGTCAGCACCATGTGCTTATTCTTTGGTTAAACCAAGAGCTTTTTATGCTTCTGAGCTTTTACTTAGTGTCTCATGTCTTTCCAGGATGTTCTCACAGTTCATACTATCCCGTGTGTTCATTTACTTTGGCACAGCATTATTAGAAACTTAAGTTAGACCTAAAACAAGCTACTGCAGGATGTGGTGCAGTCAATAAAAAAGCTGCCAAGGATATGAATGGCTGTGAAAGAGAAGGAGATGAAATAAGGATCTAAAGATTTAAAGGGAAAGTAATCTTTAGGCATTAAAAAAAAAATTAAAAATGTATACATGTTTTCATTTTGAATGTACAAATGTAGACTCATTTGTACCAAGTAGTGTGGTTTAAAATCCATCTTTGTCTCCTTTTTTTTTTCTTGGGAGATATTTATTACTAGTTCAGCTAGTAATATTCAGCTATTACTATATAAAAATAGTCAAGATAACCTACAAGAACCCTGTATTTGGACAACAGTCAAATTTTTGGCATGTTGCTACTTCTCTCTGCCAATCAAGATGCAATCATTTTGTAAACAGGCCTCGCCAAGAAAAGCCATGTGCAGCAGGATCTGCTTGAATCCATGTTCTGGTTGAGCCAGCAGACAGATGGAAAGTCAGAGTTAGTTTTTAGCTGCACCACAACAGTTCTCTCACAAAATCAGTTGTAGGAAGACTGGCTCTCTCAGTGGGAATGTGTTCTGTCAGTTTTTTATAGAGTCATGGAGTTGTTTAGGTTGGAAAAGACTTTTAAGTTCATTGAGTCCAACTCTTAGTCTAACACTGTCAAGTGTGGCACAAAGCCACTTTCTCTTAATCATTAAATGAGTGTTTGTTGTTGAGGATGCCAAAAGTGAAAAATGGGGAGTATCTAATGTGAATAAGAAATGAACAAAAGAACCACCAGCTCAAGAAAAGAAAAAATAACACATTTACTTAGTAGAAAATGCCAACAAAGCGACTAAAAACCAAGAAAATAATTAATTGGGTGTGTACTAAATGTCTGTAGAAGAATAAAAAATTAGCCTAGTTAGGTACCTGACCTGCTATTTTGGTTTCAAATTTTCAGTAAGTACTAACTATATAAAATTATAATTAGTTTTTAGTATAACTAAAATTGGGGAAGTTATTTATGATTAATTTATTGGAAAAAAAAAAAAAAAAAACAAAACCCGGAAATCAAACCCATTTTCTGACACGATAAATATTTCTGAACTTTGTGTACAATTGAAGACAGATTGTTTCTCTACTGATGTAGTTTTGCTAGGACTGTAACTTCTTAATTATTTTGTTTCACACTTGAACTATGTTTAATGTAAGCTGTAGAGGACACATAATAGTTGTGCATTTTGTGGAATTATTGGAAGTTTCGTTTTTCAACTGTAGAATGTTCCCATCAATTTTGAAAAGCTCAGGAAGGTTCAGCCTTTCTCATTTGCCAGACTGTGGATGTGTTCATGAACTAGACAGTTTCTAGTATTAAGGCCTTTCTCTGCAGGCGATGAAAAATGACTAGATGAAGGGAAATGACAACTGAACATCTGCTTTGAGGACTCTTCATTTGCCCTCTTATCCCATTGCTTCTGAAGACTCATAAGCCTTGACCTCCATCATTTGTTTTGCCACTTCCTTGGTAATGTGATCACTTTTGGCCTTTCATGAGTATTTGATATGACACCAACTCTCACCCTGTCATCTCTGAAGGCAGAAGCAGTTTGGCTATCCGAAGAGTTCCTCTTTTTAAAAGGGAAGTTGAATAATGATCTATATAATTGGCGAAAACCGGAAAGTGACATCTTCAGAACAGTTATTAAGAAAAGCCATGCTAGGTATTGGGTTAAAGGGGAGCCCTTTCTGACTAGCATGTCAGAAGCCGCCTCATTCCCCGAACTGGGGTCAGAGAGAAATGGCAGCTTATATGGAGAAAGTTTTTTGGCATTTATTTTGAAAATGGCTGTGCTTTTACTATCATTGTATGAAGGTTATTGTGATGTATCTCCATCTCTTCCTTATCTTGGATGACTTGTGATTTTTATCGGGATCTAACAGCAGGAATATGGTAAAGAGGATGTTCCTTGCCCCTTAAACAGTGACTGAGTGGGATAGCACTTTACCCTATGATTTCACTGCATCAGCTGTACTATTGAAACTGGAGGAAGAAATTGGTATACCTTTTACAAGTGTGCTTTTTATATACTTTAAACCAGGAGACTGAGCTTAAGTTGAACATGTAGTTTGGTAGTGAAAAACTGAAAAAGGTGCTAGCCATGTCCTCTCTGACTGGAACCCATTCTCTCCACATGATCAAAGTGGCCATTGCTGTTCATTATCGTGACATTTGGAGGAATCCTGATTACAAGGACCCTAAGAAGTAAATTTATTTCTTTGTTAAAAGTAGAAGCTGGAATGCATTTTTTTCTCCCTATGTCTGAAACTGATTGAAGGGAGGGGGAAAATTTGTACTAAGTGTTCAGCTTCTGAGTGTTCCCATTGCACAAGGTGCTCTTGCTTGGCCTAAACTGGATTTTGCAGACTTAATAGAGAATATGACCCTCCTTCCCTCTGAATTATTACAACTTTGAAATCAAGGGGCTTTCAGGAAAAAGATATGGGAAAAAGCATAACAGTTCTTTACTAGTATTTATACTGAGGTGACAATATAGAAACAGCAGTTAAAATTGACAAAGTCAGAATACAACCTGCTACCGTGTAGGTCAGGGTGGTGGTGGCAGTCCAGTTAAATGGTGGCTGCAGTCCCGTTGGAGTGATGGATATGGTCTTGTTGAAGTGGTGATCCTGAAGAAAGATCTGGCTTGTCTCTGGAGGTCCAGTGGAAGTAGTGTAGCAGTGTTCCAGAGCTTCATCTTATATGCAGGTAGGAATGTTCAGTTCCTCCCCTCTGGGCGGGGCATCTCACAATGGGATGATGTTATCTTACGAGTCACCCCCAGAGACCTTGATGGCCCATTAGCAGAGATAGCCCCCAATGGTGTTATCAGGGCTGGGTCATGCTGGACACAAAGAGCACTGCCCCACCTGTTTTTCACATCTTATGAAGATGGTAATAGAATACGTTCTTTTTGGTTACATCTTCCTGTAACCTAAGACACTGGAATGTGTCTATTTACTGTTTAACGGACCCATAAAAGTTTGGGTTTGGTTCGCATCTACTGGTGGAGAGAAGCTGATGAGTAACACAGGTAGAACAAGGTAGTATCTCTGAATTTGCTTTAATTTCAGGTGAGGATAACTACAGCATGGAGCTAAGATCCAGATTCAGGCTGGAGAGATGCTGAGTTTCACAGTGGTTCCTGTTGGTGTGTTCATTAAAATTGATGTCTCTGTCTTTCCTTCATTTGCCTGTAGTCTGGGAATCCTGCTGCAGCTGGGCTTTTATACTCCTTAAGGGAATCCTGTTTGGATTGCAGCTAATTAGTACCAAATACAGAATGGGTGAATCTGGCTGATGCATTGCTTCTGGAGGTGCTAAAATTACAGGAAAAAATCAGCTGTTCTAACCTTTGGTGGTGATCCGAGGCCTAAATGGAATGTTAAGTGAGGATTGGCCTATTGTGGCAGGAAAAACAAATAGAGTTTCCTAGAGAAGTGTAGTGAAAGCTTTGAGAATATCTGCAAAAAGTTCCTCAGGATTGTATTGCGCCTAAAAAAGGGTGCATATGATAGATCCAATTAGGGAATAATGTTTGGGAGCTAGTCCAAATAATCAGGTCCTGGGTGCTGGTCTTTAGCATGTGAGAAGACTCTGTCTGGGAGATGACACTCAGACCCTTCTCATTCTCTGGGCTAGGCAGATGTGTGCTGCTGATGTTCTCCTCCACATGCAGCAATGGCAGTGCTGGGTACTGCTTGCCCAGGAGAGCTGTCACAGGCAGCCTGTGTGCCTGTCCTGCTGGGCTGTCAGCCGCAGGCAGGGCCTCTGGATCCCAGTGAAGACCACACAGGAGACTCTCAAAGGGATACGGCTCCTGTACACTGTGTATGTGTCATGGGATGTGGTGCAGCGCAGTGCAGCCCCCAACCTCTGAGATATTGTGGCTGTGCCCTGCTCACCACAGTTGCCCTGAGAGTTGGGGTTTGCCTTCTCCTCTGTTGGCATCTCTGTGGTCCTTTGCTACAGGACTGGTCCAGGAGATTCCCAAGAATAACAAGAGCAAAACTTCTTGAGACAGAACTTTTATTAGTGTGTCCATGGCGAAGCCATCCCCATGTCAATCCCCCCTTAAGAGGAAGGAAGCACCTAAGTCATAAATGCTCGTGATCAAAAGGAATGACAAAAGTCCCTGGGTCTGCCAAAACTCTCCAAGTTTCATTAGCAACTTACACATTTGGCATGGAAATTGCTATGTTGGTCCCTACTCTACCCTATATACACATGGTAGAGGATTTGGGAGAAAGTGGAAGGGGAAATGGAAGGGAGAAAAGAAGAGATGAATTAGGGAGGGAGAGAGAAAGAAAAAGCAAAAGAAGAAAAAGACATCAGCAGACCTGGTTTGTAGCATTGGGGAACAAAGCACATGATTTCCTTGGTGACTTGAAGAAAATCTCTTTATTGAAAAACCCAAGCCTTTTTATACTCTCCACTTGGGCGTGCTAAGGATGAATTGGCTCCTGCCCATGTGACCATTGTTTCCAATCCCACACTTTCTCATCCAGTCACTTCCCAGATCATGCAGTGTCCATGCATCTTGCTAACCAATCACTGCCTCATGCAGGAGGCGACCCCAAAATGCTTTCTGGTGAGCAAAAGTGAACAGAAGTGAATAGGATTTAACAGTAAGGCTTTTTTTTAATCTCCCACACTGGTTCCAGCGTCGATCCAGCTGATGGGATGTCATTCCTGATTCCAGCTTTGATCCAAATGATAGGATGTCAGTCCTTGTTCCAGCATTCATCCAGATGATGGCATATCAATCCTGGTTCCATTGTTGATACAGATGATGGGATGCCCGTGGTCCTGGGAGCAAGGCTTGAGGGGGGCCCTTTTTATGGATGGGTTTCCCTGCCCTGAAGAAAGGTTTCTTGCTTTCTGTGCCAATTAGTTGCCATGCACAGTCCATTCTTTCAGATCTCTCTGGAAATGGGTCAGAGGCTTTGTGGCTCTTGCGTGGTCTTCACTCCACCCTACCATCTGCGCCATTTGCTGTACTGCATTGTGTTTACCTCCACGGATTAGAACAAGCATGTTTATCCCAGAGAAGTTGTGTCCTACCTCTGCATGGCCCCCTTCTCCGGTCACAGCTCATTCTTTCCCATGTCCAGTTATTACCATCAGTGCTGGGTTCCTCCCAACAGCTCTTGTGTGTTTTTACCATGAGTCCTCAGCTGACTCCACAGCCATCTGGCTGTCAGTGTTTGAGACACATACACTTGGCCTCTTGTCTTCTGGAACCTGTGTTGCTCCTGTGGGATGCTGAGCAGACTCAAGGCCAGCCAGTGTCTCTGGGGTCCAGCCTGGTGCTGGAAGTGGGGCACTAATGGTCAGGCCATCCCCCTGTGCAGGTACACCGGCACAGCCTGATCAGAACCCGGAGAATGCGCCAGAAGCGGGAGGGACGTTGCCTGTGGACAGCCTGCATCCTCCTGAGGCCAGGGGCTTCTGGCTGGGTGGACAAAGGGCTGAGTGTGCTGCAGGGGCTGTGCTGGGCAGCTGCCTGGCTCTCTGTCCCTGCAGCTGTCACCTGCTCACCAAAGGCAGGAGAAGCTGCCTTTGCATCCTCTTGTGCCTTGGGAGCCAGAGGTGCACGGTACTCCTCTTCCTTAGGAGCTCTGGCCCTGGCAGCACCTGCTGGCTTCGAGCCTGTGGGACTGGCTGTGGCAGGAAATGCACTGTACATATCAGGGACTGCCTTTGCTCCTGTCCCTGGGCCCAAATGGCTGAGAGAGCTGGGCACCCACTCATTCACTGGGCCCAAGGAGTTGTCCCAGATGGCATCATTTTCTCCTTGGGACAGCTCTTTGTCATTGCTGCCTTTCCCTTGCAAAAGCTCTTTCTCATTACCCTTTTCTGCTTGAGATAGCTTTTTATCGGTGTAATACTCCCTTTGCAACAGCTCTTGGGGTCCCCTGTCTTCCACTTGGGACATCTTTTTGTCACTGATTTCACTCCCTTGGCACAGCTCTTGGGGTCTATTTTCTTCCTGTTTCTCCTCCTTGGCCAAGACCCCACATTGGTTTGGGAAATTTGCTTTCAGCCAGTCCAGCACCCTCTGATGACTGGGGATTTTCTCCAACTTCTGGAGAACTGGGCTGGCTTCACTGAGCAGTCTGTGCTCTGCACGGGCCAGGTGCCTCATGTTAAGCTCCTGCACAGCCAACCTCTGGGACATGGTGCTCAGATACTCACCAGGCTTTCCAGGCATGGGCAGAGATGTGCAGGTGAGATTTTGCCTCATTTGGACCCAGGTCACTGCTGGGACCTGCTCTGACACTTGCCGCTGGCACCATATCCTTGGAAGCCTGCCCAGGTGACCTGACACAGGCAGCCTGTGTGCCCGGTTCTGCCGGGCTGTCAGCCGCAGGCAGGGCCTCTGGATCCCAGTGGAGACCATGCGGGACACTCGTACAGGAATACGACTCCTGTACTTGACATAGGTCTCCTGGGATGCGCAACGGCTTACCTGGGTGCTGGTCTTTAGCATGTGAGAAGGCTCTGTCTGGGAGGTGACACTCAGACCCTTCTCATTCTCTGGGCTAGGCAGATGTGTGCTGCTGATGTTCTCCTCCACATGCAGCAATGGCAGTGCTGGGTACTGCTTGCCCAGGGGAGCTGTCACAGGCAGCCTGTGTGCCCAGTCCTGCTGGGCTGTCAGCTGCAGGCAGGGCCTCTGGATCCCAGTGAAGACCACACGGGAGACTCTCACAGGGATATGGCTCCTGTACTTGACATAGGTCTCCTGTGATGCTTGGCGGCTTACCTGCGTGCTGGTCTTCAGCACCTGAGAAGGCTCTGTTGTGCTGAGCAATGACAGTGCTGAGTCCTGGTTGCCTGGGGAAGCTGCCACAGGCATGCTGTGTGCCTGGTCCTGCTGGACTATCAGCCTCTGGCTGGGCCACTGGATCCCAGTGAAGACCATGCGGGACACTCGTACAGGGACTTGGCTCCTGTACTTGGCATAGGTCTCCTGGGATGCGTGGCAGCTTACCTGGGTGCTGGTCTTTAATATGTGAGAAGGCTCTGTCTGGGAGGTGACACTCAGACCCTTCTCATTCTCTGGGCTAGGCAGATGTGTGCTGCTGATGCTCTCCTCCACATGTAGCAGTGGCAGTCCTGGGTACTTCTTGCCCAGGGGAGCTGTCACAGGCAGCCTGTGTGCCCGGTCCTGCTGGGCTGTCAGCTGCAGGCGGGAGCTCTGGATCCCAGTGAAGACCACACGGGAGACTCTCACAGGGATATGGCTCCTGTACTTGACGTAGGTCTCCTGTGATGCTTGGCGGCTTACCTGCGTGCTGGCCTTCAGCACCTGAGAAGGCTCTGTTTTGCTGAGCAATGACAGTGCTGAGTCCTGGTTGCCTGGGGAAGCTGCCACAGACATGCTGTGTGGCTGGTCCTGCTGGGCTGTCAGCCGCAGGCGGGACCTTTGGATCCCAGAGAAGACCATTCGGGAGACTCGTATAGGAATACGGCTCCTGTACACTGTGTATGTGTCATGGGACGTGGTGCTGTGCAGTGCAGCCCCCAACCTCTGAGATATTTTGGCTGTGCCCTGCTCGCCACAGTTGCCCTGAGAGTTGGGGTTTGCCTTCCCCTCCATTGGCATCTCTGTCTTCCTCTGCTCCACAGCTCTCCAGGGAGCTGCTTCCTTGCAAGAGAGAAGAGCAGCTGTGCTGGGAGGAGATACATCTGTGTGTCAGGGCAGACTCCTGCAGTGTCACAATGGCCTTGGTGCTGATGCAGCACCACATCACAATGGGCCCTTGGAACGCACCTCTGTCACAAGGGTCCACACCCGGCACTCCTGGAAGAGTGGAACCACCTGGAATTGGCTGCATCTGCAGGAGACACCCCTTGGAATTCCAGACTTGTAGGCTCTGCTGTGCCCAGAGTCCTGTGAAGCTGTCAACAGAGACAAACATGATATTGTGATCTCCAGGTTGGAGAGCCCTGGCTTTGAAGGTTATTTGGTTCATGAGGTGTTGTCCTGATGGACACAGACAGAGGACTCTGGTCACTGGCTCCATGTCGTGGTGGAGGTGAAGGATAAGGTTTTATTAGTAACTTACACACTTGGCATGGAAATTGCTATGTTAGTCCCTAGCCTACCCTATATACACATGGCAGGGGGTTTGGGTGAAAGTGGTAGGGTAAAAGGGGAGGGAGAAAAGAAGAGATGAATTAGAGGAAGAGACAAAGAAAAGAATGACCAGAGGAAAAGAGGTCAGCAGTCCTGGTACCACCACTTACCCAGCTGATGGGATGTCAGCCCTGGTTTCAGCATCCATCTAGCTGATGGGATGTCAGTCCTTGTCCAGTGTGGATCCAAATGATAGGATGTCAGTCCTTGTTCCAGCATTCATCCAGATGATGGGATGTCAGTCCTGGTTCCATCGTTGATGCAGATGATGGGATGCCCATGGTCCCAGGAGCACTGCCAGGTCTTGAGAGGGAGCCTTTTTATGGATGGGTTTCCCTGCCCTGAAGAAAGGTTTCTTGCTTTCTGTGCCAATTAGTTGCCATGCACAGTCCATTCTTTCAGATCTCTCTGGAAATGGGTCAGAGGCTTTGTGGCTCTTGCGTGGTCTTCACTCCACCCTACCATCTGCGCCATTTGCTGTACTGCATTGTGTTTACCTCCACGGATTAGAACAAGCATGTTTATCCCAGAGAAGTTGTGTCCTACCTCTGCATGGCCCCCTTCTCCGGTCACAGCTCATTCTTTCCCATGTCCAGTTATTACCATCAGTGCTGGGTTCCTCCCAACAGCTCTTGCGTGTTTTTACCATGAGTCCTCAGCTGACTCCACAGCCATCTGGCTGTCAGTGTTTGAGACACATACACTTGGCCTCTTGTCTTCTGGAACCTGTGTTGCTCCTGTGGGATGCTGAGCAGACTCAAGGCCAGCCAGTGTCTCTGGGGTCCAGCCTGGTGCTGGAAGTGGGGCACTAATGGTCAGGCCATCCCCCTGTGCAGGTACACCGGCACAGCCTGATCAGGACCTGGGGAATCTGCCAGAAGCAGGAGGGATGTTGTCTGTGGACAGCCTGCATCCCACTGAGGCCAGGGGCTTCCATCTGGTTTAGCAAGGCCTGCAGAGGCTGCACCTGGCCAAAGGTCTGTGTCTCATGGCCCCTGTTCTGCAGAAGAGTCTTGGTTTGAAAGCCAGGCATCTGCTAACAAAGGCAGGAACCTCCCTTAGAATAGAGAATATAACCTCCCTTCCCTCTGAATTATTGTAACTTTGGAATCAAGGGCTTTCAGACAAAGCTATAGGAAAAGGAATAACAGTTCTTTACTAGTTCTTACAACGAGCCAAACAAGCAACAACAACAGCAGCAACAACAAACAAAGCCAGAAAAACCTGGTGGCAGCGCTGGGGTGCCAGGCACCTTCCCATTCGGTGCATTTATGGTCACAGCCAGCAGGGGCGCTGTTGGCTGCCGGCTGGGCAGGGCAGGTGCGATGATTCCCCCGCGCCTGCAGGGGGCGCTGTGGCGCAAGCTGAGGCCACCCTCCCTCAGGCAATAATGACGGATGGCGGAACGGCGGGACGGGCTGCAGCAGGAACCTCAGAGCAACAAGCTGGAACCGCAGGGCAGGCTCACCCAGGCTAGCACGCAAGAGGTGGCAGAAACTCCGCAGCTGTGGCAGGAGCTGCCGTGTGTGCCAGAGGGCAGGGGGTCATGGGGTTACAGTGGAACAGAAACAAGCCTGAGGCAGTGGGAGAAAAGCGGCAGGGCTAGGGAGCAGCAGTCAGGCTCCTTCTTACCAGCTGTGGCACGCAGCTGGGGAGACGCGTACTCTGGGAGGGGGAAGAGGGTCAGGGTCCCAGGTTTTCCCCTGAGGCACCCAAGTGGATGGTGAAGGTCCTTCTCGGTCAAATGGGTGTTAATAAGGTCCCAGTTCAATGGCTGCTCTTACAAGCAAAGGCTCACCCAGTAAGGAAGGGATAGTACAGAGTTGCTCTCTGGTGGACGTAGCAAACTCTCTTGCAGGAAGCAGCAGCTCGACTGTCCTCTCCAATGCCCACAGAGTAAGAGAAGAGCTAGGAGCTGCACTCAGCCCCTTCCCCTGGCTCAAGTATCATGATATATCTGCCCCTCTGTGATACCTCTCCCCTGCAAGAGAAAGCCCTCAGATATGAGAAGTGCAGCCTGGTGCCTTCCTTCCTTCCTTCCTTCCTTCCTTCCTTCCTTCCTTCCTTCCTTCCTTCCTTCCTTCCTTCCTTCCTTCCTTCCTTCCTTCCTTCCTTCCTTCCTTCCTTCCTTCCTTCCTTCCTTCCTTCCTTCCTTCCTCACTTCCTGCCTCACTTCCTTCCTTCTTTCCATCCGCACCATTCCTTCCTTCCTTCCTTCCTTCCTTCCTTCCTTCCTTCCTTCCTTCCTTCCTTCCTTCCTTCCTTCCTTCCTTCCTTCCTTCCTTCCTTCCTTCCTTCCTTCCTTCCTTCCTTCCTTCCTTCCTTCCTTCCTTCCTTCCTTCCTTCCTTCCTTCCTTCCTTCCTTCCTTCCTCACTTCCTGCCTCACTTCCTTCCTTCTTTCCATCCGCACCATTCCTTCCTTCCTTCCTTCCTTCCTTCCTTCCTTCCTTCCTTCCTTCCTTCCTTCCTTCCTTCCTTCCTTCCTTCCTTCCTTCCTTCCTTCCTTCCTTCCTTCCTTCCTTCCTTCCTTCCTTCCTTCCTTCCTTCCTTCCTTCCTTCCTTCCTTCCTTCCTTCCTTCCTTCCTTCCTTCCTTCCTCCCTCCCTCCCTCCCTCCCTCCCTCCCTCCCTCCCTCCCTCCTTCCCTCCCTCCCTCCCTCCCTCCTTCCCTCCCTCCCTCCTTCCCTCCCTCACCTGCCGACCCCCATGAGTACATCTTCTGTGTCCCTTAAGTACCAATCCTTAGTGTCTCTTAGCAACAGATGGGACAAAGTTCCCTAAGAGAAAGAAAATAAAAGGAAAAATCCTAGCCTCCAATAAAGAGTAGTGGAGCATTGGTCTCTGTCCCTCTCCGCCTGGGTTTGGTGTGTCTTGTCTTCCCTTTTGGACAATTCTTTGTTACCTTCCCCTCGGTACAGTTCTTGGTCAAGACTACCCCTCACAGTCATAGGAAAAATAATTGACAAAACTCCAGAATGGGGCCAGGAACTGAACTTTATTGGCTGGAAAGGTATAAATATGATCCTTCCAATGTACCTCTAAGTAGAAGAATTTGGGAGAATAAGCTTTAGTAAGCCTTTAAAGAGGCAAAGCATTTATGAATATGCTAAAGCGAACTTCCTTAGAAGAGATCATTTTGTTGAGGTGATTCTTTCCTGGTTAAACTGACTGCAGGGTAATTTTATTGTCTGAATACGTTCTTGCTTTTGGCAGAGATTTGTGAGGTTCCTCAGTGTTAGTTATAGCTGTGTTCAGTGTTTGAGCAAAATGAAAACTCCAGGTATGTCCATTTTTGAGAAACCTTTGAGAAACAGCACAATGTGGCTGGCTTTTAAATGTGTGTTATCTTTTACTTACATTCAGCACAACATAGCTATGACATTTAGTTTTACAAGTCTCTGAACTCATCTTCAAAAATTTGGTATGTTTCCTTCTTATTAATATTTAGAAAATATATGCTGAGTTAGTTTTTTGTGTTTCTGCCTTATAAAATTACTCCAAAGGTGAACAGAGTATAACTGGAGCGTTGGTATGATCTCACAGAAAGAAGCATTTTAATAATGGTTGCAATAAGAAGTGATTTATTTGGGAGAAACTTATCTACAAATGAAACCTTTATCTTGATTCTTAGGTATCTCAGAACCAAAAAAAAATTCCGAAGGAATGTATCCATCGATGTAACCCATATGATGTGCTGGTAAATATGGGGTTTAATTCTATGATATCTGCCAGCCTAGTTTTAGAATAGGACGTGTAATCAAGATGCTCTTTCCACTTAATAGGTCTCACTGCTGGGAGGGTTTCCCTGAAAATGTCTGAATTTCGTCTTTCTTAATATTTTACATGTAAATTTAATTCTAACTATATCTGATATTACTGAAATAAATTGATTGGAGATAGTGTGGGCTAAAAGGCTAAATTTTCTTACCCAAAATTATGTTGTTATGTAATTCTTTACAATTAATCAGTCTCTAAAAATCTTCATACATTTCTGTAGAATGTCCTATTTCATCTTCCTTAGGAATTGTTTCCAATTTAAGTAGCAAAAAGGATTGTTCCCCATTTAAATTTTGTTTTTTTCTTCCCATCAGCCTTCTGCTTTCAGGTTTTAATCTGCTTTCTGGAAGTTCCTGTACGCACACATGATCACTAGGTGGTGATGTTCTTCCAAAGAAAAGCTTAAAATAAGGGAACTACAGATTCATGAATAAAGGATGAAAAAGGACAGAAAATATAGAGGTTATAATTATTTAATTGTTGTAGTTTTTTCTATATAGTTTTGCAAAAGTTGTAAGTTCAGGGGAGAAAGAAGCCTCCTTCTGGCTGATTTATTTAAATTTGATTAATTATTTGTTATGAACCTTAACTTGAATAATGGCCTTGTACATGAATAATTACATCTTCCATCACCAGGCATTTAACACTGCTGCTGTAAAGATCTTGGGAAGGTTGGCAGCACCTGATACTGCATTTTCAATGCTAGCACTTAAAAATATGCCTGGAGTTGGTACACGGAAGGGATTAAACAAAATGCTGAGGTTGATGTAATTATGAGACATTTCTGTTTTCATGTATGTTCTTTGTCTTATGTTTTCCTGATCTATAAGGAGGCATAAAAGTGTTCCTTAAAATCATGATGGTCCTCCCCTAAATAACAGGATAATTGTTGTTTATGTCATAGGGAACAGTGTGCAGGGTACTTGGACTTTCAGAAGAACCATCTCTTCGTAATTTTGGAAACAGATGTTAAAAAGTCTTCATTTTTTTTTTCCCAAATACTTCATTCTTGTTATCTCCCAAAATTTTGACAGATGGGTAGAAATTGCATTTCCAAAGTATAATAGAAGGCTTGGCTTTTACCTCTGTATTAAAAAGAAGCTGAAAAGACACATTTAGTTATTTTCTCTCTGGCAGTTGCTGTTTGCAACTAATGTTATGAAATTTGCAAGAATACAGAGCACCTGCATGCTAAAATAAGTAAACAGTCCAATCTGCCTTTTGATATGTCCTTCTCTGTAGTATGACCCTCCTTTTCCAGCAAAGAGGAATACTTTCTTTAGAGTGACTACCATTCCTACTTCTGTAAAGTTATTTGCCTTTGCCATCTTCTTAATGTAGATTAAGAAGGAGCAGAAACACACTGTAAGCTATGAAATAATATAAGAATCTTCTGGATAGTCATCCTTGCTGTTGTGACTTATCAAGAATTTTAATCTATGAGCACAATATTTTGGACTGGATAGGCATGAGGGGAAAGAGATAGTCTCCCGAGTCCACAGCAATCTGTCTGGGAGTTCCTACATGTGTTTTGGGAATTGTGCATGTACCAAATGATAAACCAAAATTTTCCACCCAGATCCCATTCCTGCCAATTGCATTCCAAAACTAGTCTCTGAGGTCTCATTAAATAAAAATAAAAATAAAAATTCTAATTTTCCTCCCTTGCGTATGCCCCTAAAAAATGCTAAGAAAGCATTTTTAAGGGCAGTGGACAGCAAATGCTCGAAGACTTACATCTATGCACCAACCTCACTAACTAAACAGGCAGTTTTGAAATGTAGACAACAGAGGAAAGGGAGGGAAAGGCACTGTGACGGGTCAGTGCAAAACGTTTTTCCAAATCTAATGATGTCTGTGGCTTGTGGGGTAAAAAATAAAATAATCAGCATTTTTATACCAGCTGAGTAAATGTCTAGAGCAAATGCAACTCATTCTGACAAACAAGTCAATACAGTTTATTTCATTTGTGGCAGTAGTAACAAGCTGCGTCAGCATAAGTAGTCTTGCTGTGTAAGCTGTATCTGTCCTGTGGGGGTTCATTAACTTTGTCTGCCGTAGACCAGGCCTTTTGGAGGAGCTTCTTGCTTACTTACTGGCAACAATAAAAAAATGAGAGAGACATTCGTGACTTCAAATTTTTATCTGATTAATAAGTTCCACATTCATCCCTTTTAAGTGTCGTGACTATTCCAGCATTACTGTGGGTACTGATGATACCCCCGATACAGAGGTGGCTTTTAGGCAAAAATCAATCCACACCATGCTAGTTTCCTTTTTCCCAGCAGAAACACACACCCTGTGAGCAGTTCTGCAGCTCTTACCACGCCATCTGAAGGCTTTTGTCTCTTTTATGCCTTGTCTAATCATGCTGCAAAAGGACAATTTTTCTGGAGTGGAAAATACCAAGATTCTATTACTGATCATATCTTGAAGACAAGAGTGCTCTAAGAGAGGTAAAATCATCCCAACTCTATAGTACTGAAACCTTAAAAAATGCTGGACAACCAGCAGGATGCTGTGGAATTCAATTAGGAGACTAAAGATGCCTGTGTTTATTACACATATTTTTCATTTAATGGTCTCATTTTAGAGCCAAGTACAAAGTTGTATCCAACAGGAACGAAGAAAGCTTGTCCCTCAGCTTACCTGGGTTTATGAGGTCCAGAGGATGAGTCCTTAGAATTTCTGGTAAGTCAAGCATTTAGCAGGAGTCTGTAGTTATCCAGCACATTTTTTCATTTAACCAGAAATATTTAATAAGAAAGCGAAGCAGCACTTTCTAACACATTCCCCTTGCAAGGAAACATTTTTAAATCCATGGGCTGCTGGCATTTAGGCCCTTGAAAAACTAAAAACTTTTGAAATGTCCTCATTCCTTATGTTACATTATCTGAAAAAAATAGGTTTATAGCTACGTTTTCTTATTAAACATTAGGATTTGGTTGAGAAAGTAGGATTCATACCTATATTTGAAAATTGTGTTTCCTCTGTAAGTGTCCAAATTCTGTGATAACATTTTAGTTTTACAGATATTTAATGCTGCCACTTAGGAGCTCTGCAGATTCCACATCTGGAATAAATGCACATCATCTGTAATCATCATAATATTTTAGGTTAATTTTATTTTACCCTTGGTAAAAAGCAAATTTTTAATATATTTAATTATACCACACTTTTTCCCTTATTGTGAAGCATTAGCAAAAAAGCCACAATTTAAGCTTTGATACTTCTGCTTGTACCCTTAGTAAAATAGCTCTGCTTCTCTTGTAGCCAATCAGGATAGATCTCAGTAATAGCAATATTCTTTGGGTTTTATTGCAAAGTAATAAAATGCGGAAGCCTGTTAACTATGTTGGTGATGCATTCAGAATGGCATCCATGCTTTCAACATTTAACTGATCCTACTTTTGAGTGAAAGGAGATTTTGGACATTCATTTAACTTCTGTAGCTGGAAACAGTCATCAACAGCACTCTAATGCCAGGGTTGTGCACAGGTAATTGCTTTTGCTTCAGTCTTTTCAGGCAATACTGGGTAAAATGACTGCCAAAAATCAGTCATAAAATGCTTTGTCTCCTGCTGTGGGAATAGTGGGATTAGTATGATAGTTATTTTACTTAGTTTTTCTAATTTGGAAGTTTTTTATTCATGAAAGCCCCTAGAGATGTCTGTGCAGTTAAGCCATTCTGGTAATGCCAATCCCAACCCCAGTGCAGACGTTGTGGGGAGCCTGTGTCTGCAAGGGTGGTCCTGGAATGCCTGGTTGAATAAGGCAGACCTGTGCCTACAGCAGAGCTCTCTGCCTGCAGCAGGATAGTGAAACCAGCATCAAGTCCTTTAACTTGTCAAAACCCACAAATACAATGAGAGGGTAGCATAGACTTTTTGCTCACTGGTAACAGAAACCTTGTCCTACAGTTTGCAGTGGCCAGATTTTGCATTTCAGAGGGGCACTCCCATTGGGTCCAGGATGGATACGCCTGTTAATTTCATGCCTTTTTGTGTAATTCTGACCAGACAGTGGTACCTCTTTGTCCTTTGATACTTTAGAACTTTGAACTGGTGATAGAAAGGTAAAGAGTTTTGTACATCAAAAACTGTCTGTTGTCTACTGTGTTTTGCACAGCTAATCAAGGTAGTTAATAGTTTTAAGGATTATGGTCATCTGGGTATATAGCAAAAATAAATGGAGAAGACTTGATTGCTCAGCTGTAATGAGGTAGTGTAAGTATTTTATTTTAATACACTGTGCTGGTTTGAAGGGAAGCCAGCAGGAGAAATTAACCCCACACAAATATCTTGCAAGAGATTTTAAGATGGAGTCACAATTTAATAGAAAGATTACGATAAATGCAATAAATACAGAAAACGGGCTTAAAAGCACAGACTACAACCTGTCCCCTGTTAGTCAGGGTGGTGGTCTCAGTCTCATTAAGCAGTGGTTGCAGTGCTATTGAGAGATGATTGCAGTCTTGTCGGACATGGTGGTCCTGTGGAAAGTCTGGTCCAGATGTCCAGTGGTAGTGGTGGTGTCCCAAGACCCAGGTTATATGCAGGCAGGAACGTTCAGTACCTCCTCCAGGGTGGGGAATTTTACAACGGAATGATGTAATCTTATGAGTCATAGGATATTTTGGGGAGTCCTTGATGGCCCATTGGCAGAGATGACCTTGCTTAGGCTGGGTGTAGTTATCATGTGAAGACAAAGAAAGAACTACACCCAGCTCAAATGTGGGGTGTGCACAGGACAGCTATTGCAAACAACCCACTATTAACAGTTCATCAGGAATAATGTAGACGGGTGTGGAATAAATACTTTGGCTACACACATATTGGTACTGTTTCTCCTGTAAGCACAACATAAGCTAAAAAAATATTTTACAAGGAGAAAGTTATATTTGCTAGATTGCAGAGTACATCTCACATTTTTTCCCTCATTTCATTAAGGAAAAAGACTCCTAATTTTGATTTCTTTAGCTGTGAATGTAAGCTCTGTATTACCTGCTGGCCAGTAGGTTACAGTTAAGGTAGGTGACAGTGAAGGGCTTTTCATCAAGAGACCTATGTCCTGTCTGCGTGGCAACAAGTATTGTGGAAAAAAATGTGAATAAAACTGGAGCAAAGCGGTTTTTTCCATAAGAGGTCCAAAATCTCAACTTACTGTAGAGTAAGTTTTGTTGGAGGTCTGGAATGGAGAGAAGCAGTCAAGTATTTTTTGTATATTACTATCAAATTGAAAAATTTCTGTTGCCC
This sequence comes from Acanthornis magna, assembly GCA_036785705.1. Taxonomy (NCBI): domain Eukaryota; kingdom Metazoa; phylum Chordata; class Aves; order Passeriformes; family Acanthizidae; genus Acanthornis; species Acanthornis magna. Next base: position 1,153,912 of record JAWUZG010000107.1, on the reverse strand, counting down.
TGCAACAGAAATGGAGGCATAGCTATGCCATATAAGAGAGTAGAGCCTTTGCTTTCTGACACTGGCAGGGCACTGATGTTGATGAGGCTTCTTTCCACACTGAATTGCTTCTCTGCAGGTAATGTTTTGCAACTAGAGGTGGTGCCTGTGATACTGAAGTGATTAAACGCATATTGACCATCAACCCTATCTCTCCCATCTAGCACTTTACTTCCATGAAGCTGACAAGCCTGTTCCAGACTAAGCCATAGTAAAGCACTTCTTGCAGGATGCTCTTCTGTATAGAGGTGTTGCTCACAAAAAAAAAAAAAAAAATAAATTGATCAGTATCTGGATTCTTTTACTGTCTTGCGAAGTGGATTAAATATTCCAAAACCTTTTATGAAGTAGTAATGTTCAAGCAGTAGTGTTTCTTAATCTCTCCCTCTTGGGTCTTGTAGATGAGACTAGCAGATTTTCTTTGTCTTCTGTTTCAGTTTATTTGCAAAACATTCATTATTTCTGTGTTCTGCTATTTACATATAGCCAACAAAATAAAAAATTGGAGGAAATTGTTTCGTAGTGTTTGGTATGGGTACCAAATAAAATCAATCTCCTTTTGTAATATTTAGCTACTGTTACTGGGTTTTACTTTTGGAATCTCAAAAACTCCATCTCAATGGAGTCTCATCTGCCGCTGTCTGAAAGAAGAGAGGTGGCAGAGGGAATCACGCAAACAAGAGGCTCATGAACATATGGGAGCTATCAGTGGTGTGTGTTCTGCTTCACTTGCTGTTTATTGGTTATTGCTGTTACCAAAGCTGGGTCACATTTCCTTTGTGCCCAATGCCTTAACCTTGTGATTTAAAAGTAAAATTTGTAATCAGGCTGCAGTAAAAATATGGAAGTGTAATTGAATATGCCCAGGCAGTGCGAGTCTGTTTAGTATTCAAAGTACGGTGTCAGCTTTTGACCTTCTCATTTTATTGGCACAAATTTCTTCCTTTTCTTCCCTGCTGATTATTAGTAATGTGAAGGTTCCCAACTGAGTTTTACCACAAATCTCCAATCTAAATCACGTTAGGGAGAAATCCACAAATCTGTGTGCTCTCAACACACTTTAGTGGTTTTTCCGTATGAGGAGATGATAAAACGAAGGATTTGTTTTCTTCTGTGTGTATGCCCCAAGACATGGGACACATTTTCACCATCTTTTCAAGAGAACAGGAAACGAAAAATAGACATCATGGTTTGCTTTGTTGTAGTTGTGGACCTACAGGTCCTAGTGCAGCAGGATGGGAGTTGAAAGGTGGCTCCTGAAATATGCTTGTGATTTCTTTGGGACTCCATAGATATCTCTATGGATGTATCTATGCTCTCTTCCCACCTTGGCAGGACTGACCCAAATGTCAGTTTTTCATGGAGGCAAATAGACAGAAAAGGTCAGGAAAAGGATAAGGCCAGGACAGGGAAATGTGCTGGAGATAAGGTAAAGATCTGGCTGCTGCACGAATTCACTGGAAAATTTTTATGCAAGTTGTTTGACAGTGAGGATAGTAGGCTTATGGCTAGCAACATTCTTGTAACCTGAAAAGCTTTTGTGTTTATTAATTGGAGACTTTTAAATTGCTCTCTCAATGCAGGTGGGTACCTTTTTGACACGTAGATACTTTCCCAAAACATAAGCTTTCATAAGCTTTCAGCTTCACTGGGACTTCCAGCCCTTTGTGATAACAGCAGACAAAGTGGGAAGGTTAGAGCACAGCCCAGGAACTTTCTGTGCCCCTCCTCTAGGAGAATTTATAAACAAAGCAACTGACATGGCAAAAAGAGTATGTCAGGACATCAGATTGCTTTTCCTAATGCCTGGCTCTTTGAGGCTTATTCCAACAGAGTGATTATTTATGTATGTTTGCAGTGTGATTGGCATTTCTTCTTGTGAAACTTCAGGAGGTGCAAGTCATAATAAATGTGAGTGACAGAACTGAATTATGAAAGAAGCCAGAAATATTTCACAGGGGTGCCAGGAAATATTTTTTAAAATATGATATGTTTTTGGTAGGAGACTGAAAATGCTTCAGTATTTAGGATAATAAATTCTCTTCATACTTAAATGCATTGCTTGACAGCCTGTCTTTGCATGCAGATAGCTTGGAAATTATTCAGAGGAATCAAAATGATTTTACAAGCACTCATATATTCATGAGCCTCTTGTTTGGGTGATTCCCTCTGCCACCCCTCTTCTTTCAGTCTGCGGCAGATGAGACTGTTCAAGGTTTTATATTGCAGTGAACAGTATCACCAAGAAACAGACAATTGATAAGAGGTTGCCTGGGAAACCCTGTGCCACTGATTTTCATTTTGCTGCATTATCTACTTGTAGGTGCAGCTATTTTCAGCCAGAAAATTTCCCCCAAATTCTTCCCGTGGAATCAGTGCAGTGATGGGGAAATTACCTTTCATTTTCTAGAGAATCTAATCTTAGTTTCTCATTTGATTTTTGATAATGTCTAATAACGGGGGTGGTGTGTGTGCGCGTGCGTGTATGCGTGTGTGTGTGTGTGGTGAAGTGGTGGAGGTTTTTTTTGGAAACTACTTGCGGCAATAGAAATTCTGCTTGAGAAAGCAATATGGAAATAAACTGCTTTAAATGCAGCTCACATACACAGCATAGTCTGCCTGCCAATGGAAAATCCCCACCAGCTCTCAAGAGAGCCCTGCTCTGATCAGTCTGAGTAGATTATTCCTTCAGCTTTAATAATTCAAACTCCCTGTCTGCCTTACAGGGAGTTTTCCTCTCGCCTGGAAGACACATGATGCTGACTTGGGAGATCCCGAGTCTGCTGCTCGTATTTTTAATGATAGGTTTGTTCTTGACACTGTCTTTTTCAAGAAAAAAATTAATTTTATAATTTTCTTTTTAGCAGGAAAATCTGTACGGCATCTAAAAGATTTACATGGACTTTCACTCTCCTGTAACTTGAATTTTATCCCTAAGAAAGAGGAAAAATTAAAGTTTAAATATTTAACTTATGCTAACAGCAAAAGACAAATCAAAACCATGATTAGCCTGTTTCACCTGACTTGGTACTCTGAGCATGCTAATACCCATTATGTGTCCAAAGTATTTTCTTGATACAAGATTTGATGCTAGGGTAGTAATAAAGAAATAAATGAAAACCTGATTCCATGTTCTGCATATTCTCTATGCAATTTGCTGAGTTTTGTATGTGCGTGTGCCTCTGGTGGTATTGGTAATACTTTGCTGAGTTTGTTGCTGCAAGGTTTTAACTCTGAAAACCACAGTATTAACGGTGAAACCTCAGGAAACCTTACAAACTGTCTGTAGCCTCTGCCCTTCTGTCAGGCTGGGGCTCCCCAGCCTGGCTGAGATGAGTAAGGTCAGTCAATGTGTCTGTGAGAAGTGGTCATTAGCCACGAAGTCGAACACACAAATATGATCAAAGTAGGGAAAAAGGAGGTGATTGTGGTGGTGGAGTAGCTCTTCATCCATGAGACTGATTTTAGTAGGTCAGTGCCCTGCTGGAACTGCCACAGCGGGAGAGGTTTCCCAGGGCTTGAGCATGGCATTGGTGCATAGCCTCCTGGTGCAGTCCTGCATCCTTTGTGCAGGCTGTTTCCACCTGGCCACAGGAGCGGTGGCTGAATCTGCACACCCCCGTGTGTTAACAGTGGGGCTTGAATATGTGGGAGGGAAGAGGAGGGAACCACTGCAGTTTGTGCTCACATGGATTTTCTTTGCCCGCCTCTCTCATGGAGCAGCAGCAGAGCAGCCCAGCCTGCAAAGCAGCCTCGGGTGGTGGGGTGGGGAAACGGGGTCAGCCGAGGTCTGAGCAGGGACTTGTTTTTGCAGGTTCTCACCCTTCTGTGTGCTGTCCTACAACTGCAATGCTCTCTCATGCCAGTCGGGCTCTGATACAGCATCCTCCTGACTGCACACCCTTGAAAATTTTCCACCTGGGGTGAGGACAGCAGTCAAATGAATTCAGAGCAATGAATTGCTTTTCTTAGTTGCTTTTCATGTACACAACGGGAGTGGTACTCAGACCTCCAGGTGACCATGGGCCAGTGTGGTGGCTGAAAGCTGCTGCAACGCAGTTTGACAGACGGCCGCTCCAGAAATCAGGACATCTATCTTTGTCCTCTTCTGGAGCCAGCCTGCCAATAGGGTCAAACAGTGTACCAGTAAGTGCAGCACATCAGAAGGAGAACTGGGTTCTTTCTCCTTTTTTTCCTCTCTCTTTTCTTTCTCCTCTACTTTTCTTTTTTCTTCCTGTAAAACCTAATTTCTGCTCCTAAGACTGCATTTGTGCTCAAGCACTCCCTTTCCTTTCTGTCAAAGGGTGAAGAGGATCAAACCTCAGCTTTTGTACCAGTTACTTTTATACCAGATGAGTGGTAAAAGAAAGACATTTATGTTTTAAAAAGCTAATAGCACAAAATGTAAATACAGGTAACTGTCAAATTCACTTCTGCTGCTATGCACAAATTTCGATTCACGGTTACGCAGCTCCAAATACTTCATTGAAAGAAGTGATACTTCTGGTAGTCTCAAGTCTTTGTTTACATACAGCTTTTACTTTCATTTATTCAATTGTTTAACAGACTTTTTCTGCAATAGATGTATATTTGATTTCTTCTTGGCAATGATGCAATGCAAAGATTTGGTTTCCATACAAATATATTACATCTTCCAGGAGAATTTCAAATTGCTAGTAACATTGCTTAAGCACAGAAATTCGTTTGGTAGGACAGATTTATTGGAGCAGTACTGAATTAGTTGACATAATGTATAACCCACAGTTTGATATTGCCTTCTGCCCTCTCAGCTTTACAAATATTAAGTAGATTAACTTGACCATGCAATAAGCTGTGCCTGCAATTTTCTCTTTTATGGAGAGGTTAAATGAAACACAACAGAACAGTTGTGCTGACTGTGCTCATAGACCATATTTGTCTGGACAAAAGAGAAGTTTTTTTCAATTTCCATGCCTGTACCCTAGTCCAATGATGATACTCTTTTTGACACCTCCCATTTTGCATGCTGTAAGTTTTCAATTTACATTTCTAGTTAAGTATATTGCTGCCTAATATACTACTAGTTAAAAAGTAATTAGGTTATGGCAAACTGTTTTTATTTGAAATTTGAAGTGTTCTGCTTTCCCTTAATAAAGTGTATGTGGTTAGGGTTTGCTTTATTTAGTACTCTTTTCGTCTTCTTCTTCCAAAGCAGAATGTCACCATAATTTTCATATCTCCTGTCAGAAGTGACAATACACTGCTATGTGTAAAAAGCATTAGGTAGGAATCCAAATGGTAGAGAAAAGTAGAAGACTTCAAAATATTGTATTTTGAAAGACACAAAAAAGACAGTAGGTGATTATATATAGGGATACAAATATTCAAGATGAGAGCCTAAGTGCAGCTATTTCTTCAGTGTTCAGTAGTTTTTTCTTGGTATAATAAGAGCTGAACCACTTCTGCTGTTCCTGAGATAGATAGTGGCTTAGACATTTCATTAGGTCTTGCTATTTTATCCTACACTGGTAGTCTATATTGGGTTTGGGGCCCAGCAAGCCCAAGTTTTTCTTGAATCTGGAAGTATCCATTGCCAATACATACACAACCTGAACCTGACCATCAATAGTGTAAGCTGGATAAACTTTTGTGCATCTGAAATGGAGATGGGGGGCTTTGCTTCTACTGCTGAATTTGGACTAGAAATTCAAGGGAAGTCTTTCACAGCTCCAAGAACAGTTATTGAGATAACCAGGAAATGAGGTCTACCTAAAAAGGATATGTATCTAGTAATCCTCTCTAACTTCAGACTGCTTAAAAATGTATTTTGTGCTGAGATTTGGGGTTTCTACACTGATGGAAATACCGCACATCTAATAAAAACAGCAAAGATTTGTATAAATTGATTACTGCCATTTTCTATCCCTTATATTTCTCACCCCCACCCCCTTATCTTATCTCCACCCCATCACTCTGAAGCACAGTTCAACCATAGAAAAGGTGGTAAAAAACCACCTAAGCCAAAGTCAATTAGAGGTGTCCTTCTCTTAGCATGGGTCCCATTGTTCTGGGAAACCTTCCAGTCTGAGTAGCTTGTGTCAGAGCTTCCTCAAGGTGCAAGTTATCAAATGTTGGTCCTGCCAGTGCATCTCACTTAAGTCTCTGCTTTTGCATGCCTCTACTGTAGTTATTCCCACCACAGCTTTTACACTGCTGCTGAGAATAATTCCATTTATCTTCAGTCCAGTTTCACCCAGCTGAGGTTAGTTTCCATCTCTTTCCCTGGCCTCCATCTTTATCTCTTAATGCTCTTCATGTCCTTGCATTCCTCTCTGTCTACCCTTACTGGTAGGACCTGAGATTCATCCTTTCTCCCAAGAAAACAAGTCAATTTTCTCACTTTCCAATAGCTCCCAGAGGGCTATTGAAAAGTGAGACAAGTCAGACTGCAGCAACAGACATTGTGAAAACTGAAAGACTAATGATCCATGAGCCTTTTACTCTTAGCTGATTGACAAGCCTCTCAGTACTCTCTAGCTGCTTTTTGCTTTTAAAATAATTTTACTAGTGCATCATCTCAAGCTAAGATGATGTCAGTTTAAAAGTCAAGAAACTACGATCTTGAAAATCCACACAGTGGTTCAGATTATCTTAAAATTTGCTGTTTCTCTGGGGACAAGGCAATTATCAAGATCTGGATACTCTGAAGCTTGCAGCCTGCGCAGAACACAGTCTCTGCAGCCCTCCAGCTCCGCTTGCTTTGTGTGCACAGTGGAGGTTAAAACTGCTGTTTCACTTCTCTACAAGGGGATCTGTGTTACTGGGGATTTACCTAGTGTCTGGCAGAACAGCAGAAAGCTCTGCTTTAGCAGAGACAGCACAGTGTTAAATGTAATGAAGGATGAAATTTGTTACACCAAATGAGGGTGAGAAAAACACTGGACTGAGATACAGGAATGGATGTGTGCAGCAAAATTGCATCAGACTAAGGTTTCGTTGACAGCATCTTGCTGCAGACCTGAGCACCTCTAGGCAACTTGTCTGTAATTTCAAAATCTCAGCTGCATTTGTGCTTTATGAATTTAAAATTTGCATCAACAGCTTTCTGTATGCATTTGTAGTGAACTGCCCCGACTGAGACCAATGCTTCTGTGTTGAAAACCCCAACATACTCTATAAACCACGGGTTCGCCCTGATTACAAGTTAGGAGGAAATTGGCACTGTCAGTAACTTATTTGACGGTGAGGGCATTTGTTGTGGCCCATGCTTTTGTATTGCACATGATACAAACATCCCAAGAGCAGTATTACCCAGTTCTCTCTGACTCTGCAAAGAAAGAAGTCACTTCAAGCATGATAATTTACAGCTCTTCCAACTACTTCCAAGCTATTTTCCAATCCTGGTCCTAGGAGTTTTTCTTTTAATGTGACAAATAAGTAGAAGGCAAGAGTTTAAGCAGGTTTAAATTCTGTTTCATATGTTTTTTTCTAAGTAGGCCGACTGATATAATGATTATTTCTTTCGTCAGATGAGGAACTTCCCATCCCACAATGGCGATAAATAAAAAGAAGATGTATTGTCTCCATTGCTCTCTTTCTTTTAAGAGTAGATAAAATAAAGAGTATTAGTTTAAATGTATTCCTTAATCTTAGCAGGGACTTCAAAGAGACCGCATCTATTACTGATATAAATTTCAGAAAGAATAAAAATCAGATGCGTATCATTTTGCAGCTGCTGCATCATGATACTAAAGTTGGGGGAGCACTGCAAAACGGTAAATGTTTGCCCCAAATGCATAGCGTCTGTCAGTCTGGTTGCCATGGCTCTTTCTCACCTAGTCATGATCATAATTTTTTTTTTCTTTTTCCCCTCATGTCAACTGCAATTGTAACAAAATTAAGGGACAGATAAATGGTAGAAAGAAAGACACCTATTCCAGATATTCAGAGCAAAAATCAACTTGATTGATGATGCCCTTGTGCTAAAGGCAATGCAAATCCATTTGCAATGAACAGAAACCTGAATGAGTGTGATGCATCCCCAGTGTTGTCTGAACAGCATGTTGTGAGACAAATTACAGAAGAATAACTGACTAGGTGAAGGGAAAACAATCTGGGACTTGGGGACAGCCATTTTTGTCAATTTAGCTGGTGAGACAAATCTTGTGTTTTTGAAAGAGACTTTTCCTGCCTCAGTCCTGCACAAACAAGAGAATTGCCCTTTGGAACCTAAACTAAGTTATGAGATGGTTACAAAAAACACAAATTCTTTTTCTTTACTTTTAAGCCGTGCTGTAGTTTAGGGTTTGAGTTATGTTGATGTTTGGGCAATGATCAGCTTTCATATAAATAGCTTATATTGATACACGATCAGACATTTCAATCTATGGAAAAAACATTTTGCTTTTTTCTTCTTTTTGCTTTGGTGTTTCCCTGCTTTTACAGTCATGACAGTCAATGACCTTAGTAGCCTGCACTTTAATTATGTTCTGGGGACCAAGACCTTGGTTTTCTATTACCTTTAAATTTCACAAGGTGTCTCCCCAAGTTGTATGCTCATCAAGCCTGTTAATTAGCTGTTAATCTTTTTTGTTGTCATTCATGTACCATATTTTTCCAGAAGCCATTTGTTTCAAGGCTCAAGGAATCCTCATGTATTTATCTTTTTTTACTCCAGGAGCCATTCTGCAACACTGATCAGCTACACCACCTTTTACTGTATCTCTTCAAGTTCTGCAATATCTCTCTGGGAAGAAGATCTCTTTTTCTGATGTTTTTTGAGATTATATTATATTATAGATGAATTTGCACAAAATGTCTATATAGTAGCAGAGTGGTCTCTCCTGCTCTGTACTTGATTTGTCCCCTAACACTTCTTAATGTTCTATTTGCCTTTTTGACTGCTGTTAAGTATTGATGTTATGTTTACATAGAACTGCCCCAAATGCTCTAAACTTCTTCCTGAGAGATAATGGCTAAATTAAAGCCTGCAATTGCATATGTATATAATTTAGAGTTTCCTTTTTTTTTCCCATATGTGGTACTTTGCACTCATTGATGCAGAATTTCACCCATTATTTTATTACTAGTAAATGCACTGGAGATAGCAATACCCATCTTAAACTTGTCTCAGTTACTTTCTACTCTGATTCATCTGAAGAAATTCTGTTATCAGTAGACCCTGCCATATAGCCTTGCTTTATTTTTTTTTTCCTAGTAGCTGGTACAGTGCTGTGGTTTGGTTTCAGTATGAGAATAATGTTGGTAGTACACTGATGTTTTGGCTGTTGCTAAGTAGTGCTTGCCCTAAATCAAGGACTGCTCAGTTTGCCCATGCTCTGCCAGTGATTAGGTTCCTGAGAAAATGGGAGGGAGAACAGCCAGGAGAGCTGCCCTGAGTTGAACAAACATAGAATGACATGTCCAGTATTATAAACCAGAGGGAGTTAGCTGTAAGAAAGTAATTCTGCTTAGTGAGAGGCTGGGCATCAGTCAGTGAGTGGTGAAAATTTGTATTGTGCATTGCTTTTTTCTCTTGTGTTTTATCCCTCTCTCTCTTTTTCCTTTTCTTTACTATTAGTGTTAGTATTAATACTAGTATTAGTAGCAGTATTACTATATTTTACTTCTTTTCCATTATTAAACTGTTCTGATTTCAACCCACAGATTCTACCTTTTACCGATTCTCCATAACCCATCAGAGTGGAGGGACAGAGAGTGAGTGAGTGACTGCACGATACTTAGTTGCTGGCGGGGGTTAAACCAACACAGTCCTTTTTTTGTGCCCAATGTGGGGCAGAAAGGGCTGTCATAATGGCAGATCTGACCAGAGCACATTAGAACAAATGTGTTATAAGCATTCATTGTATTAGTTTAATAGCTGGTCACAATGTTGACTTTTTTTGCTCTCAGAGTTGTTGCATTTGTTCCCAGGGTTGTTTTATGTAACAGCTTACTTGCAGTGTATGTTCCCTGTCATGCTGTTTACAGCCTCTGAGGGCTGGGCTAAAGTTATCATGTTGTTGTACTCTGTAATACTGGCTTATGATACTACAGAAGTGGTGATCTTGAAATTAACCTGGTATGGTATTCAGTGTTGCTGTCACGTCTGTACTGCAGGAGCCGTTTTTTGGAAACTTAATAATTGCACATCTTACCTTTTCTCCAAGAACCAGCCCATGGAGAAGACATCTTCACACATTTTCTCCTTCCTCCCCAGGTCAAATGCCATAGCATTTGAGAATTTTGAAAATTTTGGATCCCCTTGGAGTGTTCAAACCAGCATGGTGCTATTGCTAGGAACCAGGAGCCTGGCTCAAATCTTATGTAGGGTAAGCAACTATTTGTGTCTACTCCAAACCATTTGGACAAGCAATGAAGCTACTCAAATTCCAACAACAGGGACTACTTCTTCTCAAAACCTGATGAAAAGCACTGTCTGCTCAAACCCCAGCAACAGGTACTACAGCTACTCATACCTCAGTGATGGGTGATGCAGCTGAACCAGAGAACCAGCCCATGCCTGTATCAGTTGCCCCTATACATATGAAGAAAAGGACATGAAAGGCAGGTTGTTTACTGCAGGACGACAAAGCAGGGACATCATGAACGAAGAAAGAAGAGGCAGAACAAGAAGGAACTCGATCCCTGTCCCCAGGTGAGCTGTGTGACATGTGAAAAGGTTTCAGCTGTTGTCCAGTATGAGCACGTTGTTACCTGGCTGCTCAAATGCTGGCTTTGTGCACCAGTAGCTTGGAATAAAAGGTCAGGGAAGTTAAGCACCTGGATCACCTTCTAGGGAAGGGGGCATCGACAAAGTGATTGGAAAAGGGCCATAAGTCTTCAGATTTCTGAAGGTGACTCCTGTCAAATGTGAAGTAAAGGTATCCCCACAAGGAAGATGTTATGTGACACCCTGGCAAGAGGAGCACAGTGAAAAGAGGTATCCCATACCTCACGGAATTAGCTGTGATAGAGATGACTCATTTGCACACAAAAAAACTGCAATTACTCACAGATCCAGACCAAGTCCAGTGCACATGAGCTGGACTGGACCAGTATCTCAGCTGTTAACAGCAAGCATTCTTTTGATCAAGAGAAAAGTTATAGAAAATGAATACCATGGGGCATACCATGGGGCATCTTCCTATCCTCCCCTGTGTATAGGGAGAGGATACGAGTAAGCGGATTGGAAAATCTACCATGATCCTAGAGGCATGTGTACCTGAACTTCAAGGGAAAACAATCACAAATGAGGGTTCTTCCAGCAAACTTGCTGTCCAGTCTCCAGTTAATAGTTCCCCAGGCAGAGTGGAAGGGTAGATCTTCCTCCAGCTCATATGGAAAGGAATTCTAATCTGTTTTTACAAGAAGTAAGTGAGGAATCCTTTGACCAAGACTAGAGGGGCCTGACCCCAGCCAGGTGGAGGAGAGGGACACTGCGTTTACTGGACTGTGTGGATCTGGTGGCCTGGCTCATCAGCCGCACATGAGTACAAGTCTCTAGCAAACACCAGTGCACAATATACCCTAATGCCATCAAGCTAGAATCCATTTGTATTCCTGGTATGACAGGGGAATCCCAAAAGCTACTGTATTGGAGGCTGAAGTCAGCCTGACTGGTATAGAATGGAAAAAGCACCTTATTATGACTGGCCCAGAGGAATCCTTGGTGTAAACTACCCCAGGAGAGGGTATTTCAAGGACCCAAAGGATAACAATTGGCCTTTGGTGTAGCTGCCTTGGAGATGGAGGAAGTTAGGGAACTGTCTACCTTGCCTAGTCTCTTGAAGGACCCTTCTGTTGTGGGGTTGTTGAAGGCTGAAAAACAGCAGGTGCTGATTACTACCACAACGGTGCACCAGTCAGAGGATGTCTCCAACGGAGACTCCGTGATTCCTACCCACAAGGTGGTTTGCTGACTGGAAAGCCAAGGAGTGATCAGCAGGACCTGCTTTCCCCTTAACAGCCCCATATGGCAAGTGTGAAATTTGAACAGAGGGTTGAGACTAAAAGAAGATTATTGTGGCCTTGGAGGGAAGGAAGGTCCAAGACAGTTGGTTATTCAAGGAAGGCTTCCTCAGGCTCAAGATACAGGAAGCATTACTGGGTGTAGAGCAGGAATCAATCAGGAATAGAGTATCATCATAAAATTACCCCAAGAGAGCTGGGCATCAGTCTGTGTGTGGCGAAAAGCTGTGTTGTACATCACTTGTTTCTCTTGAGTTTTACTTTCTCCTTTCCATTAAAATTATTATTGTTGTTACTATTGTCATTAGTATTATTGTAATTATTGCTATTTTTATCATTAGTATTGTTAGGAGTATTATTAAATTTTATTTTATTTCAATAATTAAATGGTTCTTATATCAACACATGAAGTTGATTCTCCTTCCCACTGGGGCAGAGGGGTATGGTCAAATGGCTGTGTGATTCTTAGCTGCTGGTTGGTGTTAAGCTGTGATACCTGGTGAAACAGAGAACAGGCCAGCTTTAGAACAGGCTTCTACCGCTAGTAGAGCAGTTTCTCTGCTCATTGCATTAGAGTAATAGACTGGAAGCTACTTAACTTTGCAATTGTGTCTTATCCAGATGCTACTGATTTCCCTGTTGCTGTTTGCTGCTCTTTGTACAATTGCTGCTTTTGGAATCCTAGCGTTGTGAAGCTTGGAGGGAAAGAATGTATATGTTTTGAGAAGGAGCAATGTGTTTTGCTAGTTTTAAATATAACTGCCAGGCTGAAGCACATTAGTCCTACTAACACAATTAGAATGCTGAAGTGCCACATTTGATGTGTGTGTCCTAAATCAAATCCTTCCCTTGCTTCTCTCTTCTCCTTACTTCAGAAATCAGTGAGTCCCTTGACACTTCAAACTATGCCGCCTGTCTGTAGGCACTTGTTCTTCAAAGTAGCAACACTACTAACATTAAAGGATTGCTAACTAATAAGCAGACATATGTAGTTGAAAGGGAATTCCTCTCTTTTGAGTGTTCACACACATCAATGCATTTTCCTCTGGAAATTATGAAAATGTTTTTCTGCAAGGCACATAAATTAATCATCATTGTAATGTTATCAAGTGAAGTAATACTTTTATCAAGAGGGTGTCCCTCTTCTAACATCTATGTCACTCTCCCATTGCATCTTGCATTCAATAGCCTCAGAGAAGTTTGCAGATAGCAGTAATTTCCCAGCACTGCTGAGAGCTGTAGGAGATTGAGCCTTACACTACAGGTGGTGAATGTAAGGTATAGGAGAAATTATTTACTAGGTAACTATCAAAAAACAGCTGTTATATGGCACAACTTAGTACACACTAGGAAGGTCAAGAACCTCTCACTGGCTTCCATCTATCCAAAGGTCCAGGACACACTTTCTATGTCTGCACAATTAATTTGACAACACAAGAAAAAAATTAAAACCCCTTGACTGTGCTGTGTACTTTTGATTCTGCAGGATGAAGAACCCTCACAGATGTATTATGCCTCGGAGACTTGAAACATATAGTGCTGCTAAGCTTCAAATAAAGTATAGGGCTGGAAACATTCTAAGATTTTTTTATTTTGAGGAGCCCAAAACTGCACACAGTACTTAAGGTGAGGCTGCACCAGTACTTAGTATATTGGGACAATCATTTCTTTTGGCCAGTTAGCTATACTGCAGTTGATGTACTCCAGGATATTGTCGGCCCTTTTGGCTGCCAGGGCACATTGTTGACTCTCATTGGAATAACCATACCCCGTTCTACAGGGCTGCACTCTAGGATCTTATTCCCCAGTCCATATGTGCATTTGGGATTACACTCTCCCAGGTACAGAGTGTCACATGTTCTTGTTACATTTTATATGGCTGGTGATCTTACAACACTCTAACCTTTTTCTTTCTCTCTTTGTGGGGTGTCTCTACCCTCAAGGCAACCAGTGTCTCCTCCGAGTTCAGTATTGCCTGTAAACTTACTTAGAGTGCATTCCATTTCTGTGTCTGGTTATCTGATAAAAATATAAAAGTACTATGCTGACTCCTGAAAACATCACTAGTGACTGGCCACAGCCAAATGTTACTCCTTTTACTACAACTCTATGAACACAATCCTTCATCCTATTTTTCACCTGTCATATTGTGTATGTGTCTACCAGTATGCTGAACATTTTGTCCAGAAAGATGTCAGCAGCTGTATCAAAATCTTTGCTAAAAATAAGAAACTCCCACATCCACTGCCTTCCTTTTGTCCACTAGACAGTAACCTTAAGAAGGCATGACGTTCCCTTCAGGAACCCATCTTGGCTTTGATTGATGACTGCATTGTTTTTCAAGTGTTTTAAAATAGCTCTCAGATAATCTTCTACATAATATTACTGTGAATAAAAGTGAGAATGATTGAAATTAAATTTTGGCCATATGAATTTTTCTCCCTACCATGTCAAACAACACTTCTGTAATCATCCTGTGTACCCTGACCTTGCTTCCAAAGTCTTCCCACTTTTCTACCTGAAAGCCATAGAAATTCCTGACCCATGGTAGATATCAGTTTGGATTATGTGATCTGTTTCATTCAGTTCCTATTCAAGGTTCATAGTTTGACTGGAAATTGCACTTTTAATCTGATAACATAGTTTCTAGTTTTGTCAAAGGCTGAGAATTTGCTGGAGGTTTTCTAAGCCTCAGGTGCAGAAAGAACATTTTAGTTCTAGTAGCATAATACAGAATAAATTTCTGTATTGCATGCATTGTGTGGTCCTTTAAATTAAAAAAAAAAAACCAAAAAACCTATTACTAACCTTCCACCAACCACTTATAAGTAGGTTATTGACTTTTGAAAGCATTTTTTTTTACAGGAGAATAAAAATTTGAATTCTGTGTGAAATTACCACCATACAATTCAAGTCTAATTCAGTAAAATTATGCTTTTATATGTGAGTCTAGCTCAGAATCATTAATGATCTAAAAGCATTTGTTATTGGTCATTTTAAAAGCTCTGAAGCCATGTAAGAATTCAAGAATTCTAATAAAGCAAAAAAAATGGAAAACCAGTAAATACTGGAATCCTATCAAAGTGGATCAAAATAAAAATACTTCATCAAAATAAAAATACTTCATGAATACTTTCTTTCTTCTTACCAGCTTGACAGACTTTTTAAAAATAGGTTAAGGAGTTATTTCTTCAAATATCTCTCTGTGCCTGGGAAGAAGAGTGTCAAATTAGTTCATTTGGTATAAAGTCGTGCAATTGAAGATGCTGATAAAAGGAGATTACATATTCTGCATTAATGACTACTTGGAACTTCCGTATGTTTTTATGTTTAAAAGGTGTGAAGAAACTCCAAATTCTCTTCCCTGACACAGAAGATTCCTCTCTAAAATATGTTTTTGAAGTGAAAACCTCTTTGTCTATCCTGAATACACTTCTCTTGCTAAGGGGAACTAACAATATCAAAGCAGTCAAGAGTCTTAGTAAGAGTGGGAAGCTTCATTAGTAAAGCAGGAGATATAGAATAGATGATAATGTCCTCGTAGAAATGTTCAGGCTGGGTCTGCCAACCTGACAGCTGGACACCTTGTCACACCTGACCTGGAGAACCCAATTTTCACCTCTCAGAGGGCTGGTAGGAATTACATTTCATATGACTGAGAAATAACGCCCAGAAGGAATAGTTTGTATTTACATCTATTTACAAAGTAGTGAACTCTGTAGGCTGTGTCCTATTCCAGAAATTGGGTTTGATAATCACAAAATTAAGCCAGACTTAAGAAAGAATTTTGTTTCCCTTTCAGAATGCTGGCAAAGTCTGTAAGTGTCATTCTGTCACTTCAGGTGGGCTCAGCTCTACTATGGAATAAGACTCAGTGCTATATTGTTATCTGTAATTAGGATATGAAAAGTTCTGTAATATTTCTTTATTCTTTATAGAATCATAATTTAGGAAAAAATGAAGCTTTAATTCAGCTGTGTGTGAAACACATTGTGTGACTCAATACTAGTAATATTTGTATAGAACAGATTATATTGAACTATTCATTCATAGTATACTACTCTACTTTTTTCTACAAGACCAAAGGTTGCAGATTTCTTTGCACTTCTTGCCTACAGGAACAATAAATTATGCTTCTGTGAAGTTCTTTGGGACACTATTAATAATGCTTTTTTCTCTGCACAGCAGACCTACAGAACACACTTATTAAATATTGGAATGTTATGTGGCATGGATCTGAAGCCTGACACTCAGATAAGAGATATAGCACAAGAAAGCAAGTTGTCTCCATTCCTAGGGATAGAAGAACATAGATTTATAAATGAAAACACTATCTGCATAATTTTAGCTTCAAATGCATCTTTTTGAAGCTATTTTTGGAATGTTTTTTCATAAATATTTGGCAAAATTCCAGTAACGACAGTGCAGAAGTTCTGCTCTGCTTTTTGTTTAGTTCAACTGCATGACCATAATGATGAAAATGGATTGCTTCCTAAAAATGAACTGTTTACTTCACTCAGACTGTATTTTGCCTAAATTTTCAGTCATTGTGACATTCCCCAACCCGGTCTGTACATAGGTGATTTTCCTTAAAAGCAAACAAAACATTTTAACTGTTACTAAAAAAACCAAGAAAAAATTGTTATCAAGCCTTTTAATTGTTACCAAAAAAGCAACCAAACTCTCTTGAACCTCTTAGAGAAACAGTACAGATGTTTAGAATGGTTACTTAGAATGGTATTTTAGAATGTTGCATGTCCAGATTTCTCCCTGCTGAACAATGAGTTTCACAGAATTTAATAAAATTTTATTGCAGACTTACCTACCAAAGAGCAGGATTTACTTTAGCAATTCTCTGGATTTTCTAAAACAAATTTTTACAGAATCCTTTTGGTTTCATTCTGATAATGGTTTGTAAGGACAAATGGGAAAGTTTCGGAAGTGCCTTCATTAACCTATCTTTGGGATAGTATGTGCTCTGCAGGGGTGTCCTGGAAATGCTTGGTCTCCACAGCAGTAGTCATAATTACTGCCAAACAATTTCAACAACCTGTACTGTCATGCTGCTGTAGGCAACAAATGCTGATCAACTGCATTATTGGATCGGGTGAGAGTTATGGATTTCTGTAAGGTCTACCTGAATTTCTGTAAGGCCTTTGATATGCTCCCCTCTCAATATTCTTACCTCTAATTTGCCATAAGGATTTGGTGGAGAAGGAATTGACTGATAGCTGCACCCGAACAGTCACAGTCAATGATTCAATGTAGAAGTAGAAATGTACCAGTAAAGAATGAAGTTAAATGAGGGTCCATACTGGGACCAATACTATGTAACATCTTCATCAACAACATAGTCATTGCGATTGAGTGCATCCTCAGCAGCTTTGCAGGTGACACATAGCTGAGTGACGTAGTCAATTTACTAGAGGGAAGAGATACCATCTCTGCTGGTTTTGTCTGGGATAGAGTTAGTTTTCTTCAGTGTACCTGTATGGGTTGTGAGCTCAGCTATCAAGCTGGGGAAAGAAGGAGAAATGGGGCATATTTGGATATTAGAGCATTTGTCTTCTAGGTCACTGTTACACATGTGGTAGAGCCCAGCTTGCCTAGAGATGGCTAAACACCTGCCTGCCCATGGGAAGCAGTGAATGAATCCCTTGTTAGGCTTTGCTTGGGTGTGCTTTTAGCTTTCCCTATTAAACTGCCTTTATCTCAAACCACTATTTTTTTCACTTTTACTCTCCAGCTTTCTCCTGTACTATTAAGAGAGTGTATGTGGGAATGAAAAAATAGCTGTGTGGGGCTTAGTTGCTGACTAACCAAGATCTCTCTGGTGATGACACCATCTAGGGGGGTCTTGACAGGCTTAAAGAGTAGGCCCATATGAACCACCTGAAGTCCCATAAGGCCAAAGTGCAAGGTGTTGCACCTGGGTCAGGTCAATCTGAAGTGTCAATACAGGATGGGAGGGGAAGAGATTGAAAGCAGCCCTGTTGAGACTTTGGGATACTGTTGAATGAAAAATTGGACATGTCTTGGCAACATTCACTCACAGCCCAGAAAGTCTAATGTATCATGGGCTACATCAAAAGAAGTGTGGCCAGTAGATCACAGGAGGTGATTCTGCCTCTCTTTTCTTCTCTGGTGAGACGTCACCTGGAGTATGTCTATAACTGAAAATGCGGTGATGACTTCCCATTAAAGTGTAGGGCAATGACATACAAGCTAATGGTGTTACTCTGCATTTACACCCCTGCACAGAGAGCGGGATTCAACTCCTTGTACTTAATCATCTCAATAATAATGGTTTATATTATAAATTCTATCACAGCTTGTACAGAGACAGATGAGCAGCAATGGATGCCTTTGGATATTAGACAAGGAATGGATATTTATCATACCAAAATCTTGACATTTTTATATTAAGTAGACGGCAGTAAAGCATTGCACAGTTTATAACCCTAATTAAATTGTTGTATTTTTAGTATGGAAACCTTGAAAACTGCAAGCCTTGATCTATGATGAATGATGCAGTCATTTTTGTAGTGTAGGGTTAATGGCTTGCCATGCAGGGCTAATTTAAGGAAGGTTCATCCCCAGACAGTCTAAGACTCTACTTCCTTTCCTCTCTAGTGTAGAAATATAATACCAATAAGACAGTTTTCCTGAGTACTTTAACCTTCTTTTGTAATGCAATGAAAGTAGTTATTGTGTATGATGTAAGTGAAACTTTTCTGTCTTTCACGTGGAAGGAAATAACTTTTCCAGATAAAGAAGTTTTACGAATTTAAAGAAGTTTAATGAAGTTTTAGTTCTTTCAGCTATTTGACCCTGTCTGTCTATCAGTGTAAAAGCTTTGCACTTCAAAACAGGAAAAGGTAATGAGCATATGTGGTTACCTAAGATCATATGTCAGAGGGAAAGGAAGTCTTGAGTCACCCATGGAGGATAAAAGAATGCACAAGACTTCTGATTAGTACCCAGCCACTACTGAAATGGACCAAGCATAATACTGCATCTTCTGTGATACAGAAGCTCCCTAAACATCTGCTACTCTGTGATGCACTTTTTCCAGCTCTGAGCTGTGCCTCAGTTAGCTCCAACACAAACCCTACAGAGGTCCAGTTGAAGGACAGAGAGTTCTTAGATTTTCTGGGCATTACTATCTGGTGGCTGGGCTTAGAATATGACTCACACAAAGACACAATGCTGAATTCACAGTGGTCATAACTACTTTAATTCAAAAATGCACAAGTGAAAAACTCTCCATTGAGCATAAGCTTAAGAAGAAAACAAAAACAAAACAACCACAAAAATTACCAAGGTGACATGGAGTAGTGTATCAGGAATACAGAGAAGAAAAAATTATTGGTTTACTGTGCTGTGTTTGATGCACCTCTGGATGGGTTTTGCCCTGGCACACTGGTGACTCATACTGAGCCTGCTGTCAACCAGCACCCCTGGGTCCCTTTCTCCAGCCACTCTTCTCACAATTTGTATTTGTACCAGGTGTTACTCAATGCCAGGGGCAGTGTCCAGTGTTTGTTGTTAAATTTCATGCCCTTCTGGAAGGCCTCTTGTCCCATGAGAGAGTCAACAGCACCTCCCAGTTTGGAATCATCCGCAAGCTTTCTAGTGGTGCATTCAACTCCTGCATCCAGGTCATTGACAAATACATTGAACATCACTGGCCCTAGAACTGAGCCCTGAGGAACACCTCTGGTGGTGACCTGTCTGCAGCCAGTTGTAGCCCCATTCAGTGGAATTCTTTGAACTTTGTTCTTCAGACAGTTCTATACCCAGTGCACCATAACCCTACTCATCCCACAGGTGGATAACTTATCCAGAAGGATGTTGTGAGGGAAAGCGTAAGAAGTCTTATAAAGACCAGGATAAAATACCTCCATCAACTTCCTTTCGTGCATTAACTGATGAAACTTCCCATATCTGTCCTTTGAGGATGTTTGTGAATGCAAAATAAGGTATCAGATTGCCTCCCCATTGGCCATTGTCTATGTGTATAATTTTTAGTTTCTGTAATTTTATGGCTTAATGTCTTCTCAGTTTCACCCACCTTATTTCTGACAGAGGGCAGCGAGGGCCCACCGCTCTATACAGCAATATGAGCGAGAGGTCAAGCTTCGTAACAAGGCAGATGAGACCTCACTAAAAAGGAGGTGGGATGGGGATGGGGTAAATCCAGGCCAGGATCAGTGTCAGAGGCAGATATCAGGGTCAGACACATCCCACTCTACTCTTATATTATGGGTGTGGACTCACGGATTTGGATGTTTCTGTTTCTGACAGGTATCTGCTCTTGCGGAATGGATGCCCTGGCAAACTTTGGTGCATGGTTTGTTCTTCGTCTTTGCTGCTTTTTCGGTGTCTATTGATAAAAGCTATCATTGTCGTTATGGGAATCTTTGGTAAGAAGTTTTAGACTCTTAAATGAAGGGGATCAGTAAGAACTTCCTGAATGTGGTGGCTCCACCCCTGGCTGCAGTCGCCTCTCACTCCGGCTCCACCTCCTTGGAGGGAGCCTCCCCAGCCAGGGGAGGACTCAGGGGCACGAGACCAGCCCCTGTTCTGGAAGGGAGGTGTGCCCAGGGCTCTGGATCTGCCCCTTCTTCCCAAACCTTCTGTTAAGTTTACTGTATCATTGGTTGCTGTGTATTGTACCCTCCCCTTTTATGTTCTGATTGGACCCCGGACCCTCGTTCCCTCCCCTTGTCCCTTCTCCTGTTGGTTATCCCTTTCCGCTTATAACCAGCCATCCCAGGGACAGACCCGGGGATTGTCCTTCACTCTTCCTCCCGAGCACCCTGCACCCTGACCCTACAGTAAAGGAGAGCATGGGGGAGACCCCTCCCGCAACCCTTTGCCTTGTCTCACCTCCTTTACCAGCGGCACCTGCATTGCTGACCGCTTGCCAGGAACAGCCCCACCTCGGCTGGAAAAATCCCAGCAGTAACCTGTGGTGGGCCGGTGGCTTGTGTCCCAGGCGAGGGCAGCCAGGAACACCAGGCAGCTTCATATTGACTACAACACCTGAAGACAACAGATATCCTGAGGGGAAATACTGTTTCAAACCAAATTCACCATCAGACCTTGCGTAGGTGTTGGTTAACCAAGAAATAGTAACTGTTTAAACCACTCATTCTTACCTATCAGAAAGGCTGTCATATATCAGGGTTTCTGGTAGGTTTTGGAATAAACTTATGTTTCTCTTGGGGCTTCTCATCTTTCTCACTGAAGGCAACACACACTGACTCACAGCACTATCTACCCTACTTTGTCCTACGTGGTAGACATGACCATTACAGAGAGTTGTGAGCCATCCAGCAACACAGAAAAAGGTTTTTTAGTACAAGCAATGTTTCTCTGTTCACTAGTCAAAAATTTCATGGTCTGAACAGCCACTTTCTGGAAAAGAGGGGCAATTCCATGCTTACCTCATGACAATGTTTTCTCTCTAAAGCTGGAGGATAGAAAAATTTGAAAATGTGTTTCTTTCTCTGTGTGTCTTCTGCTTAGTTGTAAAGAAAAGTCCAATTACAAATGCTTCAGTAACCACACAGAGGATTCCATTTTATGGATGGTTGAACTGGAAAATAAAAAGTTATTACCTGTGAAATATCCTAATTAAATTCTTGATGGCAGGGTCAAATGTACTTTTAAAAGTAATGTTTAAAAGAGGTTATCGTTTCAAAGTATAGTTTCAAAGGTGGTATTTTTTTCTTTTCATAATTTCCAGATACACTCTTCATTGGAACTAGAATTTTATAAGGGTTAATATGCTCTTTTCAAGTTCTTCAGTTGTTGGATATATATATGGACCATATAGTTTCCAACGAAGATTTTACCTATTGTGGAAGAAGCACAGAAACCTGAATCGTGAGAAAGATCTGAAGATCACAATTCTGAAATGCTGTTTAAAAAGTAGACCTGTCCAACATTTGTAAGGATGGGCTGGTCTGCTTTGAAAAGTTCATGTAAGTCTGGCATTTCTGCTCAAAAGATCACTTTCCTGAAGCTACTTAATACTCTTCTTTTTTCTGTAATTTTAGAAAGCGGGTTTTGTTGCCACTTTTTTCTTGTTAACAATGAAAATACAGAGAGAGAT
This sequence comes from Acanthornis magna, assembly GCA_036785705.1. Lineage (NCBI taxonomy): Eukaryota > Metazoa > Chordata > Aves > Passeriformes > Acanthizidae > Acanthornis > Acanthornis magna. The sequence continues at coordinate 1,131,801 of JAWUZG010000107.1, read as the reverse complement.
GAATGTAATATCTTTTCCCATGTATCACCAACAGAATTACCAAGAGAGTTGTATTGACTGAAAGCTCTACAAGTAATTTCAATAAAGAAAAGAAAAAAATTGTTTTTATGGGTGTCACTATTACACTGGAAAGCATGCTTGCAGAGTTCTGAGAGTAAATATTATTCTGAAAAATTCTTTATTACAACAAAAGAATTGGTCTTCCTTTACTGATTGTCATGATAGAGGACAATAAAAAATTTATTTGGGGTTTATTTGAAAATAAAGCAGGACAGAAGAAGATAATGTAAGGCAAAAAGAGCCATGGAACCATTGCACTTTTTGACTGTCATTTACAGAGTGACAAAATTTTATTAATTAATTTTACAATCATTAATAATAATAGAAGCAGTAATCATCATCATCATCACCATGATCGTCATGATTGTCATAATCATCATATTCTTCATTACTTTCCCCTTGTCATTGAATCATAGAATAGTTTGGGTTAGAAGGCACCCTTGAAAGTCATCTAGTCCAACCTTCCTGCAATGATCAGGGAAGTCTTCATCTAGACCAGGTTGCTCAAAGGCCCATCCAACCTGACCTTGAATACTTCCAGGGATGGGGCACACACAGTGTCTCTGGGCAAACTGTTCCAGTGTGTCACCTATCTAGACTCAATCTATCCTTGTCCTGTTGCATCAGGTCCTACGAAAAAGTCTGTTCCCACCTTTCTTAAAAGCCCCCTGTAAGTATTAAATTGTGGCCATAAGGTCTTCCTGGAGTCTTCTCTTCCCCAGTCTTTCCTCATGGGAAGGGCACTCCAGCCCTCTGATTACTCTCATGGCCCTCCTTTGGACTCGCTCCAACAGGTCTGTGTTTTTCCTGCACTGAGGGTCCCAGAGCTGGATGTAGCACTCCAGGGTGGGGAGTCCCACTAGAGCAAAGCAGAGAGATAAAATCATCTCCCTCAACCTGCTGGCCACAATGCTTTTGATGCAGTCCAGTTGACCTTCTGAGCTGTGAGTGGACATTGCCAAGACATGTCCAATTTTTCATCCACCAGGACCCCCAAGTCCTTCTTGTCAGGGCTGTTCTCAGGAGGCTCTCATGGGCTCACTCCTGAAGCTTGTCCATATTCTTCTGGATGACGTCCTGGCCCTTAGAAGTATCAGCTCCACCACTCATCTTGGTGTCATCTGCAAACTTGCAAAGGTTTCACTTGATCTAGCTGTCTGCATATCACTGATGAAGATATGTCACTCTAAATCTGCAAAAGGAAATTCTTTCTGGCCACCCCAAGTCTCCTCAGACAACTAGACTGCCATCTTCTATATCCCCTATTTTGGCCTTTGATAGCAAATCTTTCAGTTACAGCAGCTAATCAATACATATTGCTAAACTAACCTTATTTTGGTAGCAGCTAGATCTCTTCAGTTCTGCTTTGAGTATTCAATATTTTTAAATTTATGCCAGTAATTTTGCATCAGTTTTGTCACCATTTATTACATCTATATGTCTTCTAGTTACTGCACCTTTTCTTATTCCTTCAATAGTTTGGTATTTCAGCTTAAGAAAATAATTTTTTTTACAATTTCTCCCACTCACTGTGTGAGAATTATTTGCAAAATGAGGAATGACTTTTTGTGTGTGACTTGGAATATTTATATAATATTTGTTCTGCGCCCATCCTTCGAACAATTTGATCACTTTTACATTCACAGAGGGTCTAATAAAAGCTGCTGTAAGCAGATGTCAAGAAGTCAGTTCACCAGGCCTTTACTCTTGGAATTCCAATGAGGTCAGTTGGAGATATTTCTGATTTATGTTGTCATAACTGAGAATAAAGGCAGTTCATGCAATCTGCCAGGGTGTCACCACTGACATATTGTTTGAGGAAAATAGTGACTATGTAATGGATCCTACCTAAAAATAGTGCCTTGTGGAAGACTGTCTTGGTTTGAAAGACAGGTGTCTGCCAAGGAAGGCAGGAACCTCCCTTAGAATAGGGAATATGACCCCTTTTCCTTCTGAATTATTATAACTTTGAAATCAAGGGGCTCTCAAGCAACAGATATGGGAGACAAGGAAATAACAGTTCTTTACAAATATTTAGAACAAGGCAATAATACAGAAACACCAGCTTAAACTGACAAAGTCAGAATACAACCTGCCACCCTGTAAGGGTGGTGCTAGCAGGGCAGTTAAAATGGTGGCTGCAGTCCTATTGGAGTGATGGATGTAGTCTTGTTGAAATGGTGATCTTGTGGAAAGGTCTCGTCCGTTTCTGGAGGTCCAGAGGTGGCTCTTGAGCTCTTCTCCTCTGGGAATCCAGTGGAAAAGGTAGTCCAGTGATCCAGAGCCTCAGCTTATAAACAGGTAGGAACGTTCAGTTCCTCCCCTGTGGGCTGGAGGAGCCCATCTCACAATGGGCTGATGTAATCTTATGAGTCACTCCTGGAGACCTTGATGGCCCATTAGCAGAGGTAGACCCCCGAGGGTGTTATTAGGGCTGAGTCATGCTGACATAAAAAACACTGCCCCACCTGTTTTTAACAGCTTATGGAGATGGTAATAGAATACATAATTTTGGTTGCACCTTCCATGTAACCTAAGACAGAGACTTTGCCTATTCTCTCTAAGTAAGCTTATTCAGATTTAAGTGGAAAGTAATATGAACTCTGGAGGCAGACTTTATAAAAATTCTGGTGTTTAAAGTAGTAGACAGATACTGAGTGGGCCTTTGAAAGCTGCTGTGGAGTCCCTCAACAAAATCAGTATGCTGGTATAGAGCTTTGGTTACTTTGGAACACTCACACGGGAAATTCCTTCATCTTTAAGAACCTCATCACTTTTGATGCTATCTAGTATGATGCCTCTGCAATATTGTGATAGTGTTCTAAAGTCATAAGATAAAATACATCACAATATCAGATTTCATACTCTGGGAAAGACACTTAAGAGTGCTTGTTTTTTAAATATTCTCATATCCACACCAGAACATTTTCCTGGAAGCTTAGGAATATACTTGGCAAGTTTAGAATCCATCTATAGCTCTTGACTGTCCATTGTCAGTGGGATGAATGAGTAATTTTGAATGTGATGAATGATGACACAATTTAAGGGTTTTTTTTTAGGGAGAACATGATAAATGAGTTTATGGTAGGAATGTGGAAAGACTGTATTGGACTATACCGACTGCAATACTCAAAAGAACACAATAATTTTCACAATAAACCCTTCTCTTTACTGTGTTACATCTTTAGTGCAGGGACAGTAATTTTTCCTCTGCCTTTGCTTGCTATAGGTTGTGTGACACAGTCTGCAGTAGTGTCGGAAAAATAAATTGCAGTAATAGTAGCCTGCAAAATTACAGACTGTGTAGTCTTCCCACATATTTGGACTAGAAAAGATGCAATATCCACATTGCCTGGAGTGCATACCTCTAATTTACAGAGGTACAGGGATCTTGTGCAAAAGTATTACAATATATATCTTTTAAAGGCTGATAAGCAAACAATCTAAATGCTGCATTTTATTTCTTCTGGAACATAGCAAGGCCAAAATAGAATATAAATCTAAACATTTTTGTATTATAATGCTTTCTTACTTAAAATTTACAAGTATGTATTTTGCTACTAACTTTGTCGATGTAATTTCAAGTTTTGCTACTACTACATAGAATTTCAGACAGGGTCGTAATGGCTAACATGAAGATTTCAAAAACGATTTTGTACATTACAAATATCCCATGAAACAGACAAGCTTCTCCTATTGTGTCAAATATGTTGCGACTCACATGAGTTCAAATGGAATACAAAGATAACTAAAATATTGCTATTGGAGAGTTTTGTACTGGCTTGACAATGAGGTAAATCATTGCAAGGTGTCAGGCATCAGGAATCAGTATCAGGGCTGGTGGTCCTCTCATATTCACTTTGTGAACACAGATGTGAGCATGAGGATCTTTTCCTGCCAACAACGTGATGACTCTACAGCTCTGCTAATTATATCATAAGCAAGAAAAGAAGAAAAATGAAACTGGCAGAGAAAAAGAGAGAGAGACATGGAGAGTGAGAAAGAGAGAGAAAGAGAGAGATAGAGAGAGAGAGGGAAACTTCTTTAAGATTCAAAGGCAGTTTTGAGCTCTTATTTCACATAATCCTAATGAAGTCTGAATAAGGCTTGCCCAAATCAAGCACTGTATCTACAGGTCTAGAGCAAATGTGGTGTTATTAGGCATTAGAAATGCCTACAAATTCATAAAAGAACTGAACAAGACCCTTTTAGGCTTATGGGCATATTCCTCATTATAAAAGTCTTTGTATCTGGTGGGAATATATCCTTGAGAAGTCTGGAGGAAAGCTCCAGGGCAGAACAGGTCACAGCTGGCTGTCTGTGAACAAGAGCCCTGTCATTTCCCAAAGCAATTGCAGAATGAACGCATTGGGAGAAATGTTCTGTGAGCCATGGCCTGACAGCCTCAGTCTGTCAGCATGTGACAGCAGCATGTGAAGAATAGTAAAAATGAAAGCTGCAGATGGTTTGTATAGAGATCAGCAAATACAGTGAGATAAAGAAAAGCTGGAGTGCAAAATGTCCATGGTCAGCTTGTATGATTTTTGGCAACTTGGCTTCTGCTCCTCCCAAGAGCTTGATTTTTTTATTTGCCTGGGTTTTTTTTTTTGTTGTTGTTGTATTTTGTTTTTTGGTTTGTGGGGGTTTCTTTTGTTTGTGGGGGATTTTTTGTTTGTTTGTTGGTTTTGGTTTGGTTTTTGGCTTTTTTTTTTTGTTTTATTTAGCTGTTATTTGTTTGGTTGTGTTTTGTTTTATTTATATTTTCTAATCTACCTCTTCTGTAGTTACTTATACTTTCCTGATCTACTTACACACAGTTGCAGACAGTTAAATGCATGCTGTCTTTGGCACATTCAGACCAGGGATGTGGTCTTCCTCTGAGTGGGTATTTATGATATTATGCTGGAGACACCTTCACTAGCTTGGCCTTGCTTTGGCAGTGCTAAAAGTCTGTAAATATCTGCCACAAAATGTCTTTTTGAGAGATATAGTTATACTGGAGTGTTGCTTTACAGTATTAAGAGAGCAAACATATTCACAACTTAACCATTCAGTCACCAAAGCTATGCAAATGCACGGGCAGTAATTGTTGGTTTTGCATTGCAAAGATTGGTAGCAAACACGTGGACAGCACTGTGAAGGGCAGATGGCCACATCAAGGCAAGCCTACGACTCCTCCCTGAGCACACCACGGAGCAAACGCGGTCTGGTTCCAGTCCCAGCCCTTGACTTGCTGTAGCCTCAGTCAGTTCATGCAGAAAAGGTGTGGCAGTCACATAAATACAAACTGCCACAAATTTGACTCTTAAACCTCTCTCTACAAATTCTTACTTTTTCCAAGATCCTGTGACAACTTTTTCAAAATTTTTTATGTCTTGCTTCCACACGGAGAATGTACCAGCCACGAGCTACTGACCTCAGCATGTGCAGAAAGTGAAATCTCCAACCACCCGCCCCCCACTCTGCTCAGTGCTGCAGGGATACTTCCCTGCACACAGTGTGTGTATACCTCAGTCTTTTTTTCTCTCTCAATCTCATCAAAGTATGCTCGACCTGTCAATGATTATTTTGCCTTTTAACTCCCCTAGTGTCTTCTAGATTCTTCTAGACTATCCTTGTTTCTGTAGCCATTCACAGACGCAAAGGTTACAGGGAGACTTGTGGCAACTGACTTGAGATAGCTGTGCAGGAATTCTTTCTAGAAAAAGAGATGAGTGAACAACTAAAAATTTTTAATTTCTTTCTGTTGTGTCCTCATGATGATTGCATCTTTTCTGGATGCATGGAAATATCAAAATGTTAGAAAAACTCCCATCATATATAGAAATGTTCATTCTGTCCTGAATTATTTCCCTTCAAGTGTTTTTCTCCTGCCTCTATTGAGAAATACTCATTTAGTGTAATTTAATGCTATTACTACTTTTCCTCTTGTCTTTTCAGCTGCTCTGCGTTTGGTCAAATTCCCAGATTTCTCAATTATAAAAAATCCTTTCCCTGGGGGAAGCTCGGAAAGGATTTAGGTTTAAAGCAAATAAAGGCTCCAAAAGTAAATAAGACCTTCAAGATCCAGCCTTTTTTTTTTTTTTTTTACATATTTTTCTATCATTTTGGTCTGAGAAATGGGATATGTCTCTTAGAAGGTTCCAGTAGTAATTTCCAGGTTACAGTCTAAAATTCAAATAACCAACTCTGCAAAACATGGCAGCTAGTACAAATCTTCTCAAACTTGGAAAGAAAATAGTGCATAGCTAAAGTTCAGCTGTGAAACATTCATAGTTGGCTTTAAGGTAACTACCTTCTAGTGCTTCAAGTTTTGATTTCTACCATTTCTTCCCATTAACAGGCCTTCAAGATGAAAATATATACAGAATGTGAGTTTCAGTTTAGTGCATGGCTGTATTTGACAGAACCTTTATCCTGATTGTATAAGTTTAATTTGAAAACCAATTACTTCTAAAATTGCTTCTACTTCTGCCCTTTACTGTGTGTTGTGTGAGAAGTTTGCTTTATTTTTACTAGTATTTGAAATACTATGAAATTTGAAATATGCTGAAAACTCATTTCTCAATCAGATTTGTTTCACTTTATATGTTCCCACACCTTTATTCCTTTATAATTCATCTGATCAGAAAGTACAAATTATTTCACGCAACAAAAAATCTCTTTCAAAGTATGCACTGTTGAGAGATTTTCTTCAACATCTAAAAGGATTTTCTGAAAGAATTTGTCTAAATACATGAGAGTTGTTTCTTCTTTTCCCAGCTCTGTGAGAATCCATCTTGTAGTTATACTCTGGAACTGAAGAGGGAGGCTTGTGGGTGTAATCTTTCTGGATTTCAAAAAGCTTTCAATACTGTCCCTCCCAGGATCATTCTGAACGAACTGTCCAGCACACAGCTGGATAAACACATCATGGGATGGGTGAGCAACTGGATCACAGGTCAGGCACAAAGGGTGACAGTGAATAGGGTGACATCAGATGTGATCTGTCATTAGGGGGATTCCACTGGGCTCTATCCTCAGCCCTGTGCTCTTCAACATCTTCATAAATAGCCTGGATACAGGACTAGATGGGTTACTACGCAAGTTCCCAGATGATACAAAACTGGGTGGAGCTGTTGACTCCTTGAGGTCAGGGAGGCCCTGCAGAGAGACCTTGACAAATGAGAGGACTGGGCAGGCACCAACCATATGAAATTCAGCAAGGGAAAGTGCTGGATTCTGCATTTGGGGTGGGGCAACCCTGGACAGACTGGAGAATGAGAGGCTGGAAAGCAGAAGTGAGTGTAGGAAGGGGACCTGGATTTCCTGGTGGCTGACAAGGTGAACATGAGCCAGCAGTGCCCTGGCAGCCTGGAGGGCCACCCATGTCCTGGGGGACATCAGGCACAGCATCGCCAGCCGGGCAAGGGAGGGGATTGTCCTGCTCTGCTCTGCACTGGGGCAGCCTCACTTCCAGTGCTGGGGACAGCTTTGGGTGCCACAACACAAAAAAGACATTGAGCTGTTAGAAAGTGTCCAAGGGAGGCCACAGGGATGGTGCAGGGCCTTGAGGGGAAGCTGTGTGAGGAATGGCTGAGGTCACTTGGTCTGCTCAGGCTGGAGGAGACTGAGGGGAGACCTCACTGCAGTTACAACTTCCTTGTGAGGGAAAGAGGAGGGGCAGACACTGATCTCCTCTCTGTGGTGACAGTGACTGAATCCGAGGAAATGGCCTGAAGCTGTGCCAGGGGAGGTTTAGGTCGGATATTAGGAAAAGGTTCTTCACCCAGAGGGTGGCTGGGCACTGGAACAGCTCCCCAAGGAAGCGGTCACAGCACCAAACCTGACAGAGTTCAAGAAGCATTTGAACAATACACTTGGGGACATGGTGATTCCTGGGGCTGGTGCTGTGCAGGGCCAGGAGTTGGAGTCTGATGATCCCTATGTGTCCCTTTCAGCTCAACATATTCTGTGATTCTTTGATTCTGTGAAAGTCAAGGCTAACACTCTGCATAAATGCTACAGAATTTTTAAAATTCTTAGTAGAAAATGTGGAAATAAAAATAAGGAAAAATAATTGATTTTCACATATTTAATTGTCTCTAGAAGTGAAAGTAATTTCAATTGTATCAAGAGCTGAAAAGGTAGGCTGTCATCCAGCCATTAACTTTGAACTATATTCTGTTTCTGTCAAAGAGAAAACAATGCCCTCTACTCAATGCTCTGCAGACTGTGTATTTATTCCAACTTTCCACTGTAAATTGTAAGGAGACAGCTTTGAGCTCAGGTGAATCTTCAAGCTCTGTGATTTTTAAAAATTGGTCTCAATGCAGTAATGAAAAGTTTTCTTTTTCCCACCACCTCCACCGAAGAACTGACCTGGTGGATGCTGAGATGGCTCCATGCCTAGCAATGAAGTGATGCAAGGCTGAGCCAATGTTGTTTTAGTAAGTGTAGCTCAAAATCCCCAGTGTTCTGAACGGCCTCATGCCCTAGGGCAGTACATGTCATTCAAGAAAGAAACTTGAAAGAACATATCTCCTGATTTTATTCCCCCAAATCCTAACATATCTTATTATATATCTGCATAGCTCAAGGACTTGAACTATGGTAAGTCTGAAGTTCCAAAGGGAAGCAAGGGGCACATGCTTCCGGAGAATAGAGTTGTTTTTAAAGAGTTCTCTGATTCCTTTTTAGAGTTTTGCTAAATTCTTAGAGATTTTCTGAGAATGGGGTAAAATCTACTACAGCAGGAAGCCATTGCAATCATAGTAATTTTGGGATCTTTCAGTTTATTTGTGCAAGAAGTACCAATCTTTACACATGAAAGCAAACCACTCTCTGTTGTTTTTTAGTGACCTGTTCCTCAGTTCACTAGTTCCACTAGTTGATAAAGATGCCTCTTGAAGAAAATTGCCACATACCTCAGCCTCTGCAGACACCAAACTGCTCAGCCAGCAAGATGAGGCAACCAAAAATCATAGTGTCTTGAGCCTGAATAAACATATTCTGCCACTCAGCAGGGCTCTCAGATTGGGCTTATTGCTACAGCAACTGTAGTCATGTAGCTTTTGGATGGATTGAGCAGAATAGCTGCAAGAGTGGAACAGTTGCATTTTGCAGAACATACCATGTAAATATACCTTCAGCAGATCAAATTTGTGGACAAAAATACCTTCTCATTAGCTGTGACTTGCTTATAATTAAGAACATTTGCTGTTCTATTCTGTATGGGTGTTACATACCCAATTGAATAAAAAACTGTGTGTTGACACAGAAAATAATATGGAGGCTTAAGTCTCTCTCAACACATCCATGTATGATGGTTACTTGCAATTAAAAATACCCAGGAAAAACTGAAACCTTCTGCTTTGTACTATTTGAACATGGCAGATGGAGAGGGCATCCTCTTTGGAGGGAGAGAACTACCAAAATCACATATATAGCAAGTGACAAATGTGTCAAAAACAATCAGAGGTTCTTAGCATCAGGCTCTGAATACAGCCATGGCACATATGGCTTATATGTGCAATAGGAGCATGGCAGAGTGCATCCCAACACATGCCATTGTGGCTCCAGAGGAGACGGTCTTTGAAGCCTTTTGTGGCCAGGAAGAAAAAGAATGTGCTGGTCACTGCTGAGGTGCCTGTGGTTGCCGTTCTTCTGCCTTGTGCCTCTGCCTGGTCATCTGCTGGGAGCAGGAGAAGTCCTTTCAGCGCCAGGCCCTAATTATACCTGCTCCCTGCTCTTTCCTATCGTTATTGTAGCTGTTTTCCATGGAGGTGTCGCTCCAACAGCTCAAGCCCCTTGAACAGCCATGTCCTCCCCGTCTCCACCCTTCCCTTCCTGGACTGTGTGGAGTAGGTAGGATGGAGAAAATCTGAAGGTGTACTGTGGTGCCGTGGAACTTGCACTGGGCACGCTTCTGTGCTGTTACCTGACTGCATGTGTTGATTGCACTGCTGTTCGCACCTGCAAGTACTCCTTAGCCTGACAGCTTTCCAAACTGCAATTTTTTCAGTTAAGATAGTTTTCCCTTGTTGGTGTGGAAAAAGATGATGCCACAGACAAATTTGGAAGTCCCAAAATTCTACTTGTCCCTTGGGAAGGGGATGCATGTGCAGCATTTATATGCCCACAGGACTTCCACATGCAGAAATTCTGATGGAGAGATGACAGGGTGAAGTGCTCATTCTCAGTTTACTTTTAGCCCTCCGAGTTGCAGCATTACTGTTACATGTTGCTTGGATAAAACTTTAATACCGCTGATTACAGGACAGGAACTCCTTTGTGGAAACTTATAGTAACACATTTAATTTAAAGGACTTTCATCACTGGTGGTGGCAAAACCTTGATATGAAAATTTAATCTCATAATTCCTCCTGAGCCACATAATTTTTATACAAAAAAGAAAAGCAGGCTGTAGTGCTGCTAAAGACTTCTTACTCCCCTTCAATGGCAAACTGTTCCTAGAGTTTCAAATTTCACTGTCATTGCCATTTTTTGGAAATGACTGTTTATGGCTGAGGTTTTTTTCAAAGACTGTATATATGGTATGGACTCTAAATTTTGGTTTCAAGGTATGGTATTTAAATCATACCTAAGTGAACTAATGTAAGAGACAAATGTTTTAACCGATTTTTGTCTGATAGGCCAAACATATTGAAGCTAGAGCTAGTAGGAAGCCTAATCCTGATTTTGTCACTGGCTGTATCTCATTTTGGTAGATAATTTGTGCTCATCGATATCTATTTCATTTTCCTTTAAATTAGAATAATAATATGGAACTGTTGCAAAGATGAATTACTGACATGTTAGCAAGGTAATTACTGACATGTTAGCTCAAGAAGCACGTCAACATTTTCCTCAAAACTGAACTAAACAGTGAGGAATTAGTATTTTTTTCTTCTTTTAAGGTCAGTTGGCCTGAGTGGCTGTGTTTGGAGCATGTACATGCGTTTTTATGTGCTCTGTTCCAGCCAGCGTCTGGCATTTGATTGACAGATAATGCATCGTTCTCAAACTTGCTGTCTTCAGAAAACAGGCTCTTGCTCCACATCCCTCATGTAGATTTTTTCACTTGATATAATGGCACTTTCTTCCATTTCTTCAAAGTGATGGTTGTATATTCAGTAATTCTCTAACTACACACATTATTCCTGATTTGAAAAAAAATATTTTCGAGATACAATCTGTCAAAGGAAATTGAAATATCTGTGTAAGACTCTGGGCTTTGATCTTTAACAGCTGAATGAACTTTGTTTTTCATGCACTTGCTTTGTATTCTGCTGTGAAATAGCTCTACTTCAGGTCTTCAAGAGCAAAATAAAAATTTCTTACAGAAACCGGGCTTTTTATTAAACATTTCACAAGACCTTCTTTCCCCAAACAATATGATTCCACAAGAAAAGAAGTTAATTGAATTTGTGAAAGTCTAGTGATGAAATATGAAAGTAGAGAAGCTTAGCCACAGAATTTTTTTTATTAAAGCAGTGGCTGAAAGATGCTGCTGTTGAACATGTTATTTTGCGCATTTCTCCTTCTGGAAAGGATACCACCTGAATCAGTGGTTTTGAGTTTTTATGTACTTGAAAGGTGACATCAGTCAGGAACTCTACAAACATTTGCTTTACCCACATGACGAGACTGTACGGGTTTCCTAGATAAGACACCCTAATTTCTGCCCAAATGATTTTTTTGTTATTATTATTTTCTTAATCACAATTCATTCTTTATCAGTGCATTGAAAAATTGATTTTTTTGCCATAGCAGTTTTCACTTTCTGATATTTTTTATTTGGTTATTTACTGCTAATTGGTTGTGATAATTCTCAGTGACGTATTTGCCTTCCCATGGCTGATCCATCATGCTGGACATTGCTCTAGATGTCTTTTCTCTACACCTTATTATGCTGAAAGTGTCCTTGTGGTTTCAGAGCACAAGATCTGGAAGAGGCTGGTGGGTAGGTTTTGTATTTGTGTAAAACAAGCTGCAGTGAATAGAAAGTTGGAATTTCAGGTCAGAAGAAATAAGTGGTGTGAGAGCAATAGTGGGTGGGGAAACTGCATTTTTGGGTTAACTGACATGCAAACATGGCATGTCAATGAAAAATCACAATCCTAGTCCATCACACCCATCCATGGTGTACGGCAAGTTTATCATGGGGAATTGCTGCAATGAAGCTTCTGCAAAACAGTCTGAAGGCTTACAGCTCTGTCGGAATAAAAACAGCTGTCAGGTTGTGCGTCCCTCAAGAAAATTTCAGGGCCTCCATGAATGGAGAGGCCACATCAAGAGGGCTCCCTTGACAAAGGGATTGATGTTGTCAGTGATGTGGGTTGAAACTGGAGGTGCTGCAGCTGTGACAGCCAGTGTCTTGATTTATGCACTGGGGAGTGAGCTGGAAAATATTCAAAGCTCAAATGCATTGCTCTTGCTTGAGCAAACATCATTTTGACAGGGCTGCAACAGATTCCTCTTCTTTGAGCTGCATACAAGGAAACAATCTGAGAAACACATTAACGTGGTTTCTAAACTTCCTCTGTTCAAAAAAACCCTAACCTCAGTATTCTCAGCCCATATACATCCTTATCAAGCCCACAGATATAAATTGGTCTATTGATTCTCAGAGGACATCAGGAACAGCAGGTACAGGTTCAAAGAGGCTGATGCACTTTTGTGCACTAGCACAGGCTTCCCTCTGTGTAACAAGTTCTCTTTCCTAGTTCAAGAGGAATTTACTATAGCTCTATTCCTTCCTGTGCTGAAGATTCTGCTCTGAACTGTGGAAATCCAGAAGAGAATGGTTTCCTCAGACTCTTACTGGAGTCAATAGGGAGAGAGCAGCTCATCCTAGGAATCAGTTTAAAGTTCATTATGTTTTCACATGAAATTTCTTGAAAATCTGATTTTCAAACTGTTCCCTATGAGGAGAAAGATTAAGGATATTCATCTTTTCATTCTGGCCTAGGATGACAGTGAGTCAACTCTGTATTTATGTATGTTTGCATATTTACAAAAATCTAGAAGTTTTGGATGGGCCCACAAGTTGGCTCAACAGTGGAAAAAGAAAAACCAAGGTGTGGATTTGTCTGAAGTTTAGGGATGCATAAGGAATTTTTCAGACCTGAAACTTCATCCTTGATTATAGTTGATTTGGAACCTCACTGAAGAGAAAAAAGGAGGGAATGTGTTTACAAAGATGTCTGTTAATGGAGCTTAAAAGCAAGCACAGATTGAAGATTCATTGGAGTATCTACTGAGAAGAAAGACAAAAAACAGCTATGCCTTTTATTTTAAAATTTTACATATATATTTCTTTTAGATAATAAATTTCTTCACGAAGAGAAAATGACAACAACATGTTCAATCAGCACCAGGAGGCCCGCATTTGTTTCTGCTGTGATGGAATAAGAGGCTCATGAAGTTGAAGAAAAAACTGAGCAAAGAAAGAGCAAGCAATTGTAAGAGAGAGAGCTTGTTTTCTAGCTTGTTTTGTCAAGCTTTTATATCCATGGCCCCATGTGTAAATTGTTCCTGGATTATTTATTTTAAGTGGTCTTGCATTCAGAGTTCATAATATAGGTGCCACAAGGTTGGTTTTAATTTTTGTCCTAAATAGCTCACTGAAAATGGGCATCTATGTATAACAGAAGACAACCTAAATGAAAATAATTAATTATCTTGCAAAATTTATTACTGTGAAAATAATGTAATATGTACTAAAAGGTGTTGTCCTGAAACAGTCATGGTGTCTGCAAGATTGATGATCTCAGACTGGCAGACAGCAATTTTTGACAGGTCAGAAGAGGACAAAAAGGTCTGGAAATGTTAACTTTTGGAATCTGGAAGGTAAATTTAGGAATAACATTTTTTAGTGCATATAGGGTTATGCTTTGGAGGAAGAGTAAAATCTGTACAACATCCTGTCTTTTGCTCCACAGGCCATATTTATGTGGACTTCTTGTAACTACGTTAATAAAATTAAAATTTGGGGAAATTTGAAATTGAGTGCAATCCTATCCAAATATTGCCACACTGGTCCATTTCTGGTAATTAGGAAATTCAGATCAAAACAAAAATATCTGTTTACAGTTCATTTCCACACAGACTGAGAATTCAGATTTCTCTAAAGAAAGTTTTCAAAACAGAGGCCAGAATTCAGCTATGAATAGAATAGCACCTCAAAAATTAGGAAGTGCCAACTGGTGTCAGCTATAACAACTTTCTTTCCTTCAGGACTAGGACTTCATTCATATACATATATATATGTGTGTGTGAATATATATATGAATACATATTCATATACAATTACATATGATATATATGAATAAATATATAATTTATATATATATTTATATATATATATATATAATATTAATTTCTTATACCTTGAAGGCTTCATATGTATATAATTTCCTGTATTTATATATATTTAATTTCTGCTTTCAGATACAATAGAGTTCAACAGGAAGAGGCAGTCTTTGATTTGGAGGCAAGATTTATGTCAGAAAAATGACATTGTATATATATTTTCATCAAAACCAAGACCAGACAATAATTTGCCTAGGCTTAGAAGCATGAAATGTTCTTCAAGGTTAATTGTTTAGCCTATTAAAAGTAATTTGCCTCCCTGTTTATAAAGCAGCAATCCATTAATGTGCTAAACAGTCTCACATAGTCTGTAGTAAGGAGTATCTACTGAGTAGTAAAAACCCCAGCAGTATGATAAATGAAGGTCACTTGAAACAGTTTTTTCCAAGCTTGTCTTCTAATATGGTTTTTATGTGTGACCTTAAGGTCCTATATCTGGTATTTTTTCCCACTTCTAATATATTTGCTTTTATTTTATTTCGAAAGTGGAAAGAAATTTTCTAGATTTGGCCATTGAACAGAACTGGCTTTTTAGCTACAATTAAGAGAGGCAGCTGCCTATGTCTGTTGATTACCTGTGCCAGGCATGGTCCTGATATCTGCTTGATCTGTGCTGGAAGAGGGAGAGCAACCTGTGCTGCCTTAACAGTTGATGTCTGCTGCTGGTTTTGTACTTTGGATGTCAAGGAATGTGCTGGTGAATACCTTCATGACCCAAGACACCACAGTTCCTATTTCTGTCCCTTTGATGGCGGTAGAAGCTGCTAGTGTTTAATTCAGGGTCTGTCCCCAGGTTTCCTAACCTGGTCTCCTGTTTCTGTTTCTGGTCTCTTTCTACCATCTTTGTGGTAGGAAGATGTCAGCTCTGGCCCAAGCTCTCTGGATCCCCCATTACAGGCTTTCAGGCTGGGCACGCAGGGACTGGGTATTGTTTATCCAAAGAATGAGAATGTAATCAATGTGGGAAGGTGGAGTTTTCAAAGAAAAACTGCAGAATAGGTAAATAGGTCCTGTTTCCTTATGTCTTTGCTTATGTTGTTCTATCCCCTTGGAATACTGTTAGGTCTGGCTCTGCTGGTCCAAGAGTAAGTATTATTAGTCTTGTGGCCAAGAAGGCTAAGATAAGAAATGGTTGGACCCTAATTAAGATTGTTATGAATATTACTTTTTGTGTTGGTGGTTTGTATTGTAGGTGATTTTGGCTTGTTATGACTGTGTGAGATAGTCAGCAGAATAGTTCTAACAGGGAGGACAAGATTTGGTTAATGCCAGTTCTTTGGACTAATGTTTTGGAGGGGACAATATGACAGGAGTAGTCATTGTAGGCTGAGGGTGGTGATTAGGAGCCTGTGTATGGTGGTCTTAGTTCAAAGGAATTTTGGGCAGGGGGATAGGAAGACTATGGGGTGGAATGTAATAATTGATTTTTCACATTGTAGGAGGTTTAGGTTATGTGAGTAGTCAGAAACATGGGCTCATGTAGGGGCAGTTAATACTGCTTGGCCTGTGTCTGCTTTGCAGGCAGACAGTACTAATTATGAGTAGGGTTATTAGGGTGGATGATGTTGCTTAATTTCCAGTAAGCCATATTAATAGGCCACTAGTCCTCTTCTCAACTGTGACTAATTCATGATCTACTGGACAACGAGACATTATCCAACTAACCCTTCCCACATCATGCTTCCTCGTGACAATAGCAATCGCAATAAAACTCGGACTAGCACCATTCCACTTCTGATTCCCAGAAGTGCTTCAAGGCTCATCCCTAACCACTGGTTACTGAAATTTCCCCCAATCACCATTCTCTTCCTAACATCTCACTCACCTAGCTCAACACCACCAGCTGCTATAGCCATCACCTCAGCAGCCCTAAGGAGACAAATAAGACTAAAATAAACTCAAATTTGAAAAATCCTAGCCTTCTCATCATCTCATCTTCCACTTAGGCTGAATAGCCATTATCATCATCTGTAAACCTAAGTTCACCCTGCTAAATTCCTTCCTTTACTCTCTAATAACCATCACTCCACACAACCAAGGCTTTAAAACTATCAACAATAATAACCACACCTCTGTGACATTCAAAGGTGCTTTGCGTGATCTAAGAACCCCCACCACAACAGTAAGGAATTCAGTCCCTGCATGACTAAAGTGGTTTTTCAATGAACATAAAAATTCAGCAGGGCTAACTGGCAGCTATGGTGTAATGGTGTAATAATGTAATAATCAAAAAGGTTTTGCAGATGTATTTATATAAGAAACATAAGGAGAACTGTATAATGACAAAAGTTCTAAGATAGTGATACTGTTTTTAAAAAAAATAGATTATGGTTGACTTTACTGAAAGGTTGTTGGTTGACTCTTATTGGTGGGACATTAAAAAGCATTAGTTAAACTATGTTGAATTACTAGAGTAAACAAGAAGAAAAAAAGATGTTGCTGCTTATATAAAAAAAATACATGTGATAAAGGATGAAGTGTGCATGGATAGCTCTCCTGTATCATCCTATTCATCTGAGAACAACTTACTCCTTACACATATATTTGTAATATATATGAAGAACTGCTTTCATTACATTTGATTTTAACATGGGTGACATCTCAAATAGCCAGAAACTTCTTCACAGTTCCTAAAAGTGATAGGGTTGTTTTATTTCCTTTAAATTATTCCAGTGAAGGACCAGGTTAGATACAGATAATTGTTAGAGGCAGATAGTAAAATTACAAGAGTTTGGTTTATTTATTTATTTATTTATTTGGTTGGTTGGTTGGTTGGCTTTTTAGGGACATTCAGACTCAGCAGATATTTCTAATTGATGTTTGAAATGAAAGAAGTGAATGTTTCCTTCCAAGCTGGTGATCTTGAATTAAATGGAACATTTGGCATCTCTAACAAAGAAAAGATGAGAAAATGCTAAAGATAGACATGTAATATCATAGAATTAAGAAAAGGTAGAACAGATCTTGAGAGGTTATGTAGTCTAGCCTATTTCTTAAAGTGAGACTCATCTCAAAACTGGATCACATTCCACAGGGTCAGAATCAGTAGAAGTCTGGAAATCTCCAAAACTATGATGACAGTTTTTTCAACCTTGTTGGGAAAGATTTAACAATCCCAGAATAGGAAACTGAGTTAGGAATGAGGTTCAACATTCAGATACAGAGGAAAGAGGTAGCTGAAAGGGTGTATGAAGGGCTCATTGCAGCTTGGATGCTCCTAAATCAGAGATGCTCTTAATCATCCTTTTTAATCAGAGATGCTCTGATTTGTGTATATGGGGCTGAGAGGCAAAGCAGCAGATCGAAGAATTTGTTGATCCTAGGCGGTTTTTGTATCTCGTTCTCTTAAATCCATGAATTCCATTGAGAATTGTGAAAAGAGCAGGATTATGTCTGTGAGATGATGATAAAAAATGATGCTGACAGCTCTTTATTAGGTTTATAATGAAATTGCATATTTCAGGATAGTATGTGGGAGTCCTTCTTAAGTTTTCCATGCACAGCTACTAAAACATAGTGCAGTAAAGATAGTAAGGGT
Organism: Acanthornis magna; assembly: GCA_036785705.1. NCBI lineage: Eukaryota > Metazoa > Chordata > Aves > Passeriformes > Acanthizidae > Acanthornis > Acanthornis magna. Next base: position 1,113,848 of record JAWUZG010000107.1, on the reverse strand, counting down.
TACAAACATGAAAGGAAACATTCTTGGAAGCCGGACACCATATGAGAAGAATGTAAGTTCTGCAGTCCTGAGGGAAGTCCTCTTTCTATTGATGCTGGTGTGATGTATCTTCCTCCTAACCCATAAAACTACATGACAGGAAGATTTTTATAGAAAAGAGACATATCTTTCAATTGAAGAGGAGCATGAGGGGTTGAAAAGGCCTTCCTTTGCACTGTTTGGGCAGGGAGCAGGTAAGTAGAAGTGTGTGTTTTTTGGAAATGTGCTTCTCTATGGGTCACTGAGTATTGTGTCTGGGACCACACATCACTGGCCCAGGCCTCATGTAGAGCATTGCCTACAAGGCTCAACTCAGCCAAATCTGTGTTAAAACTCCATTTTTGTGGACAGGATTATGTTACTGAATATTGTCTTCTTTTCCTTCCAAATTGCTTCTGGTTCCAGAGCTTTCTTAAGTCTGGGACCATGGATTGGCAGGAAAAGTTTGCTCTGTATTTGTTCAGATGGCAGGATGCTAAAGCATGGAAAAGTGATATCTAAACAGTAAGTCATTTACACCTCTTGCTTATTTGAGGGTGTTTGTTTGGTTTTTTCCTCACATTTGTGTCAGTGTGTTGCTTTCCTTAGGTGTGTGTCATCCATTCTCACAAAGGGCCTGCTGGAGGGTGAAGTTATGGTTACTACTTGGAGGGAGGGAAAATAACTTGCTTATGACTGGAAGTAATCATCTGGAATTTATTGTATTATATTTTCTTACTGTGTATATTAAGGGCTCAAGAAGCCTGGATTAATTCACATTTTTGCAAGACATGTGTCAATACACTGATATCTTTGACACTTCTATGGGCTTAGTAAGGAACTATTTGTATTTGAAATATGCATTACAGAAGGTGTGTTTGTAACATGTCAGCCAAAGCAATGAACTGTAAAGTTTCTTTAGGTAATTTCAAATATTCTACCTTAACTTCTAATGACAACTGCTCTCTTTTTCTTTTTCTTTTTTTTTTTTTCTGACACAGAGAATAAATATTTTCCACAGAAGGAAGAACATTGATGATGAGATTAGTTGTTTCTTCATCTCTCAAAAACTTGGACTTTTTTGACATTTCTTGTCTTTATTTCTGATTTTTAGCTTATGTGATCTTCACTCTTCATTAAGAATTTTAAAGCAAATATTGCCTGTTCAAAGAAAAAGTAATTTCTGTGTCACCTTCCTCTGTTGAGCCAACAAGTTCAGGGCAGAACTGAGGCAGTGTTTTGGTTTAGCCCCAGCCAGAAGCCAAGCCCCAGGCAACCTCTCCCTCACTCCCTCACCAGTAGGATTGACAAGAGAATTAGAAGGATAAAAGCTGGAAAACTCAGGCTGAGATGAAGGCATTTTAATAGGGAAAACAAAAGCCATGGACACACACAAAGCAAAACAAGGAATTGATTCACTGCTTCCCATGGGCAGGTGTTCAGCCATCTCCAGGAGAGCAGGGCCCCATCATGCGTATTGCTTATTTGGATAGACAAACACCATCACTTCAAACATTCCCCTTTTCCTCTTTGTTCTCCCCAGATTTATGCCCTGAGCACGATGTCATATGGTCTGGAATATCCCTTTGGTCAGTTGGGGTCACCTGTCCCAGCTGTGCTTCCTCCCAACCTCCCATGCACCCCCAGCTTCCTCCCCAGCATGGAAGTGCAAACACCATAAAGGCCTTGGCTCTGTGTAAGCTGTGCTCAGCAATAACAAAATCATCTCTGTATTGTCAACCTTATTGTCAACAAGTACAAAATATAGCCCCACGGTGAAGAAAATTAACTTTACCCCAGTAAAAACCAGCACAGGCAGATAAAAAGTGGTTCAGCCTCGCACAGGACTTAATTAATGAGGACAACACTGGTATAATTACATAATAGAATGTGGGGTGTTATCACAAGGAAGGATCAAAGGCCCAGAGAAAAACATGTTGACAGAAAATGAAATTTACTTTTTATCTTTCCTTATCGTAAAATAGTGTTGGCGTTTGGTCCTGTCTTTCTTCAAGGTGAGTGCAACCTGCATTTTTTAGATATGTTGCAATAAAAAATGTCAACTGAAGAGGCATTTAAGGTCTGATAGGAAGGCTGGACATGATAAACATGGACTTAGATGAAGCAGTGTGACTTTGTTTTCAAAAGTTATTATTTTCAAAAATAGTAATTCTCACATGAACCTAGAGAAGTGTGTTGCCATCTACTGCATATGAAATAACTCTCATTGAGAAACATGGTCCCACTGACTAGATTGCATAGTCTCATTAGTTGTTTCTTGCCAGTTGGTTTTAAATTTTTGTTTCTTACTGTATGAAAAGAAAATTTTGTGATATTGCAAAGTCCTCAAAATTTAGTTGGATCAAAGTAATCTTTATAGATTTTAGATTTTTTTTCTGTTTTTCCCATGGTCTTGTGCTATGAGGGAGTATCTAACCTTAGTCTAATCTCCTATTCTGTTTTCCTTTCTTTCCTTAGCTCTTTAGCAGGTGAACAGAATGAGTGGTTCATGTCTTGTGAGCAGCTATTCAGTTGTTTCTGGTTTTTTTTCAGGGTGTATAGGTAATTGTTACATAATATTCAAATGCTGGTTTGAAGAATGCTAATGCAGGTCTTTAGAGTATTTGGATGAATCCTAAACACCGGTAAATCTTCTCAAAATTCTGAAAGTTGAGGAGATATTGTCATCCTCATTTTATAAAACTGAGGCACAGAGACAGTTGAGACATCAGTAACTGTCACACCAAATATGTTTTTTAGAGTGCTTAACATTATGTAGCACTTACTGTATATGAACAGCAATTAAATATTGCACTCAGTTGTAGGCTGATTGCTTGGTTCTTCTTTAATTCAGACCTCAAAGTAGGACAACTTTAGAAAATTTGGAGTCTACAGGAAGGGATCAGCTAGCTAATAAATGTCTAGTATACCTGGAAATACCCTGTAAAACTCCATGAAAGAGCAGGAAGAAAATTTCTAATCATCTAATCATCTAATTTCCCAGTCTTCTCATTTTCTAATTAGAATCTCATTTTAATTTTACATCTGATTTTCATTATAGACAGAAATTTCTTTGCAACATGACACTGGTTCTTTCACAGAAGTACTGAATCAGGGAGATATTTAGTGCAAAAGTAAAATACAGTCATGCAACTATTTTACAGTCTCTTTCCAGTTTGTCAGACTTTTTGGAGGACAGAAGGATTGAGGCAACCCAGATAAAGTGAAAATACAGATTATTTAACACTTCTGTAAATTAATCTGTAAGAGTGTGCGTAATGTGTTTATAAATTTAGAAAACTTGTAAACTGTAGCCTGGAGACAGCAGGGGCAGCTGCGAAGAGCAGAAGGCAAAGCAGATGTGATTTGAGAACTGTGCTCACATATATCCCTGATGCTGACATTGTGGCACAGGTGGGCCAATGAGCACAAAGCAGGGTTACCTGTGTGTATCAATCAGTTATTGAACAACTTAACACTGTCTGATTGATATTGTATGTCTGCCAAGCTGAAAAAATACAGCACAAATACATTCTTGTATGACATTGTGATTGGTTCTAATTTCTAATCATTTAATGTAAATAGGGAATGGTTCCACTAATTTAGAAACATTAAAACATTTAAAAGTTTTCCAAGATGAGGGTCAGGCTCAGTGTCTTTATCCCATACGGAGCACTTGTTACATTACAGTCAAAGTACTCGAATTTTTAAAAGTTTTTGTGAACATTCTTTGACTACTCCACCATGACACGATGAGCCTCTCTTTTGTAAGTTATGTTTCTGCAAATGAAGCTCACTTGTTACTGCTGCAATTTGGGAATTTGTACTTCTCCCTGGGTACACCAGCATCTGGGACAAGAGAATGAGGCTTTGGGGAACCATCTCAGCATTTATCTGCTTAGAAGTTCATCACATTCTGTGGCAAAAGCACATTTCTCTCTTATTAATTATTTACACTTGGAATACTCAATTATTTAGGAAAAGAATCTTTTTAGGATGTAAATATTAAATATGTTTTTATGTAGTAGCCATTAATTTGGCAATGCAGACGTGTACAATTGTGTTTTGTTTTCTACCTGTGCACCTGTGTTGCTGAGTTGGATGTTTCTTTTTGCATATGAGACATGGAGCCTATGAGAGGTTCTGGACCTGGATGTTGCTAATAAAAGACTTTTATTTCAGACATGAAAAGTATACTGAATACTAATGTGCAATGAAGTCCCTGTACTGCAACCACTATGCTCACAAAACCCCCTCTAAAGTTAAAGGAATTTTGAATTCAAGTTTTTGATTTGAGGGTTGCCATTTAATTGTTCTCTGACTTGTTTGAAGGCAAGAATTGTAAGAATTGGTCTTGATTTTGAAATCCACATTGTGTAGCAGATGAACCGATGCTGGAAAATGTAGCTGTTTTTTAACAACCTGACAGTTAAGGGTGTTGCACTTTAGTTCATAGCTTAATTTGTAATTAAATCAGGCTTCTTTGTGAAACCAGTTTAAATAATAATTCTGGCTCAGAGATTTTAAAGGTGTAGGTAGGACACCGACTCAGGTGCATAGCTGTAATAGAGAAAAGCAGAAACTTAACGAAAAAATTGAGACAAGGCACTGAGTAAAATATTTTATTTTTTTGTGTACTGAACAGGACATACCAAAATGAGAAAGCTCATACTAAAAGTTGTAACATGGAAGTGTTAAATGAAGAATGAATGTTAAATTATATCACACATCAAATGTTTCATTTACCTCAGACATACAATAATGTCAAGCCCTTTAATTTTTATGGCCCATAGCTGGAGCTCTTGGCATAGTATCACTGAGAGGGAAAGCCTGAATGAGGCTGGAATATTTTTAAATAACAGCCTCAAAAGAAAGGAAAAACTAAGGACATGTTACTTGTAGGTCTCTCTCAATAGCTTTTGTTGATCCCAGAATCAAGTGGCAGGAAACGCTCAGGGCCTTATGTACACCACAAAAGTCAGGTACCATGACTGGTAGCACAGGAACCTACCTGGTTTTCTTTGAACATAGCTGTTACTTGACACTAATCATGGGGTAAAGTCCTCAACATTAAGCAGAGAAGAGAAGGTGTGATAATATATTAGTCAAGTTTTTTTTTGCAGCAGGTTTTAAAGTTACTTATACTGTAAAATTTTTAAGATGTGGCTTGAATTGAGTATAAATTAGTCATCCATCTTTTAAGAACTCCAGTATTAATTAATTTACGACTAAGTCAGTTGACAGTCTTTTCCCTCCATTGGGCTGATTGAGTGTTAAATTCCCTTACACTGCAGATTTTGTAACACTGGTTGTTAGGGAGCTGTTATAGCAGAGAAGTATGAGACAACTACTTCTCCTTCACCTTCCCCATGGTGTGTCAACAGCAGGTAAAACGAACCGCTTAAAATCAGCAGGATTTTAATTTGGAGGATGTTCCTATGACACTAAAGCTGAAGTTTGCATCTGATGTAACTGCATCTGATGTAACAGATCTCTTCACTTTCTTAGATAGAGGAGGCACCTATCTAAGTAATTTCCTAGGGAAAATGCAGCATACAGTGACTGGCACAGCTTAGGAAGGGGGTGAAGTGTTGAAAACCTTCAGGCACCTACAAATGGATTGGAGCACTTTGGGTGTGCACATTGAGAGGAATTTCTGGGAAATTCATACTTTGTATGTACCCAGGCTGCTCTGTGGCCTGGCCTGGCATTTGGAGATGGTGGGGGGGGATTTACTTTGAAACTGCTCTCCTGCCCCAACCCAAACCACATGCACAGATTCAGCCGTAGAGCTTCAGGCTCTGTGATGCTGGCCTGGAAATGGATGCTGGGAGGGGCAGGCAGGAAGGTTTACCTTCAAATTCCCATTGTGAATAAGTTGCATCGTCTTTTAATTGCTGTTAGGGAAATTACTTATCAATAGTCTAAATTCAGATCTAATTCCAGGTTGGTCAAATAGCATTTCTTGTTCCTTTTTTGTGGTATACTAATGTTTATGATCTGCATCATTAAACCCCTAGTAATTTTTCTCTCTGCAGAGTGTAGCAGAATGTTTAGGAAGGGAGTCAGAATTCTCTCAGATGTTACTGAGAAGAAATGAAGAAAATTTTACAGGCTTATAAGGTCAAGGTTACAACACCTTTCTTTTGAGACCCATAGGAAACAAAACAATATTTTGACCATCATTGCATCCTATAATACCTGGCGTGTGTACCGGCCAGAGGTTGGCCAGAAGACCATTGCATATTGAAGAGGGGGTGATCCATGTAAAAATTGCCCTGAGTCAGTGCACTGTGCCACATGCACAGCTGGGCCTCCAGGGCTTTGCTGTGTTGCACAAATTCCCTGGCTTCAGATGAAGGCAGCCAGCTCGCTGAAATGGAGATGCCTACAGACAGTAGCCACTGGGGACTAGTGATCACATCACTTGGGTGTCCCTGTCGGTATCTAACAGTGCAGCAAGGAGTTCTTGTGTGAACATCCTTCCTTCTTGACAATAGGAATGGTGAATATAAATGGTGAATATAAATCCCTGTAAGAAAATCCTAGAATAGCTTGAATGATCCAAATTATGGGAATCTCTTTCAGAGACAGGGTCCACACAGTGTGCTGTGTGTGGGTTGGAGGTGCAGTACTATTTGGGGTTCTCAACACAGAATCAGAGAATCAAAGAGTGGTTTGAACTAGAAGGGACTTTAAAGATCATCTGGTTCCAACCCCCTTGTCATGGACAAGGACACTTTTCGCTAAACCAGGCTGCTCGGGGCCCCATTCAACCCAGCCTTGAATGCTTCTGAGAACAAGGGAGCCACAATTTCTCTGGACAACCTCTGGAATGATGGCTCCTGTGCCTCAACATCACCACAGTTAAGAATTTGTTCCTAGTATCTAATCTAAACCCACCCTCTTTCACTTTAAAGCCATTCCTCTTGTCCTGTCACTGCATGCCCTTGGCCAAGATTCCCTCTCTAACTCTCCTCTAGCCTCCTTCAAGTACTGGAAGGTGCTATAAGACTTGGAGGCCACAGAGGTGGATGCAACACTGCAAGTGGGGTCTCACAAGGGCCAAGTAGAAGGGCAGAACCCCCTCCCTTGCCCTGCTGGCCACACTGCTTTTGATGCGGCCCAGGATATGGTTGGATTTCTGGGCCATTTGTGTACGTTGCTGGCTCACGTCGAGCTTCTTGCCCACCAACACTAAAAAAAAAATTCTCTGGGGATTGCCCCAGTCCTGGGGCAGGATCTTGCACTTCACCTTGTTGAACTTCATGAGGTTTGCATCAGATCTCTCTTTGCATCTACCTCTCAAGTTTGTAAAGGTCCCTCTGGATGCCATCCTATCCCTGCAGTGTGTTGACAGCACCACGCAGCTGGGTGCTGTTGGAAACATTGCTGAGGGTGGGGCTGATTCTATTGTCCAAATGGCTGACAAAGATGTCAAATAACACTGATCCCAACACCAATTCCTGAGGTATGCCATTACAGTAAATATAGAGAATTTGTGAACAATATTTATCAGTGCACATCAGATGCGCTAGCTAAAATAGCAGACTATTTCATTCTTCCCAATAATTTGAATTTGTAGTTAAGAATTACCTACAATTAGACACTATTTTCCAAACAGTGGATTACCTTTAATAATTATTTAAAAGACCCATAAAAGCATATATTGGCAGGGACTACCAACTTGGACTTTTTGCTCCAAGCGGGACTCTTGCCAGCACTACATCAAATCAACTATGACTTTGCCTTGCTGACCTTACATTGCCTTCTTGTATTGAGGTATATCCTAGCTGTGTTTATTCATTGCTACTGATGAGTTGGCTCTTTTTTATTTCTTTCGACTTGGAAATTGTATTGTAACAATGAGGAAAAAGGAAAAAACCAAACTCCCATGTGACTGGCTGCAAAACAATGACAATCAATCAATGACTAATTTACGATGGTAGTTTTGCAATTGCTGCTCATGGTACATGTGAATATATAGAGATTGGTAATATCAATTTACAGTGGAGGAAAGAATCAGGCTTTACAGTAGACTGTGCACAAAGTGATGTCATGCAGCTGGGGAAAAAAAGAAGATAATTTGGGTAATACTAACAAATGTAGTATTTAAAATCCGAAGGAGAATTCTTGGGCTTGGTGATTGAGAAACTTCAGCTGTAGTGGTGTGACTTTTTGACACCACTAATAAAAAGGTGATAGAGAGATTAGAGAATTAGCAGAAGAATAGCCAAGAACCAAAAATGGTAATTTTATGAAAGACAGTGCAAGATAAGCAGTTTAAACTAGAGAAGTGAACACGAATATGGAAGAGAAAATGTTTCAAGTACAAGCATCTCCCTACTGAAGATAACAACAATCAACTGTTCTGACTAGCAATTAAGAGCTGGGCAGAAATAAACTGGTTTGCTCTGAAGGAATTTAAGGTTGTGTATCAGTTCTAGATGTGGTTATATTACGACATTATGGAATCAACATCACAAGAGGCTTTTAAGAGTGGAGTAGCTAAAATCTGCCTGCTTCATAAGATCATTCTTAACATAAAGAGGGTTTTCATGCAATTTGAGTATAGTTCACTTTTATGTGATTTCTCTGACTTTGGAATAAGGAATTGTTTGAATCCCATGCAACACACTAGCTTTATGGGGGCTTCCTCTTCACAAGTATTTAAGTTTAATGTGAGACCTGGCACATCATCTGGGAGTATGGCAAATTAGTTAATCTAATACAACTATAAGGAACATCATGATCCTTTCAACTTATCAGAGCACTCTGAGTCTGGAAAAGATTCAGTGAATTGTACTTGGCTAAATTTTCTGGCAAAATTCTTGTTTGTGAAACTTCCGCCTCTTTGTGCCAGCTGGCAACAGAAACAGCAATACAAAAGTCAATTTGTGTGCCCTTCTCCCATCAGTTTTGCGTAATTTAAGGATCCGTCTTTTGGAGGAGCTCATATGAACTGTAAGGTTTCTTTTATTTTAATGCACTCACCACAAATCTGAATACCTTGGGCTGAAAAGGTATTTAATTCTTTTTCATGCATATGGTAACAAGACACTGGGTGATCAAGGTGTACTGGTATGAGGATCCTGACTATGAAACCAAGGGTTTCATGCAGAAACTTCATACTTCCTATTTGGCATTGCAGGAACTTAATACAGACACAAGATTTACATGTTCAGTGCTCATTGCTGTATTTGGAACTCTGATCACAGCAATTTAAAAATAAATTCATTCTGTAGAGCATATAGTTTTGCTCCTGCATGAATGGTGAGTCTAAGAGATGTAACATTTGCCTACTTTCAGTTTTGCTTTTCCACCCTGCAGAATGAAATAATATGAACACTAAATAGATCTGGTGTTCTTGAGATATTTGTATTCATAAATACTTCCTTGTCTCTTGTGGCACTCTGCTAGGTTACACATGCTTTAATATTATTACTTTTTAATTGATGTCAGAAGCACTAGCACTGTTGTGGTTGGAAAGGCTGTGCAGTTTCTTATTCTCTCTGCTTTGTCACAAGCCATTTCTGTCAGAAAAAGTTCAGAAGCAATCTTAAGAATATATAGTTTATTGGTATTGATGACTTTGGAAAACAGAGAATGAAAAAGGACTATTTCACTTCCTAACAAATTGTCTGTCTGTCCTTGTAAACCACAAACTTTAGATTTCTCATTCCCAACAAAATACATTACTGCTTTAAAAAACAAATATATGGGAATAAATCAAATTTGGCTTCATTATTTGGCTTTTTGCCCCTTCCATGCTTGAGATGCTTTATTAAGCTACTTTCCAAATATTATCTTAGGGCATGTAGAAGAAAGAACTGGGTAGGTAAATGTGGTGTTGTTTATACATTTGTCCCCCATTCATGCCTGCATGACTGGATATTTGCACCTACCATGTGAGTGGATGTCTGTTAGCCATGTGCAGCTGAGACTCTGAGGGGTAATTAAAACTTTTGGGTGATCGGTTTTTGCAGAGAATGATAGAGACTTTCCTAGTAGTCCTGGATTTGTGGAATGTCTCCAGATAACATCAAAATGGCCAGTTGGGATTTCAGTAATTATAAGTTGCTTATTAAAAGAAAGCACAGGCCAAGAAATGAAGCTACTTCTCACTTAGAACTATGAGAAAATTGTAAGTGAAATATATTATCCACCCAAGAAAAAAAGTTCTTTGTCTGAGGATCAACATTTATTATGCTTTTGGAATCAAAGCAATGATGATAACTGTATTCCTACCTTCAGTATCAAGTATTATTCCCAGGGGTGAAGAAAAGCTCACTCATGGGCAGCCTATGAGCCAGTTTCGGCACAGTAAAAAACCAGTTCATTCCATTTTGCCTTCTGTAGAGGTCTAAGAGGTTGATATGATAACCTCAAAGAATGTATTTTATACTATAAACATGCAAGTTTTCTTCATCTAGCTCCATGTCACCATAGTAAGATACTCTCATGCAGATTTTTTTCTGTGTAAATGACAGAAAAGTCTCCTTTTCTAAATGAAGCATAGAGGGGTGGTTGGGGAATTTTGTACATTCCAAATGCATACTCTTCCTCATGCCTTTTTTGTAGACACAAAGCACAGAAATTACAACAGTACAACAAGATTGAACACCATCTCATTTTCCCTCTGTGCATTTCTTTAAAATACTCATTCAACATTTTAAACCCTCTGTTGATATAAGTGTTTATTCCTGAATTAGCAATTATGTTTCAGAAAACGTGAATCCATTTATTTATGAAGAGGGAACTTGGTAATTGCTAATGGCACAGTAGCACAGAACTGTGGTATAGGTGACATGGGCCTGATTCTTAGCTGTGTTGCAAACTTGTTTTTTGACCTGGCAAATGATTGTTCTTTAGCTCCTACCAATTCTACTACTGCTGATTACTGCATCTCTCCATGTGGACCTAGGGGATGGACCACAGGGAGGAACAGGAAAAGAGGAAGGAAGTGTGCCTTAGGTCACCACAGAAAATGGGGGTAATACAATTGCTGTGTTATATTCTCACTACATTATATCCCATTTATAATTTGGAGCAATTTACTTGGAGCAAAGTAAAATCTCTGGAGCAGCATTGTACTTTTTTATTGCCTTGTGCTTGCTCTTCAACACCAGACTGCAAGGCAGCAATACCACTTTAGTGCTGGCCAGGGCTCCTGACGGGTTCTGTAATGTGAACAATAGCAATCAGACCAGGAAGGAAACAACACACTGCAAACCGGGAATAAAATGACGTGTTAAAACTTAAAAGAACAATAAAAAAACCCCACCCAGCAAAAACAACCCCAAACAAACCCAAACAACAAAACCATTGCTTCTTTTTTCTGTAGTCAAGTGTTTCTAGTTTTCTATAGCATTTTTTATAGTTTCACCGATCAGATGCAAGGGAAATTAGAGCACTCCCTCTTGGCAAAATAGGAAACGAGAACTAACATGGCAGCTCTCTTGCGTCTCCCTGTTTTAATTTTCTTTCTACGTGTTGTGATTGCCTATGAATAAGTTGGACAATCATTTTGAAGTCCACTGGAATAGTTAATTTTTGTGTTGTGTATCAGCAGCAAATGATTCCTATGAATAGTTGCTTATAACTCTCTAATTTAATAGAGATATTTTTTATTCAGGCTTTCTGCCTGACTGAAGTTGACAGCAACTTTTCTGTCACAGAAGTACTTGTGCAAAGGTAATTTCAGTCTTAAAAGGAAAAAGAGCTGCCATAATGTAGGTAGCAGAACCAGGTCACTATTTCTAAGAGAAATCACTGGAGCATTTTATCTAACTTCTATTCAAAAGGTGGTGGGGTATCCCATCAGCACTGAATGATATCAACACGTGCTGTCAGAGATAGAGGTTTCCATCAAAGTTCAAAAAGGAAAGAATGTTTCCCCTCTTCATCCCAGCTGTTTGCAATGTAGAGTGTACAAACAAAGCAATCTTATTTGTTTGGTTTATTCAAACAGGCAGATTTAATTCCTACTTAAGAAATAGTCCAGGAATCAACTGGGTTTTTTTGTATTTCACAGTAAGAAATAATGAGATAAGAGTAGGATCCCCTTGGGAAGAAACATTCACAAGGAATGGGGTCTAAATAGAGATTGCAGGGGACAGGGCAGGAGAGGACGATATGTTCTGGGAGAAAGATTTGGGCAGTAGACAAATGGTGCTGTGTCTTGACAGTGAGATTTTGAAAATATTAGTCTATTAGGTAAATGTAGCTTGGGGCTTGTGGACAGATAGCAGCTGGTCTCTGTGCAGGACAGCTCCATAAACCCACTCATGATTTACATTTTTCCAGTCACCTCTGTTTCCTCTCTTACGAAAGAGCAAACACTGTGGTACCAGAATATATGTGTATTTAACCTTGTGGATGTGTCTGAAATCTGTCTGAGTGCTGCTAGCTTTAGGTTAAACAGTCACTATTAATTAGGAGAGCTGTAATCTTGAAAGCTGTGGCTACATATGACTTTGCTGTTAGCCTTAGTTGGCAAAGACATCTGCTTGCTCCGGGAATTTAGTGCTGCAGCATTCCTTAAGGACTGGAGATGAAAAATGTTTTCAAGAAGCTCTGGATTTTTCCAACTTGTACATCGTTTTGAAAATTTATCCAATGAGATGCATTTAAACAACACATTATTAGCGCGGGGAGGTGGTGGGGTGGAATGGTCTCTGCATGTTCCGAAAGTGTCTTGATGACGTATCTGAGAGACTTCCAGCCAGTACATTCGATACTGCGCAAGCAGACCCTTTCTCTCACCCATGCCAGTGGATGGCACAATTACACACACACACCCCAGAGCTTTTGATAGCTCGTGCGTTACCAGAGACAAAGAACCAGAGAGCCCAGTCGTGTGGAGTTCCGAGGATGGTTTATTCTTGAAGGTGTCCAACAAAGAAAGGGAGAGAATGGCTGTGAGTGGCCATTCATATAGAGGTCCAGGGCCAATAGGGTTGGGGAGAAGGCAGAGAGATACAACCACAACCAATGGGAAGAAAGGAGGAGTGGAGTATGTGATACAACAAGAACCAATGGGGAAAAAGGAAGGGTGGAGCTGGGGATCAGGTCAAGGCCAATCAATGTAAGAAGATAAACGTATCTTTAGGGAGAGACCACCCAACCAACACTCTGAGGTTGTTTCACACCTCAGAGTTTTCCCACCAGCATGCTGCTGCTCTGGGAACCTCTTGGCATCCCTGAGATGGTTTCAGCCACCATAACACATTATTTTTAACACTATCTGTGTTTTTATCTTTCTGTTATTTCTTCTTTGCACCTTCCATTTGCAGTCAGAGGTATCAATGATGAGTGTAGGGGAGTTGTTTAGTAAAAGATAAACAACATATTTTAGATGTCTTCAGTTACATCTGCTATTGAAGACCATCAAGGTCTATGCATGAAGTTAAGATATGATATTACGATCTCTTAGAGTGGCTTTAGTCCTGGGCTGGCCACTCCTTACAAGGAGATTTAGGCAGTAATAATGAAAAAATTGGTAGTTGCAGCAATTTCAGTAATTGTTAGACATTGCCCTGGTCTAACATTTTCTGAGCTGTTCTTCGTGACTGCAATTGAAACCATTGGTAAGGTAATTTAGGCAAAGTGATTTTGTTTCTTGTATGTGTATAGTCACTATTTGCTGCAAGCTGTGCTTTCAGATCTTGAGGAAGCTCTCTGTGTCCCAGGTTGTTTTTAGTGAGCAAAAGTGGTCAAATTCCATTCCAGTGTATATCTCACATCAACAAAGATAGATGCAGGTAACCTAATGAAAGTGACTTTCCTTTTCTTTTTGTGTCTTTGGCTAAATGTGATTCTCCCTTCAGGCCACAGCACTCTACTCAGACATACTAATTTCTGAAAAAGTATTATCATATATATATGTGGACAACTGTGGTTTTTTAAGGCAGAAAGCTGAATAAACTAGTTTTTTATTATACTAAATATCTGGAAAATCTGTTATTTGCAGAAAGCTAGTAATGTGGGAATCATTTTTCTTCAAAAGGCATAAAAAAGAATAAATGATTACTTGTTTTAATTATAGTTAAGAGCAGCTCACTCTTTTTGTTCCTCTGGGTAGGACTGAAACGGAACTCTCTTATGTCTTCGTGAATTTTAGACTTTTAACAGTTTTAAGGCTGCAAGAGGAAACTACTGTCTTTCTGGCATTTACTGAGCAGTGTTTTGCCACAGCTAATTTTCTGATGATCACTACATGGTGGTTATTAAACTGGTCAGCTTGTGAACATTCACAGGAAAATTTTTGTATAATTAAGTGCTTTGAATACAGCTGCATAACTGTTTTCATAATCTGGCTGTTTGCTCATATATTATATTCCTATATAATATGAGCACCCTGACATATTTTTATGGTTAGATATATGTGAGTTCTGAATAAGGGCAGCTTTATGCTTATAGGAACCCAGGCTGGCAGTGGTTTGAGTGACTGTAAAACCCATCCTGTTCATGATGAGAAAAATGAGCAGAGCCTTAAACCGAATGAGTAGGGACCCTGTTGTACACAGAATAACCTCTCCCTTTGTGTTGTGTCAGGCAAACTCTCTGCTGCATTGTCCTTGGGAATATTTCCCTTCTGCATTTGAGAAGACAATGCAGGATCTTACACATTTTGTTGTGTGCAAAAGTTGCATGCCCTTCCAGCTTGTGTATTGCATGTTGTGAGACCTCTGTAGCTCTCTAAAGTAGTATGGATACAGGTCTATAAACAAGACATGTTTCCATGCCAAAATGAATAAACAGAACCGCAAAATGATTGTACTGCAGCTCTGCTAATTTTACGCATAGTGGATCCTGACTAAGATATTTTTGGCTCTGTCAACAAGTGGCAATCATTTTGCCTTTTCAAGTGTCTGGATAAGGCAAACTGCCCAGCATGGTCAACTTCACAGAGTAAAATTTTAGGTTTGTCAAAGCTGTTTGGTTGTCATATGTAACCAAAATATGCAGTTTGGGTATGCTCCCAGCTGTCTTAAATCATCCAATGAAACTGTGAATGAGATGGTTTTTAATTTAATCCATGGCTAAAAAACTTACTCATTTTTCTCTGTTGTGTATTTTGGTATCAAGGTGTCTTTAATACATCTCAGACTGGATATTGCTGTGTCTGTGGGGCTGGACATATCAATCAGTCATAGAATCTTAGAATATCACGAATTGGAAAGAACCCACAATGATCATCAAAATTCAATTATGGTTCTGAACAGGACAACTTCAAGAGTCACACCATGTGCCTGAGAGCCCTGTCCGAAAGCTTCTTGAGCACTGTCAGGTTGGCGCTGTGACCACTTCCCTGTGGAACCTGTTTAGTGCCCAGCCGTCCTCTGGATGAAGAACCTTTTCCTGATATCCAACCTAAACCTCCCCTGACAGAACTTCAGACCATTCCCTTGGGTCCTGTCCCTGGTCACCACAGAGAGTAGATCAGTGTCTGCCTCTCCTGTTCCCCTCACAAGGAAGTTGTAACTGCAATGAAATCTCCCCTCCCCTTTTCCAGGCTGAACAGACCAAGTGACCACAGCCACTCCTTGCACGGCTTCTCCTCCCTCACCGTCCTCGTGGCCTCCTTTGGATGCTTTATATTACATTTGTTTCTTTCTTATATTGTGGCACCCAAAACTGCCCCCAGCACTGGAGGTGAGGCCGCCCCAGTGCAGAGCAGAGCAGGACAATCCCCTCCCTTGCCTGGCTGGCGATGCTGTGCCTGATGTCCCCCAGGACACTCCTGGCTGCCAGGGCACTGCTGGCTGGTGTTCACCTTGTCATCGACCAGGACTCTCAGGTCCCTTTCCACAGAGCTGGTCTCCAACTTCTCCTTCCCCAGTCTGTCGGTACATCCAGGGCCGCCCTGACCCAGATGCAAAATCAGGCATCTGCCCTTGTTAAAATTCATATGGCTGGTGATTTCCCAGCCCTTTAAGTTTTTTAGGTCTCTCTTCAGGGCCTTTCTGTCTTTGAGGGAGACAGAAACTACTCCTGATTTACTATAATCAGCAGATTTAGATAGGATACCTTCACAAGGCTTACATTCTTGAATCTGTTCCAAAGAATTTGAATCAGTTAAGAAATACCCTTGAGTGCAGAGATGGGTTGTCTGCCTGTGTACTTTTACAGGAGTAGATTGTGACAAAGTTAGCTTCTTGGAAAATGATAAGTAGTAGATAGTTAGAGTAATAAGGTCTCCCCTGAGCCTCCTTTTCTTCAGGTTAAACAACCCCAGTTCCCTCAGCCCCTCATCACAGAATTTACTCTCTAAAATAACTGTAGAAGTATCTTGAGAATTAGACTGTATACAGTAAAATATTAAAAAAGATAGTTACACTATTTTCAGTTTCTGAAAGGAAATTGTATACTCAAATGCCTTTTTTGATCCAATTTCCCAAACATTAACACTGGACTAATGATAAAAATCTACCTCTAAAAACTGTTGTAGTTAGATAATTCAATTTATAATATTTATAAATTTGATGTACCCAGTTGTATCTATATAATATATAGTTATTAATACATCTAGTTATATATTTTAATGTTAGCTACTACTACCTTCTTTCTTGGTTTTAATATCTTCTCTCCTGGATCAATACAAGAGACACAGTGATGCAATGGTAGTGAAAACTTGATTTTGATTGAGCAAGAAGCCAAGATTCAAAACATTGAATGAAATAGGGGCAAATTGACAAGAAAAGAAGGCACCTGTGGTCAGGAAGAGCAAAGTAGACTTATTGTGTCTGCTGGAAATTAAAACCTGTAAATATGTAAAATTTTATTGTGCTCTCAGGCACATAGAATATATATTTGAAAAAATATCTAGGTCCACTTCAGTATTACTTTGTGAGAATCACATATTTTAGGGTCAGACACAACAACTAAAACAAGTAGTCTGAGATTGATAGGCCACATCTGAAATGTAGCTCTGGATTCACAGTTTGGTCCATTACTAAAGCAAAACTTTGCTAAAATTTAGATGTGATGAGGACCTGGCTTTTGATACTAAGGAAATTCAAGTTTATGTCTAATACAAACAGATCAAACCATCATAGTGAGCATTCATAGAAGAATGTTGTCAAAAAACCTTTGAAACTAATATGGAGAGGGCAGTTTATCTCTGGCCCACTAATTGCCGAATCTGTTCCATCTTAATCTATAATGATGGCCCAATTTAAATACAACAAGTAAGCAAAAATGGAAATTAATGAGAAACAAATCTGGAACAGATGGGAGGAAATGGTTTTTCATGCAGAAAATGCTAAGCTTTTGTAATGATCGCAGAGGTGGGGTTGTTGTAGTGGTAATTTAGAGGAAAGAATAATGGACTGTGTTATAACTTCAATGTGCCAAAAATCTGAAATTACACTGTATGGACTTTCCTTAATATCTCAGCCCATGTTTTGTTTCAGGTTGTTGTCTTTACATCTCCCAAGCCTTCTTTTACAGTGCTATTCCTCATGCTGGAGTGAGACAGCAGACTGCTCACTATTATAATGATACCAGAGATTGGCCTCCATTGCTAAAAGAACAGTTTTACTCTTTTATGTTTACTAGAAACATATTTGAGTTGCATTTGAAATTTACAGAATGAGCCACAGCAGAAGGGAGTGAAGTATGATCCTGTTCAATCGGGTTACGAACTCTAGGTGGCTTTACTGCAATAAAATATTGAATCATAGATGAAAATGAAAAATTTTTCACTATTACCTTGCCAATTAATTTTTAACAGTGTTACCTGTTACACTCCAGGAGTTTTCTGAAATACCTTTAACTTTATTTTTAACATTTCAGATAAGCTGTATGGAAATACAGACACTCTGGAGCTCATTGTGGAGTCAGTTTCTTGTACATCCAAGCAAATTATGAAATCAATTAGGAGGCAGAAGGGAATCTGCAACACTGTAGATAAAGCAAATGGCAATGCTAACATATGGATTCTTTGCATTCCTAATTTGTTCTTTCTACTAATATGCAATATATAAATTCGTGGAGAGATAGAATCAATTGTGATAAATAATGTAATTATAGACATGAAAGGTTTATAGTGAATAAGAAGCACAGCTGCTATTTGCAGATTTCCACTTTTAGTAAACTAGGATTTTTCAGTATTATTTTAGAAAATGCTGCTATGATTCAACACAGAGGTGTTCCTGTGAACAAGACGCAATGTTCTACTGCGCTTGTAAATCACTGTAAGCAAGGAAATAGAGAGAGCAAATGAAGAAATTTCTTTTGTCACTGAAATAAACTCTCTAAGCAGGCAGCTTCAAGTTGATAATTAGATGTTCTGATCAGCATCTGGGGAAAGACAAAAAGACAGCTTTGCTTTTTGTTCCTGGGAATGTCCTGTCCAGGAACTGGAATGCAGCTGCTTGTTTGAATTCTGTGTCATTAATTGTAGGTGAAAACACAACAACATTTTCCAAAATTCAATTTCTTGAACATTTTCAATTCATTTTCTAAATGTTGCCACTGCTACATGACTTTCCAACTACATACAAAGATAAAGATTTCAAATTGTTCAAACTTCCAGGAGGGTTATATTGAACTCACATACCTTTTATTCAAATGCTTTCAGAATGTGATTTCTTAAGTCTACAACCTCATTTGCTGGTCAGACGCTTTCATGTATACTTGGGTTAAAATGAGAAGCACTTTTCAAGATTCATCACAAAGCAGTTAAGATAGGGAGCACAATACAGAAAACTTATTCCCTTTTGAATTTCTGACAGTTTTCTTTATGAAAGTCCTGGTGCTTATGAAGCATAATGGGCTTCTTTTCTGTTTAAGCAGCAGAAATGATGGTGTATAGCAATGCCACCTACATTTGACAAGGCAGTGGGCTGTCTTGTTTAAAATAATCTGGTTTCTCAGTGCTCCCTGGCTTGGTAATGACTGTTGTTGCAGATGCCTGATTATTGTGAAAGGTTGTATAACTGTGGTTACAAAGTAGTTACAGAAACCTGAGTAGTCTTCCAAAATAATTTTTTTATTGGCTGCATTCCAGTTTATGATATTATAAGTGAGATTGCCTCATATTTCTATCAGTTTGGCAAAACCATTGCTTTTGTATCAGTTGTGATAATTTTAGGTATATTGAGATTGCTGACTGCAAGGTTAAACTGCCTCTGCTGCAGGTCAGGATGGGATTAGGTGCTATAATGCATGAGGTTTGCAGAGAAGATTTGGAAGGCTGCACTTCTGTAGTGGCCGTAACGGCCTGAGGAGGTCAAAACGGACGCAGAAAGACCTGTTTTACCCAATCTCCTGCTCATATCTTCTTTAAAGCCCTGGAGGTTCTTCCAGGACCTTATGGAGGTGTAGTTTTGTTGTAGCAATTTTCACAGAATCCTTTAGGTTGGAAAGGACCTCTGAGATCTGTGAGTCCAACATTTACCTGACCACCACCTTGTCAACAAGACCATTGGCACCAAGACCAGTTGTTTCTTGAACACCCTCTGGGATGGTCACTCCACCACTGCCCTGGATAGCCCCTTTCAATGCTGAACCACCCTTTTAGTGAAGATATTTCTACTGATGTGCCTTTATTTTATGGAAAATTAAGATCTTCTGAACATCACTTGGTGTCCCATTTTGTCTTATGGAAGAGATCCAGCTCAATGGAAGTGTTTTATTTAACATAAGCTGCTGAATGATTGACTAGACGTCACTTAAGATTGTCATTCAAGTGGTAGCAATATAAATGAAGTACAGAAGTAAATTTACTTGCTTATAGGGATCAATTGGTATTAATAGACTAAAAATCATCTCCCTCATTCCATGTCTGTTTGTGCTTTTTTAAAGCCTGTTTTGCCTCAATAGAAGCAATATTGTGTGATGTTTTGGAAAGAAAGAATATATGGGGGCTACAAGTAGGGTGTGAACCTTGATCTTTTCTTTAGGGTGGCAGAACCCAGGAGATATTTGTGGATAAATACAGCTACAAATTTAAATGTAGTCAAAGAGTAAGGTGGCCAGTCAATTACAGGAAGTAATGTACTTACTAACAGGTGACTATACTAAAGTAAATGTATCATTAAGCATTTATTTTAAACTCAGAGTTCTAAGCAGATTGTTAACTTTAGCCATTAACAAAATTAAGGTATTTAAAAGAAGTAACAACATCCACCACAAAACTGGTACTAATGAAGTGTTGTTTGTTTGTTGAAGCTCACTGTATGTGTGAAATTGTCTGCCAGTTTGAAATCAGGACGGATGGTCCTGTATTTTCAAGCATTTCTGGATGATAAAGATAAATTGTAGATTGAGACCACACATTACAAATAAAATAGTGGTTGCTTGCCATATATACAAAAAAATGAGAATACATCTTCATTGAAGAGTTTATTCCCTGTAAAAATGTAAAAATTTATGAAAGCATAAAACATAATTGATATTTGAAGACTTAAAATATCAAGGACAGATTTATAAACAATTTTGAATAGAAGTAAAAATATATTTGTTATGGAGAATTTTTTCCCTGCTGAAAGCTCATGTTTTCAGACCACTTGAAATGGCATGCCGTGTACTGTCTTTGCATATTAAAGTCGAATTTTTAATATGAAATTGTCTGATTACGTAATTGTTCTTGCCCTAGGCTTAAGAATTCAGTTCTGAAAATGCTTATGTGCAAAAACAGTTTAGCATAGAGAAAAATCCTTCCTTGTGAAAAAATGTGATTGTACAAAAAAAACCATTGTAAAAATTATATGGGTGAGTATTTTTTGTCTAATTGGAATTCTGTAAAGGCTTCTTTGGGTGTATTTAACCGATAAAATGCTGGGTTAATGGTTTTATTTCTAAGGAGCCATGGAGGAAGTCTAACTTTACTGTCTCATCTGCCAGCAATTTCGCCTTTGATTTTAGCAGCATCAGAATATGCTGCTCCTGAACACTTTCAAAGTTTGACACTATATTCCTGATTGTATCACTGAATAATTTTTTTTCTCTCTATTTTTATTTATTGAAGCCTGTGAATCTGTTGCTGTTTCAGGGCCTAGTGGGGTAACGTGCATGAAAAATCGTGCAAATGCAGTCAGAAAGCCCTGCCTTTTCTGCAGATGGAGCTGATTCCTTGCACTTTTAACAAGTACAAAAAATGAACTGCATTTAAGTTCCCAGATTCACTGTATTAGGGTTCCTTTCAAAGAGTCTCACCCAGTATTCAGAACCTGGCTCTGGATGTAGGGATTTTACAAACAAAATGTACTGCCCCTTTTCTGACAGATGGCTGGAATTGCTGAAAGCATCCTTCATTCCCACTGTTTATCAGGTGGCATTATCACTTTTCATTTCAACATTCTGGTGTCAAATGATGGGAATTTTGTGAACAAAATGATTTGTATTCACAGCCAGTATTTTCAGTTGGAAATAAAGATTCTGCAATGTGCATTTCTGTACATTTTCTGAAAGATAGCTTCATAGCCACAAATTAAAGAAGTTTAATATCAAATTGCTCCAAAAATATGTTTCAAAGAAGCAGTGAACTATTTTTTCTGTGCATATTTTTTAATGGTTTTTCTAAAGCTGTTCTCACATGAATCAGCTGCTGTTATCTTCAATTTGATGTTAGTTTTCTTTCAGTGTTGCTGTATGTGCAGTTGAAATACACTATGTAATGATTCTTTGCAGTGGAATTTTTAAACACATTTTCATAAAACTTCTTCCCTTTTTTATATATATATATATATATATATATATATATATATATATACCTATATACACATATATATATATTCCCCGCTCCCCACTTCCAAGCTGATAAATTCCATTTTCCATTTCACAGTGGGGCTCCTCAGACCTGTGGAGTAGCTAGCTGATAGAAGTGACCTGTGCTTTGTATCTAACGCCTGCATGGCACTGACACTTCAGTCCCATTTCCTCAGGCCAGGGCAGATGGGGAGGAGCAGGTAACTGCAGTGGCTGGTGAATTGGCAACCATGTCCTTGCTTTTCCTCTGTCTCCCTTCGTGATGTGCACCAGGAGTGCAACACATAAGTGATTTTACCTTCTGGTAAAATTGCCAGAGCCATCTAAGAAGTCCAAACAGGGGAGATCAGCTCTTAAGGACAGCAGCAGTTATACCGACTGTTTTTTAAGATCTTGGTCAGCTTGCTTTATCTTACAAGCTGTCTAGCAGTGGGAGAGTGGAACAAGCTGCATGTGATGTTCCAGAAATTCTTTCATGGTACACAACAGTCTCTAAGGCAAACTGATTTAATGTAGATGGTGAAAAAATAATTGCTAAATCCTCTTAATCTCATTTCATTGGGGACTAATGTTTCTCTTGCCTTGTGGGACTCAAAAAGGGATGTTTAGGACATATTAAGGGCCAATCATATCTAATTTCTCTTTGGTGGTATTTTTGTTTGTTTGCTTGGGTAGTTCATTGGGTTTTTTAAATTTTTTTTCTGGAAAAATGTGTACCAAAATGTTATGAGGAAGATTGAAGTTGTAGCGTGTACTGTTTCTTCTGAGCCTTATCCATAGCATGCTTGTCTGTGCCCATGGGCGACTCAACACAATTACTGTAGTAACCCCTTCTGATCTTATAGGAGAGCAAATTTTAGTTCTGCTAATATAATATTTAGTTGGAACGACCAGGAAACTTCATGGATACTTTTGGAACAGATTGAATAGGAAGAGGAACAGCATTCCCTACCTTCTTTTTCTGTTGATTCTATTCTAATAAAAACTTTTGTGTGATTGAGTGGTGCAAGTCCAGTACAGGGGCAAGTTTACATTTATGCCAGTACTTGCAAAAGAACTCTTGGTCTCCTTGGTCTTTTGGCTAACACAGATAAAATGAGACTCGGCCATTCGGCATTCTGGTTCTGGCTGTCTTGCCTGCTCTCTATACCTTATTAAAAAATGTTTACAGTAATTTTTTTGAGCTGGTTTCTTTGGAATTACAAGGGGGGAGATCATCATTCTTATTGTTTAAAGGACCTGATTTTTGCATGGAAAGAACTGGTTTTGTTTAACTGTGCTAAACTCAGTGCACTGGGAAAAAATGTTTTCACTATTTGGGAAATTACTGCATTTCATCTCCCTTTTAAATTGCTATGGAAACTCAGAGAGCTTTAGAGAATTAAAATATTTTGAATAAATAATGTCTAAATGCATAGTTCTGACTTTATTTAGAACAAAAGAAGCTATTTCAGAACACTATATATTTGAAAGAGTTGCTTGAATTTGGAAGTTTAACTACCAAAAAACCAAACCAACTTTTACCTTTTTGGGTTGGTTCTCTGGACCCAGAAAGAAAAAGCAATAATTTTGTTGAAATTGCCAACAATAATACTGTTTTAGACAGTATTTTTTGGGGAGAAAATTATTGAAATGTTAAATTTCACCTAGCTTTTAATGTTGAAAATCCTTGGTGCAGACTGCCATGTTGTACTGAGCAGGTTTTTCACTGAGATACTGCCCTCCAAGGCCCCCTTGGTGACAGAGGAATAATAGCCTGCCAGTAAGTGGATGATGGGGGACTCCTTGGGCAAAGGAGAGCTTCTTTATTAGAATAACAGCTTAGAATTAGGTGTTTCTCCAATCTGAAGAATAATCATGCTGTTGTTATTCATATGCTGCAGCAACAGCAGCATCTAATCAGCAACAGAAAGACGGTAATATCACCATATTAGCAAGTAAAAATGGTTAGAATAAGAGGCATCAATCCATTTTTCTCTGTTGAAAGTCCATACCCAATGCTCCATGAGTTCATGAACCCAAATATATTTAAACCATTTCATATAGAACCTGAAGAAAGTTACCTGTTCTAAGACAATGCTCCATTTTGAGTTGACTGATGAATTCTATTGAGGGTATACCCTAAGCAGAGTGCAGCAGCAGCTCCTCTTTCCTGCTTCCAGCATCTTGTCTGGTGCTGTGCTGGATAGGCATACAGGCTTATAATTTATAATCCAAATATCTTTGCACAGTGCTACATTGCACAATGTAGACACATTCCTAAATATGAAATAAAAGTGACAGAGTGATTTAGGATAATTTATTTAGACGTGATGTGGGTTTTAATTCATTATATTTTTGTATTCTTTTCACTTCAGTCGACTCTGAAATTACAAAAAAATGTACTATGCTTTTATCATCTCAAAAACTATCAAAAATAGCAGGTATATTTTGAAATTTTTTTCAGAAAATAACTGAATTTTGCCCTTAGTCAGAGATGACTTTGGTGATTGCAGTCTGATATCTACATCTCTGTTCTTGGAAAAGAAACAAAGAATGCCAGAATTAAGTTTTGATTTAGAATGAGCAATAAGATACTGCCCTGGTCCCTGAACAGGTCATGGTTTCTCAGCTGTGGAGAGGTGGCCAGTGTTGTGAGTGAAATTTTTGTGTAGTTTATTTCACCCCAAGTGGGCTCCCATATTGGCCGGGTGAATGAAACCCTAGCCTGTATTGCTGGGATTATGACCACAACTCCCCTGAATGTACGGGGAAGATAGACAGCTCAAGTGTGGACATGTACATGGTAAGCACCTGAAATTGAGGTGAATTTCACTTCTGTTGGGCTCTTATCTTCCATTTCTCTGCTCCGTGTCTCCCATCCTTTTCCACTCCCTTTTCCGATGTATGTTTCCTTTTCATTTAATGTTTCTTTGTTGCATGTTGCTTCCTTGGAAAATCTTGAAGCCCTTTCTCCAGCTCTTTTTTACAGAAAATGCTGTACTTCTTACATATTGACATTGTTTTCATGAGTGTTTCTGTGCCAAATACCACTGTAATGAGAGTGAAATATCCTTGGCCTCTGGCCAATGTCTTACTCCAGTACAGACAAATAGTTTGTTCTTTTAAGATGCATCAGAGCTTCCTGAGAGAGCAGAGTAAGTTCCTCAACTATTGTTCTGCTGTTTGTGTAAAAATTTAGTTCTAAGAAAATTACTATTTCCTTTAATTGTGAGTGGCTTTTATACCTCTACAGTTCAGAGTGTACAGAGAGAACTGCGGGTGATGATGAAATCCTTTTCCTAATATAATATTAAATGTAAACATGGAGCAGCGATTGCAGAGCTGGAGCATGGAATGTTGACATTAGTGCTTTTCAGCTGCTTGTGCCAAAGCTTTCCTTCCACTGAGTTTCCATTTCCCTTGCCAGGTGTGAAAAGAAAGCTACAGCTAGAAATCTGCTGTGGTTTATAGTCAGTCTTGCAAGCTCAGTACAGAGCTCATGTCCTTCTCCTAGCAATGGCGGTTCCATGTTCCTGGGGCTAGTGCAACCACTTGGGGCAGGGGGATGAGGGGCAGGAGATCACTGGAGGCTCAGAAGGGGTGAAGCACAAGCCCCTCTGCTTTAATCCCACTGGTGCAAAGTGGGAATGCCTTTACCAAACACCCAGGGGATGCTCTGGTGTTAGCAGTGGTGCTGTTCCTTTGATATCACAATCTGGTGTGGTCCATGCATGTTGGGAAGTATTTTGGGAGGTCTGTGAGGATCCCTGGCTTGGACACACTTTGCAGTGCACACTTAGTCAGGGATGTGGCAAGAATTCCTGAAAGCCTGTCATTTGTAGAACTTGCAATGCCATCAGTCCATGCTGTCTTCTCATCTCCCTGAGTCATTTCAAGTGTGTGTGGGAAGGCTTTGCTTGGGAGAGGTCTGCAGCCTGAAGTAATGTCTTCTTTCTTTATTTTCCCTCCCCTTCCTTTGCTGCTGGTTGCTTTGCTGGAGACAGAATTAAAATGCATTCTGTGTTATGATATTAAAGATCTTTTGTTACAGTTGTCACTGTTATTTCAGCAAATGCTTTCCACGGGAACGGACACTGCAGCAGAGCATTACTGACACATACCCCACATTCAGGTACTCTGATACAATGGCCACTGTGTGTATTTTACTCTGTTTTGACCATGATGAATATTTACCTGATGAACTGCTGAGATGAAACTCTATCATGAGTAAAATTCTTCAGTTTGCTGGTTATGAGATGAAATGAAAAACATATTTTGTCATTGGGTATTGATATTAGTAGTTCTGAGCAACGTGAGCAATTGTTTTTAACCCATGTTGAGGAGTGGTATGGTTAAGATCACCAATTTCAGTCAACAGAGCAGGTACCTTTTGTAGGACTAGTTTCCTCTTAAAGGCATCTGACAACCCAAAATGGACCTGAAACTTATGCCTTGGTGATTCCTTCTTAGATACTTTACCGATGTACAACCACATTATCTTCTAATATAGCAAGAAGAATTGTGAGACAGAATGAGCTATCTCTATTTACCTGCAGGATTTTATGAAAACTGCTCTGGCTATACAAACCATAGGATTAGACTGGAGGAATACCCCAAACAGACAAATACACAAATTCTGTGATGCAAAATTTAGCCTCTGGCTTTAGCATTTGGATGGAGGAGAGAATCACGTCCAGGAGCTAATGCTCTCCATGTGGAGTGGGAAAGACCCACTTTCTTAGTCCAGCAGCAAAGACAGCATCTCCTAAATATCACAGAGGAGACTGCACAAGTTAAAAATACCTCTCCATGTTTCCTCACTTGTCTTAAAATATTTTCTCCCCTACATGGGTAATCTCTAATCAGTAATGAAAGAAAACTTCATATGGAGGAGTTCAGACTTCAGAGAGAAATCCCACAGCCTTGTTGAAAAGGCAGTGCTTGCTGAATACATGAGAAGGCAATTTTATTGGGTCTCAGCAGACCAAAAAAGACCTAAACTTGATGACTTGTAGTCTCTTAAAAATGCATCTCTTTGCCCTCTCCCTTCCTGAAAAATATTTCAGATCAACTTCCTTTAATACACACAAACCCATCTTCTCTTATGAGGTAGGTACAATGTTGCAGGTTTTATGGCAATAATTTAAAAAAAAAATTATCTAAAAGTTTTTTATCATGACAAGCAGGAAGACTGTTATGCTGTTTTCTAGGAACTTTTTTTGTTAAACAAGGTCTGAAAGTGTTCTGTTCTTTGCATAGGATGCTTATGGAATATCCATTAATCAGAACTTTGCTTCATGTCAATTGTATGGTTTTTACTAGTAAGTGTAAGTTGATTGTCTCACTCTATAGCAAAGTTTGGCAATATTAAGAGAGCATATATGAAAAAATGTAAACTGCATGGAGTTAACTTTCTGTTCATATAAAGGAAAACAAAGTAATTAATGATTCTAATGTTTGTAAGAAGCCTTAGAGACACGAAAATGCATAGCACAGATATTGGAAATATAAATGTCTTCCTGGCTAGAATATGATATAGACATGGATGTGTAATATTTCCACAGCAGCCGAGAGGTGCAGTTTAGAAATAACTTCACGACAGTTTAACAAGAAAGTCACTGACTTCCTGACTCTCTGAGCTGTATGCCAGAATCTCCAAGGATGGGGTAGACACTTGATGTCGCCCAAGGCTGCTGGTGCTCTGCTCAGTACCCTTTGCTGCCTTCCTTCCTGCTGTACCTGGGAGTGGGGCTCCCACAGCAGCCCCCATCACTGTCATACCAACATTGGAACCATACTGGAAGTCCTTAGTTGGTTGCTGCAAGGTGGATTTTCCCAAAAGCTGGGAAATCAAGCCGCTGAAAAACTGGATCATTTTCTCTCTTGGATGTAGCTAGCATGAAAAAAGGAGACAAGATACAGGAAATAATCTGCTGAAATTCATAATTTCTTATAATGTTTTTGGCCATGAGAAAGCAAACTAGGGAACTTTGGAAAATCCCCACAGTAACAACAGGAATACACAAATTCTATCAGCTGAATGAATGTTAGTGGTTTGTTAGAGATGTAATGAATAGGAGTAGAGTTTAACAAGACTTATTGATTATTGTGTCCTCAAAATACATTTTAAAACCGGTTTTCTGCAGTTGCATATTAAAAAGTATTTTTCAACTTATTTTTTTAAGGTAGTGATGACAGTTTTGTTTTGTACTCAGCAAGATGTAAAAATGATACTTAAAAGTGATGTTGGAAAGAATATATTATGTTTATAAAATTAGGAGATGATGTTATTAAGGACTTGATTACATGGTTCAATATTATTTTCCACAGAATGTTTCTTTCTGTGGAGAAGAAAGGCTTCTCCAAGGCTTAATTAGGATTCTTTTGCCAAAGAAGCTGCTGTCAAAATGCTGTCTCATTTATTGAGCAATCTGGAAGATGTGCAGTCGACAAAGCGGGAATAGCAGGAAGAGAAAGGATGATCTAGCAGTTATGACAATTCTGTGATGGCCTGGAGGATCTCTGCATTGCAGTGAAAACAGTTAACACTTGGCAAGGTTTTAGGAAATTGAAGAAAGGGAAATGCCGGAGTGCTTAAATAACAATTGTGTTAACAACCCCATCATTAGAGCAGCCAGATATTTTCTGTTCCAGTTTTTCTGGAACCATATGTTCCTCTACATAAATAGAGTAAAACTTCACTCATTAGAAACCTTCTGCAATTTTCCATTTGCAGTGAGCTAGGTTTATTTGTGATTATGTAAATAAATGACTAAATCAATTTTCCTGCGTTTTTAATTTTGTTATCTGAACTATCTCAGACTCCTTGAGCTTCAGAGTCAGTCTGCAGAGTTTGAAAGCTTCCTTATATCCTTTTAGGAACAGGAGTATTTTAAGAATGCTCTGCAATGATCTTGGGGTTTCTAAGTTCTCATGCATAGAAACCCACATAGGAACACATTTTAAAAATTGTTTACTTTCAATAATGTTAAGTGAATATTTGACAAAATTCACAATATTCTTGAACTCATATACTAGCTAGAATAAAATACTAAAATAAACAGTTTTTTTCAGAGTAAAGGGCATACAGTGGTTTTCACACTGTGGTTCAGGGGAGGAGTTGACAGTTCGTGGGTGTTAACAAAACACGAATACTTCTTTAGAGTTGACTTTTGGACAATTTTTATAGGATCACGAGAGAAAGTTGCCGGCATTACTTGAATTTACTTTTTTTGAAGAATTTCAGATTAGAGAACTTGGAAGGGTTATGCCAGTACCCCTGTGTGAGGATATCTCTTCTGATGTAATGATCTCAAGGAAGAGAGTTTCTTCCTGCAGTTATTTTTTGATGCTCCTTGAAAAAAAAATCTTATTGAACAAATCCCTTCAATAAAATGAATCCTTTATTTCTGTCCAAATGGAAGCACTCCAAAACCACAACAGAACTTTTTAATTGTAGACTTAAGTAGGTTCCTTTTTGTGCGCTGTTTATAAACTCTTTTTCTAACAGTACTAATTTTCTGTTCTATCCCCTTCTGTGTCTGTTAATCAAAGAAATGCAGCCCATTTTTCATGATCTTGGCTTTGATTGATTTTTTTGCATAGCAATTCCACACCAGCCACTCAGTGGCTATTCCAGATAGGCATTCAACTATTATATATGAGTTTTTGTTTATACATTAAGTAGCTTTCTTCATGGTCATTCAGCTGTAGAGAGTATAGGATTATGACAGATAATCTTTACTTGTGTTTTAATTTGCAGGTTGCTTTGCTGCAAGCTGAGCTCCTCTAAGTAGTTGTCTTTCTGCTATGTGAATTTACACGGTTTATTCAAATATAGATCTCTTAAAGCTTTGTTTTGTGCTATGAACACTGAATTCTCCATGAGGGGAGGAGGCTTCCTATTCTACTGCAGCTCTTCACAGGAACTAGGACCTTGTTTAACCAACAGATCACAAGGACACTGCCACTTCCTAGAATGCAATTCCCAGGTCCTTTGGAGTGTCTGGTCCATACTGGGCAGGTAGGAGTAGCTCAGAGGGTTCCCAGTCAGTATGAGGTGTTGTGCCTGTATACCCTTGGGTTTGGGCTGTGGGGCTGTGCCTCAGCAGGTCACTCATGTAGAGCCTAAATTCTCAAGGCTTTTGCTCTCAGAGTAAATTTCAAGTCTCTGGAGCAAGGCCCTGTCCTGTCTAACAATTTTAATAATTTTGTCTGGAGAGAGGAATATGAAGAGAGTTTTACAAATGTGAACAAGGGAAAAAGGACTGTAAAAATGCTAAAAACAGAGGGACTGCTTATTGAAGAAAATAATAAGGTGCAGGAGGAACCAGCTATTGATCATCTTAGAGAATCAGCATCCTGGGAGATGAAATCCTTCATAATGATACACTGCTTCCTATGATCTTCAAAACAGTAGTTTCCCAGAGGCTTGCCATGCTTCAAAAAATTACTTTGAGAAACATTAATGACTTGTAAGAGGCTGTGAAGAAAAATGGGAAGTATCTTTGAGGCTTTCTGACTGCAGTGACTGGAAAATTTTATTCAAATAAAAATAGTGGCAAAATGACTAAACACTTTTTAAAATTAAGGTCAAGAAGCGTGTTAATTCTACTCAGGTCATCAAAAATACAGTGCAGCATATAAATACATAAAAATAATTTGTGTTATCACTTCCAATGGTGTTATTTAGCAGTCAAGGTATTGAATCTGGTCAATGTTCTTGTGTTTAACTGCTCCTCAAACTTTCCATGTGGAAGAAAGGTCTGTATATTTGCTAGATCTGCAGAGACAAAATATGGCTAATGTTGCACTCATGAGTTTCCTGTTGATCAGCATTTGATGCTGAATTAATTGCCCTGTGGCAGCTGGTATAATTTGGAAACCAAAGGGAAGGGTGGGAAATCATGGAGGAGTGAGGGCTAATGGTGTGAATAAATGTTCCTCCAGGCTAATTCTGGAAGTGCAGTTACCTCAGCTATGCGTCTTTGTGAAGTGGAATTAAATGCAGAGGACTCAGCTGCTAATAGCTGTTCTTTCCCTCTGTTGATTATGCAATGGGCCAAGAGTACATAGCTGAGTTGTGGATGACTATTTCATAGATACCTGAAGTTAAATGAGGTAGATCAATCCCATTTTAAAATTTGAGAGTGTTACATACATTTGCATGGTACCTATTTATAATATGGGTACTATACATGGCACATATTTACATAAAATATTTATAATTTTGTGTGTTTATGTACCCTATATGTATTACATAGATAGAATATGAGTGGAGTAATTATTAATTATTAATTACACTTTTTATATAGATGTGCATTTATATGCTGAATGTTTCCTATACTCTAAAGAAGTATGATAAAAATGTGTTGCAATTTACAATCACAGCTGTCATGTGTCATGTGTAGCCTGTCAAAAATTTAAATATTTATTTTCTCATTATACTTTTCCCCTTTCAGGGATGGAGATGTTTATAGATGAATCTTCCAGGTATTAACCTCTCATCCTGTCTTCACACTGAACCATAAACTTACCTGTGAGAATGCCTTTTTTCCTTGTGACAGTGACAGCAATTGTGCCACTGTTTTGTATTTGAATCCTCATCTTTTTGTGGAAAAGATGATACTAATATGATGAATTTCTTTGTAAGCACCAGGGGACTTTGGATATCTTTCTTGGCTTATAGTAGCCCAAGTATGAGGATTGCCCACATGACTGAAGGTTTTTCATTGTTAGGTCTGTTAAGATAGAATTGAGTATAGATTACTGGAATGAAGGATAACTTAAATTTGAAGAGAAATTAATATTAAAGTAGATCAATAGTTGACTGGCTGAGTGAGGGTGGAAAATTTAGATTGTCTTTTTCTGAATAGTTGCTTTCTTCTTTTTCTTTCAGTGCTTGCAGGAAAATTATGTGTTCTTTTCAGTAAATAATAGGGTGCCATTAGCTTCTAAATATGCCTCTCTTTTTTACTGGAATGTAATTAAATAACATTTTATCAGAGGAGTGCTCATAGCAAAGATGTACTCTGGAGCCCCTCCATAACTTATTTTCTCTTTTTCTTTTTTTTTGAATTCTGCTCTGCCACTGAACTCTGCCTGCCAGGCGTGGCTCTGGTACAGGTAGGACAGCTTTCTATTTATTATTAGTATTATTGTTATAGCTCTTGGGCACAAAGTAATGATTCTGTGGAAAAAAAAGAGTCAGAAAAGCAAACTCATTGGTCATTATCACTCAGGATGTGTCAAACAAGTTTTCTTTTGTATTGATTAAATTTTCAATTTTGTCTACCAGGGCACAAACTAAATTAATTCCACAGAAGGACTATTGATTTGACATATGGTTGGAAAGAGCAAAAGTTAAAGGTTTTTTTTTTTTCTTCTCTTTTGTTTTTTTTCCCCATAAGTTTTGTTTGGCAGTGTGATTTAAGTAAAGCTACCTTGCTGAGAATGAAGTTTCTTCTTGGAAAATATGTTTCTTTCACTGGATTTAAACAACTGAGTTGACATCTTAAGGGGTTAAATTTACAAATGCTGTTTGGGCATATCCAGTTAAACCCTGTAGGCTTGAGTTAAGGATCTGAGATACTGTCTTTGGATCTGAAAATATGGGGCTTGTTGAGAGAACACATGCTATTACTTTGCGCACTTTGTGATGGGTGCTGAAGGACATGATATAGTCAGCCCAACACAATCCTCATAGTATTTCTGTTTCTGAAAGAGGTTCTTTTTTGTTCAGCTGAAGTTTTATTAGCTGGAACAAACATCATGGAAGAACACATTAATAGCCTAGTATTTTGGGAATAGGAAGTTTTGGTCTACATCTCTCTGCAAAGGGTGGTATTATCTAATACTGGTGCTTTTTTTGACTGGTCTCTCTCTATTTTCTACTGTATAAAAATACATCTGTTGTAATCTCTTATACATATAAGAATAGTGTCTATCAATTGGAATCAAGTGTGCCGCCACAGCCAATTACTTGCAAATTATGAAGTTTCCTTAATGAAGCTATTACAAAGATTTTGTCAGCCATTTTCTAATTTGAAATTGCAGTTGTAAGCAAGTGATTTTAACAGCTCTAAATATTCTTGCACATGAGTATGTAAATATGTAAAACCCCAAGACAGTTCAAAAATATTTTCCAATTTTACATTTATGCAGTGTTTTGATTTACAGAGTTGCAGGAAGTTTAATTGGCCAAACAGAGATTCCTAAAACATGATGTTCACTAAAAAACCTGTGAGATTGATGTTCTAAAATGCTTTCCTGTGGGGAAAAAGCACCAGATCCAAATGAAAACTAAAATTAAATTCACAAACACAACTTCTTTTTAACTTGAAAAAATATGTTGGTGGCATTTGGCTATATGGAGAATTTATTCCGTTTTCCCTGAATATGAGATATGCAGAAATTTTGATCATTTCTCTTAGAGTGTATGCAGTTTGACAGAGCACACTGGCAACAGAGTGTTAGTTGAGATAGAGTAAATATTGATCTCACATGCATAACTGTTTCTTTTATAGTTTTCTTATTCCTTTAAAAAATGAAATCAAGAGAGTAAATGGGACAATTTGTTCACAGCTGTGAGAACGGGGTCTGTGTGTCCAGATGCACCACAGACACTCCCGTTTAGGAGGACATTGTAGGCTTGTTCTCACTGTATCATATCTTTGTCTTTTAGGGGATCATGTCCTCCATTGTCTTTCCAGGAAAAATTTTTCCTCTAGAAATAGGAGCCTGGAAAGTGAGCCTGGAAAAAGCCTGGCAAGTGAGGTGCTTGAACTCTGAGGTATTTGTCAGAATATTTCACTATTCACCACCAGATATTTTGGCTGTGATTGATACAACTCAGTACAGCGTTTGCTCTAGTCTCACTGACCTGTCTTCATACTCCTGGAGCTTTGATATCAGATGAAAAGCAGTACTGAATTTTTATCAAAGAATCTCTGCTTTTTGGTATTTTAAGCAGTTGCAGGATCAAATAACAGGAAGACTTTTTAAAAAAAGAATTTATTTTTAATTCATACTTTGAATAAATTGGACCCAATAATTAACCAGCGTAAATAAGGAGAACTTATTTGACTATTCCCAGAGGAGCTAGCAGTGAAGATGTTGCTCAGTAAGACAATTCTTCAACTACGGCTTGTGCAGAAGAAAGGTGCTATGTTGTTAACTGGATCCTGTGTGTTCTTCAGGACATGGTAAAGAGTATTGATTTCATATCAATTCTATTTTAGTAACCTGTAGTACCAATTGTGTGTGTCTTGTCTGTCATATGATCTTCTGGATCTTCTCTACCACTTGAAAATAATGTCAGGCTTTATATACTCCAAGAGGAGCTTTTCTTGTTGTCTTAAAATGGTTTGTTCCATTATGTCTCCAAATGGCGGAAGAGCTCCTCTTCTGTTGGCTGTTTTCTATCTTAAATATTGTTAATGTTAAGAAAAGTATCTGTCTTGGGGTGATTTTATGATGATACTCCATTCCTGATCATCTGCTCTGTGCCCAGGAATGGTTCCTGTAGTTTTAAGCTGGGTCCACGGGAGGGGCGGGAGCCGGGGGTGCTCTGGCAGGGGCTTTGTTCAAACTCTCACTCCCATGTGCTGGGCTGGCAGTGCTGATGGGTTACCTTGTTGCTTTTAGCTAGCTTGGTCTTCGTTAGCGTAGGCAAGAAGTTTCCTTCCCTGGACTGCAGTAGCCTTCCTCCTGCGGCTTCTGTTGTTTCTTCTGGAGCTGTTCAGCTTGGTTTTGGGTCCGAGATCAGACCAGCCCTGGGGAGATGGTCAGTGACCTGCAGGGAGACACCAGAGCGACTCTGCCTGCCCCAGACCTCGGGAAAAGCTGAACCAGCCAAAGAAAGGACTCTCAATCCACCAGTTTCATCCGCAGCAAGGAGGAGACCAACTTTGGAGGTTCACCAGATTCCCATGTGTTTTCTTTTTGCAAGCTGCTGCATGGACTCTTCTACCTTCCCTGAGACAAAGGCCGTTTACCATTTTGTTGTTTCTCGCCATGTGGTTGGCAGAGTTTCTTTTTCCCTTCCCCTGACATTTTGGGTTTGTTTGTTCTACTGGGGGGGGGGGGGGGGGGCAAAGTTCTGATGGTTCAATATCTGAGTTATTCATTTTCTCCTGTGCAATGTGGGCACATTGTTTGTCAAATAAACAGGATTTTTTAACATTCATCCACTAAAAATCCATTTCATATCAGCAGGAAGGGATTGCTGAAATCCTTTTCTTTAGAGGAAATGTTCATTCCAGAGTGTTTTCTCCCAAACCTGTCTTTTAACTGAGACAGTGTTTTACAATACAAATGTCCTGGGACTCTGGCTAACACCACATCAGTCTCAGTCGTGTTACAAAGCTGAAGTCACATGTGGGTCTATGCCACCATGGAGTTGATTTATTTGACTTGTTCCCCTTCTGTACTACAGACTCCTCTGAACTACACTGGGGTATAAAAACAACTACAAAACTTTCAGTATATCCACAGTCTAATTTCCACAATATCCTCTCTAAAGCTTTGGGTGAAGGACTATGTCAAAGCTTTTTTTTCCAGGATACAGAGGTGACCAATGCATTGCATGGAAGTGATTTCCCAAGCTTTGCTTATAATTGCCTCTTCCTGCTATTCTTTAAAAGTCCTGAGAAATGAGATACTTGTAATATGTTACACTTTTCTCCAGCTCACAGAAATGAAATGTAATGCATTATCTTTTAAATTCTTCAGAAAATTATCTATTTTGCAAACAAAATTAACATGTAGACTGTCACAAGAGCTTATTAATGTGTTAAATTGCTTTGTACAGATTTTATCTGACATAGCTTTGGATTGAGTGCTTTCTGCAATTTCTCCTTCCTAGCAATTGGATTGTTCAAAATCTCTTAAGTAGCACTGTGCTGATATTGAATTATTGATGGACTCAAACCAAACACAGATAATTTAAATTAGGTATTTTTAGTTCATATTCAAACTGCTTGGAATTCTACCAGAATTGGTAATCAGTTACTGTTCCAGAGAAGGGAAGCTGGATGTAAGGTCTTCTAAGACTATCCCGAACAGAGTCTTAGAGGACAGATGGTCCTGTGGTCAGCACAAGAGTAATTTCCCTTTTACTTTTGGATTCACAGTCGGACTCAAAATGCTTTGGATTCCTGAAGCATGCAATGAATATTAATTGAAGCACTTAGAGAGGTGCCCCAGAACACTCTTTGGTCTTGCTGGCCTCTAAAAAGTGTTGTACCCTCTGCTTTTTCTACCTAATCCTGATTTTTAAGCTTGCTTAATTTTCAACACTTTTGTAGAACATCCTGCTTTCTTTTATTATGTGTTTATTGATTGTCCCTTCCAAAAGATGGTCAGTGAAAGAACCTGAAGCTGCTAGCTGGATGTAAGGCTGCTGCTTTCTGAAAAGTGGAGTTGGATGCCTGATTGCCAGATAAGAACCATGATGGGAAGGAAGTATGTGAGTATTCACTCAATGAAAAAAATTACTTATGCCATAAGTTATTCAACTTTTCTATGAAAATAAACAATTATCAGGAATTATTGAAGGTTTTTGTTCTGCTGACTCCAAATTATTTTAAACCATACATTAGTATCTTGTCAATCCTTTTTCTTTCTCTGCCGTGATTAATCAAATTGGTAACTGTTTCTGATAGAACACTTCTTCTGAATAAAATAAAAACTTGCGATCAACCAATAGTACCTAACATTTTCTTTTTCTAGTTTCCAGTACTGCTTATGGCAGTGGGATGACCTTTAGGGTTACTTTCCAAAAAACCTTAATTCAGCTCTGTACTGATCCCCAGCACGAGATCTTGGTTACACTGAATTTGTTTTCCTGCTGATTTCTTCCTCATTATTGCGTGTGTGATCATAAAGCTATGCTTCAGTTCAGCATTGAATCTAGTCATTAATTAAATTAATGTGTTTTTGTATATTTTTTAGAGAACCCTTCAGTAATCATAAACCCTTTTAGCATAAGAATCAAATCTGCAGATCTGTTTGTTTCAATTTTGCCTAGGCTGAACTTGGTGGGTTTGTTTTCTGGGGTTTTCTTTGCTTGTTTGTTTGTTTGGTAGGTGGGTGGATGGGGTTTTTTGGTGGCTTGTTGTTTTTTGCTTGTTTGTTTTTGTTTGGTTTTGGGCGGTCTTTTGGTTTTTGTTTTGGGGGGGGGCACTATTTGCAATAGACTTCCCTGGTCACTGATAAAGCAGAAAGGTGAATTGCACTGAGCAATCTGTCAATTTTCCAGTTTTAAAAGGAAGCTAATATTTATAGAGGATGATGGACTCTTACCATTTCCACTTTTGCCTTACTGTCATTATCGATGGTAGTTTACTCCACACACCCTTAAGTCTGACTACACTCACAGTACCATAAGCAAGTTGAAAAAAGACCTGTTATGTACTCCTGGGCTTTTATGCGTGCATCTTGATCTTGTGTCTAATGAACAAGTACACCTGAAACATGCGTTTTGTAGAGTACCGCTGGTCTGATGTGTAGCCAGCTCGCTGCTTCCTTGGTGCATGCCTCAATCAATGAAATACTAATTGTGACAACCAATATGTACTACCATTTTGGGGTGAGGTGAGGGGCAAGTCAGTTCTCAGGTCAGTTTCTGTTTGTGCTGTGTGCTCCTAATCACCTTGTAAAGGCAGTTTTTTGATGATTGCTTCCAAAGTGATGCATGTACCAGCAGTGCACACCAGTGGTTGTCTGAATGGATTATAGGGTGAGGTCACAAGTCCCCGTTCTTGCATTGCTCTAAACTGAAATACAAGTAGAGACAATTCCCTCTTTCACAAACCAGTTTAAGCCCTTCTGAACAGTGATGCCAATGCAGCGGAATCTGCCAGTCAGGTAGATGAGTAGTATTTATATCCGTTTCTAAATTTTCTCAAAATATTTCTAAAGTGATGAGTTTTTTCTCACCCAAACCCACCAAGTACAATAATGTTTTCCCTTAGTGACAGTTACCATCCCTTCCTTATTCCCCTCTGTCACACTTTAAGCCCATCTGGCAACAAGCTCCACACAGCTGCTTGCTCACTTCCCCACCTGTGGGATCAGGGAGAGAATTGGAAGAGTAAAAGTGAGAAAAAGGCCAGCTTGTGGGTTGAGATAAAGACGGTTTAATGTGAAAAAACAGGCAGACACACACAAGCAAAGCAAAACAAGGAATTAATTCAGTGCTTCTCCTGGCAGGCAGGTGTTCAGCCTTCTCTGGGAGAGCAGGGCCCCATTGTGTGTAACACTTCACTGGAGTAGACAAGCAGCATCACTTTGAATATTGTCCCATGCTTTGTTTTCCCCCAGCCTTGTGTCTGAGCATGATGTCATATTGTTTGGAATATCCCTTTGGTCAGTTGCAGTCACAGATCCCAGTTGTGTCTCCTCTGAAATTTTTGTACACCTCCAGCTTCCTCACTGCCAGGCAATTTTTCAGGCAGAAAAGGCCTTGAGTATTGAATGTTGTATTGAATGTCTCTGTGTCAACACAGCTCAGCAATAGCAAAAATATCTCAATGCTATCAACAACATTTTCAGCACAAATACAAACCATAACCTCATACTAGGTACCATGAATAAAATTAGATTTATCCTCACCAAAACCAGCACACCTCCTTTTATTATTAGAAATCATTGTGTTGCATTTTTGTTTGTCTTACATTCACTGAAAAATTTGGAATGATTACCAAGTTCTAAAAATCTTGTGAGAATAATCTATAAAATCTCTCCTTAGAAACTATCTATCATATCAGGCTGTTTTTCCATGTAATATTGGCTGGGTTAAAAGTAGCCTAAAACTTCCTGGGGTTTTTTAAAACCTTTCACCACTTCTTTGCTTACCATTATTGTTGAAGGATTACCAGTTATCTGATTAGCTGTCTTTTTAAACAACATTCAATACTCAGTGGTTCTGAAGTATGTCTCAAATTCCTGCTCTTACTTTTTTGATGTGTACCTGAAATAACACAATCTTGTTCTTAACTGAAATTTCTTATGTGCTGATGTAATTGAGTGTTGATTATGACACCAGTGGACAAGTATGGAAATTTAAGAAATAAAATTAATTTTCTCTGTTGGATTGGTCTTGTAATTGCCAATATTTAAAGGTGCCACCAAAAATAGGTGTGGGTATAGATCTATTGAATGTATTTATATGTATTTCTATGTGCATAAAAAATACCCTATAGCATAACCAACACTCAAAACTGTGATTTTGCATGGGTACAGAAAGGTCATCTGAGAGTACTTCAAAGAAAAAACCTTTCACTTTGTGATAAGGAAAGTAAAAGTAGAGTTTCTTCATGACCTTTTTCTTGGGTATGGTAGAAACACCAGCATTAGTTCTTCATGGTTGCTGTTACATTTCCAATATTGTCAGAAAGTGATAACAGGTATGTGCTAAAATGAGTTTGAATGGTATGCATAGCAACCAAATTTAAGTCTTTCACTTTCTGGATATAAGAATTCACTATTATTTCTTTTCTTATGTATGGAAAACTTTCCAGCATAGTCTTCTGCTAATTGATTGGAGCTCCATCAAAAGAGTTTTAGTTATCAAAAGGTCTTTGTGAGAGGAAAACTGAAACTGCTGCCAGGACTACATTTTTTTCTGGCTTAGAAACCACAATGTCAAGACTGCATTAACAGAGAATAATGGCAACTAGAGCACTGTATAAAGTGCAAAACATCTTGTTGCGCAGCTGTCTTTGTAAATGATTAGAGAAGATATTTCCTTTGAAAGTTTATTCTGCTCATAATCTTGTATAGCAAGTAAGAATAGTATTGAGTTGCAGTACCAACAAGATAATCATGGATCCCAGTGCTGCTGAAGAAAAAAAGCTACCAGTGACAGGATCTGTATTTTTGTTGTCCATGAAATACCTGACAGGAACAAAAAGCTCCTCTATATGCTATCAATCATCTTGGGTTATTTATATTCTGCTTCTATTCATGTGTCTTCTGAAATTTACAGACGTTATAATTTGCAGGTTTGTTTTCTTGCCACTGTAGTGGAGTACTGAAATTTTGATCTTGGGTATCTGACATGAAGAAGGGGGAATCTAGCAATTAGAGCAGAGGCTCTGGGGGTTTGAAATGCCTTTCTGCTCCCTTCTGACCAAAAAAAAGTTTCTATCAATATATTAGTATGGATACTTTCAATTGAAAAAATTTGGACGGAAATTACAGTAAAAAACCCACTTAATGCAAGCAGCCATGGTCAATAGTTACAGAGGACAACAGAAGGTTATTTGCTAAATACTACGTGCAGCTTCTCTGCTCAGGCGAGAAAGCACAGCATCCAGCAGAGATGAAGGCAGTGTCCTTGCGTGGTTGTTTTGTTCCTCCCAGAGCCGCCCTAGGAAAAGTCAGGTTCTATTTGTTTTTTAAAGCAGCATCAAGGGTAGCCTGTCCCAGTTCCTAACATTTCTCTTTCAATGTCACAGTCACAGAGGACAGCATGCACAGCTCTGCTGCTTGAGGCAGATAAGGATTTCTGTTCTGTTGTGTTCCTCTGCCTGCAGCTCACTCTCATGAAGATCCAGTATGCTTGAAGGGTAGAATGAATGTACAGGTAACTATAAAGCATTTGAAATTCTTGCCTGAGAAGCAATCTATTTAAACTGGAGCTGTTCAGAAAGCATGGAAGTGACAAATATATTTAGGAGGATTTGGATTTTTGGATATCTAGGGGATTTTCTAGGGTGCCAACAGATGTCTGCCAGACTGTGATCCCTGGGCAAAATAGTGCTCCTGGAAAAGAGGGATTAGGCCTAAAACAGTCCACTGTACATAAGTACTTAACACATACATGGGATTGTCTGATAGTCATGTGTGCCACAGACTAGTGTAAGTTTGCGCAGTTTAGCAATGCTTTCCAAGACTAAATTTCCTCCACGTTAAAGGTTTCACACCTTGCAATTTCCTCTGCATGTAGTTTTCCAAACAGCTCTCTCTGCAACACAGCTTTGTGAAGCCCAGAGGTTTTGCTGTGTGAAAAATTAATCTTCTCAAGATTTCTTTCAGGACAAGTGGCGGTGATCTCTAAGGAGGTGTTCTGCTGTCTTTTTTTCAAAAACCCGACTGAGTGAGGATTGAGTGCTGTTTCTGGTCCTATATATCTTCAGAGTCCATGATTTGTGACATTGGTGTCATGCTTGGAGGAGCAGATGTTGTTTTCTGACATTCATTATGTCATGGACACAGTGAAATAAAATATAGATCTGAAAATTACATATTCATTTTCTTCAGTTGTAATTGAAACTGCATCATGATTTTTGAAATGTGCACAGATCCAAACTGTAGCAATGCTCACCACCACTGAATCAGTGTTTGAACCAAAGCATATAGGTTTTTCACACATAATTGCTGTTCTGTTATGCTGAAATTTGAAAGTTTAATCAGCAGGATATTTGCAGCTGATGCCATTTTTGTTCATCTTCTCTTTGTTTCAGAAAACCAGGATTTTCTTTGCTGTTTAGCAATGGTAATAACTTCCTGTGTTCTACTTTGTACGATTTGTACTGCTTCTGGTGAGAATTTTGATGTTTTCAGGTAGTGAAGACCATGATGGAGTGTTTACCTTGCTCTTTATGGTGGTCTTTAATGCAAATATTTTTATAATACTTCTCTAAAGACACTCTGGGAAAAATAAGCCTATATTTACTATGTCTGTAAAAGTACCTTTATGCACTTCAGAGGAGGCAGTTAGGTGTGCAGACCGACTTTTGGCTTGCTGCTATAAATGCAGACCCAAGCATGTCTTGGTGCAAGCACCGTGGCTGAGAATATAGTGCTGGGATTGAATCTGCTTTGGCTTTCATATCTAGGCCAAAATGGTTTGGAAGCCTGAGTGTCAATCAAATTGACCTTTCTCTTTTTCCCCATACTTTTAAGTTCAGCTCGATGTCAAATACCAAAATTCTTTTAATGTAGTATTTGTTCAAAGCTTTTGTATAAGGCAGTCCTACGCATTCAACAAACCTATATAATTCCCAGTATCAACCCTTTTATCTCTTCGCATTAGAGAGTGAGAACAGAATGAACTTACACAGGATATGTGAGAACAATTTAGTCTCTGAAAAACTTCTCACACTTTATCTTCTGTAAAGGTAGGTCACTACTTTTAGGCACTTTGAGTCACTTTCATTCCTTCTATCATTTTCTTTTCTGTAGATGATCTTTTGCTACAGTTAATTCCCTGAAAACCTTTAACAAAGAACTGCCTAAGAAGCAGCTTTTCTCAATGATTTGTTTGTTCTCTTTCCTTTGTCTCACGAAGAAAATCAAATCAGGCTTGAAAGTCAAACACGAGTCAGATGTTTGGGAATAAAATAGTTCTTTGGATTCTTTGTGCAAGTCCGGATTAAATCCTGACTCCTTGTAAGTCAGGAGAACTTTACTGTTGACCTAACACTGAATTTCTAACAAAGTTCATGCAGCATATTGTGCAAAATACGGAGGTTAACTGGAGTGCTTCGGTCAAGACATTTGCTGATTTTACTTTATTCATTCAGTTTCAAAGGCCTGAAATACTTGATCTTAATTTTCTCTTGAGTGGATGCATCATATTTAATTGATTTCATATATAAAGTGAAAAAAATATTTTCTATAGCCTGCATGAAGTACTTTCCATTAATATCCACATAAAGTGAAGTGCATACTTTATTAATTAAAAGCAGTGGTGTCATTAGAGATCCCTGTATGAGAAAACACTAGATGCAAGTGTTCATTAGATGTGAGTTCTGTCTGTCCTTTGAAACAGCCAATATTTGTGCTAGTACTGAATAGGTTGGCAAGGAATCAGTAATTTAATCCAGAAAATCCTCTCTTGATATGCAAAAGTTCAGACTGGAATTCTAGTTATAATCTGTATAATCAAAATCTGACACATCACTTTTGCTCTATAGCACTGAAATTTAAGAATAAGTGGAGATGAAATAAGCTTAAAGGAGAATGTACTCCAAGGCTGATTGATAGCCCTAAGTCTTTTGATATCTGTTGTATTGGTAGGTACTCAGCTTATTGGCAAAGACTACTTGCAGAAACAATTCCCTCAAAAAAATATTACTTTATTTATCTCTTCTCCAGATGCATTTGTATTCGCCAGACAATTTACCAAGTTAATATGCTTTTTTTCCTAAATAATTTGTCCTATGCAGAGGAGAAGAGGATTTAGGTTTGGGTTTTTTATTTTCCCTACAAAATGCAGATTGAAAGAGCAAACTAAGTTAATGAATTGATAGGCCATAAAGCCTGCCTTTATAAGACTGTTAGCTGTACTCCACTATGTATAAATCAGGTTACATGTGTTTTCTGTAAAAAACTTAATTTTCTTTGCTCTCTTGAACAACCACTTATTAAATCATGTCTGAAGACACTCTTTTGCTGCAATTCTGCTCTTTATGCCCTTTAATTTAAAACTTCAGTAGAAAAAGGGGCATTTATAGAAATTTTCTTTGTGAGGACCTATGTTTTATTTACATCTTCTTTGAAATACTACAAAAAATGTCTTCAGTTCAAATTTAACATTACCTTAGTCTGCACGAAATTTACAATACACCCCTTAAGCAAATGAGGAAAGAACCTACCAAAGATTTCTACCTCTCCTGCTTGGCACCCACACATATTTGTTCTAACTTTGAAAGAAATTTCCAGAGTAAGGTGTATAATAAGATCACATCTGCAGATTTTTGCTGCTTTCATTCCAAGCTTAGTAATTTTGGACAACTGAAAATAAGGAGCCCACCCTGTAATTAAACGTTGTGTAACATTTGAGATAATGTATGTCACATTACTTTCCTTAATCAAAACCCCACCCCATGTGCCTCGTGAGCTTCTTTGTGCTTGAGAACATTCCTCACTTGCAGAAACATTCACCAATTTCTTTAGCTATTGTGAACTAAATATCATAATTACGCTGCTAAAAGGACACCTAATTGTCAGTTATTAGCATGTTCTCTATCTATTTCTGTCCATCTGAACGACCTTAATTCACTGGATCTTTCTCAGGGGTCATAGTTCCTACATTTTTATACTAATATAGTTTTCATTTTTATTAATGCGAATCCTACCAATGGGGACTTACCAACACGGAGTGGAGCAAAAGGTTTGCTTCATGTGCCATGCTTTTGTTTGACTGTTTACACCTCCTAGAAAGTTTTTTGACACATATTCAACTCCAGGGTTTCTTCTTTTGCTGTGTTGAACCTATGTTTCATGTTATTACATAGCCATTTACTCACACCTGTGTTCAAAATTTTTGCATTCATCCTTTTGATTAGTGTATATCAATCATCATTTGTTTTCCAGCATACATGGCTGATGACATTGTATATGTCACTTGAACTGATTCCTTACTTCTTCTTTCACTGTGGAAAAGAGATTTATTCTGAGAAAAAATATAATCTGTTGCTTTGGCTTTCTGTATTGCTTCTATTCATAAATTTAATTTAAATATTGTTAAAGTGCAATAATAGAAACAAAAAAAAAAGTTAAATGTTATTTTTGTAGTCTAACCCTCTTTTCAGTGAGAGCAAACTTTAAAGTAAACTTAGCTTGTGCAAACTATAGCCCAACTGAGTTTTGAAAATCTCCAAGGTTGGCCATGCCTGGGCAGAGGAAACTTTTTCACTGCTTACTCATTACTTAACTACTGGAGACAGTATGTCAGGTTTGTATTTGCTGCCTCAAGCTGTGATAGTTAATTATTTTTACAAATTAAATGGTATACTTCCACTTCCTAGCTGCTATTAGTGACATGGAATGCCTTCAGTCTGAACAGATGTCATAATGTCCTAAGTTTCCAGAAGAAGTATTCAATTTCTTCTCTAATACTGTGTGGACAGAACACCTCTTTTGGTCCTTTTCTGTGGATGGACAAAAAAGAAAACATTTAAATCAAGTAACAGTAGTGGGAATGTATCCAATTACTTTTTAAAATGGATCTAGGAGCCATCTCCTAGATCAATCTCAATGGTGAGATTAAGAGGGTA
Source organism: Acanthornis magna (assembly GCA_036785705.1). Classification (NCBI taxonomy): domain Eukaryota; kingdom Metazoa; phylum Chordata; class Aves; order Passeriformes; family Acanthizidae; genus Acanthornis; species Acanthornis magna. Next base: position 1,069,122 of record JAWUZG010000107.1, on the reverse strand, counting down.
GGAAATTCAGAACTGTTATACTCTGAAGACACCTGCTCATTTTCTCACAATATTATATGGAGCACTGTGGGGCTGTAAATTATTCCTGAGTCAGCACCAGCCTGAATTCTTTCCCTAACTATATATTGCAGTTACTTGTCCGTAAGTGTGGAAATTGCTAGGGGAGAAGGCAGGATATTTTCTTTGAACTTTTACTCTTTGTCCATCCTTTTGGTGCTACTCATTCCTTTCAGCATGGGAACATAATGTTTCATCTTGTATTCAAGTTTGTCTGCTTGTGCTCCTTCTTGCACTCTTTCTTCCCCAGTCCCTCTGGCAAGACAGAGCAATTTCCATCTTTGACACCCCATGCCAGTGGTGTTTGCTCAGAAATGAAGAAACCACCTTGACCTTTCAGGCCCAGGCTTTCGCTCTCCCCTTCATTTGCCAATGTGTTTGGTAGGGCCTGACAAAGCAATGATCTTTGTCAGGAAAAAGTACCCAGAGCAGCTGTAGATTTAGTGCTGCTCACATGGAGCTAAGGCTGACCCTTCTTTGAATGGGGACAGAAACTCACAGCACCATCAATGGGCTCCAGGTTACCTTCTGCAGGCTTCATATGAGCAGGACACCAGATTGTCTGGCTATGGCCAGATAATAATATTATCTGTGCAGTAGGTGTTTGGGACCTTGTTTTCAAAGCTGTGATAAGAGGACAGAATTATCAGGGAAGATAAAGGCCCAGGGACATACCTGAAGTAGGTATTGGGCTAAGAATACGGTCTCCAAATTTTTTATCACTCCAATCATTGTACTGCACTTCCATTCGTTCTCCAGCCTGATACGATTTCATGCCTAAATAAAATGCAAACTTCATGGAGTGACGAGAAAGCTAAGATTGGTGAACATGTAAAGACATATACTTTTTACTGTTTGATCTTCTAGTTAAAACCTATAAATACTTGTGTCTTGGCTCTTTCTTTCAATTCAATTAGAACAAATCTCTCATTAAAAAATTATATTGGATTTTGACAGCTCCAAAGCAGCTGCAATTTTAAACACTGGAAGCACAGATGAACTCTTTTCCCAGTGGTCCAGGCTGAAATTGAAAGGCAGGAATTTGCAGTGTAAATCAGGGCCGAATTGCAATTTAATTCTCTCTGGCAATTCAAAAGTTCAGGCATGGGTCCACCGTAAAAGGGGGTGCACCTGTGTTCCTTACAGATGGAAGTGATCGGGGCAGAAACTTAATTTTGAATATTGTCCCAAATTATTTTAGTGAATCAAATTTGTCAGTTTGTGTTTCTTGCTCTTTACTCCATGGATTAGGTAAATCGAAAGACAAAAGGAAGGGCTAAGTAATTACAATGTAATTTTCTCTTCAACAATGTCAGCAAACCTAATGCTAGTAGGCAAATGCCCTGGGTGCTTATCAGCACGCAATAAAAAACTAAGTATTTTGCTTGCATGCAAACTAAAGCCTCTTTATTACTATTTTCCTTGTAAGTGGAGAACTCTCATGCTTCAAGGTATGTGGATTTTAAACACAGGCAATGTCTACCCTCAGCGTAGTGCTCCTCAGGGATGCTCTGTGTATCAGCATGAAGAGCTGAGCATGGCATTCTCTAAAACGCAGAGGTGTTATGGGTGTGAAGGATTTCCCTCTAGTGCTTCCTCTGGTACTCTGTGGCAAGTTTATTTTCAACAGGAGAGCCCTGATGCCAAGTTGGCTGGATCGTCTGAGCAGTGTCTGTTGCCATGTGCCTTTCAGAGCTCGTGCTCTGATCTTGCAAATGCTTCTTCTTTTGTTGTCAGTGAGAGCAGGCTACAGGTCTGACGCCCACAGTTGGAGAAGAGAGAACAATATGTATTCTAAAAGATATGAAGGGGAAATCCACATTGCAACCACTCAGCAATGATTTGTGGTCACAAAATGAAGGCGGAGGAATGGAGGGCAAGAAGGTTCATCGGCAGAAGGGGTCAAACTTGCTGGAGGCAGAGATGCCAGAAAAAGAGAATCTCTGCAAGAGAGTGAGGTTTTCCTTGGTGATGACATAATAACCAGACCAATCATGGCCATGTAGCCATCCTGGAATAGGATTGCTCATATACCATCTCTGGGCAGCATAGCTGAGCTGGGTCACATATAGAAAGCCAGGCTGAAGATTGGTGCTGGTCTAAGTGTATATAAAAAATGGGCTTGTGGTTGTATCTATTCAGATTCCTCATGGAAAAAGTTATAGAGGTAGGACACTGCCCAATGCATAGTTCACTAATTATACTGTACTTACACATGAAAGTGTTTAAATTAGTTCGAGGGCTACAGTAAAAATTCCCCTAAAGATGTAAGACAATTTGCGGGGATCCTCTGTTTGCCCTTTGAAGGTATGATTTGGTGTTTTGTTTGGCACATACAGAAGCAGTGGGGCGTGATGTCGGCTAGACCTTCAAAAGTTTCTTCCCAGCACTTTGTAGCTGGAATCATTCACTGTCTTCTTCTGTGATGCAGCATGTGGTGACCAGAAAGAGTTGCGGAGGAGCAGAAACAGCAAAGAGAAAATCGCAAGAGCTGAGGGGAGCTGAAATCAGCTCTGCCTGGGGATGTTTTGCACGTGCTGGTTGGTGGGCTATTCTGTGGCCCCAGATCCCTGTTATTATAGGGAAAGTGTTCAGATATTTTTCTCAGCTTTTTCAAGACCTAGAATTTTCTCTGCTTTTACTGGCTTTGAGCACCCTATCTGTGGCAGCCTGAACTTGGTTGCTCTGATGAAAGTCACCCTCGGTCTCCAAGTGTGCAGTTCAGATCCCTCTGTGTTGCTGGACTAGGATGTGGATAGGGAAGAGATGCAAACAACTGAACAGCATGCTGTGCCTGAGAGTCACTACCGCAGCATCAAACGAGCAGCTGCATCCAAAAACTGAGCTTGCAGTTTATAATAGGGATGGATCTTTTCCTGTATGGTGATCTTGTGCCAAGTGATGATACCATATCAAAAGAGTCATCCTTTTTTCAGGAATAAATTTAGTATCACATTCTTGAATTTGTACTTAAAATATTTCAGTAGGGTAGGTTTTTTTTCAATACTGTAATTAGTAATGTTATCAGAAAAACTGTATAAGAAGCAAGATCATTTGCCTACATTTCTTTTCTACTATGAAATTAACGAGGACAGTCTTTTACCTTAGAAATTGTCAGAAGGATAAGATTTTACTTGTGCAATAGAAAGACAGATGAGATATTAGATGTAGCCACAGTATCATTCATAGAATTTATTAAAATGGTGTGTCCCTAGGAGGCTAGCTGAGCATGAAACACTGAGCAGCAAATGGTGAGATCCCCACTGCAGTTGAAAGCAAATCTATAAATAGAATGGCAATGGAATAACCCTCCAGCTAGCGAACGAGAGAACAAGAAAATCCCTCCTTCAACTTGCTTTGCATACTAATAAGGACAGAAGGTGAGTGAAGAAAGAAAGAAACAAGGAAAAATGGCTGTAGAGGGCTCATTTACCAGACTGCAGAGAAACTATGTGCCTGGTAGTTCATTTAGATGCCTTTTCCCCAGCATTGAACAGAGAAATAACAGAAACAATGTTTTAGAAGGTGATTTATTTGTACATCTCAGTGAAAAAGAGGATGATTTGTGGTATTTTCCTTCCAAAGTATGACTGCTGTTGTGACTAATGCAAGAAGCCTGTGGGATGTATAAAGCAGAAAAGGGTCTGTGAAAGAGAAATTTCATCATAAAAGAGCATATTTGGTCTTTTGCAGTGAAACTGGGTGCTTCCTGTCATTCCAGCATTGAAGGCTATGAATAATTCATTGTTCCTACTGTAAGTCATAATGTAGTGAACCTTTGTCATCTCTTCCTTCCACTCTGGCTACCAATTATTTACCTTGTTGTCAAAGTGAAAATCTTTTCATTTGGTATAATGAATTATATCACGGTTACCAATACTTGCAAAAATTGACAATAGATAGATGGGAACATTCATAGTGTAGTTTATAGTTTTGTTAGTTTGGAGTAAGGAGAGGGAATAAACACACAAAAAGCAGATGTACAATGTTCATTAATAAGGCAGTTTTCCAGAGTCATACATCTGTCTAACCATATGAAACACTTCTTACGTTACCTGTTTGACGTTCTTTTGTGGGCAACAAAATTGTACTCTATCTGGAAGTCAGCAGAAGTGAGGCAATTGTGTGTGTGTGTGTGTGTGTGTGTGTGTGTGTGTGTGTGTGTGTGTGTGTATGAGTGTGTGTGCATTTTCCAGTCTGTTCTCTTAAACATGTCCAACATTACTGTTAATTTTCTGTGATCAAACTCTTGCTTTTCAATTTTTACTATTTATTTTTATTGTTTGGGGGTTTTTATATTGTGGATCCCATTCCTACTTCTGTTTGAATGCTTGGCTTATCTGCCTTCTGGCAAACCCAGTGACTTAGTGGGCCAACATTCCTGATTTATAAATTGTGTACCCAAAACTCCACAGGACCTACAGTCTTAAAATAGTAACTAGATATCTCTTAAAGCAATGGGAAATTCCAGGAGTATTAGGATGAATGATGACAGTACCTACTCAAAAGTCCCTCAGCTTCATGCTGAGTTGGTATCAAGTGAGGCATACAGTTAAGTTTCAGGGTATCTTTAATATATTGACTTTACAGATCTGGCGACTTGGCTAACCATTGAGACCTGTGCTCAGCAGTTTGATATAATCCCAACATTATTATTAGCTATAGGTTTGTCACTACTAGGAGAGATAAAAAATGGAGAGGGAGGCCCTGTACCAGTTGGAGAGGGACGGATTTTAGTTCCTCACTGCAGCCCAGACTGCAGCCTGGTTTGCAGTGGTCTGCCATCCATGTGCATGTCGGATTTGAGGGCTCTGTCAATGGATGCAAGTAGTCATAGGTTCTCTGAGCAGCTCCACCTCAGTCATCTCCTGATGTATGCTTTGCGTTGTGTGAAGGCTGTGTGGTCATTTTTCACATGCACTCATGAACCATGCACTTCCCTACCCTGTCTTCACAGCATTTATCACTATTTTTGTGGCTCTTGCAGCTCTGCGCCACAGGTCAGGAATAGAGTTTATTCGCAGGTGTAACCGCCCTTGGGGAAATAATGAGGTGATTGCAAAACATTAAACCTGAAATGAAACATAGAACTATTCTGAAAAATGAAGTTTCCAATCTCTTCTGCCAGTAAGAAGCTCTAGTATAATCAGTAAAAGTATTTTTCTGCTTGATTCTGTGTACCACTGTATTTTTATTGGCCCTGAGAGTAGCACAGCTGGTTAGAGCATGGTGCTAATAATATCAAGGTTGTTGGTTTGATCCCTGTATGGGCCACTAACTTAAGAGCTAGACTCAATGATTCTTGTGGGTCCCTTCCAACTCAGAGTATCTGTGAAAGAAATAGTTGTACTGAGTTTGTTTGCCCTGTTTTTTTGTAGCAGGGGGCTGCAGGGGTGGCTTCTATGGAAAGCTGCTGGAAGCTTCCACCATGTCCAGCAGAGCCAATCCCTAATGTCTCCAAAGATGGACGTGCCAATTGCCAAGTTTGGGCCAATTAGAAATAGTAGTAATGCCTCTGTGAAAATAGTTTTGTACTTGTACATATATGATGTTTCTTCCAGCTCTATGTAAATATGCAACATGAACTGGAAAATGGAAGACATGAAATTTAGTTTTTTCTTTTTCATTAAACTAACAGCGTATGTTGTCTCCTCTGTTTCTCTGAATTAAAAACTCACTTCTCAATCTTCACTCTATTCTAGGGTATAAAAAAACAGTCAACTTGATATTGCTCCCATTATTTCTTTACTGATTCTAAATCTGAAATCTAGACATGTAAGGGTACTGATTTTCTGTATGTATCTGGGAAAAATATATTGCTGTGTAGGGCTCTGGGATGTCATACTTCATGGTAATGGATTTTTGAGTACAACGTCTTATGAAGATTTGTTTACTGTGAAATTTCAAGACTTGAAAAGGAGCTTCCAATCAATAAATAAATTGTGGGACCTCATGTTTGGACTTTGAATGAGGAAGAAAGTTCATTTCTACTTACTTGTCGGTTGTTAAAGAGCAGACTTGGTGAAGGGAAGAGCAGAATAATATCCCTGTTTGGAGGTATTTTGCTTTAGGTTAGTTATACTGTGCCAAACATGCAGAATGCAGGGAGGATCTTGATTATTGTTCTGAGCCTGTTACAGGCAATGCTGCAAACTACCACATTTTCAGTGGTGTTGTTTCTCAGCGGCAGTGATACCCACATAACCTCTTCAGTGCCAAAACTGATGTGAACTGGTACCAGGAGCCCTGGCCCCATGACGAAGGGGCAAGGAAAGTCTGTACAATAAAATTTCCCTAACAGTTAGAAATAGGAAGATCATTCTGCTTTACTTTTCAATCTACACAGAGAATGTAAAGGAGAACAAGGGAAGCCCAAATATCATAGTGCTTAGGAAGAGTAATAGATACAGCCTTGTCATTCAAAGAGAATTTAAATTGCCTGGGAAAGAATGACTTTCAAAACCAGTGTTATCCCCAAATAGGCCAGTGTATTGATACTTGGATATATTTTGAAATCTCATTACATTTCATTGAAAGCTCATTTTTTATTATAGTAAATGAGGTCGAAGTTTCACATTGATGAATAGGCTCCTTCCATTTGGCAGAAAAAGAAAGATTAATTTAAGAGCAGAGGCAACTTGGATTGTATCCTGTGTTTTATTTTTAGGTTTTTTATGCTGATCCAATATAATTAATCAAGCTATCTTATAACTTGAAGTCAGACCTACAATAACTTGGGATGCTATAATTTCTTTCTCCTTTTTCATCCATATCAATGAAGTCCTATTCAGTTAAGCAACAGCCACAAGTCTAATACTATCAAGGACAATAGACAAATAATGTCTTATTTATTTCTTTGTTATATGGAACACTACCTTTTTCTCTGTATAAGGGAAGCCCCCAATATGGCCCAGTTGAGATCAGAGGCTACCACCTCCTACCATAAACTGTACTCTGGCATTCCCTGTCCTGTGAAGAGGAAAAGAATATATTTAACCTTTTCTTTGCTATGGGAGGTGACTTCAGAAAGCATAAGAAAATAAGGTTAAAAATTTGTGCTGCACATTAACCTTTCTTTCTCACTAATTACCAAACTGTTTTTCTTTTAAAATGAAATTTAAGCATGGCTTTTTAAAAATGCTGATGAGCTTTGTATGTAACATCTGTGAATATATTTCAGATTTCCCTGATTAAGAGTGAATGTTTGCAGTCCACTTCCATTCTGTATATTGATATATGTACCAGATGCACAGAGATGTTACATGTGCGGAAAACCTTCATGCCTTCTACTCTATTCCTCCTTTCTATTCTGGATTTTCTGAGTTAATTCCACTGTCAAAATCTTTAAAGTTATTGCCATTTTGGCAAAAATCCATCTGTCCTAGACATATTTTTTCTTCTCTCTTGTGTCCCTCAGAGCGGATTTTCAAAATCACCTGGTATGGGCAGGAGACAAGAAATGGCAAAAGATGTTAGGTTTTCCAGGTCAATTTCTTTCACCAAAAAAGTGTGACTTTAATTGCTATTCTTAAGAACTGTCAGCTAAAAGTAGTGTAAAATTTATCAATAATTTCAGTTGATCTCTGCCTTCCAGAAAAAAAAATTCTTTTGTATTTAAGATATCCTTTGAAATAAAACATCATTTTGTTTCCCTAAGCAAAAGAATGTTTTATTTCAAAGGATATCTAGAACTCATTCATAACATTCTTCTTCTTTTTCTTCTTGAAATATATTTAAACCATTTAAAAAAATTTTAAAAATGCATTTAAAAACATTGGTTTCTAATTTGAATATAAAAATAATTATTTCTACAACTTAGGTTCTAGACCAACATCATTTTTCTATACCTCAAAGCAAATTCTTACAGAGATTTTCATGTTGCTAGTGACTCTTTTCAGGTCAGTTGCTGATGTTAAAAAAAAAGAAAAAGAAAACATTGTCTTTAAATATGATAAATATACTGGTGGGCACTTTTTCAAAGATGAGAGCATTAACCCAAGAAAAGTAGTTTAATTTCCAGTTGCTAGTTAAGGTTCTTGTTTTCTTATTTTAAATGAAGCTAGGCTTTAAGCTATGATGTAACTTAGGAGTCTTTCACAAAGCCAGGAAGGAAGAGAAAGTGGTGCTAACATCATTATATGCTGGCAGCTAGGACATTTGCCTCAGTAATGGAAGTTTGAAGAATACGACTTAGAATAAAACAGTCATGGTCTCAGATTTTCTGTGAACTGGAGACCTGATCCATCCACTGGACTAGAAGGATAGCAAATGTTTCTCGTCTTCCTCTTCCCTTTAATTAATGGTATCTAAATTTCTTCTAAGTTTTGGATGAAGTAATTTACATTTTAAAAAGTTACATCATGGTGGCTTATACGTGTTTTTCTTTTCCTTTTAATAGCTCTTCTAATTTATTCTCCGATTTTGACTTAAAGTCAAAACAAAGTGTTCCAAACATTTTCCTTCAAATAGAGGGGGCTATGTGAGAACACTGAATAACACCTTTGCAAATATATTTTATAATTCCCCTTTTTGATATGTATCCCATGTAGTGGAATTGAGACCACAGGAACAACCTCCATACTGTGTTACATACCTATGAAAGATTACAGCTGTGGAAACAAGCCATGGGTAGGCAAAAAACAGGCTGCAATGACCTGAAGAAGTTGTCTTGCTCCAGGTCTCCCAGCAAGAACCTTGTGGTCAGAGCTGAAGTCTGTTCAGGGTCTGTCCACTGTCTTGGCTCCTCACAATGCCTTTAGTCAATAAAGTAATAAAAAGAAGCTGTCTATTTGCATAAATTCCTACAGTATCTCCTAAGGTTTCTTCCTTTCTCCTCTCCCATCTTCCTCATTTAAATCTCTCTGCTTGTGCATTTTTTTCATCAAGACATTGGGAAATTTTATGTAGCTCTTTGTCAAGCCTTTTAATAATGGCATATAATTGTTAACAGATGAACTTGAGGTTGACAGTAGCAGTCATGAAGCAGTGCTGCCCTTTAGAAACATTTGCTCCTTGGTATTGGGACAAGGAATTTTAGAGTTGTTTCACAAAAAAACATGTGCTTATGGATTACAGAATCCTTAATGCAAGCATGATTAGAAAAATTAACAAAACCACATATGAAGCAAAGAAAGTGTGGCTTTGAGTGCCTTTCTGTGGTAGAGAAAATTGAAGTACTTGCTCATGTTAGAAATTCTTTATTTTGCGTTTTCAGCCTGATAACAATTTAGTTCATTTTAGTGAGAGTGCCACTTCACATGTAACATGAGAGAGGTAGTTTCAAAAACAATGTCTTGCCACTGGGATATTACATTCTAAATTGATGTGATAATAGAGTAAAATTACTTTAGGTAACTTTGGATTAAGAAACAAATTTATGGTTATGGTTATGGTTATAATAATGATTGTCTTAAATTATTTTGGCTGTCATGTGTATGGATAGCTCAATGGTGCTCTTTCATGAAGGCTCTGAGGACGTAGGCCACATTTCGTCATCCTTAAAACAACAAAGTGCTGAAAAAAACACCATCTTCACAAGATTGGTGTTCAGTGTTGCATTAGGGTTTCACCCGTCTGGCTATGATGAGAAAGAGGATGCCTCCTCTAATATTCAGCTGGTGAAATAGGAAAGGATTCTGATCATATTATATAGTCCTGCCAGAAATTTTTGAAAGCTGAGCTTAGAAGTAGTTAGGTTTTCTCCTTGCTGCTCTCATGGGAAAGCTGGTACAGCACCCCAGACCTTGCCATGAGAGCTCTGGCAGCCCCATTCAGCTGTCAAGTAGTTGGGCAGTGTGTTTCCCTTGCTGTTGTTATCTTAATGTTTAGAGGTTTACGTCATGAAACACATTCAGTAGGGATGCAGACCAGTACTCAAACAATACGTTCTATTATTCTTTCCCACCAGGGAAAAATTAAAATGCCCATAGTTTTACACAGTAGTTCTCTTTAAAAGGAAGTTTAAGTTGATTGTGGGGTAACTGATGGTATTTTTAAAGAATGAAGTGCTTTGGTAAAAGTGCTGATATATTTTTATTATCTTTAGGCAGCTGCAACAGTTCTTGTTTCTTATGAAGGCTTTAGTTCCATATTAGGAAGCATTTTTTGATGTCTCTGTTGCTGGGAGTTATTTTGACATACTTGACATTGTCCTGTCAAGTTCAGAAATGCTGATGATCTCTTTTCAGATCATCTGAGTTTTTAAGGAGTCTGTAACTTGTCGACTGTAATTTTGAGGATTGTCATATTAATTACTTCAGAAAAAAAAAGCAACAAATAAGTAAACTCATTTGTTTTGATCTATTTTTTATCTCTGCAATGACTTTTGGCAGTGAGTTCCAAATATGAATTATGTGCCATATACAGAAAAAGCTCCAGTTATTCACCATGTTACAGTTTCAAACTCATAACTCACATCTCTTCATATTTTTGTATGAAAAGCAGGTCTTCTGTAGCTTCCCAGGGCAAAGAAAAATGAAATTATGACTTGTCCTTTTTCTATTAAAACAATAATGCCACGTAGTGTTTTATGACTCTGTGTTTAAAACCTTTTACAGACGTTAAACAATTAATCCTCATAACAGTACTCTGCTAAGTTTAGCCTACAATTAGAGATTGTCCTGAAAACTGCCTACTGTCTTCATTAATTACCTGTGAAAGAGAATCTATCACACCTCCTGTCTTTGTTTGATCATTTGCAGCAAAACACTTCAGCATTCTTCTGGTCTCCAGTCCTCTCCTAGGAAGTTTTCAGAAAAGCTGCTGGTGCTTGCAGCCTGACTTGATAATTGGAATCCCTGCATCTTCCCACTCAGTTTGGCATGTGAGAGATAACTAAGCAAATTAATAAATCATACGGGTACTCTGTGTTGTCCTTGTGCTTCCTAAGCTGGTTAAAGGCATTTGTCATATGGTCATAAGCAGACTGAAGGCAAGTTTTTGACTGAACATATAATTTCTGATTGAGTGCCCATGAAGTCTTTAGATTACCTAAAGTTTTGAAATTTTAAATTATTTCTGAAAACAAGAAGTTCAGTAATTAAGCGAATCTTCATTAAATACATGAAAGATATTACTGGATAAATAAATAGGTGAAAATAAATCAGTCACATAACAAAATAGAGATGAAAATTATGCACAACTTGAAGTTCCTGGTTCTGTGCTTTTACCTTGTTCCTATTTGTCATTCTGCTCTTAAGCCTTCCTAACCTTCCTCTCATGTCGAATGGTCTGAGCAGCCATAACATGATGTCTTTAGAATTATAAATATCCCAGCACTGTACTGTGAGTTCCAGATAGTGATTCCAATTACTTAAGCTTCTGCATTATTTATTTCAGTTCACATCACCGTAGTTGGAAAAAGTCACCTGAAACCTCACACATTACTCTTTTGGGATTCATTGCAGTATTCATTAGGATGTGGATAATATTGAGGCTGAAATAAAGCCTGCAGTAAACAGCGTGAAAATGTTTTTTTCTGTTTTGGTGGAGGGTTTTTATATATCTAAGTGACCACTTTCAAAATAGGCGAAGGTTTTTGAAGTTACAAAGCATCATGTTTAATGACAAACGTTCTTGATTTGAAAGTAAGAACACTGATATAACTTTACTTATCTAAAATAAGTGTACAAGGCAGGAATCAGGTTTGGGTTAAGTTCTACCTGTTGGAAGGTGCTTTGAGGTTTATTACACAAGAACTTTTTCAAACCCAAGGGACAGTTGAAACTTCATCATGCTAATGAAAAAAGTTAATTTAATTCAGTGTTCATATCTATCATTGTGACATATCATGAGCCACTGTACCATTATACTGGTTGCTGGAAAATATTTGAACTGTTTTATGTAAAATTAACTTATAATCACTTGCACTTTGTTCTGTTCTAAAAGTCAGACCCACAGACTACTTCAAATGTCTTATATTTCCAAATCCCACAATCTGCTTTTAAATCTCTTGAGAGTTTTGGTACTACAAGAACAGGAAGCACGACCATATAGAACACAGAAGAAGTGTAGAAACTGTTTTAAGCTATAAATCTGTATTAGTTTATATATTTGACGAGAACTTAATGAGAGGGAGCACAGAATCATTATTGTAGCAGGTTGGGCAGGAGATTTTAGAGAATCACAGAATGAATTATGTTGGAAAAGACCTCTAAGGGCATTGTGTTCAATCTTTGTCCAAACATCACCATGTTAACTAGACCACAGCACTGAGTGCCACATCCAGTCTTTTCTTAAATGCCTCCAGGGACAGTGACTCCACCACCTCCCTGGGCAGCCCATTCCAATGTTTAACCACCACTTCCGTGAAAGAAATTCCTCCTAATGTTCACCCTCAACCTCCTGCTTGAGACTGTGTTCCCTCTCCTGTCATTAGCTGTCTGGGAGAAGAGACCGACCCCCCTCCTCTGGCTACAATCTCCTTTTGGGCAGGGAGTGATAAGCTGTTGGAGGTGTTTTATGGAGTATGATCTGCCCTGGGCATCCTACACAACCACTGACACCAGTAATATTTTGTTCTCAGTCATTGTGGCAAATAGAAATGCTTTTCCTCTTGTACCTGTTGTAGGATATTCTGCCAGAAATTCTGCTGGTATTTTAGCCTTGTGCTATCTGGGATATAGCAGAGCAGGTGCAAACCTAGTGTTTTGAAGTGTCAACAGAATTGCTGACAATCTGCTCTTGCGTTTCTGTATAATTTCTGTATAATTTCCATTCTGAATATGTTTTGAATAAATGGGTATCTCCAATACACTTTATGGAGCAGTAAGCAAATAAATACAGCCAGTTTATAAAAGGGAAATGCCTTTTGGGAGATAGTTTTGAAGTAAATAACTTTAAAGGAAGCAACAATCTAGGTAATTCCAGTTTTCTGCTTGAGTGCAAGAAATATTGTATCTTTGAATGAAGGATTGTTGGATAAAGCAAATGAAGGCATAAATATGAGAGGTATCTTACATCACAAGAGCAGAACTTTTTAAAAACCAAGGGGTGCTTACTACTACCCAACAGTAAAAACCTTGGGAACAAAATGGTTCCTATGGGAATTACATGGTAGTTCTACACCAGTGGAAACAAAATGGTAGAACACTCACATGAATAGGGGCGTAAAGTGAAGTGTATGTAAATGCAGCTGGTGTCCTTTATTTCAGGTATTTCTGCAACTGTATACCTTGAGCTTCTTTGACAGACCAATTGTCTCTCTAGAGCACACATAACGTGCCCGTCTTGGTATTGAACTCACAGAAGGAGTCATGCAAATTACTGGAGTATCAATTGGCTATTTGAACTGATTATGTATTCTCAATGTTTATTGAGAATATATAATCAGGGCTGGTGCAGTCCTCAGAATCTCCTGCATTTTAGCATTTATTCTTTTTTTTTTTCCCTCTGTTTTATAGTCAGATACAGTAAATAAAAAGAATATTTGACAGCAAAATCAAGTCTATCACTTTAAGCTACACATTCCAGGAAAATATTGCTAATGCAATTACAAAACCCAACAATAAATTTCATGTGTACTGCAGTTCCTTATTTACGGGCCTGGGATATTCTATTTGCATGTTCTATTCTGGGATATTGTATTTGCATTCCAGGTTTACATTCCAAAGGAAGATCTAGAAAGTAACAATGCTGAAGCAGATTCTAACTTTTCACTTGAGAATGAGAAGTTTAAATCAATTTAGGACCCAGTGCAACTGTCCTTTATAAGGGCATGCATGAAAGAATGTTAGAGAAGAAAGCCAGGTCTCATTGGTGCAGAAACAAGATATTGGTAAGGTTTTAAGGCATCATGCAAACCATCTTATGGAAATTTCAATGCTTTAATGAAGTTCTACCTGCTTTGTCATACTGACCATTTTAATCCAAGGTCTTATCTGATTATCCTTCTGAGACAGAAAGGTTGTACTGTTGAGACAGGTTTTCATTTAGCCCATTGGTCCTCTGAGATGACAACGGAATCACAGGATTACAGGCATTTTAGGGCTGGAAGGCACCTCTGGAGATCATCCAGTCCAACACCCCTGCCAAGGCAGGATCACCTGGAGCAGGTGACACAGTAATGGACACAGGTGGGTCTTGAATGTCTCCAGAGGGGGAGACCCCATGATCTCCCTGAGCAGCCTGTTCCAGTGCTCTGCCACCCTCCATGTAAAGAAGTTCTTCATGTCGAGGTGGAACTTCTTGTGTTTTAATTTATGACCATTACTCCTCGTATTATTGCTGGGCACTACTGGAAAGAGTCTGGCACCCGCCTTTGAGGTATTTTTATGTTTTGATGAGATCCTCTCTCAGTCTTCTCTTTTCTAGACTAAAAATGCCAAGCTTCCATAAGGGAGATGCTCCAGACCCCTCATCATCTATGTGGCCTCTTCTGGATCCTCTCCAGTAGCAGCTTGCTTTGAACTATGGGGACCAGAACTGAACTTCCATGACACAGCCACAGTTGAGGTTCAGTATGCTGAAGATCTTTCATCAGCAGCAAGCTGAAAAAAATGGCAGGAATAAGCACAGAGAGTACAGAAAACAAAATATTAGAGAAATGTTCAATAGTTAATTGAACTTTTACCAGGGACACAAGGGACTGTGGGGGAAAGGAATCATGTCGATACTTAATTCACAATACCATGTAGAGATTCAAGGGGTCACAGTGGGCTTTTGCTGAATATTAGGTATGTTGTAGGACAGGAAAAGTCTCTGGTTAAACTGCCGGAAAATGAAATTTTTTCGTCTCTCTGAACCCTTTTCTTGGTTCTTTTTAATTGGAATCTTTATCAGTAAGACTTTGTAAAGTACGGAGGTGTATGTGATCCTGTCAAGCCACAATCCAAGCAGGAGAGCCTTGGATATAGACAGGACCAGCTGGTATGGCCATGTCTGGGAGGGAGTGGGAAGACCTTAGAGAGTGGGAACACCTTAGATAACTTGAAGACCTGAAATCATGTGTGGAATGATATTTCAGAAACAATTAATGAACTGCATGTGTAAATGGAAAATTGTGGGAGCCTAACTGAACACTGACCTACAAATATATGGTGACATTTAAAAGAATGTACAGTGAATTCTGGGAGTTGACACTTTTAATTTTATCTGCTGACTGAGGGAAAATTATAAAAACATACAAGTGCCAGGAATTTAATTACAGAGGCCTGCCAGCTGCCTCTCTGCTAGAGATCAACACTTTCTGTTGCCTCTTTTAAATGTCTGTATATTCTACTGCAGTAAACCAGCTGTTGGGACTGAAGATGTTTTGGCCCTGACAGATATACAAGGGCTCCAGCAGAGCAGAATAATAAGTATAATTTGGCTGTCTGACTGACCCAGAAAAAAAAAGTTTGTTCTGTAGCAGAATATAGAGTATTGTCTGCCTCACATGGATGTTATACCGGCAAAGCAAAGAGGACATTCTAACACAAATACCTCCACTGGTCAGGGGAAGAAGATGAAGGTGTTCTTTATATACTTGCAATCATGCTGACTTAAAAGCCTGAGAACAAATAAGAAGTGAATTCTACTTTTGAGTATATCTGTGTTATATGGGAAATCTGGAATAGTATCCTGGCTTTAATTGTAGCCACAACTTGCTCATGCCTGGTGTGAACTTGAGCAGCTGAGCTATATGAGCAAATTCCTGTTCTGCAGGCAGAAAATGTATGTATGATATTTAATACAGCTTAGGAATCATTCCAAGACATTTTGAAGGGCAACATAAACATGGACATTTTGGATTTACTCCTCCTGTCACTGCCACAGAGTGGCAGCATGAACACATCTGTGTAGTGAAATAATTCCTCAGAAAGGAAGCCCTTAAAAAAATTTGATATAGTAATCTATAATAGACTAAATAAATCCTCTCATTTTCTGTGCCTAGACTCTAAAAGAAACAAAGTTGACAGCATTAATAGTTAATGAGGAATTGCTATTATTTTCAGAAAAAGAAAGGAAGCATTCAACAGTAAAGATAAAATTGCTCCTTAATTGCATAGCACAGGCAAACATACAGAGGAAAATTAATGCTTTCAAGGTAATGCCTGAATATTGCTAAAATGAATAAGATAAAACTTACACATATTGAAGAGCACATCTTGGATGAAAGGTGGGATATCTGGAAGAAGAGTATACTGTCTTTTAAACAGTCAATTGATCTGCTCAGTTCTTTAAAATGACAACCACCTGTGCCTGCCCCCTTCACCTCCTTCCAATACTAGTGGTTTACATTTGTTACATTTATGAATTTAAGAGAAGTGATTTTGTCTCGGTCTTCTTTGAATGAGGAATGGGAAAATCTGTGAAAACCCTTTTCCTACAGAGAGTCCCACATCTGATTCAAGCGGCTTGCAAAACACCAAAGGGCAAGATGAAGAAAAATTGCTACTGTACCAGTCTGGCTCAGACTGCACAGACCTTCTGAAGGAGCACTAAAAGCTGTAGGCTGAACCTGGCCTCAATAGAATGAGCAGAATTGTATTGTTTGCTTTAAAGGACATTAAAAAACATAGAAAATACATCTGCAGTTTTCCCTCTCCACAGACAAATTAAACCAGGGAACCATGATAGTAATTTTGGAGACATTAGGAAAATAATTATGGTTGGAAAAGTCATGGAGGACTTGCAGATAGGAGAGGATTATAGGAGGGGTGGGGAACAGCTCTTACTGAGCTCTCTGAAAAACAGAGAGGGCTCTTCATGCCCCAAGTGGAAATATGACCTTGGGAACATATTCTCTGGACCTCTTCTCAAGTGTCCCCTGTACATTCTTCTGTGACTGAATTCATGCCACCCTTTGGGGACAGTTTCAGTGTCAGGATTAAGAAATTGTCCCACACACTCTGGGAATTTCTTGAGGACAGTCCTTCTGCTGATACCTTGAGTTGTACAGGTGGAATATTTTGTGGTAGGCTGCAACACATTGTAGCTATGGTAGCAGTGATACCTTCTGAAGGAGCACTGAAAATATGACATCCTGGGATCCAGTGATTTATTACTTCTATAGTGCACCCTGAAATCAGGAAATAGGGAGTTCTCAATTGCAGCTTGAACATTGAGGTCCTGCTAGGATCCGTCTGCTTTCTGAATCCTTATCACCATGTGGGTATTGCGTGGGGCAATTCTGCTCATCCCTAGGTCTGAGCAGCCTTTTGAATGGATA
Organism: Acanthornis magna; assembly: GCA_036785705.1. NCBI lineage: Eukaryota > Metazoa > Chordata > Aves > Passeriformes > Acanthizidae > Acanthornis > Acanthornis magna. The sequence continues at coordinate 1,051,916 of JAWUZG010000107.1, read as the reverse complement.
CACAGGACAGAGAAATAAGGATGCAGTTCACTTGCCTCAGGCTGTAGCGGTGGTATGGGAATATGTAAGGTAGAGTGCAGCAGCACAGGTGTGAACAGCCCTGCTTGTATGTGTGTTCCTTCCCTGCAAATAAATGAAAGATAATTTGAAATGTTCTGTCTGCATTTAAAAGGGCATGAAATGAGACAGGAATATCAGGCTTTAATCAGAAGCAGTATGTGATATGAATGCAGGACCTTGACTTAGCAGACAAGGTGGTCTCTCTTAGAGCTATGTCCAAGTCATACCTTCTAAAATGTTCTAAATGTAACCATCATTGTAGAAAAATGGGGCTCTGTTGTTGTACAAGAAACATGCAAGCATACCTACCAAAAAGCTAGGAGGTAATGTAAAAGGTATAATGTCCCTTTTCTGTATTACCTTAAAGATGTGTCATTACATTTCCTACTGAACAACTTGGTAAAAATCTCTGCAGATGCCACAGTTCTTTTTTAATGCCATGTACTTTTAAGTCATTTTCTATGATTCATTTTTCCAGCTCAAGTCTGTCAGAAGAACCATGGTTTATTATTCTCATTTTCCATATTGTATAAACACTCTTAGGGAATTCCTTTCTGAGTAACACAGTAATTTCTGTAATTCTGTCATTTCCAACTTAAGTTATTCAGTCTGAATTGCAACAGCACAAGATGGATGCTTTCAAAGAAACTTTTCAAGCAACTGAAGACACCTATTGGGGTCTATTTAAATATTGTTCCGTATGCCAAGCAATAGTGAGTTGAAGTAATAGCAGCTGAATTGCTCACCACCTGTCTGAAAGGAAGGCTTCATTGGAGCCTGCTTTATTCTGTTTCCCCCTGCTGTGGCTCCTCACAGGGGGACACTCTTGACTGCCAAAACCCAGTCAGAGACCTTCTGCTGGCATGATCAGGGAAGATGGTTTGCCATTTCTTGGAAGTTCCCATCATGAATAAATGTGACAGTAGGAGTTTTTTTGTCAGCCAGTTCAATTGTGCAGTACTGATGGTGTTATTATGACAATTAAAACTGCTGGCTTTTAACTAAATATGTATTCTTAAAACTTTATCCATGTGTGTGATATGATATGCAGGTTAGTGAAGGGGATAGAACGGAATTTGTACTAGAGTCAGATCAGTGCAATTCACTTAGTAGTTGTTACACCATCCTGTACAAGGTGGATATTTGTTCTCAGAACTGTTGTTTGCTGATGAGAGCTACAAGACCTGCTAACACTTAGGTCTCAAAGCAAGCACTTACAAGGATAGCTTCCTAATCAGATGAGTATTGCCATTAAAGCAGCATGTGTTATCTGAAATAAGCATGAAAGATCCCCTGAAATCCTTACAAATGTCATTTTGTAAGTTAAGCCAAAGATCATCTTCAAAATGTGTATTTCAGCAGTTAGCTTGCAGATTCACAGCTGACTGGATTTTTTTTTCTTAAACTTGAGCAAAATGACTTCTTATGGGACAGGAACATAAGAGGATGTTTTAATTGTTCTTGTCCAATAGCACATCATGTTATCAAGTACAGCACTTCACCTACTGCCTTTAAAACTGGCTTACTTTAAAAGACCTAATGCAGGATTCTGTCTGGTTTCAGTTTTGGTCCTGTAAGGTTTAGGGACTGAACACACAGTTGAAAACATTTAGTGTTTCACAGGCTGGAGCACAGAGAACACACACCACAGAAAAATTCTTATTTTCTTAAGAAAACTTATAATAAAAACACATTTATTATTTTAGTTTGTATTTCTTAGACATAAAAGTCATAATTCCCCAAGAGAGGAACATTTAATTCAATGTGTATGCCTATATATCATATTACAGATGCAAAAAAATGTTGCATTTCTTACAGAAAATTCTGAATTTGGCAAAATGTATCCTGTGAGAGTTTAGCAAGATTAAATATTAATACATGCGTACACCAGTCAGTTTTAATAACATTTCTTCCTAAGTGTTTAGCTTTTTCTACATCCCTGAGGCAGTCCCTTCCTCTTGTCTCTGGCACTAGTATCTTCATCTTACCTTGACTTCTGACTGGGTTTTAAGAGTAAATTATTTGCTTTTCAATCTTCAGATCTGATGCAAGGTCTTATGATGAAATATGTATTACAGAGGGTAGGACCAAGTGATCAGCTTATCTCCTTTGATCTCACTCTCCAAAATGCTGTAAAGGACAGCATGATATCATGAACTACATCCTGGGCTGGCCCCCAGTTGCAATTTGGAGCCTGGGTGGAAAGATCAGGGAGGCAAGATAGGGTTTATCCACCTGAGTTGACTGAATTACTGTACAAACAAAAAAAGGCTTAAGGCTGTTCTGGCAGATGATTTCTGTCCATTCACCCCACTTGCCTCCATCTTATGCTCAGCTGTATATTTAAATCTTCCATGAGAGCTTAGCAGTTACAGAGATCTCGGTCTCTGTGAGGTGAAGAACTGAGCTGCCCCTTGAGAGCAGCTACCTTTCCAGCATAGAGCAAGTGTGTCTAGAACCACTGAATCCTGTTTGAATTTGAATCCTGGTAGACAATCTTTTCATTTTTTGTGTTGTGACTCTCTGCTATGGGTGACTTGTAGGCTACATATTCAAAGTCCATAATACAAAGGAAATAAAAAGGGTAAGACAAATAGAAACATCATATTTTGTTAAGTCTCTCTCTGGTGAATGAGACAGTCCTAAAACATATTCTCAGTCAACTGAGAATATGATAAAATCAATGCCATCAGTTTATCTGTCTCTAAAGATGTAGAGAATTATTAGACTTCTATTGTTAACACCATTCTCCACTGCCATAATTTCTTTGCCATGCTTTGGCTACTTTCTCATAACTCTTGCTACTACAAGAGATTTTTTTATTATTATTCTTAAAAGGTTTTCTTCTTATTCTATGATAAAATGTTTCCAATATTTTAGATGGAATGTAATTTCTAGATCAAAAATCTCTGGTATTTAATTCTGAGCATAATGATATCTGTGATCTGAGATGTTGCCATTGGCTTTTTAGCACAATTTTTACTGTGTTGGAGGCTCTGAAAAGGAACATACTTAAGCAGCATTGTTTTTATTCCCTTTAAGTTTAGCAGAGAATAAGCTATTTCATTTTACTTGTTTGAATGGCTTGGTTTCAACTGTTACACAGTAATTGAATCATGACACCAGTTCCTGAGAAACAGAGAATGAAATGATTACTTCCACTATTTAAACTGGGGACCACACTTTATTAAGGCAATTTCAGTAGCTGGACCAATGATCACTGAATATTTTTACCAAAACCAGCTAATTTCTAGTCCCATTGAAGCAGCCAAGGTCAGCCACTCAGAGGCTGAAAAGGGCAGTCATGTGCAGCATCAGATCTTAAGAAACTAGGAGAATGATAACCACAGTGGGATGTCAGGATGTTAGAGGTGTCACATTTGGAAATGTCTGTGCAAGTCCAACCATGATCAGCATCTAGACAAGTCTCTGTTATTTAAGCATATCATATCTAGGTATTGCAAATCTAAACAGCATAAAAACTGTTTTTACACTTGAATTTCTACAAAAAAAAAAGCACAACACACAGTATGTATGAAAATATACAGAGCTGGGCCATGATTTCCTATGGTGGAACCCATAACATGACAATAGATGTTGGAATAAACCCTTCAGTTTCCTGTAAAAATTATTTTGAATCATTCCAGAAGGTGGTAGGCTTGACAACTGTAAGGCAGCAAGATTGATGTGAGTGCTTTCAGGGAAGAGGAAATCAGCTATACAGAGTGACAACTTGTCCTTCAGGGACTGCAGCTTCTGCGTTCTGTTCTATCCCTTGCTCACAGATTTGAGGCACTCAAGTCTCAGTAGAAATCACACTGTGTGAGTCCAAAGTCTTCCCCAGTTCTTTTTGTCCATCTTCCTACCAAAAATATAAGAATTTTACTCCTGTGGCTTTTATTCATTCTCACCATCACCTTTTTTCACAGTTAGCTTCTGTGTTAGTGTCTGTCAGACTAATGAGGGACTTAATAGCAGCAGGATTATTTCTTTTCAAAAAGAAAACTGCTATCTTCTGAATCAGACTCGAACCCTAGGCAGCTAAGATACTCTTCATTATCCTAGGAAGCACCAGATTCCCTCGTCCAGCCTCCATCCCATAAAGGCGAATTTGAGACATTCACAGCATTTTGTCTCCTTTTTTTTCTCAAAAGAATTTTCCCTAGTCTCCAGATAACTATTGTTACTTCCCCATCTCTCTTTCTGCAAGTATAACCAAGCTAAATGTGGGCCCCGTCCCAGCAGAAACTTATAGAAACCTTCTAAACCTCAGAGAAATGAAGGTTCTGAAAAACTGGATTTTTAAATGTTCACACTTTCTCTCTTCACAGCAAGTTGTGTGATGAATATAACCTCAATTCTCTGTTCATACTTTATCATTGAGCTTACTTTGACTTCAAGGGTGTTCACTCCTTGAAATGTCATGACGAAAACACCTTTCTACTTGCAGGTTGGTTCTGCTCTTTGCTGTTTCAGACTTTCTCCTTTACAAAGGGCCACAATAATGTCTAAGTGACATTTAACTCCCTCTCATAATGGCAATAATATGTCTATTTATTTGAGATATAATGCTGGTATATAATGCAAAACACCTATGCTGAGTAATTTAGACCCACAAAAAATTCTTTCCCAGGCTGATGCTGCTGATGTAAAGAATTGATGTGAAGAATTGTTAAGAATTTTTTTACTTTTTCCATTAAGACAGAAATAGGAAGAAGGGAAGGAGAATTGTAGAGCTAATGTAAAAAAAAAATTGGGTACCTAGGCCTTGGAGTATATTAAATTAGGATGAATATTGGTTGTAAACTACTATTTTACTTTGTCCACATCAGGAAACAGTCTCATCCACATGAAATTTCAAAGGGAATTTTAAAATCACTTCTCCTCAATAGATGATATTTTATTTTCCAGTAATTGCTTAGGATATGTGTGGGTTATATTGAGAAGTTTTTAGGTGCTCTGCATGGAAACGTTTTTCTAAGATTTTAAAAATTCTAAGAGTCCAGCCCTTCTCAGAGAGGGAAGGTAACAATGCTTAAGAGGAGTGCAAATATATTCTGACACACACAACCTCATGAGTATGTTTCACAACAATTTTGCCTCCTGCTGGCAACCTTACCTTTTCTAAGTATTTTTCAGAGCATGGAGTAAATAAATTGGGGAAGCTACAGATTTTCATTTTTGATATCAAAACTGTGCAAATATCTTGGCTAATACAGAGTTTATAATACTATGCCTTGTCCACTCTACATTTATTTTAAGTGTTAATGCCACCTTTGCATAATTACTTAGGTATTTGGAGAGCTTCCTATTGCTCTAACTAATCCTGTCCTGTGGAAAGAGATTGGGATGTCTGGCAGCATCTCTTTGCCATCTCTATGATTTCTTTTTCTGTCTTTAAAAGTTAAAAGGACATTAGCTGAAAATCTGCTACCTGTTTGCATTATTCAGTTACTTGATAAAGAGGGAAGTAAATACTGAAAGACCATGTCAGATCTTTTCAGCATCTTGTACTTTTAAAAATTCACCTGTAAACCACTTTTCTTTCTTAGAAGCCTGAATGCCAGTTACTTTCTGTGAATTTTGGCACAAGGCATTTGTTTTAACTCAGGCAGAGTTTATGCTCTTTAGGAAAGAGATAAAAATAATGATTGATTAGTATTAAGATGACCATAAACAGGCAGTTATTTAATGTGCACATATTTTATTATGTCAAAATATTTGTATTTATTTTTTAGCATAACTAATGGTGATGACACACCACTTGGAAAGTACAGATCAAAAGACAGATATTGAAACGTATATTTATTAAGTCTTTCCATCAAAGATACAAATGTTTTTATTCATATACAGACTTTTTATTCAGATATCAGATTCATTACTTGGACATCACAATGAAACAAGCCCTTATACTGCAAGAATATAAAATGCAAACGAGTTGAATTCTGAAAGTCTGAATTCAAAACTTTTGAAGATTGGCACACATTAATGTCCCTTATAAGTCATTAATCCTTCCTTGTTAATCAGTTTCTTCATAATACATAATTTTCACCACTTTTTGCTTATTTAACCTTCTTTCCATATACAATTTTACTTCATACTCTTCTGAGGACCCTAACTAAGAAACTACTAGCTGCTGTGGTCCTTTGAATTCTTTTCAAAGGTGACCAGTTATCTCACTGTTCTGTCAGATATCTGCATATAAGATATGCTTGAAAAACTACTGTTTAATTATTAGGATATGATGTGCCTGAACAGCTGTTCTTTAGGCTCATTCACTCTCACTGCCTTTAATGACAGCTTTTCTGTTCCTGCTGCTTTCCTGTATTCCTCACTGCACTCTTAAGAGTTGCTTGGGAATGTCAGATCAAAGTCTGGAAAAGGAAAATAAAAGTCCTAAAAAATTGAAAAGCTGAGTTCAAACCAAAATAGATCATTGCAACACAGTAAGAGGAAATAATCTGGTCTTTTTTGGGTCATTGTTACAGGAACAGTAGCAACTCTTATACCTATTTAACATCTTATCCATTAGCCTAAAATGCCCAGAAGAATTCTGAAAGTAATATCTGGATAGATTTCTAAGACAGACAAAAGACTGAACATGTAAAGAACCTTAACAATAATGATGGAAAAGTCAGTAAGAAGAGTAATGCAGTGAAGTTTTAGTTAGCTAAACTAGTCAGCTTTTATGAAGTTGTTATTCAGAAGTAAAGCTAATGTATTTCCAATTTTGACTCCTTGCTTTGAGTTTGTGAATGAATACAATATACTTTATACTGACATGTTTCCCCAGAACCCTGGCAGTGTTTCCTGACTAACCTGAAACTTCAAACCCTGAGATGCCGTGAAGATCAGCACGATATTTCTTCTTGCAGTAATGTCAGAGCACCTTCACAGGCGTCTGAAAGGAAAGCCTGCACTGCTGTGTAATCAATGTAGTCTATATGACTCAAGCATCTGATATTTTCTGATACTTTACTCTGAAAAGCTTCTCTAGCAGCTTCTGTTGTGAAGGCCCTGATTTCTGGAAAGATTCCCCTGGTTAAGAGAAACCCACATACCGTTCTCTTTGCAAAGAGAACATTCTTTTTGCAAAATTATTGTTTTGACTCCAGTTGTAAATCTTCTTCACCAAATTTTAAATGCAGAAGACTGATCGATTCCTGTTTTCTGCATAAATTAACCAAGAAAAAAACTTCCATTATACACAGGTGTGTCAGATGACTGCAGTATTTGAAATACACCAAAGCATACAGGTAATAGACCTCTATGTGCAATCCTCTGCAGTAGACAAAGACATTCTAAATGTGTGAATTTATTCAATTGACAAGGTTACACATTTAACAGGCTTCAACTATAGCACAAATGTAAATTTTCAGGTAATAAATAGAAGCCTGGATGGTGCAAAGAGGTGGTAAATTGTCACAGCAATTCATCACAGGCTCTTTTTTTATTAGGTTCCAAGGGTCTCAAGAATTTTTGAATTACTCTTGCAATAAATTGGCTTCTCCTAAACACTGGTTTAAAGCACATATATCCTTTGCTCAAACAGTGTAATGATTTTCCTGACGTCTACATGAGTTCATTTTTATTTAGCAATCACACCCTAGGAAGACGGAAAAGGATCAGAAATTGCCTACCAGAGGGCAAATACTTTCTGAAATTGTCTGTTTCTACACAGTATGTTATGCTATTTTCTGATTCACAGACAGACACAAAAAGCAGTTGAGGAAAGATTAGCACACTAGTTCCTCAAGATGTTTTACAGTGTGCTAGACGAGTTTCTCCTTGAGGAGAGTATGTAAAAATCCCCTGCCTTGGTCTCTGCCTGTGGGTCCTGAGAAAGCTCTGGGCTGAATTCAGAGCTAGACTTTTCCCAAAAACCTTCTCCCACAAAAGAGCAGCTATAGGTCATATAAGCTGAGTGTATCCTTCAAAAAATGAGAATGGCGAGGCCAACAATCTTCCCATTCCACCAGCCTGACATATGCCATCTTTAAGATCTTTTAATGCTGAATGTCATTACAGAGTCAAATGGTATTCAATTTTTAATGACAAAATGATTTTAGAGACTTTTGGGAAAGCTTCTGTTATTCATGGCACGAATGTGCTTGTTTGGTTCCAGGCTGCGGGTGTCTCATCACTTGCGAGGGAGAGGCTGATTGCTGGTTTTAGACTGTTGATGAAGTCTTTTCAATCTGGTTAAATTTGGTGCTGCAGCAGTTTACTAGCATCTGTTACGTGTTTGTAAGAAGATTAATTTATGGGGGTGATGTTTTAATAGTAGATAGGAATGTACTGGTATCTATCATCCATCTATCTATCTATCTATCTATCTATCTATCTATCTATCTATCTATCTATCTATCTATCTATCTATCCATCCATCCATCCATCCATCCATCCATCCATCTATCCATCTATCTATCTCAATATTTTAACCTGTCAATTATTTTATTTAATAACAGTCATCCTGAGCTAATTCTTTAAGATCAGCTGCTACCATTCTTGTAGTGTAACTGCTAATGTAGACATGTTGTACAGGAATTCCTCTAGCAATAGAACCAATTTATTTAAAAAATTCCAATACTTATATAACAACTTCTTGACATTTCTGTCATAATGAACAGTGTCACCATAAATAAGAGAACAGGAGCTATACTGAGCTACAAATTTACTAGGGATTGACAGAGATTATAATAGCAGAAAGTAAATCCATATTTATCAAACCAAATATATTTTTTGCTGGTAACACAGTTGTCCTAGAAATGTATGTCATGACATTTTGGAAGAAACAGTGATATTTAAAGAAGAGAACAGAAGGCCAAAGAGGTTTAATAGAGGAAATGAAAACTAACTACTTGAAAAAAATACGTCAGATAATTTTATAATAATTTTTATCAGTAGTCAAAGTAGTAGTCAAAGTCAATTGAATTATGCTATAGAAATAAATACATCAGTGAGTATAAACTGGATTACCAATTAGAATAGCTCATAATCGGCAATATCTGACAGTTTTTAGCAGAGAAAAGTCAGATCCTGAATCTTTGACAACAGTATTTTAAAGAGCCTTTGGGAGCAGGTATTGTGCAACCAAGCACCACATGTGTTATTAAACCATACAAGTCAGGGGTTTTTTTATGGATTTCTTGAAAAAAAATGTTTATCATCCCAGAGAAAATGCCAGAGTTGCAATAATTACCACTGCCTTTCACTTATTGATTAAAAAAAGACAAAAAAACCCCAAAACAAGGCATTGAGTAGAATCGCAGCAGAAAAGCTGGAATATTTTTTGTTACAAACTAAAAATTATCCAAAGAACAGAAAATGTACATTTTTAAAAAGTTCATATTCTATTTTGTGTGTACTGTGAATTATGAATCAACAAAATTAACTGATTTTTGCCAAACAAATAAGAGCTCATTTGTACAACAGGCATTCTTTTAAAGGAGGAAAAATCTTTTGACATAGGTAGATGGAAATTTCTGCTTAACAATATTAACAAACATAGAGGCAAAGAGGAATTTTACCAACAAATTATCCTTAATCCAGCATGTTTCTACTCATAAAGTAGATAAAAATATTTGCTTCATTGGTTTACTCAGCAGGATTGGCTAGTATATACAAATGAAAACAAGTAGTCCATTCCTTTAGTGTGAAGCTGAAAGTGAGAAACAAAGTGCTCAGTTGCTAGCTGGCCTTTATACCACTGGTGTAAAATTGGTTTAAAAATGTAATATGGGAAATTTCCAGCTGAAATGCTCGTATGCCACATTTGAAGCTGCAAGAAAGGTTTAAGTCTTTCAAGTTGAATTTTGTCATACGAGTTAACATGACATTCGCAAAACTGCTTAGTTGAGTCAGTTCATCACACTTTTCTTTCTTTGTAATTTCTCAAGGAACAGAAAGACTTTAGTCTTTGAATTTCTTCAAACTATCTTTACCAGTATCAGTTTAGAAGTCTTTTGTTTTCTAAATTTGTGACTTCTTTACTTGATCTGCCATAAACAGTGGAAGACATTACAATGCCTTATTCCTCTCTTCAGCAGCTGCAATATTCTTGAAGTAAGTGGAGCTGACCACTAACATAAAACTGGTGGAAGATGATAGTGATAGAATACCGATATCTTTAAACAGAATTCTCTGTCCCTGCCCCTTCCTTTGATCTCTGTTGCAGATGGAAACTGATGGTATCATTCTCCCCTTTAACCCCTCTTTTGAACCCAAATAGCTGTTGTCAGGTGTGTCAAGCAGGTGGTGCTTAATGTTTATGAAAAGCTTTTGTATTTTATGTTCTGCCTGGCAATTGTTAGAGAAGATGCGGCATCCAGCTGCAGATCGCACTTTATTTGGCGCTTAACCTTGGGTTCTGTGCTTACTGAGCTGAACTTTACTTGAAACTGGGGAAACCTCCCCAGATATCAACCAGAGGCCACCAAAGTTCCCTGAAGAGGTCCATGCAGGTACAGTGACAAGTATTTAGTAAGGTTGCACAAGCTAAACAATTATGCAATCGATAGGTTGTAATTATGTATTAGATAGGTGGGTTCATGTAGATTTCAATGAATAAATTGTCTTGTTTTTTATTCCTTGGTATGCTTAAGTTGTGGTAGAGTAAACAGTGTCTGCTTTCTAAACTCAACTTTTTGTCTGTGTTTAGAGAGTTCAAAGAATTTGGCAACAATACCATCAACATGCCCTTTCTAGAGTATAAATGTTGAAGTAGAATTTTTGCTGCAGAGCAACCTGGTATAAAATCTGTGCCCAGTCTGTTTCCTGACAGCTTTCTATGTCCTGTCCACTTGTATCATTTGTGTTTGCACCTTGAATTCTGTGTCCAGTTCTGGGCCCTGAGGTTCAGGAAGGATATTGGGATGCTGGAGTGTGTCCAGAGAAAGGCAGCAAGGCTGGTGAAGGATTTGGAGCACAGGTCCTATGAGGAGCAGCTGAGGGAGCTGGGGGTGTTTAGCCTGGAGAAAAGGAGGCTCGGGGGAGACCTTGTCACTCTACAGCTGCCTGAAAGGAGGCCGTGGCCAGGTGGGGTCTGTCCCTTCTTCTTGGCACCCAGCAATAGAACAGGAGGACACAGTCTCTCAAGCTGTGTCAGGAGAAGTTTAGACTGGACATTACAAAAAAGTTCTTCACAGACAGAGTGACTGGGCATTGGCATGGACTGCCCAAGGAAGTGATGGAGTCACCTTCCTCGCGGTGTTTAAAAAAAGACTGGATGTGGCACTCGGTGCCATGGTCCAGTTGACAAGGTGGTGTTAGGTCACAGTTTGGACTTGATGATTTCAAAGGTATTTTTCAACCTAGTTGATTCTATGAAAGCAGATCAGGCAAGCCTTCCAAGTCAAATCTATGGCCAATCTCCATAGCTGGGGATGTTCACAGAATCACAGAATCATCCCTCATCTGGCTCCCTCAGATGCTTCTCATAGGATTTCCAGACCCTTTACCAGCCTTGCTGCCCTTCTCTGGATATGCTCCAGGGTCTCAACATCATTCCTGGATTGGGGGGCCCAGAACTGGACACAGAACTCAAGGTGTGGCCTCACCAGTGCCAAGCACAGGGGAAAAATCCCTGCCCTGATCCTGCTGGCCACACTATTGCTGATCCAGGCCAGGATGCCATTGGCCTTCCTGGACACCTGAGCACACTGCTGGCTCATGTTCAGCCCCTGCCAATCAGTGCCCCAGGTCCCTTTCTGCCTGGCTGCTGTCCAGCCCCTCTGTCCCCAGCCTGTAGCTGCAGGGGGTGGTTGTGGCCAAAGTGCAGGACCTGGCACTTGGTCTTGTTTATCCTCATCTCATTGGGTATGGCCCATCTATCCAGCCTGTCCAGGTCCCTCTGCAGAGCCCTCCCACCCTCCAGCAGATCAGTGCTCCCACCCAGCTTGGTGTCATCTGCGGATTTACTGATGGGGACTCAGTCCCCTCATCCATTAACATCATCAATAAAGATATTAAACAGGGCTGGCCCCAGCACTGATCCCTGGGGAACACCACTGGTGAGCAGCCACACCTGGATGCAGCATCATCCCCACCACTCCCTGGGCTTGGCTGTCCAGCCAAAAGTTCTTAACCCAGCAAAGAGTGCACCTGTCCAAGCCGTGGGCTGCCAGCATTCCCAGGAGAATGCTGTGGGAGATGGTGCCAAAGGCTTTGTGAAGTCCAGGCAGACACATGCACAGCCTTCCCTTCATCCACCAGGCAGCTCACTTGGTCACAAAAGGAGATCAGGTTGGTCATGCAGGACCTGCCCCTCCTAAATCCTTTCTGGCTGGGTCTGATCCCCCAGCCATCCTGTAGGTGCTGTGTGATGGCACTCAAGATGATCTGCTCCATAATCTTGCCAGGCACTGAGGTCAGGCTGACAGGCCTGTAGTTCCTTGGATCCTCCTTCTGTCCCTCGTTATGGATGGGCATCACACTGAGCAGCCTCCGATCATCTGGGACCTCCCCGCTGAACCAGGACTGTTTATAAATGATAGAGAGAGGCTTGGCAAGCTCTTCTGTCAGCTCTCTCACCCTAGGATGGATCCCATCTGGTGCCATAGACTTGCAAGCATCACAAGTGGCTCAGCAGGTCACTAACTGCTTCCTCCCAGATTGCAGGGGGGCTATTCTGCTCCCTGTCCCCATCTATTAACTTAGGTCAGTTGTCCTGACAACAACCTGTTTTATTCTTGAAAACTGAGGCAAAGAAGGTGTTAAGTACCTCAGACTTTTCCTTATCTTTGGTAACTATATTGCCCCACCACATCCATGAATGAAGGGAAGTTTTCCACGCTCCTCCTTTCGCTATTAATATATGTATAAAGCCATTTTTATTATGCTTTACAGAAGTGACTAGATTAAGTTCTAATTGAGCTTTTGTATCTCTAATTTTCTTTCTGCATGAAATTTCAGAAGGCCTTTGGTAAATGGAGAGGAACTGCAGACAATATTTAAGAATGTTACGGCCTGTCTAGCAAAAGATTTGCAAATGCAAATATTTCTTTATGCTTAAATCATTCTATCATATGGAAAATATAAAACTGTCTAATAGATATTGACAGTTTCTCATCCAAACATGTAAAAAAGATGTGTAATATGACACTTAGGGACATGGTTTAGTGGCGGACTTGGTGGGGCTAGGTTAGAAGCTGGACTTGTTGATCTTAAAGGCTTTTTCCAACATAAATTATTTTATTACTTTATGATTCCAAACATCTGAGCACTTGCATTTAGAATGCATGTTTTCACCAATCTTTCCCTTTTATTCTTAATTTTGTCTCTGTTAGTTTTTAGTAAAAGTCATTCACAAATAATGAGTCCATATGGCCTCAATGCAAACAGAGGACTTTAAATAAAATGCTCAGTTCTGTGAATTGAAGTTGGGGGAGGCTATAAGTCACTGTTCAAGTCATTAGCATAAAGAGTGAAATCTATAAGCAACATGTTTATGTTCTAAGTAGCGATTAGGTATTTTGAAAATTCAGGACAAGGCTTGAAAGGTTTGAAGAGCAATGCCATTATCCTTTTAAAACCATGAGAAAGAGGAATCAGTGAAAGGATGGCTTTTTGTTTCCTTAGAATTTTTAGAAAAATTCATGGCACTCACCAAAAAGGTGTCAGAAGTTAAAACCAAGCATACTTGACGAACATAGTACTACACGATTATGCTTTTTGAAGTCTTGCATGAAAGCAAGTCTTAATTCCCTTGGTTCATAAACAGCTTGAAGTGACTGTGACACATCCCTTTCTTCACCACACCATCCCCACAGAAATCTCATTAGCAAAACCAAGTAACTGGTGGAAGTCCTGATCTTGAATTCTTGTGAAGTTCAGAAATTCACAGGTTAAACAACTTTTCATGGACAAACCAAGTAGAATCTTTCCTCTCATGTACAATTTCTCTTTTCAAGTAGTCACAGCAACCAGAAATCTGAAAATTTCTCTAGTTGAATTTAGCTCAGAGTAGAGACTTGCTCTATTCATGTAGTCAAAGAAGGATTCCAAAACTTCATTTCAGGTTCTGGCTCATGCTTTGGTGATCCTGAGGGGATCATTTATCAAAGCAAGTGTGTTCAGTGCCTTACAGCGGTCTTACAGACATGCACATTAAAAATATGCACAAGAAAAGAAAGTGTTGCCACGAATAAATGCACAGTTAGTAAATCACTCATGGTACTCTGGAGCAGCTAGGATTTGGGAAAGAGTGGCAAAAAATAATTACTCACTGCTTTTGTTTCTCATCTAATTCACTGAAAACAGATTTATTTCAGTATGTTCAGTAGAACACAGTGTTTAGAACTTAGACAAGAGAGAACCTTTCAAAATGCTGGACATTGCAAAGCCTGAAATTGTACCCAGTTTTTAAATATGGCAAAGTATATTGCTGAAATTGTTCTCATCCTTCTCACTGTCTTTTTCTTGATATCTTTGCTCAATAGCATCCATCTTTTCACAAATGCGGATAAAGCAGCTCCTATGCTTCTTGTGTTCTCCACAAGCGGCCAGCTGATCATTTAGTGCCTTTAGAAACCCATTTCAGGTGGTCTTCTGCATGATTCTACATTCTACACTAATGGCGCAGGGGTACAAAGCATCCAATTTTTTCAGTTCCAAAAATATTTTATGAGTTGTTCCGTAGCTGTGGAGGAGGCAACATTGGTTACTCTCATAGTAGATAACAAATGTAAAGCCCTGCAAATCTCGTGTGTTTGGAGTATTGAGAAAGATGCAGCAGAGGGGTGGGTTAGGCTTTTTGTGGTGAGCTAGGAGGTTTGGTAACAGTGTCAATGCTGGGACACAGCATTTTTCCTCTCAAAGTAGGAAGATAAATTTTCTCATACAACAGCCCTAATAAATTTAATTATAGCATTAGAAAGGAAAAGCTTTTCAAACTTATCTACTATTTACAAAAAATCAGAAAGGAGTGAAAAGGTGAGGTGTCCTGTGCATGCTGTGTGTTTATTGCTCGGGTCACAAAGTTCTTTTTACTTACAAAGATTCTACCCTGTAAAAATTATCTTATTGGTTGCAGATTTCTAAGTCTCGGGCAAATTGTCCATGAGATGGTATATCAGAGGTAAACATTTGCACCTTGTCTGATTAGAAATGCAAATATATGAGACCAAGAAAAATATTTGGTAGCCAAAAATAAAGTGATCTAATGCTCTATTCATTCTATGCATTGTTAGTGAATCTCTTCATAAATTAATTTTCTTCTTTAGAGTTTTCTATTGATCAAAAGGAAGTTTTGAAGCAGGGCTTTGATGAGGTGAGAGTCTCCATACCTCTTTTTTTCAGACTAAGCCACTTTATGAAGTTTGTTTACTTCTGGATAATACAGCTGGAACCAGGGATTTATTTAACTAAGACTCTTGCTGCTTAAATTAGCTTTAGGTGAATAAAAAGATGAGGTTGTTGCAATGCAAAATTGCTATATTAGCAAATCTACGCATTGTTGATCATCAAACATAGAACTTCATAACACAGGTTTTTTTCTAACTATAGTAGAACAATGTGGACAGTAAATATATATTTTAATACTTGTCATTCTTTGACTTAATTTTTTAAAATATTACTTTCCCCTCATTTGGTCATCATTTCCCCCACTGTATTTCCTACATTCTTTGTAAATCAATCTCTTTGCTTATCTTCTATTTTTTTTAAAGTAACCACCTGTCTCTGGACTCTCTGCCAATCATTTTTTCAGAACTAGTGGTTTTGGTTTACTTGGCAGGAAAGTAAAAATAGAAGAGTATCAGGTGTTTCTGAAGATAAGCTTATCAGATGTAAAATGTCCAAGACTGACAAAAATAATTATAGTTCTAAAAGGAACTTTAGAACTTATTTTAGTATATTTTAATTTAGTTGCTTTCCAAGGTGTACTTATTTTCTCTCTTCTAAATTATTTTGTGAGTGATGCAGAGATTTTAATCACAGATATGAGAGCTAGAGTGGTGTTTGCAAACACCAGCCTTCTGCTGCATTCCTTAGACATGTCTTGAATATTGAAAACATTGAATTTGAGTTTTATTGATAAGAATACAAGCCCTACCTTGTAATTTCTTGAGTTTCTAGAATTATATTAGTAAAATTTTCTGAATAGATTTGCTGTCCCTGAAGAGTCCAACCACCAGGTACCACTGTCTTTGAAGAAAAGAGACAATAGAAGAAACTTCAAGATAACTGCAAAAAAGAAAAACTATCAACATAAAAAAGAGGTAAATAAACAATAACCTAAGTTATGTTAGTTAACATAAGTTAACTAACTAAGTTAATAAGTTAAGTTAGTTTATGTGGTGACCCTTTAGTGCTTACATGAGTGAATAATTCCACTGGTAAGGGATAAAATCAGGCTTTTTATTGATATGATAAATTAATGTGTTTTTTTAACAAACAAAAAGATTTTTTTCAACGCCAGAGTCTGTGGATTTCAATGCTCTAAGTTGTACTAAGTCAGGATGTGATGATACTGTTGTCTGCCTTCAAGAAGAGGGTGGTATTTCATGCATTAATTCATATCTTCAGGAATATTGAAGAAATAAATACATTTGAATTCAGATCTTAGGAGGTGAGTTAGAATTCAAATAACTTTGAAGTTGCTTTTTTCATGCACTCTTTTGAAATATTTTTCTGTATTCTATGCTCTCGCTCAGTGAGTCCCAGCTCCGCCTCTGCACTCTGCAAATACCCATGAGTTTTATTGTCTGCTGTGAACTTAATGCGACCATTCATATTTGCTAAGTTTAACATGTATGTAACCATTTGCTATGCCAGTTTCTCCTTTTGGTTTCTATTTCAAAATAACTGTAGTCCAGATTTAAGCAGAACTGGTTTCATACAGAGTTGTGGTGTAACCCCAGCTGGCAACCAAGCCCCTCACTTGTCACTCAGCAGCTGATGCTCAGCCAGTTCCCAAGCAGCAGCCCTGTCCAGCCTTCTCCCCAGTTTATACACTGAGCATTATGTCATATGGTATGGAATGTCCCTCCGACCAGTTTGGGTCAGCTGTCCCCTCCCAGCTTCTTGTGCCACTCCAGCTTTCTCACTGGCAGGGCACGAGAGGCTGAAAAGTTCTTGACTTATGGTAAGCACTGCTTAGCAACAACTAAAACATCAGGGTGTTATCAACATTATTCTAATGCTAAATCCAGGACACAGCGCTGTGCCAGCTGCTAGGAAGTAAATTAACTCTATCCTAGATGAAACCAGGGATAATACATATGTGATTCCTCCCCAATTATAGCCTGAATCTTATTAGGACTGCTTTTAGTGTACTTTCTTTTTAGTCAGTAAGCCAGTGGCAAAAAATTTGGGCTTGGTGTGTGTTTGAAGATAAATTAGTTGCTCTATGAAGCATCTAACCTCCTTATTTTACTCTGAAGTTTATCAGCAGTGGAGAACCAAACATTCAGTGCAGGATTCTCCAAGGTCTGTTCTGATCTAACCTTCACAAGACTTCTGAAGATACTCTAACAGAGCAGTTCAGGATTTGAAAATTGTGCATTATGTCCACCGTCCTTAAGCCAAGTTAGCATGAAGAATCAAAGATTAAAGGCAGATGATATTTGAAAAAGTCTTTCTGTGGCAAAACTGTCTAGTGGCAAAATATATACAGGGCTCAAGAATAAGTCATATTTGGACTTACAGACTTTTTGTGGACTTGGTCTTCTGTGGTTTTTGTTTGTTTTTTGCATTTTTTAGTGGGAGAATATTACATTTCTGCTGTAGATACTGCATAGTGCTGCATAAAGGTATTTTGTCTTTCTCTCCATAGTGGGGTGCACCTGGCAAGGAAAAAACACCATGACTGGCTTTGAAAGCAGTGTTTTACTACTATCAGATGGTTAAACATACTGGATACAGACAAAGGGAAAATATTTAAAGAGGGGAGAATGTCTGACTACCGTGAACTTTAGAGGCCTTTAAGAAATAAATGAGGTGCAGGATTTGATCCATTAGCTTGGGAGAAAGTGAGCTCCTCTTTGATATAAGAAGAAATAAAGGAACCTGCAGGATGAAAGTATTTTGGTGATTTTCATTCTTAAATACCTGTGAGTATTTAATTTATTAAACCACTGGAGTTTTTAGCATTATGTCGGTATGCTTTTGTTTGCGTGTATTTGCCTCTCAACAGGAGTTTTCTTCATTATGGTTCATGTAGAATAATTCCATAAACTCTCTTACTATCTCTGTGTAATGTTTAGTGAATTTATTTTGATGATTGGCTGCCTGACCTGAAGCCCATTGATTTTGTTGATCATTGTTTGTTTCCCTATTTGATTTTTATTCAGTTGTAACTTTACTAGTGTTTCTTGCTGCTTTTGGTTGTAATTTTGGATCACTCAGGCTTGTTGTCTCATTACAGAGTTTGTCTGGCTCTGCTGGGACGTAAGCTATACATCTGCGAGTGCTGTTAAGAACAGTCAAGAAAAACCGGGAACATCAACAGAATCTTTCTTCCAATGACAGTCTTTAGTAGCCAAGTAATACACTAATGCCTGATAATTCAGTCATTATTAGAGTTTGGGAAGGATGCTCGCATCTATTTTAGAAGTATGAGGTTTAAAAAATCAAACATATCAAGAAACCATTTGTAGCAATGATTTAGACTGAAAGTGGAGTTTCTAAATTCAAACAGTTACTTCTCTCATTTTTCCACTCAGTTTTTTCCTATGCCAGAGATCTAGTACATCTACTTAGTTGTTTCATAGTGTGGTCTCTTCTTCTCCTTTTTACCACAGAAGGCAGAAAACCCTATGTGGTTTTGAGATTTTAGGAAATAAATTATGCAGTTTTAACTAGTCCATTAGAGAACTAGTAATGGACTAGGTAAACTAGAACTTTAACTAGTCCATGACAGTAACTAATTCCATGCAGTCAATACAAAGAGAGTATCATTCAATGTAAAAGCATCCAACTCATGTCATATTCTTTTTCAAGTGCCACTCTTTCAAGAGTCTTTCTTTCATAAGATAATTATTTCCTAGTTCTGCATATTATGAAAACTTCAACTTCATTAGATATCACCATTTATAAACTGGTGAAGATTATTTCTTCTGCCTTTAGTGAAGGGATTTTACTTCTGTTTGGAGTCAGCAGTCTCTCTCCTATTAGTTTTACTTAATTGTATATGTCTGTGAAGGCATGTTTTGTGTATGATCCCATTTAATCAACTGATTATGTTATGCAGTATGTGGAACTTATCATGTCTGTGTTGAAGCACTAGTCAGTGTGATTAATCACTCTGCTTATTGATATAAGCTCCTGCTTATGAGCTTTTAAGGAGTTTTATGGGAAATCAATTTCAACTGTTAAGACTGGAAGGTAGCCACATCTTTTTCTTTTCCATCTGTGTTTACATTTTTCTATGACTTACATATTTAACTGTTGCTTGATGTGTTACTGCTACTTCATTTTGACTGCAGTGCTGCTAGTTTGCTGCCCTTACTCAGGATCTTTTCCCAATGATAGAGGCTTCGGGGTGGTATTAGTGTATGGATGTTACAGCTATGTCTTTGCTTCAATATTTTAAGATGTTACTCTCTATGTACTTGCAAATTTAAGTGAGGGTTAGATTCAGTAAAGTTCTGGATACTCTGACCCTGACTCAGGGAAAATATTAATATTCTGAATTATTTTGCCTCAAATCCTAACAAAATCTGTATATATGTGAATTTCTACAATGCTCAGATATGGACTGATGAACGGACAAGAGCTACAGGGCCTTACTCCCTTGGGCAGGCTTGTGCTTTCTAAGGAACAAGGCAGCACAAACTGCAAGGTAAATGCTCTGCCTGGAAGTAGCACTTTTGTGGTTCTGAGTAGCTTAAGAACCAGCCCAGGTACTAGGGCAGGTTATAACTGCACTGCTAACCCTGGAGGAGATGCTGAGTAGGATTCCTTGTGTTAGCCGCAGATTTTGTTCTTACAATGCTGATTTATATTCCAGTTAGTGTGTTGTGGGGCAGGGAACATGTGCACAAGGTTGCCACGTAATGTACATGAAGTAATGTAGTGTGGTAGTTGACAGTAACCAGCCTAACAGCTAAGCTGATTGCAATGTTCTGGTGTTCCTATTCTTGCAGAATCCTGCTTTGATAATTCTAGGGGGTAGATGGCAAATGATATCAATGAAGTATTTCCATTCATTATTTACCTGTCTGTCTGCCTGTTGGGTTAGCTAGTATTTTGGATCTTAACCTTTTTGCATTAGAAAATTCTTGACTTTTCTCTAAATAACCATTTGAAATTGATTAATAGAAATGTGGCTGTGAAGCAGGGAACTAAACAGAAAAGTAATTGTACATTTTTTCATTCAGTTTGGTTCTTGATTTAAGTGGGGTTTTTTGGTACTCCTAGAATTATATGCATGCCATCTGTGAAGCTGGATTCTTCTTGTAAGAGTAAGGAATAGTTCTAGAAGACAAGGTAGTGTCACAGCAAATTTTGCTTTTCTATTTTGCAACCCCTTGACAGTATTTGAGGAAGACCTGAATATTTCTTCCAGCTTTTCCATCTTCCTGACTATACACTTTCATTAATGAAATATACACCTTAACTTATATGCCTCCTACCTCTTTCCTTATATCTTTACCTATTAATGATACCAAAAGAGCTTATAGCAGAAAGATAATTATATTCCTGGAAATCACACAAACTGTAATTCCTTCATGTAAGAGGAGAATCTGCTCTTAATATCTTTCTTACATCCTTCATTTTCTGATTATAATACAAATCAGATGTCTTGTAAGAGCTTAGATACATATTAAAGCTTTATGTCAGCAAGAGGCTTTAGTTAAAGGAGTTTAAACAATTTTTAGGTAACAAATTACCTTGTATTTTCTGACCTGTCCACACACGTAAGTGCTTGTTGTGAACTGTTGTCTCCAGTAATTGTGGTCAAAAGTAAGTTTTATATCAATGTTACCAGTCCTTATGAATTCTTACACATTAGATTTTTATAATACATCTTAAACTAACATTGTATTTTATTTGTTTTGAGGTTTCTTTAGCCTTATGAAGGAGCAGGCCACTACAGATGCTGCACAAATTAAATTCAGGAAAAGCAACGTGAATCTACACGTTTTTTCTTGGCTTTGGCTTCTTTGAGAGATTATGATTTAGACTTTTTTTCAGGTAGAGGCTTATGCTCTGGCCTTGTAGACTAGAGCTGATTAGAAAATGTATGACAGGGGTTTTTCTTTATGGTCAGAAACACATGAATTGAGGAAATTTTGCTTCAAAGCTGTTTTTATTATAAATATTCCTTCAGTCCAATTTCTTTCCTGTTTCCTTTTATTTGTTTCTTCATCATTTTTCTTGCTTTTCATTCTGGTCACACTCCTTAATTCTTGTTCCAATCAGCTCTGAGGTGTCCTTTCTTCCCTCAGCTCTGTTCTCTTTCAGCATTTTCATATTTTCATTGCAGGGTTTTAAAGCATTTATCTTCCTATCTGTAATCTTTCCTCAGTGCACACACGAAAATAAACATAGATGCCACCACTATGGCATTCTTAAAATCCCCTGGAGACATGATGCCCGTCAGCTGAGGGCCAAACCACACAGCAGAAACATAAATTATCTTTCAAGACTGAGGCACTTAGAAAACATTTGGAAAATGACTTGGCATTTTCTTTTTTTCACCTGATTTTTTACTTTTCCTATATTTCCCAATTAAAGCCCTAAATGCACCATTCCCTTAGTTTTCTTTAGAGATACACTTTAGACTAAATGACTTAATGATTTTTTTCTGCCTTTGAGGTAAAATTCCAGGATGATCCCACTTGCAGATCGGGCATCCTGGTTAGAGATACTCACTTCACCAACTGTGATGTGTTGGGCCTGCTATGATTTAAAATGCAACAGAGTTTCTTCTCCACCTGTACAGACCTCAGAACATTTCTCTGTGGCCAGGTCTAGATAAATTTTTGGTAGTCTTGATGCAGTCTTGTGTACACATCAACATATAAACCACTCCTTGAATGCCAGAAATTTTGTCTGTTTGTAGAGTAAGAAATGGAACATCATAATCAAAGCCTGAAACAACAACTCGGAAGAGATCCTTTAAAACGCACATACCCATCTAGAGAACATGCTTTTTCAGCCTATGTTTCCTCTTCTCACAAGAAAAAGCTTCTTGCTTCTTCAGGAACACCTCGGTTTGGGTTCAATTTCTGCTCTGCTATTCTTCCCCTTCTCTTTTTATCTCTACTCTGGATGCAGGTTAAGGAAGTTGGAGAGCTTGACAAAGAAAAGTCTTCAGAAGTGTTGACATGTTAATGTGGACATTGCCAGTTCAGTACTGGTAAGTGAAGCTTGTTGTCCTGGGAATGCTGGGGAGCCAGATCCCATGGAAAAACAGCAAAATAAAAACATTGCCGCAACAATCATAGGAATAGTACCGGCATACCTACAGGCATACTTACAGATATACAATTCATTCAAAAGGTAAAAACTAAAGCAGTGAATAGTCTTGGAGTTATGGATATACATATCTATCTGCATCATTTATAAAACATTTAGAGTACTAAATGTTTTTTCTTGATTTTTAAAGCTTTGTTACTGAAATTTATTTCTCTTACAGTCTTTAATTTAAACTATGTATTCATAGAAATGGCTTGAAAGGAAAGCTTAAGCTTTATTTATTGGATCTTTTCTTGAATTTGAATTTTTAAATTTAACATATGTTTCTCAGTAAGGATTTACTTCTTAATGAATGAAAGTCTCAAAGGTTTCAGGAGAGATTACTTTAAATTTTTATCTCACACTTTCTTTTCCCACAGTGATCAAAAGAGTATATAGCACTCATTTGGCCTTTCCTTGTCTCCTTCTGTCCTGCATGTTGCTGCATAAGAAAAAAATTAATCATCAGGCTGAACACGACACAGTCATTGTAAAGAGTGCTGCATGTGTATGAGGTAAAATAAGAGGTAAAAGTTGGATGTCTTGGATTTTAAATGGATTGGACACTACTTTGCTAGGAACACTTGTAAATTACTTTCAAACTGCTTCTAATTTGTGCCACTCCTCTAGTGTTATTTTTGTTACAAACATTGGCTCATCAGATATGCGCTCCTATTTTCCTCACTGTAAAATTGATGGAAACCAATGGTGAAGGTATGGAAGGATCTTGAGATTTCATATTTCCATTTCATGGACCAAAGTCCCGGTCCACTAAATACTTAAACCTGCACTTTAACTATGCCAATGTTGTCGAAGACTTCCATGCTTGAAGGAGGAAAAATCTGTGCAAACAGAGGACTAAAACCACAGGGACCTGGGGTTGATGAAGTGGAGCCAAGGAGCCTCTACACACTCCAGTAATTTGTGCAATGAAGGCTGACTTACAGCTGCATAAAAACATCCTAGGGTAGGACTCTCAAGGCCTGTCTTTATTTCTTTATTTCTATTGTCCTTTAGTTTTTTCTTATATTTCTATGCCTTCAACACATGTAGTCAGAGTCCCATATCCATGTCAAAGGGCAGTGTTTGTTCTTCTGTGTCAGTGGAGATATGACTGTGTCTTCTACAGTTTTGTGCATGTTTTCATTTTCTGGAATTGTTCCTGAAAAGTGTGTAAGAACATACTTAATACTTCTTGAAAGTTGTACTGACACACTTGCACAGAAAGCAGAACATTTGTCTCCCTCCCCTTGTCCTCATTTCCTTTATGGAGAAGAAGAGTCTTCTGAGGTGAATGAGCTAAGACTAACATTTGTACCAACGATTGTTTTGCAAGATGTATATGTGATTAAATACAATAATAATTAAACAGATGATACAGGTCCCTTTTGGTGAGGGACGATGAAAACAATTAAAGAAAAAAAGAATGAACTCACTTACTATGCAGGATGGTGTTTTATAATGCAGTTTGATTCCACATTAGAGCTTCTCTTGTTGAGCTATTTCTTATGCCACTTTCAAATCCAGGCTATAATTACTTGTTCTTTTGAAAGTTTCAGAAAATAACAATCCAGCCATTTTCCAGAGTCAAGTTGGCAGAAAAATAATCTGTAGTGCACACACCAAAGCTTTGTGTCTGTTGCAATAGATTAAAATTGTCTTCTCAAGGTTTGACCTGACATTTCAAACGAGTAGCTGGAGGAGTACAGTGCATTCAGTATGGCAATGTTAAAGCACATACATCTTTCATTTTTACATTAGTATCTTTCAGGATGCAGTTGCTTATGAATTTGTTCAGTCCCCGATTATTTGTTTTGCATGGCCAAGCTCTGGTAGAGATGGGGTTATAGAGGTGGCCTCTGTGAGAAGTTGCTGGAAGCTTCCCCCATGTTCAGCAGGGCCAATGCCATATTGGGCATTGGCTCCTTCTCAAGATGGGCAGTCCACCGGCCAAGGCCAAGCCCATCCAGAATGATAGTAAGTCTCTGTGATAGCATAATTACAAAGAAAAAACATTATTATTCATTTGTAATTGTGGCCAGAGAAGACCAGGGTGAGAACATATGAGAGGAACAACTCTGCAGACACCAAGGTCAGTGGAGACAAAGGGGCAGAAGGTGATCCAGACACTGGAGCAGAGATTCTCCTGCAGCTCATGGTGCAGACCATGGTGAAGCAGCTGTGCCCCTGCAGCCCATGGAGGAGCACCACAAGGCAGAGATCCACCTGCAGCCCATGGAGAAGCCCAAAGCCAGAGCAGGTGGATGCCTGAGAGGAAGCTGTGAACCTGTGGGAAATGCGTGCTGGGCCAGGAGTCTGGCAAGGACCTGCAGACCTGTGGAGAGTGAAACCCACACTGGAGGAGGTTTCTTCATGGGGCTTGTAACCTCTTTGGAGATCCCCATTTGAGAAGGCTGGGCCTGAAGGACTGCACCCTGTGGAAGAGTGAGTCATGCTGGAGCAGTTTGTGGAGAACCTTTGCCAGTGGGATGGACTCAACTTGGAGAAATTTCTGAAGGATTGTCTCTCATGGGACCCCACACTGGAGCAGGGGAAGGACTCCTCTCCCTGAGCAGAGGTAGGAACAATGTGTGAGGAACTGACCTAACCCTCATTCCCTCTCTCCCTGCACCTCTGAGGGGAGGAAGTAGAGCTGAGAAAGAGATAGAGAGGAGGGGAAGGTGTTTTTAAGATTAATTTGACTTCTCATTATCCTGCTCTGATTTTGTTAGTAATAAATTCAATTAATATCCCCAATTCTATTCTGTTTTTCCTGTGTTGGTGTTTGATGAGTCAGCTCTCCCAGTCCTTAACTCAACCCATGAACCCTTCCTTTTCTCCCCTGTCCATTTGTGAAGGGAAGTGACAGAGCAGTTTTGATGGGTGCCTGGCATGCAGCCAGGGTCAACCCACTACACCCTATTTGAAACTGCTGATACTAACTGCCCCCACAGTTTACCAGGGCAGCATGATTTAAGAGGTTTTTGTTTCATTTTAACACTTATGTTCTCCACATTGAGTTTCAGTGCTGATTCACGTGTCCCCTGGGATTTACCTTTATATTCTTTATGACGCCTGAAGACCCAATTCTGTTCTCATACTCACCTATGAAGCTTCATTTCTGATCTATTGTGCCATGTCTTCCCACTTTGACAATCACTGGTTCTTTCTCATCCTACTGAGTTGAAGGTTGTCACCATGCCTGTCACTTGGTATTTCCATGACATCTAGACATTAGGCTTTGACACTTTCTCTTCTCCTTTCAGCTCTCTACATGTTGAGTTTTTGTTCCATGAGTATTCCTGCAGACTCTCTCAATTTATTGCTCTTTATCTTTTGGAGTCTCTGTCCCCATCCCAACAGATTCACTCGCCAGTTTGCATTCTTATCTTCTCCTGTGGCCTGTGTTTGTCTCTGGGTGACTATACTTGTGCTCCTGCTCTGTTTTCAGTCCCATGTTGCAGTTAATACTGCATTAGACATTTATTCTACCAACACTTGTTCTTCTACCTTCCTTGATAACTAGCTGTATTTCTCCCTTGCTGCTTTGAAACTATTGACTCAATCCTCGAATTTCCAACTCCTCCCACATCTCTCTGCCCAGTGTGTCACTAAGACAGCATACTCATGAAGTACAGCATAAATGCTCTCTTTGCAGCTCATTATCTTTTATACAGCTGTTTTCATTTTACGCCTTTTGAGGTTCTGACATCCATGGTGCATGCATTGAAGACATTTCCTGCAGAATACCTTTTCTCATGCAGCAACCCAGCTGAAATCCTTAGCCAGGCCATCATCTCCTTATGTGTTTACAGCAAAAGCCTTTTCTCTGGCTTTGAGAAATAGTCCTTGGAGCTGTGCAGAAAGTAAAAAGTTCAAATTTTTCTCTTGGAGGTGTTCCTTTAAGATGTCAACCATAATCGCATTATCTTCACTTCCAAACTGCTCAAATTCTCTTGCTTTTCTTTTGTTTATTAATTGGTATTGAAAAATTATACCTTACACCGGAAGAGGTCTTCTTAGAAGTTCTATTAGTTTGCAAGATTTATTTTAAGAAAAGAACTGCACTTTCCCTGGTGTGCCTGTATACATTTGGGAGGAACTCTCTACAAGGATCTGCAGCCCTCCTTCACTCTCATCATTTGGATGCTCTTGTTCAAGTGTTTGCAGATGTTGTAGCAGCAGATAAGGTGCTGTTGTGTGCTGCTATGTGATCTCTTAGTGTTTTCTCTCTGGTTGCTTTTGCAGCTGTGCTTAGACTGTATGCTTCTTGAGGAAGCATCCTGAGTGTGTGTTCACATGGTGTTGAGTTCCTACTCTTTGTTATTTACATTGAATAACTTGAGACATTTCAAGGACTTCAAACACTGAAATAATAAGAGCTATAGCATCTCAGCCATGAATTTACCAATTCTGTAATTGGGGTAGAGTTTGGAAGTTCAATGGATTTACTGTAAGTTTTCAGTCTCTGGTATCCTGAGTATCAGTTCACCCATGAGCACCAACTTTGGAAGGAACTCAAGGGAGTAATAAAAAAAAAAAAAGCTGTTTATTTTTACAGTACTTTTACATCATAAAGTGTTCTGTCATGACTGAAACCCTTATTAATGGCCTAGTTCTTCTGGTACGAACAGAGGAATGAAAGTGTAAGAAATAATAGTTTTATTGATGTAACTATTTACATTAACTGAAAGTGTGATTTCTGCATACTTAAGAGGACAATTCAATTGTCTGTTCACATGTCTGTCTGGCTTCTTACTGTCAGGCAGCAAATATGACAGCAATAATTTCATATGAAACCTGTTTTATTCCTATTTGAAGCAGAATTGTTGGCTAAAGTAGTGAGTGACATTCCTTGGAAAGAAATTGTAGTTGTTTCTGCCTGCTTCAAAGAAAACAAGAGCTCCAAGTAGCCATTTTTTTGAAGAAGTGGGGTGGAGATCATTTAAAAAAAATTTTATTTTTCTCTTTATTATGTGCACTAAAAGGAATGAGAGTCATAGTGAGTGAGAAAAACATTTCTTCATGTGTGCCTTTTAGGAAAAGCATTTTTTTGCCATCAGATCAAACCTTGCATGAATTTACTGGGGTTTTTTTCCATCCACACAAGGTGCTATGCATTTCTATTTTGGCTTTAGAGATGACAAATCGCAAAGCAATTAAATGAAAATGATGCACCATTGACCTATTATGTAAAATGTAAGATCTTAAGGCATTTTCTTACAAGACGAAATAGGGTTCTTACAATCTAGTTGTAACCACGTAAATTTAGGAACCAAAACTCCTTCTGCCATAAGTTGAGTAAAATATGTATTCCCAGTGGAAGATTCAGGTTGTGGAATAGGATGGTAGAATGTTTCAAGCCAAGGATAGCAACTTTACTGATTATGTGAGGACCCCACTCAGTCTGCTTAGATGAGAAAACCAGCTTTGACCATGAACCTCATCCGTAGTGTCTAACCAGCCACTCATTTGCTCTGACAGGAATAATGAGAAGAGCTATTTAACTGTATGTGCAATCTGAAGCGAAAAGACACTACATAGAACAGACTTTAATGCTAATTTTCCAATATTCATCGTCAGGCTAACACTGGATTTTCTAAAAAGGGGGAATCATTATTGACATAATACTGCAAGTGCTTCAGCTGTTTGCATGAAGAGTAGATTGCTTCAGGATGAAGGTTCTTGTCCTTGTTCCTGCCAGGACAGGACTAATTTTTGCAGTAGCCAGGAGAAGGCACGGCTAGGATCTGGGGGTTATTTTATTCCACTTCATTTCATTTTCCAGGGTTAGGGGAAGGGGTCCCTTCGGGGTTGCAGAGTATGGCAGTGGTTGCCATATTATTGGGCTCCGCAGGGTGAGCAATAAACTGAGAATTGTTCTCTTCTCTCTTGTAGACTTTGTTATTAGTCTGATTGGTCTTCTTATTATATTGATGTTTCCAATAAATTGTTCTTTTCTCAACTTGTGATCTTTACTTTTTGTGCTTCCAATTCTCCTCTCCAGCCACCTGCAGGGATAGGAGGAGGGAGGGAGGAGAGAGCAAGCAGAGCATGATTTCGTGTTTCAGTGGGAGTGCTAAATTGGGGAATAACTTTCATAAGCCATGACACTGCTTCAAGCTATTGTCCTTTCACTTGCTATGAGATCAAGACATGGTTTCAAAATTATACACGGTAGAGATTACACACTGCTTAAAAAACAGAATTAGTTCGGGAAAACAGACAGGACAATTTTTAAAGTTCTTCAGAAATAAATCCAGAAATGCACAAAGACTTTGTAATTAGCAGAAATTAACTTTTAATGATATTATTCACCTAGAATTAGTTCTGGGTAGGAAATACTTTCCAGTCTGAAAAAACATAGGAGACACATACGGTGTTCCTGCTCTGTTTTGAAAAAAGAAGGGACTGGGGAGCAAAGGGCCGAGTGTACTATTTTCGTTCAGCCCAGAATAAGCAGTTATTCAGGAAGTGCCAGACTGAATCCTTCTCTGCCTGAGCAACCAACAAACTTGTTGGAGATCCCTGAGTTATTCCCTTTGCTCCCAGGCTGTGGTGCCTCTGTGATTCAACTCATGCTCCACAGGTTTAATCAAAGATTTTGTCACACAGATGTTACTTATTTCTTGACACAGAATGTAACAGATAAAGAATGCCCATCTACGTATAATTAGATTTGAGGAGAAATTCCTCTCTAATTCTTCATATCACACTGATTGGTCACATATTTTCCAGTTATTAGCACTTTGAAAATGTAGCAGCTTTCTGGATAGTCTGTGCCAAAAGTCCAAGATTTTTTAGTCTAATTTGATGATGAGTGTATTTTCCCATTTTAGACTACTTTTAGCATCTTCCTGTCTTTTGTTTTGACTTCAGAGCAATGCCAGAGTCTTCAGTTCTTTCAACTTAACATGTTGTCTTTTGATGAGTAAAGATTGTGTCAGCAATATTTTTATACATACGTATAGACACAAATGTGTGTATATCAATTTATCGAGAAATATATATAGATACAGATAAAATGCACATATATAGATAAGTGTGTGTGCATAAAAAATATATATATACTTATGAACCTATCTATATTTTGCGTGTAACCTCAGGAAGCTATAGGCCTTTTGTGACAAAAAGGAAATTTTAAAATTATTTGCATAACGTAATTATAAAAAATACAAGATAAATTACCAATAAAAAACATCAGGATGTGATGAATGCAGTCTTTTAAAGAAAAATTCTGTGAGGTGTGTGCTTCTAACAAATAAAGAATCTAATGCTGCCTGTAATTATTGATAATAACAACCTGTGTCATATGAAAGGGGTTTAACTTCTGCCAGGGGTACATATTTTTCCCAACCAGATTACCAAAGGGTGTTGAGTTTTACTTTCTTATCTTTTAAAGATATTCTAAAAAATTACGAATTTACTACTGGATGAGAGAAGATGTAATGTGTAATAATTAAGAAAAACATTAAGATTGAATATTATGTCAAATTAGAATTATTCCTTTTTAACCGTAACTTTGGAACAATGAAAAAAACCCCTTCTTATTAGTAATAATTTCTAGAAGGAAATCCAGTTACAACTTTCTCTTTCAATAAAAAAAAAGGAATTATGAAAAAAATTTCCAAGCCGCACCTAACTAAATTCACACTTTTGTTGGAATTAAAATAAAAGTTGAAATATCAAGATTTTCCCTCCTTCTTGCATAAACTTCTTCATGTATGTTGTGTGAACTGCCTTTACTGTTGAATAAGAATACACATACCCAAAAACCTGTTAGCCTTTTGGAATAAATAGCTGTCTATTATCCATATCTTTATTAAACTTCAAACTTTTTTGGTCATGAGGAAATTACATAGATAGGTCTCCATAATGACTGTAACATTTCAGAATGGCAGCAGCTGTGTTAAAATGCTCACCTACCCTGTTATACTGCAACTATTTCCTCTCAAATCTATATTGTGTAATTTTCAATTATTCTTAAAAGTTCAATTAGATTCACCCTCAAGCAGGATTAGGTGCATTGCATATTTAAACACCAACTGGCATAATATGTAGTTCTATTACTTCTCCTTACACATAAGTGTTAAATAAGACCAAAAATACAGCTTGCGTATCGTAGATGTCTCTTGTCAATCAATCTTAGTCTTTCACCAATAGCAAATGTTATCTCTGCCTGCCATTGTAAAATGAAGAGACCTTTCCATTAAAAGATGATTCTTAGTCTAGTCTCATGGGCATAATTTAATGTCCTCCCAATATGATTATGACCTTTTTTCTGTGTTGTGAAGTTTAGTAGATTTGGGGATTTATTGTTTGCTTGTTAGTTTTTAAATTCTGTCTTGCATAAACAGGAATATTTTGAAAATGTTGTGTGTTTTTTTCTAAAGTTTATCTTTAGCATCTAAAGGTTTCTATTTTCTGACATCATGAAATAACAAACTAAATCCATCCAGACAACCATGGGAAGAGAGGTGAAAAGCCAAGAAGTTTAGATCAATTGTAATGTATGATAAGCATACAGTTGTTGAGGTCTGACCCTGGCCAAATGCCAGGCACCTATGACATCTGCTCTCTCTGCTCTCCCCTGCCACAGCTGGGCAGAGGTGAGGGAAACAAAAGTTAATGCACACACACAAAGGGCTCATGAGTCGAGATAAGGAACCGGGAGAAAGACACACTGAGGACAAAAAAGGTTGAAAACTTAGAGTTGCAAAGTCATTTATTGCTAACCTAACCCAAAACAGAGTCGGAGGAAGATAATGAGAAGTAAAAACAAGCTCTTAAGGCACCATTTCTTCAGTCACTCCTCTCCCTCCTTCCCACCAGCAGCATCTTTGTGCCTCCCCCACCCCCGCAGCCCCCCACTAGCAAAAACTGGGCTAAGCAAAACCAACACATTGTAAAAGAGTTGCCTTCTGTTTTCCTTTTTGCAACATACCTGGCAGGATAGTCTCTGCAAAGAGAATTGTCAGCTGCTCAGGCTTGGTGGGAATAGCCAGGTGCCTCCCCTGTGGTAGAAAGTTTCACACTGAATGACGCACTGCTATGGATCATGGGACACGTTGGGTGTGGGAATGAATGCCTTCAGGCCTATGTGTGAATGTCTGGGTGCTTTCCCAGAGGGGAGTTTCACAGCTGAACAATTGATGTAAGGACATTGGCATCATAAAAAGCACTATCCCACCTTGCAGGATTCGCCTCTTACCAGTCTCTTCCCTGATCTTGTCCAACACTCATCTGAAGCCTCTGGTGAAAGGTGTGCACCTACTCTCCACCTGGGTGGTTACTGTGAATGGTGAATTGTTTGAGTCATTAACCATTGATATTCCAATCTGTCACTGGCATGGACAGTCATGTCAGGCTTTTGATGAGAATAAGGATGGCTAACCGGGAGTAACACACTCTTTTCTGCACTGGACATGGGAAGGATGGATTTGAAGCCAGTTGTTACAACCTAGGTATTGCCTACTACACAGAATTTTTGTTCAGACAAGAAATATATCAGTAACTTTGGAGTGAATTTCAATGCCATTATAATACTCTTGGTTACAAGGTCTTGCAATGACTTAAGTAAAAGGTTTTAAAGTCGTTAAATACTTCATGTGTATGTTCACACAAGTATTGTGTATGGCAATTAGCTATATTACATTGGCTGATGCTGCAGCTACGACTAAAGATTTTTCAAGTATAAGTCACCATAACTGTACTTGAGTATATTTAATGACATAAATCAGATACTTCTAGGAAGAAGCAGTTAAGGTGTACACGGTGAAGTTCAATTTGTCTAGGGGTCCCTTATGCATAATAGCAGGTTTTTAATACCACTGATTTGGAGTATCTCCTCACATTCTTAGAAGTGGTTTTGTGATTCTTACAGCAGGTATCCAACACTACACAGACATAAACATTATCAATGGAAATCAACCTATACAACTGGTGAGGCCGAATTTCTTCTTGAGTGGGGATGTAAAAGATAACTTTTCTCAAAATCCTTTGTTCTGATATTTGGTTTTCATGATGTTGTATCCATCCTCAGTTTTTCCCTGATTCTGAAGTATTTTGAAGTCTTCAAGAGCCATCTGGATACAATTCTGCACAATGTGCCCTAGAATGACCTGCTTTAGCTGTGAGGTTGGACCACTATGGTCCCTTCTGACTAGACCCATTCTATGATTTTTAGATTAAAGAATTTAATTTGTGACTTCGAGTTTGTGTTCCCTCAGAGCTGACTAATGTGGAGCTGGTGACAAGAATGCATTAAGTATTTTATCAAACTTAATTCTGACATTTTTGCCACAGGTGCCCAGCTGAAAACACAGCACTAATGTTATTGTTCATGAGCTGCTAAAAGTTCATAGAACTGCTGGAACTTGAAAGAGCTTGCTTTGGGTCTGTTTAAAGAAATTTATTACATTACCAGAATGCTACAAGGTAGCAGAAACACATATGTAATTTGAGAGTTTGTCACTGCCCCTACAAAAAGCTACATTTTTTAAAATTTAATTAAATTAAATCCTTCATATGCATACACATTACTGAATCAGAGAGGACTTGGAGGCTCAGATATTGCTTATTTCAAGTATTATGCATTGTTCAGCCTTAGCTACTGATAGATAGTTACTATGTTTTCCTGCTGACATAAAACTTCTTCACATAATTGCTGACTGACAACACTGCTTTTGATAGGGTAGACCACATCACAATGCATATGACACTGAAGAAATTTTCTGAAGTCTCCTCCCTGCCTCTCTACCAAAATCTTTTTATTTGCTACTCTGGGAAGGCTGCAAAATGTTCTGAACACAGCCTATAAAGAAAATATTTGGACAGATATGAAGCTTCTCTTTTAATGATATTTTACACAGAGGGGATTTGTAGGCTGGAGCATATCCTAACACAATTTGTTGTAGGTTACTAGGAAGACAGCTGCACTGTTTATATTTCCCCCTTTTACACTTTTACTTGTGGGCCTATTCTAAGCTATGAAAACAACATGAATAACACAAAGATACATAAATTTTCCATCACCCCTTAGGCAATGGTGAAACAATCTTGCTGGTCACAGGAGTAAAAGAGTGAGGATTACAACTTTATGACAGAAGGTTTGAAGCAGAGGCAGTGGGGGCATGTGATGTCCCCCTCTCAGCACCTCCTGTGGTCCTCTTCTGAGGATGGATATTGTGAGGCATTTCTCTGTGCAACAAGGAGTAACCAAAACAATGCACAGGTTCTAATGTTTTAGTTCCATGTGAGAAGTAAACATTTGCCTCCAATGTAACTATCTCTTAATCACAATGGCTTTTCAAGCTGTTTTCTCCTGGGGAAAATGTTGGTACCTCTATTGTGGTGGAAACCACTGTTTGATCCTCCTCATGGTCTGACAAAATTTTTTATTACTTGACTAATCAGCAATTATACCTGTGGCAAAAAGGCTGTGTTCTTGCCCTAAATATTTCACTGACTCTCTGGTCAATGACTAGGACTTTGTTATCCAGCCACTGGTATTTGGAGTAAAATTTGCAGAAACTTCTGAATTCTGTGTGTTGATTACATGTTAATAAGCTGAGTGAGGTTATTAATGCTCACCCTGATGCAACAATTTTGTTTAGATTTCTGGTTTTGTAAGTATGGTAAGTATCCTTGGCAGTTATAAAGTAGAATTTCATACTTTTGAAATATGACAATACTTTTCCAATGAATTAGTTTATGGATGATATTGTTCCTTGCCTGTGTTACACATTTACTTGTAACTGATTCTTTCTGGAAGTTTCAGTTAAGGTTAGAGTTTACCACATACCTCTACTTTTCTTTTATATGAGTGATGGGTAAAGACCAAAACATTTACAGAGAGTTAATTCTCTTTATTACGTTGTATTTTATAACCAAAGGAGTTCTTAAATGTATGTAATGGATGCCCAAAGTCAATGTGAGAACCTAATATTTTTTTTAACATAAATGCATGAATGAGTGCTTGAGGAGCAGCTCTTGCTACTTTTAGATATGGTGAATAATAATTTACTTAGTAACAAGGCATATCTGTCATTTAGATAACTTGTTGAGTAGGAAGCCATTCAGCTGAAAAAGGTTATGTGACTTCAGTTCATAAATTTGTGTGTTCAATACAAGTGTATTTGGTTTGCTGCATATAGCTATGCATTAAACATAAGTTTGATCAATTGATATGTTGTCCTTGTTTTGCTGCTATTTAAAAATTGTAGTTAGCTTATGGGAGCACTGAATAAATATTATTTATTCTACTACTCACAGAGTTCAGGCTTGGTTTTCATTTGAGGCACTATGCAAATTAGTACTGTCATCTCTGTGTTGTATGACTAATGAGAAAGATTTTGGAAGGCGAAAGATGATGTGGCAACTGGCAGTAAAAATTGTACCCTAGGTCATCTGTGAACTTGAAGTCTGTTGAGAAGCATGGAGCCTTCAACGGCTGTTATCAGATCCAGAGTCTCAATACATTCACTAAGTATATTTACCACAATATGCCGGTTAGTGGGTGCAAAATAGTAATTTTCTATATGAATTCTGATCTTTGAGTGAAGCCAAAGGCGGGATTTGGTAGAGTAAGGTGGTAGCTTAGCATTACATATGCTCTCACTTTTTAAGTTTGTTCCTTCCATACAGAAGGAAATGTGAAGGTGTTTGAATGCATTCCCTAAAAAATTGATATGTAGTGAACTACTACTGTTGTGAGCCAGCGTATGGTTCGGATGGGATTTCCTGAGGATTCATATAAATATCACTAATTCTGAACTGCAGCATTACTGTGTGATATTTTGAACAAATATTGCTTCTGTCTTGTTCTGAAGTAAAACTCTATTTACTACGTCATATACAGATTTTTTTCCACTTTTGCTAATGTCTCCCAGAAGACACTGTTTTTGCAGGTGCTCCCTGACCTCAGCTTTGTCCTAGAGTGTCTTTAAGTTTGACAAAAGAAATGTAACAACAGCAACAGTCCTTGCTGCCCCTTGATGCACCTATTTTGATGGGGATTTTGCTCTCAGAGATGCTGTCTTGCAAGAGAGAAATTATAAGGTTTAAACTCAAAAAGAATCAGGATCTAACAAAATTCAGGGATAGTTAGAGGAAGACCCAGAGGTTTCTGAAACAAAGGAAATTCTTGAATTATGGCTGATTTATAAGTGGGAAAAACACTTTCTTACTGTTTTTGTGTATAACTGAACATAAAATGACAAAAAGAATGGTTACATAACCAGCAATCAAATATTTTTCATTCAGTGGCAGGGCAAGAGAGACCTTTTTGTTTATGATTGCATGTTTGCTTTCTTATTCATGAATTCATATTGCTTTTAATATTTTTTCTACAATTTTACAAAAAGATGAATAATTTTCATTTAAATAATCTGAAAAGGTATTGTCTTTAAATGGAATTGGATGTCATATCTGTTTATAAAGCTGCACATATGTATCTTCTTTAATTTTTCCTGGGAAAATATTCTGTGACTCTCCTGTTCTATGATAGTGTCTCAAGTTAGATAAAGGCAGTGGGCAGAGATGCTCAGGAAAAAAAAAATGCCAAAAAGTTACTCTAAGGCAATTTTCTTTGTGGGGGCTGTTATACTAATAGCAGTGCAGACAGCTCCTCCAAGTACCTGTATTCACCCTCTTCCAGCAATGTCTGTAGGAACAGAAAATTCCTGCAATAGCCTTTAAACCATTTTACGAAACTGTAGATTTTATTAACTAGCATTGATAAATTCCTGACTTCAGTGCAGATTCCCAATACATAATAAATTTCTGCTAACCTAGGGGACTACTTAAAACCGACCTACAATACAGTCTCCTGTTGTTCAACCCAAAGACTCGATAATTTTCAACAAAGCAAATCAAAATAAATTTGATTATGCGTAGTGGCTTTACACATTCTCAACAAATTATTTCTTTGTGATTTTTCTTTGGTTATACACAGTTGAAAAAACTTTACCTAGGTAAACATCATATATAGCGAACTACTTGAAAAATTGAAGGTCCATAAACTGCGGCTTTGATTCTGTCTCTTGTCCATTAATCATGCTAAGGACTTCTGAAGAGAGCAGTATTTAATCAGTTCCTGTCATAGCAGAGTCGGATGTTGTTGCTATGTGCTGTCGTGTTCACAAATAGTTGAAATAGTGCACTGTGGGATGTGAAAAAGACTTTTATTTATGTTAACCATTTTTATGTTAACCATAATAATATTTACATTCTTATTTCCTCTCTGTACAAGGGTTAAAAAAATATTGTGTTTCTACCAAATTAATTAATTGCTTTCTTACAGGTTCTCTCCATTAAGTAATACTATTCTGAGGATACCATTAACTATAATATATTCATGAAAAACTGCAAGCTTTCGGGGTAATTGTTAATATCTATTAGTGCCTTACACACGCTACTGTGAATTAGCTCAGTTGAGTGAGTGTGAAGTATCACCTGAAACATCTGTGTGGACAATCCCTAACCTGGCCTAGTCTTTCATGATGGCCAAACAAATGCTCATCTAACTACACATTCTTATATCTAATTAAGTAAATTTTATTTTTCTGTGATAGGCTTTTGAAAGTGGAGTTCATTAGAAGCACTGATTCTCTTAACAAAGTAGTCTTGTGTTCATTGTGTGGGCAGTCAGGCAGAAGCACTGTCTAGAGAAACATGTTTTGTTTGCTCCAGGCACAGATACAGAGAATTTGAACAGCTTTTTTGCAAAGCATATGTGCATTTCAGAAAGAACCTACAGGTCTAAAAGTAGCTGCCAGAGTCTTATCTCAAGGCAGAAACTGTACCAAAAGAATCAGCGGTCACTGGTGTTTCCTTTGGGACAACTAGAACACAAACACAACAAGAGTCACAGATGTCTTGCTGAGGCAAATGCATAGTTTATCTGTAATAAATAAAAATCAACAAGAAACAGAACTGATCCAATGAGAGGCTGAAATTAAACTACTATAATTTGGTGCAATTCTGATAAGTGATGAATTAGGGGAAAATGCCTCACAAAGCACATTAAAAACTAAAGTGAGAAAAGCATCCTGTTGCTCTCTTTTTTTCCTGCACATTTATAAATACAATGTAAATG
The DNA here is from genome assembly GCA_036785705.1 of Acanthornis magna. Classification (NCBI taxonomy): domain Eukaryota; kingdom Metazoa; phylum Chordata; class Aves; order Passeriformes; family Acanthizidae; genus Acanthornis; species Acanthornis magna. The sequence continues at coordinate 1,014,358 of JAWUZG010000107.1, read as the reverse complement.
AGTGGTTTATAAATAGTGTTCTCTATTTGTGTCACATCATAAGGTACCACACAGCACACAAAAAAGCACGCTTAATTAAATTGTGGAAGTTAAAAGATTTCTTTATTTAAGAGCATATTTTTATAGAGTCAAAGTGGGAGGACAAAAGTGTAAGAAGATATTTGTAATTGCCATAGCAGCATGCTGAACAGAACAGAGATATCAGTGTAAATGAGACAAGTGGAGAAAACACCTTTTTTATTTCACTAAACCTATTGCAAACAGTAGTTGGTTCAGTCTTCAAGACCTTCCTATGCTGTTGCTTGGACAAGAAACAGAGGAAGAAGAAGATTTGCTAATTAGATGATGTTCTATTTGCACTTAGTTAAATCTTCTGACCTCAGTCAATTTACTGATTTTTTTATAACTTTGTGTACATCTGTGTGTGCGTGCTTTGTCAGAATTCTACTTAGTATAGAGGTTGTTTGGTTTCTTTTTCCTGAATGAACATACACCTGGAATAAGAGAAATATAATATTAGATTTCTTTACAAAATGAAAGCCAATACCCGTTTTTATATTGGTTTCCTATAACAAGGAAACTCATAGAAATGCACCACAGCTCACTTTTTAGTCCCATTAGACTAATCTGCACTCTTGAATCAAAATTCCAAGTAACTGATGATTAAAATTTTCTAGTTGGTGGGAGAGATCAGAGGTTTGATTCGTTTAACTCTTTTTGAGATATTTCAGTTATAGCTAAGATACAACGGAAAATTCAGCACTGTAAACACTGGTTAAAACTGTTAGTATTTCTACTAATTTGCAAGAGAGTATGTGTCTTATCCTACAAAATAATAGTGTTGTTGTGACATTTGTCCTTAAATCTCTTTCATTTTTCATACAGAGATGGAAATAAAGTGAAGGGCATGTTGAATCCTGAATTTTTTTAATCTTCCAGAAGCGTTTCAAAATTGGAAAAATGTTATTTTCATAATTCTTAGTAATTTCTACAATTTTCTGAAGATATTAGAAATTATATGATAACAGAAAACACTTACTGGACAGATACACAAGAATAGGCATCCTAACATATTTCATCCAAAATACACAACAGTCAAGGGAAGGATGTATAGTGCTGCTAGAGTTAAGGTCACAGAAGTCTTTTATAAACAGAGATACATGCAGTTGATTGCATAGAAATTTTTTGGGATTTCTTTTTAAAAAGACTGTATCTTTTCCTTTAGCACCAGCCTTATTCTCCACTGAAGTTAAAATTCTCAAAAAAGCATTCTCAGGAGTTCATATACAGCAATATATACAAATGTCATCAACATAAGTCATGGAAGTTCCAGAATTTCCTGTATTTAGCTTTTTTTAAATGGTTGCTCTTTCAGCAAGGTATCTATGCTCCTATCCAGTCAAAACTAAACAGTCACTGAGCAAATGCTTGAATTAACAGTTCTGAGACCACAAATTCATAGTCTGAGGTTTGTAGGGGTGACAGGTATTAAAATTGAAATTACTATTTTTTATGATTGGGAGAATGTTTTATTATGAAAATGTAATGTAGCAGTTAACTGTCTGCCAATATAGTGTTTAAAAACAGTATCGGTTGATATAGTAATGTACCTCTCCCACTTTTATTATTTCTCTGTACAGGTTAAAATTCAAAATTTACCATTTTTGAGTGAAACAGAAAAAAGAGAAAAGAAGAGAAGGCTTTTGATAGTCTGAAATAAGGCAAATGAAAACAGGGAGCACAAACAACCTCTTTAAAAGGTTTGTTTGATGTTTTACTAATTATGGTATAGCATCTTCTGATCAGAGTTCTTCAATCCCCACTGAATTAATTATTGCTTTAATTTTAATAGCACAGGAGAAATATGGATGCTGTAGTTTGGGTTGAGGGTGTTCAGAGGTCTTTATGCCAAAAAAAATTATTGATGGCAAGAACATAAGGTTTGGTCCATCACTTCTGTTGTGAATTTGAGGTATGTTTTATTTTAGGAATGAAAGTAGTAAGCTCAAATGCAGACTATGCATACAGTGATGAGCTACTGAGTTTGTTCTATTCTATTTTTGTTCTAAGAAGATCAGTATATTCCAATTTATTTCTATTTTAGACGTTGCCAGTTATTTTAAATATTTCTTTTGGACGATGACCCATTTGGTTGGCTTGCTTGTAAAGCAGGAATGGAAAATTGCATTTAGTTTATCAGCCAGTTCAGATCTTTGCCCTTGATTTTCAGCAATAGTTGTGAATCAGTCATGCAGCATCTTCTGTAAGATTATTGAAATGCTGCAGCTGCAAAACTCCTGGAGGGAAATGTAAGGAGATGGAAATCAAAAGACAAAAGGATGAAATCAATATGAGACAAGAGAGGTGGGAAATGAATGCCGGTCAAAGTGAAAGTCTACGTGAAGAAATCATTCTCCAACAGCAGGACAAAGGAAATCTGAGATCCTGAATACTACTTGTGGATGAAATATTGGGAATAAAACATTAGAAACACAAATGAGGGGTTTTGGGGGATGCTGTGTTCAGTTGCATGCACACCTAATGCTTCATGCCTTGAAGAAAATCAGCCAAATGCAAAGCCCAGGATAGTCTGTCCCAGAGCTGCCTCAGAGCACACAGTGCCCACAAAAAACCCTCTGGTGTGCAGGTCTTCTCCTGCAGACTCATAAATACTCTCCTGACACCTTTCACAGGAGACTCCTCTTGACGTTTTGCTAGTTCTCCAGGAGCCATGAGAAGAGGAAGTTACCAGACTGTTTGGGGGTTGCAGGTTGTGCTGCTGTCGGTGGTGGTGTAACAGGTGCTGTGGATCAAAAACTTCTACCTGCCTGCAGGCCAGGATGTGAGGCAGGGTGGGTGCAGGAGAGCTCTGCCTATCCCTTCCGCTGAGGGAATATGCTGTGGGTAGTTGGGTAGTCCTGTTCAGACACTAAAGGGGCAGTGGTGCCCAGCACGGCTGTTCTGCTTTGTGGCCTAAGGCCCATTTATGTCCAGCTCTTTCATTTCAGCTGTATAAGGGAATTTTGTATATTATCCTATTCATGTACTATGCAAAGTAAATGTGTTTGTATGTTCAGTGGTTGCAATGTTGGATGCTTGGATTGTAAACATGTTGAAAGGTGAATGAATAAGTATGATTCATTACACAGATTATCTGGTTTAATACAACTCTGAATGGAATATCAAACGGTCTTTAAAAAATAGATGATACCAGCACTCCACTGCTATTCTGATTACAACATGGTGTTGCTGCTCACTGAAGTTCTACTCTACTCTATCTTCTAAGAATAGGCAGCCATCAAAATATATTAACAGTAGACTTTATTAATATCAGCTGAACAAGGAAAGTCAATGGTAGTAGACAACAAATACAAATGCTAATCTGCAAAATTCTGCTATGTTAAATATATGTCAGTTAAAATTAATATAGGGACTATATGCTGTTTTGAGACGAAGTACAGAAAAGTGAATAAGGTCTTGATTATTATTTATTATTATAAATTATATATTTTCTTATTATAAAATGTTTAAAACAGTGACAAGAAAAGTTCTTCAAAAAAGTGGATGCTGGGCACTAATAGTCCATTTCACATATACCTCAAGATCTTAAATAAGACATATGAGATACTTGATTAATCTAACTTCGTATTTTAGAAGCTTCCTGAACTATCACTATAACAATTATGGGGTTCTTTATCAAAATTTGTATTGTGATTCAGATTTTTCTACCTTCTGTTGTGTTGCATGCATACAACTGATCATCTTTGATTAAGATCCTAGACAAATGACCGAGAATTACCCTTTAAGTTGTATTTACAGAGTGACCAAAGCTTGTAAGGTTGAAGTTCTGAGCTTTTATATTTTGACTTTAGTCACTGCTCAGCTTACTAGAAAATGACTTGTGGGACTAGATCTGAGACCAGCTGAGAGCCAATGAAAACTAAATGTTATTTCTATTGTTGCACACTATGCAGATACCAAGACAAGGCAACAAATATTAAGAAAATATACCGAGGAAAAATACAATCTGTGTTATAGAAATAAACCAAGTCATGTTTAAGTTATGCTTAACCATACAGGGACTTAATAAATCCAGAGAATTGGCTGATGGAGTATATCAAATGACTATGATAGTCAAGATATTAATTTCTAGCTGTGTAAATCTTCAGTTTTAGTAGGGCTTACATACAGATGTCTGGTGAATCATTTTTCTGCACTGGCAAATCCAGTAGGGTTATTTACTCCCACAGCTGCCTCCAGCTCATCAGAGTGCTAGTTCTACTACTCCGTAAGTCTAAGGCATTGCACTAAAAGTATGTCTTTCAGTCCTCTTGTCTCATGATAGGTCCTCCTTTGTCACTCCAAGCTCCTATTTTTTTCATCATTTTTAACACTTTGAATAGCTCTTTTTTCCTTTTTTTTGTGATTTTCCCATCAAATACAGTACCAGTAATACAAAGACTTTCAAGAGGAGAAAAAAGGCCAAAGAAAAGGCATATTCATTTGAGTGAATCACAAGCATATTTCGTTTAAGTGTATTTAAGTTGTTGCAAATCTAACTTACCTATAATTTTAATTTGAGGTTTGTTTTTGGGGTTTTTTGGGTTTGTGGGTTTTTTTACTCTTTTTTTTTTTTCAGTTCAGAGAAACTTGAAAGTAATCTGTATGGTTATAACACATCCATGCGAAAGATAACAAGAATTAATACTCAATCAAAAACTCTCCGGAGATTAGCGATTATCAGTGTCCTTCAACTTGAAGATCGGCAAAATACTTTCCATGGAATTGTAAATTCTTCATATAGCAAACTCAGGTCTGTGATTAATCATTTTTATTCTCATAGCTTTCTTCTACCCTCCAAAAGGATAGATCTGTCCTGATCTGGATGCTGTAGACCTGTGCCCTCCTCAGTGGGCTGCTGCATCTGCCAACCCTGTGCTGTCAGCACTGGTTCACCTTCCCCGGCAAAACAACCTGCCCTTACTGCTTCCTGGCACGTGTGTAGAAAACTGCCAATAAGAGCAATTTAGCCCAAAGCAGTGAACATTGCCTAGGAGAAGCAGAAGTTCTTTTTAATGCTTTCTGCCCAAGCCCACAATCAGGAAAAAAATGGTAGAAGTATGAGATATATTTTGTTATTTTCTGGCAGTTCTCTGTTGGCACCTGGCAAGTAAAGCCAGAGTTAAATTTAATTTCTTATATTTTTCATTGTATGAGAATTGTTTGGGGCTTTTGCCTCTGGAAGGATAATTTGGTGACCTAGCAATCATACGTAAAAAGTGAACATTTTCTTTTTATTTATATATTATGTTTTTTCTCAGCTGAAGTTTCTAGAATATAAAGAAGAACGATTATACGTGAAGTATGCCAACTGAAATGTCATCCTTCATTTGAATTTAATCTTTGACATTTCCCATGAAAGTGGTTGTGCTAGGATATTAACATACATTGGCAGAGATCTGAAGTAATTAATATGTACAAGAGAAGCTCCTAACAAAACAAAAAAGGGAATAGCTTGCAAATATTAAACTCAAAAAGGTCTTTGATATAACCATTGTTGACAACATCTGCTTTTAGACAGGAAGATGGCATAAACAACATTGAAGTAAAGATTGGGACCAGATTTGCGCTAACTTGGTAATTCAGATGCTCTTAAAATGTGAGGAGGTTTAAATTCTACTTATGCTAAATTTTGAGTCTGCTAATCAAAATCCGTGTCTACAGATATCAAGTGTGAGGGCATAGGAAACTTCTTTTTTTTCTAAGGTTCTATTTAAAATTCTGTTTTTCCATTTTCTCTGTTACAGAGCTTCTGTTGAAGGTTTGTTGAAATTACATACATCAGTTAAAACATGCCTAAGAAGTGAATGCAGCATGAGGTTACCAGAAAGTTGGGATGCCAAGAAGGACAATCTGTCACCTCTATTATAGGTGGCTCCTGCATGGCACTTTGCTAGGTAAAATCTGCTGCAGAAGGAAGGCAGAGTTGCTATTTCTTACATACATGCATGGTGGCCACACATACTGGAAATGCTCTCTCCTGAGAGCAGTGAAATGGATGTCAGAATGTTCTCCAGGTTAACTTTGCATCAATATCAAGAGTCCTAAAGGCTCCCCAAAGTTTACCATGTTTACCTCCCATATTCCTTTGCACATCAAATGGAAATAAGGTATTTCTCTATCTGAGTATCTGAGTTTGTCAGCCGATCACATGGATAAAGTCTCACTTAACCAAAACACAATACGGTGTTTTGTGTATCCTTCTGAACTCTGAAACAGGGCGTAAGAATCACGTGAATGAAATAAGGTATGCCTTACAGGCACATAGTCCACTAAACCTGGAGTCGTTCCTTAACTCTCAGTGGCTCTGGTTTTTAATGACTAATTTGTGTCTAGTTTAGATCTGAGAAACAAATTTAGAAAGTGTGGCAAAGTGCTGAGATGGGCACTGGCACCGTGGTGAAAAGAACTTCATGTGACAGCTGAGCATGCCACAGCTGAAGTGGTGAAGTTGTCTGCAGTCCTTGCAGACATTTCTTCAGCAGAGAAGCAACGAAGGATTAATATGTACAAAGAAGATGATCCTCCTTTCCTTTACACACAGTCTACTTTCAGTTGAATCTACTTTGCTTAGTTCTGTAGTCCCACCATAGTTCTTATATATGACTCATTTTCTTCAGCAGAACTCTGTCAGATAAGATGAGATTTGCCCTGTGATTGTGATCCACGAGACACCTGCAGTGAGACAGCTGCTGTTAGAGTGACTGAAAACCAAACCTAGAAGGTCTTTTCTCATGTTTTTTGTGTAAAATTAATTCTGAAGATAGATACTAAAGCAATCTGTAGTAAAACTAATGTCAGTTGCAATTGATTGTCAATTGTCATGATAGTCATGACAACAACTGTTTGGTTGTCTGAATATATCATTAATTTAGAGAAAAAGTAATTTTTTTGCAGTTTTCAAATATTCTGAAAACAGATTGCTTATTGACCTTCAAAAAGTTACACAATAATAAAAAAGCTATTTAAAATCTTAATACGTGCTCCTGTTATCAGAACTAATTTAAAATTCATTTCTAAGCCCTTTATCAATTCTGAAATTTTTAATTATTATGCACGCTTTAAGTTGATAAGGGACCTATACTTCTCTGTTTTAAGATTGTTTTGTACTTGGAAAATTTCTCCAATATACATCTACTTCCTAATGGGAATAGAAATACAACTAGCACATTCACGTACAGATTAAAATTTCACTGATCAGCTTAACCAGTCTGGTGAGAATAAAGTAAACAGCATGCAGAGGCTGCGTAGCAAGACTCTTAGGTGCCTTGACCTATTCTGAACCAACTGACACTGATGGGGAGACTATTAGAAATATTTAGATGGTTGTGATCTATGTTAGGTATAGTTGCAAGGAGGAAATATGAGTAGTGTTGACCTCCTTAAAGAGAAGTTTGGATATTTACGCATTTAGAACTCCTCAAAACTCAACACAAAAATGCACATCCAATCCTGAATTCTGATGCACGATTTCATTAACTGGCATTCCTGTCCATGGGTATGGGCGGTTGGAGCTAGATGATCTTTAAGATCCTGTACAAACCAAATCATTGTATGATTCTACAGTTTATTATGGCTGTAATCGTCTGGCTTGCAGCTGAACTTCATTAACTAAACTGTATGTTGGTATTCACCCAAAGGTAACAGGTTTTCAGATTACTCTGATCATTTAATAGGGTGATCTTCAGATACTAAAGGTCTGTTTATTGATATTCTATCTTCTGTTATTTCTTTTCTGATGAAATCCCATTTAGATTAGCAACACAGTTGCATCAAATGGCTTAGGCTCTTTGTGTCTTTACGAGATCCATAATAACTTTCCATGGTGCAGGAGTAAAAAGCATGGGGATATATTCCTGAGTGTTCTTCTTCTAGCAAAATAACTACTCAGGGGCACAAGAAAAATACCTGCTATAGAAAAAGGAGACAAATACATCTTTTTATGCTTCACAGACAGTACAAATACTTTCTTTTGCAATAATAGTTCCCTTTTGAAAAATTCTTTCCTTCCCTTTTTTTTTTTTTTTTTTTTTTTTTTTCTTTTTGAGTATGAACTTCACCTTTACTTGGTTTTCCAGTGCTGGATCAGCTAACATAGGATTATGCATAGTAATTAAAACAATGAGAAATACAGGACGGATCACTGAGGAGTTTGTTTTATTTTTTAAACACAAAACAATTTTAAAATTATTTGTATTTTTGGGTCAGAGATATTTGGAAGCATAAACAAGTGCATTTATTGAAGAAATTATAAAAGAGTCAGGACTGACCTGTTTCTGCTTGATGTGAGCCTCTAACACAAACTAGAAACATCTAACATGGGTTATAAGGAAATGTATTATTTTTCTGTTAGATATTTCATGGATCAAAAGGAATATTTGGTAGTCCTAAATTTAGGGTGAAGTCCTAATGTCCTTAATTCTCTGAACAGCAAAAATAACTTAAAACTCCATCAATGGGAGGGGTTTGGAACTGGATGGTCTGTAAGGTCCCTTCTAACCCAAACAATTCAGTGATTCTGTACATAAGTGTGTTGACTTACTAGTTTAGACTCATTATGTGCTTAGAGCCTGTGCTTTACTGGCAGTAAACACCTTACTCAGAGCATGGAATTTGCTGTTAAGAGGTTCTAGTAATTCAGTGAAACCACAGTGACAACTCTGGGAGCCAGGAAAGGAAGGTTGTAAAGTGGTGATGGAGGAAGTATGGCTGCTCCTGGATGAAATGGCTGATAAAATCAGAATGCTTTTCTTGGTTGTTGTTACTGCAGTGCTCAAGTGCCTGTATTGATAATCCTTGCCATGGCATGTAACTACAGCCACATTGAAGTGTTTTACCAATTACAAAGGTATATTAGTGTAATGCCTTAAAACCACATTGAAATTTCATCATTTGTGTTTCCTGTTCTCCTACTGAAAAGAAAATAAAGAGATTCATTTTAAGTTCACTCTCTTGGCTTCAAGGTATGACCAATGGTGTCTTTCAGGTGATAAATATTGACTGATATTCAGAGATGCTTTTCTTGCACTGCTATCTGTCTTGAACACAGTCACCAGCTCAAGAGCTGTAGGCATTTCAGTCTGATGTCACAGCAGGTACTGGCTACTTGCCTTTTCTGTAAAAGGTTATCCATGTCCTCCTAAAGTTATTTTTTCCCTGAAAAATAATTTACCCATAACGCTGCTTCTCCAAGAAAGCAATTTGGGATCTACAGTTCAGTTACCAGAGGTTTTGTCTTGTATCAGTTATCAATTCTCAGCTGGGAAAGAAAATACATCAGGATATGATACCTGGAGACACGCAGGTGGAAAACAGGGAAGCAAAAGTGATGGAGTGATGCTGATAGCAAGGCCTGTTCCTCCTTTTTTTGATTAACCTCTGGGCAGCAGCAGTACAAGTAACACAAAAAGTGTTTGTTAAATGAATGTAAAAAAATCCTGCCTGGCTGGTGTCTTTCTTGTCACAGTGCTCCATGGTAGCACTGCCTCAGCAGGGAGAATGGCAGGGCCTTAAAACAGCTAAGTTTTCCAGCCTGTTCTCTCTACCTGTCCAGTGTTGGTGGGATTGAGCTGGGAGTCTGTGTAGGAGTCAGAACATTTCAGGCTCCTGCTCTCTCCCACCTCTTGACAGGTTTCCAACACCGTGTCTTTTTTAAAATTTTTATGTCTTTCAAATAAAGTTCAGAGGGGAGGGGGCTGGCTACAAAGGAGTTCTCTTTGCTTTCGCTGCCCTCTTTACAGCAATGCAAAGGGATTACATCTGTGGAAATCTATGGCAAGTACCATTCAGACTAGGTGATAAAAAAACCTTTATTGGTGGAAAAATAAGGGACTGCTAGGTAGATGATGAGATCAGTGTTTTTGGGAACCTATCAGAACATAGGAACAAGAATCTGTAGGTACACAGTAAAAGCCTTGGACAGGAGGAGGTCACCCTGTCCTGGCCCATGCTTTTTTGATAAGGCCCAGCAGGAAGCAGCAGACACACAGAAAGACTGGGACTGTAGCTCCTTTTCACAAAATACTGGCTAGACCAGAATGGATAAATGATAGTTACTTTTGGTACTAATCACGGGCAATGAACACATATGATCACACTTCACCTCTGCAGTTAAACACCTAGAAATTCCTCATTTTCCATGTATTTTTGAAATTCATAGAATCATCGAAAGGTTTGAGTTGGAAGGAGATCATGTAAGAGGTCATTTAGTGACAACTCTGTTGCCCTGGGCAGACACCTGCTAGAAACCAACATTCTCTCTAATGAACATATCAGAGGTACCGGACACTTCCCATCCTGACCAGCCTTGCAAATGAAATTTATACTGACACAGCGGATCACCTTCAAAAGGGAATATCAAGAGTTACCTTACCCACAAAAATCTAGTGGTGAAAGTACTCCTCCTCCAGGAGAGGGTGGATGACAGTGCAATCAGATGAATCAACATGAAGGAGCATCTAGGGTAAGTGGTGTAACTAACCAGCACTTACATCTTCTGATCTCATTTATTCTCTTATGTTGTGGCTGTTCTTTGAATGTTTGTTTTCAGTTTTCTGGAGAAAATACTGACACCTAAGAAAAAAACATGGCTGCAGAACAGTTTTAGGTTTTCTGTGATCAGAAAGAAGATTTCTCATTCATCTGCTGCCACAATTTATAGTGCATATGCAGGTTTTTTTCTCTTGTGTCCCTGCTTTCATGTTGCCTTATTTGTTTTTTCTTTTTCCTTTAATTACCAGCTTTGGTACATTTCAACTTTACAGACATGCAGTGGAAAAAAATACAGCAACACCTTTGACTTTGCTACATCACTGCATGTTTGCAAGTAATTCTTTTAAACAGATGTTGCTTTTTTTTTTTTTTTAAGATACCAAATCCAAATAAAAACAAAAAGGAAGTACTAGAAAAAATGTTTGAGAGTGGTGATGTCCAGAAAAAAATCCTGAGTAGCATGCAACAAACAGCAGGACATAAATAAGATTACTCTTATGGTGGAATGTAATTGCCGTTCTGGAATAAATTAATAATTCATCCAATGTAGACTTTTTTATTATAGTCACTACTATCAGTATTTTAGGGAAACTTGTCAGATATTAATCAATGGGCATTTACTGGAGTAACCATTTTGCTTGAAAAATAGGAGATCAAATCCACCTCCTTTTTTTTTTTTTTTTTGCACATTAACCCTATGAGTGCTCTCATTAACTACACCAAGTGCAGGGGTTTATTTTGTTTTTCCTTCGTTTGTTTGATTGCTTGTTTCTGCCTTGTGGCTTCTTGTCCCAAATGTCTACCAAGTTGTAAGAAATAAATTATTTTTATCTGGTTTGTAATATACACGATTTTTTCTTGTCCCAGTCATTCACTGCTTCTACATGAATTCTTGCTCCTTTCTCTATTTAAATAGTCCAAACTTATTCCAATTATTCTCACCTTGTCTCTCTCTCAGTATATCTTTGCCCTCAGTTAGATTAAAGTAGTTGTGCCTTGTTTGACCTGTGGTTTATCTGTGCTTTCCTCTCTTCTTTGTATCTCCTTGCAGAAGAAGTGTTATTAGATTTGGATAGTCACATTAGATTGCTTCTTATCTGACTTTACAGGATTATATTTTCAAAATGTTACCTTTTTTTGTTTAGCTGAATTAGGGTTGTTTTCCTAGATTTAATTTCTATTCATCACTGAAGGGTGGGGTTTTAGTTCATCAATAGACCTTCACCGTTTTTCCTCACAGGTTAATTTAGAACAGAGCAATATATTGAGACCTTGTTATTTTCATCTAAAATAAATTAATTTCTTCATTGTCGTTATCCTCTTTCCCAGATGTATTGCAGGGTCAGATTTTGAGGCAGGCTGCTGCTGGCTGTTTCCAGGAGCTTCCTTACCAAACCCCCTGGTATTTAACACACCGAAAACTGTGGTGTCTTCCTTGTCCTTGCCTGGACGCTGCGGCTGATAAAGCCAGAGGAAAACAGAGCAGCAGCCACCCCATGGAGTGCCAGGGGACAGGTGGTGTGGGGATCCACAGGCACCCTAAAGCAGAGCCACATGGGATCAGAGGTAATGATCTTTGCCTAGTGCTTATGGGGAAAGCATGTGATTTGTCCACATAACTTACTGAGTAGAAGTTTGAAAAACATGGTTTATCAGTTTGGTATTTTCTGTTTAGTGTCCTATTTGTGTGTGTAGTTAAACATAACTGATGATGAGTTTATTTCCTTTTTTTCAGGGTTTAATACTCTTTCTAAAGTTTTAACGACTCAGATGCACAAACAATTCCATTGTTTAATCATAGAAACACATTATCTATCAGCCCTAAAATATGAACTACCAACAAGAATTGCAATCCTCCAGCGTTTTTCTTTTTTTCTGCCCATTAAAGACAAAAGGCCACTACCTGTGGAAGATCTATTCTTTTCTGTCATTGATTAGGTAACTAAGAATTAGTTACCTAATCAGTTTCATGAAAACTGTGACATAGCATTTGTCTTCTATGAAAGATGAACTTGAAAAGTACTGGCTGATCAACTTCAGTGTGATCCTTGGAAAGATCTGTGAATAAAGGTAATGCAATGTGTTAAAATATAAATCTTGTGAAAAATAAATTAAATCAGCCAATTAAAAAAGTTAACAACAGAGTGAAACCAGCAGGAATATTTTTAACATCTGACAGTCAGTATAATACTATTTTCTTCTTTATTAAAGTAGCTGGCTTACTGAGGAAGAAGGTGAAGCAAGATGGGACTTGTGTTGCCTTCATACCAAGTCTTGGAGTACTCTGCAAGACACTCTTTACAGTTACCTAAAATATAATGAGTCAGAAATCTGTTATTCTCTGTGTGATTGTCATGTATTCATACCAAACTCAAATATCTTTTGGTGCTTTTAGTGATCTCTTCCAGACCTTGTTTAAACAGATATTGCCATTACTGATTTCAGAAATCAGTATGACCAGCAATGACCAGAAAATGTTTAAAAGGCAGTCAGGCATTCAAAAAAACAACATGATGACAGCCTTTAAAAGACAAACATTTTTTCATGGTACTTTACTGGTGGGGTTTTAAGGAAGCAGGAGAAATAACAGTGGCGGTTTTTGGGGGGGCTACCCACTCAGCTGGAGGATATGTTCCTTTTTGAAGAAAAAAGAACAGTGCAGAGTCACAAGGAGAGCAATAGGGAGAATGTTTTTGGGCAATGCTGCCTCAAGCACAAATCATGTCTTGTGAGGCAACAGTGATGTTTTCTTAAGTCCTCTGCAGAGAAGGACGGGAAGAAATCAACACATTCTGCGAGGAATTAATTACGTTTTATACAGGAGACACTTTCTAATTGTAGGTGCTTTTGACTTTCTGTAGATGAGCAGGTTAGACAAACTGCTCTCTGAAACTGTCTGATAGTTTGGATTTCACATGGAAAACCAAGTCATTCTTGGAGTTGTCTGTTCCTTTCTCTGTCCATTTCTCAGTTCCTTCATCAAATTCCCTTTAGTACAGCAATTATTCCTGTGATCCCACCACTTCTTTCAATTTCTTTTCAGTTCTTCTGCTTTGCCTTCTACACATCATTCACCACATAAAAAGAATAAGCAGAATGGTGCTTATTTCAAAATTGAGGTCTTTTGCCTAGAAAAAAACTGTGAACTGAGAAGCATTTACAAGAAATGCAGCACATTATTTGGCAATATAATTTCAAGGGAGTATTGCATATGTTGCATTCTCTTTAAAATAATTTGGGATTCTTCTTTAGGTAGCTTGTTCATCATGTTTCTTATGTGGGTGTCCTGGTTTCAGCTGGGACAGAGTTAATTTTCTTCCTAGTAGCTGGCAGGGCGCAGTGTTTGGGATTTACTATGAGAATAACATTGCTAACACAGTGATGTTTTAGTGGTTGCTGAGCAGTGCTTACATCAGGGACTTTTCAACTCCTCCTGCTCTGCCAAGAAGGAGCCTAGGCGTGCACAAGAAACTGTGGAAGGAACACAGCTGGGACAGCTGACCCTAACTGGCCAAAGGGATATTACATACCATATGACATAATGCTGGACAGCTTTACTTTTTCTTTTTCTTTTTTTTTTTTTCCCCCCCTATTCTCCCTGTGAACAAACATTTGTATGGTTCTTATGTCCCTGCCAGGTTAAACCACAACTCTGACTAATGTTTTTGTATCACACTCCCTTCAGCCCCAGAGAGGTCCTGGACTAAAATACCAAGCTGTGAACTACGTGGATGTCTTTTCTAACGTATCTTTGTAAAGTAATACATAACTCTTCAAACTACACTTTCAGATATAGATGACATTATTCATTCCTGATTTGCACATGCAAATTCCTTGGCCATCTGTGATATTCATCTGCCTTCAAATTATGTTCAGCATAGCAGTGGCAGGCCATCATCCCACTTGATAACAAAGATGTGTGCTGAGACATGAAATTGAGTGTGCTCTGAATCTCCAGTACTCTTTTGAAAGAGAGTATCAGCAGGCAATTAAGAAAAAAGCAAAGCTACATGAAAAGTTAGAAGGGAGCAAACTTACAACATTAATGATTGTTTCTCATGCTTGAAAAGCTATCCGCAGAAATGAAACAAAATTTGTTCTTTAAAAAATTATAGAAAATTGTCTGGAGTCACGGAAAAATAAATTTGTGAATTACGGTGGGAAGTAAAACCTATGATCACTAAAGGTAAAAAAAAAAAGCCTGTGTGACTTATTGAAATAGAGACTTAAAGCACTGTTCCGTTAACAGTTTTTTCCATCACAAAGTTGTCTGTTGTCTCATCTGAAAAGCGATAGTGCTCCACCTTGCTCAGTACTGACAGGATTTGACTTCATGCCAAGCACGTTTAAGTGAATAGAGAAATTATAAAACTCAGTGAAATCCAGAATAACATGAATAAAAAGTTTATTTGTCAAGATAGTAAAAAACTAACTGAATTTTTGAAGACAAAAAAGGTAACTTATTTCTCTTGTCCAAGAGAAATATGTTTTAGCTGTAGCTGATTAAGGGAAGATTGTCTTTTTGCTTGATTAGATGAATTTGGGATGAATGGCAGACTGGCCTCTGGATCTTGAGCCCACATTTAGCTTTAAATAACTACTCACTGCCAGGCTCTGCATAGCCCACACTACCTGCCCAGTAAATTGATTTCCATTCATTAAGAAGCCCTACTAAAATCAGTGAGGACACTTAACATAAGAAGGGTGAAAAAGAAAGACAAAAACTGCCTCTTACTAAATAGTATTGATATTCAGTGTTACAATGCCTTTCTGATTGACTGTTCTTCAGTGAAAGGGACAGAAATGCAGAATTACCAAAAGGTGAGTTAAAGTTTTATTCCAAAGATAGTTTTGTAGATATATGATCTGTTCTTTTGTAAACATGAAATAATCAAAAACTTGGTATGCTTTGGACATGTAAAATACAAGAGTAATCTGCAAATACAGAAAGAGGGAGCATAAGAAATTTATTCCTAGAAGGGCTTGTTTGTTGTAGCTGGGTTAAAAGCCAATCATCTTTTGGGGATATGAAGACAAGCTGTGCATTATTTTTTTATCCAGGTGCACAGAAGAAAGAAAAGGCATCAAAAGGAAAATGGCACTCCAGGCTGTTGGTCATGCAAATGTTTCTATAGCCAGTCTCCTCCTCTTCAATATGCTGTTTTCTTGTCAGATATCTCTCCTGTAAGTGCAGAAGTTCCTCTCTCTTTTTTCCCCAGTTCCTCTCACTAGCAAGAGTTGACTGACTCTAAGAGTGGTTGTTTTATGTCTTGAAATATTGTATTAGGATTTCCTTTTATATTTTAAGCCTTGTGTACAAATGATTATTTTCCTCTTCATCTGCTGCTTTACTCACTTTAAATGTGTGCAACTGGAAGTGACAGGATAGTGACTCAGCTGGAAATGGGGAGTGAGCAAGGGAGAGTGAGTGGATGAAATAAACTCACAGGTCTTGCACCTCACACTCCCTCCCACTCTTGCAGTGACACAAGCACAGGCAAGAAGACCGTGAGTGGCACAGAAGGTCACAGCCTGCGGTCAGTCATCACAACCTAGGAGCAAGGACCCTGAGAGCGCAGTCTTGCTGACCCCAACAGCTGGAAGAGAAGGTACCAAAGGAGGACTTTGTGAGCTAATAAAGAGTCACACAACAGGTAAGCAGAGAAATTACCTTGTGCTTAGGAAAACAGAGTTTACCAGTTAGATGCACTTAAGAGCTGGAATAATTTTTTGAGGCAAAAGCTTCAAACAAGAGAGAACTAGACTATATAATACTCATCTCCTTCTTCACCCTTTTTTAATATTTATCAATTGATTTTTCTTTAAGCTTCTCTAGATCCTCAGACAGATGATGTTCCTTTAATTTAAGCATGCTTTCATGAGAACACAAATCTTTCCTTTTCCAAATATGTGTTTCTACTCCACATTGAGGTGAGCAGGGCTAGCTGGATTGTGGGGTACTTTTCAATGCAAATGAAACCACCAGACTACAGCTTTACTGGATCACTGGCCTCTCTCAGACCTTAGATATTGCTTAACTTTCAAATAATGACCAGAGGGCATTTATATTACGTACTACTATATACGTACAGTATATACAATACATTATTACTACTATATTATGTACATCTGAATTCTCAGTATAATTTGATAAAGCACAAGTAACACATGGAAAACCTTGTCCTTTATTTTGTGTTCCCCCATGCAATTTATGTTTTAGTCAAAAGAGCAAAGACAGAAATTTTGAAAGCTTTCCCCTCTGCCCTTTTTTGCCTGTGAAGAACAAGATGAAACCCCACCTTGTAAGAATTTCTATGAATGAAATAGAAAAGGGTAACACTTATTTTTTTGCTAGAGATGTTTGAGCAATTAATATTGTTTGGTTTAAATTCAAAATCAGATGACACTGTCATAATTGGATTACTTATGGGGTTCAGTGCTGATGCTTTTTACACTTTTACTGTAAAAACTTTATCACTATTTAATTTGGATCTCTTTCAATGCATTAACATATACTCCAACATTATTCTCTTATCTAAGTCTTGGCTATGCATTCTCTTTTGTAAACTCAGCACACGCTTATCATGGCCAAATTTCTCTTGATTTTGTTGCCACTTTTCTATGGCCTCTTCTAATTCATAGCTCTTGTATAGAGGTACAAAATCAAAGGTTTTCTCTAGCCTGAGGATTCAAACAAGATCAAAGCTTTAAGATTAGATTTGCAGTTGTTAATCTGCTGAGAATGCATCTTAAAATATTTAAATTGTGAGAGAGATTGCATGTCCTGATTGTATATCCCAGTATATGCCTATACAAATATTCTAATATCCTTTCAGTTTCTGTTGGTGTAGTACAGTGTGATGGAGACCACAGCACATTACTGTTGGTAATAACCTTGCACTGCAAGGTTATATAAATACCTCTGTAAAAAGTTAAGTTTCCATTTTTGTTTGTAGAAAGGAAAATGTGAAAAATTTCTAGTTTCTTCTCAAGGGTTACTTCCATTGCAAGACATACTGTTTTTGTAAAAAAAAGGCTGGAAAATCCTGAAATACAGCCAGAGGTACACAAGGAAAAATGACTGAAACTGTTGATCACTTTGGCTTTGTCTCAAAGTGTAATTTTGGACCAAAATTGTATTTTTTTTATATTATTGTCTGCCATGGGATAAGTTGCTACCCCTTGTACACCTTGTAAAGATGTTCAAGCATTTGCGCCCTCACAGTAGGGCATAATGTGTGCAAAACAAACAGATCCTGAAATTATGTGACATTCATAATAAGTGCCTGACAACTTCCTTAGCAGAGTAACTGGCTTTGTATCTGCTGGCATAGAAACGTGAAAAACAATTAGACAGTTGATGTGGTCACTGACCATTTAAAGCTGAGTGCCATAGTAGATTCATGCTTTTTTTGGCCTTGTGTGTGGCTCTTAGAGATCAAGAAAGCCAAAAACTTACCTTAGACTGGAACACCTGTCCACGTCGTGATATTGACAAGCTCTTTTGGAAGCCCTGTGTGTATCCATATATACAGATGGTGATAAGGTATTTTGTGGAGGTTGTTGACAGTGTATTGAATCAGAACAGAGACAATTAGCATGGCTAATGCATGGAGAAGAGAAAAAAATAGCACTGTGGGGTTTTTTTTCCAGTATGAACGCAATATTTTCCAATATAAATTGGAATATTTCCAAAATCCAGTATAAATGTGAGAGTTTCTTCCACAAAAGTACTTGCTTTAGGTATATTGGTGAAATTCTGTTATAGTTACTATAAATACACCTATAGATCTGTGCATAAATTTGTTTGTAAACATGCAAATATATTTTGTGGCTAATTTGCTGTCTCTTGCGTTTCAAACTGAAACAGGTTTTCAACTATGTGTAATAAAAAATAAAAATTAAAAATTAAAAATTTCTGCATCTTAAGTCAGAGAAAGGCAATGATTTAGAAGGCATGTGAAAATTGTAATAGAAAAAAAAAGAAATTTTCGCTCCTCTGTTGCATGAGGTTTGCTTTCTACAACAGCTGGCTGTTTACAGCAAACTGCAGACAACAGATCTGAGTGTAAAAATAATGTAATTTTATACTGACATGCCTTGACACTCTGCAGATGCTATTTGAATGAAATGTTAGTGATATGGCTAGTGCCAAAGTACTTACTGAAATAACTGCAAGGTCTCTTAAGCCCCAGCTATACCGTGCCAATGCAATGCTTCCTTTGAAGTCAGGGATTAGTCACAGCCTCAGTGCTCCCGTTGGTTACTCTGTGTACCTTGTTGGTATTTCCTGTGGAACTCTGTGTGAACTGAGCTGCTCTCCCGCAGCTATAGAGGGAGATTGGAGACCTGGCTGACATCAGCTGGGCTGGGAAACCAGAGGGATGCTTTTTGTTCTTGGATCTGCTTCTGTGAATTGTGGTGTGACCCTCAGTAGGTCATTGTGGTGGGTAAGCCTTGGAGTGCAGCCAGGCTCCCATGCAGCCGCTCCCTCGCTGCCCACCACGGCAGGGGGAGAACAGGGGGAGAGAAAGCTCAGGGGTCAAGGGGAGGACAGAGAGATCACTTGCCCAGAACCTTCTTAATCCAAATGTTTTCAACTTGCAGAAAATCTTCAACTTGCCAATTAAAATTTAAGTAGGATGGTGAGAAACAAATACAAAAATTAGAACGGTGTCTTTCTCCAAACCCTTTACCAGGCTCAGCTTCACTCCTCTATGCTTTTTCCCCACAAGCCAGTGCAGGGGGATGGGGAATTAGGGTTTTGCTCTGTCTGTAACAGAGTCACTTCTTCCTTCTCACTCTATTCCCCTGCTCCAGCATGGGTTCTTCACACAGAATACAGTCCTCCATGAGCTGCTACAGCACGGGTGCATCTCCGCAGACTGAAGCGTAGACATCTGCCCTGACATGGGACATCTCCTCCTGCCCTGTCATCTTGGAGCTCAGTGCTCATGACCCTGTTTACATATCTTCTTTTCCTTTCTCTCTTGCTGTCTGTCATCTGGAGATTTTATCCATTCTTAAATGTCCTAACTGCAAAATATAGGATACCTGCACCTGACACAGTCTTAGATCTTCTTTTGCTTTGCTTCACTCTTCCTCGCCTCCATTTTTTTCTAAAATGTTTGGAAATTACAGACAACTCTGCACCAATGTTATTTTATTTCATGACTATTGCAATTGAAATTGAAAGACATTATTTTATTTTATTTTATTTTATTTTATTTTATTTTATTGAGAGCTACAGGTACTTCTATCTTTTTAAAATGGAAATCTTCTTATTTTGGGTAGATGCTGTTGAAAGTCATAAACTTTCCTTCAATTAGAAATATATTAGATCTTGAATTTAAGTTGTGGATAGGATAGCCTTTTATCTTGATAGAGACCCTTAAAACTAAAATAATCTGAGGCAATAGGAGTCTATACAAATAACGTGAATTTACTCTAAATTCATAAAATTCATTCAGAATTTGTAAAGCAATATTTATTACAGCAAAGCAATATTTATTACAGCAACAGCTTAGATGTTTCTCCCAGAGGGGAGATAAGAACTTTTCACAGTAGAGTAGGGGTGAGCTGGAAACTAATGAACTTCCTCCTACTGCAATTCTTAGCATCTCTTTACAGTCTTGAAAATGTCCTAACTGGCACCAAACATGATGTGTTGGATCACTGCTGGACATGAATGACCATTATTTGCCACAACTGATGCAAATATGGTGGAGCAAACACTTACCACTTCAGCATACTTTACATTATATATACAGTTTTATATGCACTGTAGTCATATTTCACTTTCACCAGAGATGTTCTTGCTGCTGCTGGCTCAGAAAAATGCAATAGTATGATCTTTGCTCCAACAAGGTAATTTCATTACAATAAAAACAGGCACACTTGAGAGGAATGCCAGGCCTCCAGGTATCAAATTTCAGATCCTTCTGATCTCAGCATCAAAACTTTCACCAACATCAAGGAATCCCAAATGCCTCTGTTGGAATCTACTGACTTTACTACAAATTGCTCTTTGGAGGAATTATTCCTTGTGCTTCTTGTCCAGTAAGTGATCATCATGCTCTCTTTATTTCTAGTTTGCCAACTTTCAGATCGGTCAGCTGAGTTTCAAACCCCCTACATGTGCTTCTTTTCCTCTGTCTCAGCTATTAATTTTCCAAATCGCCTTTTTACAAAAAATTCTGCTTGTTGTAAACATGATTTCCTGTAAGTTTCTATTTTGATCAGTGATGACAAAGCTTTCCCATAGGCTCACAGTGTTGTTTTATCTAGTGTGTTGGTTGAATTATTGTGTCAGAGTTGGAAGAAAAGTTGAAAAATTTCAATTAAAGCTGAGGTGTAGGTGAGATGCAGTTGGAAGGAATATAGATAATCTGAGACATGCAAAACAGTGTAGAGAAAAGTAACAAATGTCACTGAGGCACTTGGCAGCTCTTTTGACTTTAGGTCTTGGCATGTAGGGGGCACCACTGCCACAGATAAAAATCCTCAGCTGTTTATACTACCGTTTTTGAGAGAAACCTAGATAAAAATACATGTTGTCACACTGATGAACATTGCATAAACCATTCATTATTGTGACTGACAAGTGTTTTTCAGAAAGAGGTATCAACAGCAATTTTCGGACTTCTCTCTGTCTGTACATAGGGAGTATTTTTAATATCAGTTTTTATACATTCATCAGATCAATTAGCTATTGGTTTCAGTAAGTTTTCTGCAGCAGCTTCCATAACTCCAGCACCCTATGCCTAGTATTTATCATAATACTTAAGCTTATTTCATAAAAACCCTCAGTTGCAGCAAAGGAGGAAGGACAAGATCTCTCCCTCTGTCTTTAAGCTTGAAAAGTTTTCTTTGAGAGAATGCTATTGGAGATCTAAGAAGTAACTCCGAATGGTTAAATTAAAGGTGATTCTGAAATTAGTTTTGAAAGTCTCCTTAATAATGATGAATCTGAATATAACTAGGAAGGTTTATCTACTCCCTTTATCTCTGTTCTTAGAACATCTGATGTCATAAATTAAATAAAGTGTTTATCTTACAATTTTTTGTTATTGTGGGTAGTGAGGGTTTTCCTCTGGATGGAGAAAGGACTGCCTCTGTGGCAGCTCTCAAGGGTGTGAGCCCCTCATAATAGAATCTGTGGGCATCCTGAAACCAAAGTCACTTGGTATTCCTCTAGACTTGCACTGACAGGCAAGATAAAATTTCCACTGATTTTTGTTTCCACCTTGTCTTTCCAGTTTATTTCCACGTGTAAATGATGAATATGATTCCAGTCTGTAAGCTGGCTTCAATTAAATGGATGGTGTCACTACCAGAAGTTAGTGTTGGATTTGCTAAAGTCTGAAGAGATATCTTTTCTCCCTTCTCAGCCATTTCTCATTTTCTTTCCATTTGCAATGACCATGTATGTTTGTCAGTTTCTGTTAAAGTGCCTGGTATCTAAATAGGAAGTCTGATAGGCATTTATACAAAAAAGTTTTTACTTCTCATCACATTCCTGTGGTGTTAATAGGTTTTTGGGTTTTTTTAAGAACATTTCCCTTTTTGGAAAAAAAAGAAAAAAAAAGAGAGAAAGATGTCTTTGAGGAAATTAAAAAAACAAAAACGTACTTCAGGATGAATCCAAGTACACATCACTTTCATGACTAGAGCTTACAGAGAAAAGATGACAGGATGTACAAGATAAACTTAAATGTATTTTGTTCAGAAGCCTCTGTTCTGCTTTGTCAGACCTTTCCCAGTAGTGATAAGTTTGCAGCCTTTTGTTTTTTGTTACTTAAGGAAGATCCACTAGCCCTGCTTGACATCACCTGGACCTATTTCCTATGCTGCACTAGCCAAGCTGAATGTCTGGCACTGCTAAAGAAAAAACCATGATAAAGGGTTGGTGGTCAGTAATAAGAGATGAACTATAAGGGAATCAGCTGCAGGGAAGGAAAAAATGTGTGGGAAGTTGTGCTACTTGAGGATGACAGTGATGTTTCCAACTTCGTCGGCTTGTTTTGTGACTTTGGACAGGACAGTGCTGGGCCCTGCCATACCCCAGGGAAACCATACTCCCATCTCCAGAGTAGTACACTAATAATTCTGCAATAAAGGTGAAGAAGCATGATCCCCTCACTTGTCTCTGTATTTCAAACAAGGAAATAGTGTAGGCTGTCCTTTTTGTGAAACATTTATCAGCCCTTTGAATAGAGTGGGAAATTGTGAACTTCAACCAGCTACATCTATCTTTGTAAGCCTTCACTATCAGCAGGTAAACACATGTCTGGCTGCATGCACAGCAATATTTCTTGCTGCATTCAACTAGAAGTATTTTTACACAAAAATTAGTATCTTATTATGTTAAGATTGGTAACTGCGTAACCTTATGTATATATATGCTACTAAAATACCATGATTTTGGTCATCAATCTTCCATAAAAACTAGAGAAGCTTTTAGGCATCTACTGCTGTACTGACAGGTAGTGAAAAGAGCTACATGAGAAAGAGTTGGGACCTATCATGCTGCTTAGACTGTCTCGTCCTTCCCTTCCAGGCCTCAAAGGAGTCTTTGACAAGTAGGAACTATGCTGATCCCCACCTGCTAGGGCAGTGATAACACAGGATCTAGGTGGGATCAAATCTTCGTTTTCATGATATTCACAATAACCCATAGTACACATCCCTCTGGGTAGATTAGGAGAAAATAAGTGTTAAAGAGATTTGCAGGGACACATAGTTCGATTTGCTACATTTACAGACAGTTATTTCTGTAATCCCTTTAAAAACATGATCAAGCTCCACCTTTGAACTGGCTAGAAATTGTGATAACCTCAACCTCTGGGATGCTTTCAAATTGTGACTCATTTTTGAGTTACATATCTTTTTTTATTTGCAATCTAAATGTATTCATAATCCATTTATCCCGTTTTTCCTCCCTCTCCCCTTGTGGTTTAGGCAAAAAACTGCTCTGAGTCATTCAGGGGTAGTTTCCTGTAATCTTTCCGTCTTTCACTGTTACTTCTGTGTAGCTGCAAGGAGAACTATTCCTTCTGTTAGGAAGCTCTGTTAATGAGTTGGTTTTTAAAATATCCGAGTACTTCCCAGAGGAACAGAAAAACTACTTAAGGTCAAGGAAAACATTCTCATTGCTGTAGTTTATGCCATCAGAGTTGCAGTTGTTTGTGGTCATGTTACAATTCAGCTCAATCTATGATCATGAGTAGCATGACTTAGAAGCTAACAAGGTAGTTGCCATGGTAATGGTGTTGTCACACTGACATTTTTTGGGTGGTGAAATTGTTTCAAAGATTGACTAGTCTCATCCTCTGACCTGAAAGTTTGATACTGGTTGGAGAGCACTATGTAAGTCTATGGAAAGCATTTGACTTCCCAGTGTCATCCGGAAGGAATGTTGCTGTTCTGGTTTGAGCCTGCTCCATGGCATGAACCAACATTTGTGAAGGCAATCCTCTTCAAAAATGCACTCCCCATCTGGCCTACAATGTTGATGTATCAGTGTTCTCATTCCTTCTCACGGTGGAAGACCAATAGGGATGTTCCTAAGACTGGAACTCCTGTGCTGCAGGTTTGAGGTGATGGCACTGTGTTTCTGCAAGTGAAACACTCAGGCATGCAAGTTTTAAATCTAATAAGTCTGGGGATGCGTTAGTATTTCTTTCAGCGTAAAATGAAACAGTGAAACTGTGTCTGCTGGTTCCTCCCTCAGCCTTGAGTTTGTACTTAAGACTTTTAATACGACTGTTGATAAACTTGGTTCTCTGCGGATTTCTCCATATTCATTTTGGTTTGGTTGGGTTTTTTTTGTTGGACTTTTGTTAGGTTTTTGGTTTTTTTTTTGGAGGGGGGCTCCCCTCAGGCTATGTTGTGACCTACTGAGTTTATAATTAGAGACAAACTGAAATAGCACCACCAGAGAGTGCAGCAATGATCTCATTAAAAAGTCAACATTTGCTAATAGAGAAAAACTGATGTTGAAAATGCCTTTAGGTGGAAATTCTTAACAGGTTGGGATCACAATAATGATGACTTACATACCTCTTAAGGCTGCATTTCTTTTTGAGAATTCACTGGTTTGTTGTAGAAGTGCTGAATAAAGATGCCATTTCTTTCCTAATGTGTCATTTAGAAGTGGACTAATATGCCATTATCTGACATGGAAGCTGAAAAACCAAGGGCTTGTCAGTTCTGAACTCTTTTTGAAACCACAATTAGTACTGTTGCAGTTTAACCATCAACTAAGGTGATGTGATGTGCTGCTGAACCAGGAAAATGAAGGGCTTGTAAGTCCTGAACATTTCTTCATTCCACAACTAGTATTGCTGCAGATTAACTGTCTAATACCTACTTTATGCTGGTTATTTGGCATGCTGTTTTAAATTTTAAAAAAAAGAAAAAACAAACGAACAAAAAAAAACCAACAGGGAAAAATAATCATGTGGCAAGTGAGAAGGTTTAATGAAGAGTTACTGTATTTTGTGTATTTACAAAAAAGGGGGAAAGAGCTTTTTCTTTTGGCTCCACATTGGGCTGCAGATTTCAAGGCACCTAGAAGCCTTTAGGCGAGGATGACAAACTATAATATCCAGCTCTTCAGCTAGCTGGTTCAAGGGGTTGTGCTTAGTACAAGTCTGTAGTGAGCAGAATGACTGATGAACTTGGAAACCAACTCGGAGTTCCTGATTAGATTTATTAAAAGTGAAGAAACGTCTCTGAGCTGTTTGTGGTTTCCATGAAAGATGGGTATAAGTCTCCATGGGACTGACTGTGGCTGCCAAACCAGCAAGGCATTTCACTTTGAGCATAAAAGCAGTGTGTGCATTAATATGGGCTGAACTGCACTGATCATGCCCCAAACTGGACATTTGAGTCGAAAACTTTGTGGGACAGAGATTTAATGAATCAGGGGAGAAACATTGCAAGTGGTCAAAGTTACCAGGAAAAGCCAATGAACTAAGGCTGGAATGAAAGATCAGTAAAAGGACAGGATTGTAGAGAAGAAATAACATTTGAGACAGCCTTAGAATAAAAAGTCTTTGGAGGTATCACAAAAAGACTGGAAGCATCAGGGGAGAGGAGGTATGGGCTGCAGAGCAAAAGAATGTGGAAAGAGATACACAAACCTGGCTCTTACCTCTTTGATTCCTCATGCAAGAGTGGTCTGTGTAGGAAATCAATATCCTGTTGTATGAATTAAATCTATCAGTATGAAGTGATAGAATCACAGGACAGTTTGGCTTGGAAGTGACCTTTAAAGGGTATCTTATCCAAACTTTCTGCCATGGGCAGGGATATCTTCCTCTAGATGAGGTAGGTCCAGGCCCTGTCCAACCTGGCCTTGAACACTTCCAGGAATGGGACACCTGCAGCTTCTCTGTACATCCTGTTCCAGTGCCTTACCATCCTCATCATAAAAAATATATCCATGTATCCAATCTAAGTCTACCCTCTTTCAACAGAAAATCATTGCTCCTTGTCCTGTCTCTACAGGTCTTGAGAAAAGGTTTATTTTTTACTTTCCTTTAAGCCCTCTTTATATATTGAAAAGAAGGAATACAAGGTCTCCCCAGAGCCTTGTCTTCTCCAGGATAAACAACTCCAAAACTCTCAGCCTAGCAAGGGTGTTTCAGCCCCCTGATCATTTTCATGAACCTCCTCTGGACCTGACCCAACAGGTTCGTGTTTTTTGTGTCTTTCCTAAATAGAAATCTTCTAAGTATCAAAGGTGAGAAAAGATTTTTCTTGTGGCAAGAGATGACCAAAGCCTTTAGTTATAATAACATTGTGCCTGAGTGAGTGGAAAAAAGCAAGGTGAACTTATAGAAAATAAAAACAAGTTCCTGTAATAGAAATTCTGTGAAGCATCTGCTATACTACAGTAGAAGAAAACAAGTAAAAAATTCAGGTAAAACTTCTTTATCCAAAATGAGTTTATTCATTCTTTGTGTCCAAGAATACCCTCTATAATTAATAAAGTAACAATAATAGAAATTCTAGGCTTTTCTTTCTAATAAAGAAAATGTTTGCAGTATAGTGCATAAATGACCCAAATATATGGGAAAACGGTCTTAAGAATATGAAAAGAGTGTTTTTGATGACTGAAGAAGTCACATAGTGACATGCAGATATGAAACATACTTCCTTTCTTTGATTAATGTACACTAAACTCTCCATCTTGAAACTCACAAACTCAGAAGTTCAGTGTGGATGCAAGCCAATCATCAGTCCTTCTTTTCTAAATATGGAATCAACATTTAGTCAAAAGTTGTTTCAGAAATGTTTGTTTAAGCTGTTGTAACACTTTACCCAGTTATTTGAAGTTATTTGAGGTGTTTGAGTTATTTGACTTATTTGAAGTGTCAGGCACTGGGTTTTTTTACCTTGTGGTTTAATTTTTGTTGCTGTTGCTTTTTTTTCTTTGTTTTTTTGCTTACTCTGCATGACGTGGGGGTTGGGGAGTTTCTGCACCACTTCTGTCTTGCTTTCTGTAACCACTGGTTAGCAGTAGCACCTTCTTCTAGGCAGGAGACAGAAGAGGATCCTCTGACATGTTAAGCAGTTGGTTATACATTCCTTTTGATCAAAGGAACCTTGAGGTGTGCACAGGATGTGTACCAGAACTCCCTCACTTCAGGATGAAAATGAATCTGATTCATCTACTTTGTACAGATTCAAACTGGGGAGTTCAGCACTAGAAATACAAAATGTAGAAGTTTGGGTAAGAATTTTTTTAGGAGGGTACTGCTGTAAATATTCGCTATACCCCTTATATCTGTGGTGCTTCTGCACCACAGAAGATTTAATTGAGAAATTTCCAAGTTTGTAGAGTTTTGTAATTATATGGTTTTAGAGTGATTGTTTTAGCAGATCAGTAGAAATTGCTGAAGAGGTTATTTCTATGCAATTTTCTGTCACTAAGAATCATTTTAAGACACATCATTTAAAGAAGGTTTTAACAAAACCAGGTCACACTGGTAACATCTCAAAAGAAAAATGATAATATCGCTAAGTCTGACATTGATCTGAAAAGGAAATAATTTCTTACAAGCCATTTTTTCCATCTTTTCCCCACCTAATCCACCTTAATGTACAGGTATCTGAAACCCTGAAGTGCTAGCATAATCTGGAATCTTCAGAAATTTATAGAAACCTTAGAAAGCTTGTTTTATTGCTTAGAATTTTGGCAAGTCAAAGTCCAGAGAACAATAAAGGTAGGTCTTTTACTGTTTACTGCAGAAGTCATGCCTCTGTGTCACCTACGCATTCTTTCAAAGTCATTAATTTTTCACACCAAATTAACTGCCAACCTTATCATGCACTGACATACTTGAAAAGGGAAGTAAGGGAAGACAAAATCTGTTGGGCATGCTAAAGAAATAAAAAAAAACTATTTTAGAGGCTTGTGTGCATCAGCATTTCAAAAACCACTTCTATGATGTGCCATCACATTCTACCAATCAACTGTTATCACTGATAATCTTTTATTAGGCAATTTACATTTCAAAGAGTTGGTGTTAATTTTTCATCTTCCTCTTATCCCACCCTTATATCCTTCACAGAAAAAAATGAAAGGACATTTATTTTGAAACAAAAGATAAAGTGACCCAGTTCTACTTTGAAAAAGGCACTTCCATATACAAGTAGTCAGATGGATAAAAATTTACTCTACAAATTCATAAAGAACATTGCTTCATCTTTTTAAAAAATAACTCTATTTTCGTAATGTTTAGAGTCCTGGAAGCAGCTGAATGTTTTGCGGCAATGTCTTACATAATGTGTCAAAGAGCATTCAATCTCCAGAGGTATTTCGGGCTGTGGGGCAGATTTCAGTCTCATTTACTTTTACACCAGTGTATTCTGCTCTTCTTCGTGGAGTTTTCTCTGGCTTAAATTTTGTACCACATACCAGAAGTAAACACTAAAACCTTCACAAAACCTGATGACACCATATAGTGAAGCCTTTTTTTTTTACAAGGAGGGCCATGTTTAAAAAAGGATTTATGTGCTTAGCTTTCTCTAGAAGGGTTGAAGCCCAAAATTAGATATTCAGAAGTTCTCTGCTCACTTTCATCTTAGTCTGCAGGCTCTGAAGCCTTTATCATTCTTCAGCCGCTGAACTTGTGTGTGGGCAGCGTTCAGCAGCGTGTGCATCTCCTTTACTTAGACACTTTTGGGTGCTTCTAACATCAGTCTCTTCAAAAACAACCAGAAAGGAAGCTGGTGGCCGTCTCTCCTCAAGCACTGAGTGTGAATAGTCTTTCCCTTACCCACAAAGTGATTTGATCCCACACCTCCTACCGTGTTTCTTTTCTTCCTAAGGTATAATGTACTCTCTGGCAGAACTGTTGTTTACTGTTCTGCTGTTGTGGTTCACTCCTGTGAAGCTGTTCCCTCCGATCCCCAGCCTACAGCAGATGCTCCATTTGCTTTAGAGCGCCTTGGAGTAACTGTTGTGACAGCAGTTCTGTGGATGTGAGTGCACAAATGCAGACACACTGGGCTTGAGCAGGTCTCTCAGATCCTTCTAAAGGGTGTGTTCAAATTCCAACTAATTGCTGGTATTCCTGCTTTTACTCTAGTTGATATTCCTTCTGTTTTGATCACAGATATTTCAGCCTTTCCTGCCTGAAGCTTCATTAGTAACTTAGTCTATATAATCTTTGCTAGTTTTCACTTGGCAGAGTTACTTAGAAAGAAGGTCCTTTGTCACTCTTCTTGTTGCTGTTAGACATGTCTGTTAGAAAATGAAGGTGAGGCTTTGTTATGCTAGCTCTGGACAATAAACAACCAAAATACTCAAATGCCCCAAAAAGTGGGGAAAGAGCTTACAAAGCAGAGTTTGTTGGCTGCTGACAGCTTGGGTAGCTTTTGCAATCGTTTCTCCTGGTTGGATTTCCCATCTGGCTTGTCCCTCCACTTTTCATCCTCTGAGGGCTTGTGCACTTGTATCGGGTGACATCAACTCATCTCAGCTCTGACTGGGTGGGAGAGCGGGGCTGACGTGCTCTGGCTTAAAACAGTGACCCTTTACTTTGTTCCTCATGGGGCAGCTGTTGCTGCTTTAGCTGCTTCTCTCATTTCTCACCCACCAGACTGTTGTGCTGCCACTCCAAAACATGATGGATATTTCTCCTTGAACTCATTCCTCGTAAAGGGGCAATGTAACAACACATTGCCAGGTCAGATATGTGGATGTGACAATCTCCAGGCTGCAGTGCCAGGGAACTGAAGCATTTCATAGTCCACTCATGGAGTAGTAATGCCACAGCAAGGACCTCAGCAGGCACAGGGTAAGTCCACCTGGAGATTCAGCTCATTTAATCCAGAAATTTCCAGACAGTTTACATTTTAAATAACAACTCAGAAACATTCCTTTTATTTATTCAGAATGTACAAATTGATCAGCTGATCCCTAGGACAGCAATTCATCATGATGGTGTGATGTAGTTGATGCACAGACAGTACAGCAGAAAATGAGGACCTACAGATTGGGGTGTCCAGCGGGGGGAGTGTAGTGCAAATGCTGATCAAAGCTGATGTGTTGGGGGGGTGGTTGTTTGTTTGTTTGTTTGTTTATAAGTAAATGAGTTAAGACTAATCAAAAGGAAGCAGCTGCTCTGCGTCTGTATACCAGCTCTAAAATGATATTGGAAAGTAGCAGGAAAACAGAGCTGAATGATAAAACAGGGACATTTTAAAAAGTTATGATTTGGTTTCCCATGAATAATTTGCTTAGGAAAAACTGTTTAAACCAGAAATTATGCACTTGTTCTTACAATTTGGAAGCTGAACTGTGGTGTTATTACCTAGTACTATCCCCTTATTTTCTGTGGGGGGCCAATTCAAATCAAAACAGTCTCTGTAGTCAAAGGCTTCATTTGCCCCTGGGTAGGTAACTGGGATGAGGTTCTCTGCTCATTTGAACCTATTTTCACAGCAAGCCTCAGTATTTTCATTACAACAACAGAGATGAGGTTTAGAGGACTTCTCTTATATATTAGCTTACAGAGAATCAAATATTGAAGCACACATATGTGGATCCTCAGTACCACTTCTCACTGCCTGTACCATTGAGAGGACTGTCAACAGTTTTCATTGCTTTGCCCTTGTACTTTCACTTTTTTCTTTCCCTGGGGAAGGCTATGTGGGCCATCTTTCAGTCTGTTCCTGCTGCTCCTTAGGCACCTTCTCCTGAAGTCCACCAAGGGAAATGCACTCTTCTGTCTACTGGGTCTCTTAACTGGGAAAAATCTACAGTGGTTAAAAACTTGAAGCTACACCTCAAGTGACTGAAAACAGCACATGACACCAAAAGAATGTTTAGTGTCTAACTTCTGCCTGCACTAGGGATGCAGCCATCCTGTGCTGGGCACCATCCACACATAATACAGAAATTTTCCCTGCCCTGGAAAATTTCTACAGAAGAACCTCAGGAAATGAGCAGATGCAACAAGCAGGAGAAAGGATATAAATCAACAGTGAAATAAAATTGGCTGGTAAAATAAGCAATGGTCAAAGCACACCATCTGTTTTTTTGCAGAGCCTACAAATCACTGAACAATGGCTGGAGTGAGTTTAAAAGCATTTCGGGGAAAAAAAGTACTGTTGCTGTGGTTTCTGAGCACATGTGAAAGAATGGTTTCCAATTGTATCTGCATCTTTTCCAACAACCCACAGGGTATTACAATTCAAGACCATCTTATTCAAATGTATTTATATTTCTGAATCAAATTTCTGATGGCCAAAGTAGCAGCTATGTTTACAATTCAGAGGCAGAGCTCTGCTGTCAAAGCTCCAGGAAAAGCATCTGTATTTGAAAACTTTCTATGAACCAACAGCAATTTCTTTCTTTTCTGAAGAAGTATAACTCAAAACTGCTGTGACTTGTGATTTTGCTGTGCTTTCTCAAAACACACGGAAAAATTGCTACCTTCAAAAATGTTGGCCATATGTTAAATCAAAGTGTTTGCTGAGAGCCACATCTCTGGAAATTTATCCCCATGAGAGTAATACGCCTTTGCTTCTTCTGGCAGCTTCACTGAAAGTGGACTTTGGACTGGATAAAGAATCAGTACTGCCCTTCACTAAAGAAATATTGTCTTTTTCTCTATAACAAGAGATTTGAAAATATGAGAGGTGTTATGAAGCACATCCCAAATATGCTAATGGTCCAGGACTTGGATGTAAAACACAACTCTCTACATCCTTGTCACATACTTCAATGAAATTTTCACTCCCTTTATCGAGATCTGCCACATTACCAAGAGGATGCCAAAATCTACTGCATATCATGTCCATTTCATGTAATCAGTTCTTTATGAACAGTGAAGCTAGGGACAGATACAATTCCTTCTCCCAATCCCCACCTTGAATGGAAGTTTTAACCAGGAACATTAGAAAATTGTAGTCCTGCCAATTTGTTATTTTGACTAAGGGCAAAACAATAGTACTTGTCCTGTATTTTTAAAAGCACTGGTTTTTATCACCAAAAAACTGCTTTATTTTCATGTATTACAGTAAGTTACAAATAGTAGAAACTGGAATTCAAAGTAAAAGTATGATTTCCTGCTGTTTCCCTCCTGACACTTCAGGTACCTCTGAGATTAAGTTAGTCTGTTCTTCCTCTCCACCACTTCTCTCATACCATCTTTTAGGTGCATTTTATCAGTTATGTGGGGAAAAAACATTATACTATATATACTACTATACTATATATGCTATATATGCTCTACCATACTGTTACCATATATCCCGTGGACAGAATTGTAACACAGGAAAGCAGAAGTATGCAGAAAATCTAAACATTTAGGGCTTTCAGCCCTGAAGGCCAAGATGTGCTATCTAAACTCTGTAAAGCCATAAATCTTCCAACCAGACTTTACTCAATATTGCAGCTGATAATCATCAAGGGACCAGTTTAAAGTCTGCCCCACATACTTTAGCAGTGTGTGTACAAATATTTGGGCATTCAGTAATCTTTTGTGGGTTTTCTTGTTGTTTTGTAGGCTTTATTGTTGACTTAGATCTCAAGAGATCATCTGCTTATCAGTTTCCAAGTAGCTAGCAGGTGTAGTGTGTTGAGGACCTGCTATTATGCCATGAAGCATTATTTTGTTGTTTCTGATGTATGAGCAAAAGAGCAAAAGAGCAAAAAATTTTTCTGTTACAACCGTTCATCATTCATCAGAGAGAATGCAGTTAAAACAAATACATTTTTTTTTACATTTGCAGACCTCACAAGGGCCACATTCCCATGCTTTACTAGCGTGTTTTATTGCAGCATACCTCAGATGATGGTTTGAGACTTGCAGGGGAAGTTAAAAAAAAGGTCATTTAGACGGAGGATGTTGCAGATAATACAACAATTTTTAAACAATAAAAGCTGAATAAAATTTCCAGTGATTGTTCTCCTCTATGATTTCTAAAATCTATGACATATGTGAGGTGTAAACATAGTAGTCTTGTAATTTCATATATAATATTGCATTATATATTATTATATATTATTACATATTATTATATATTATTATATTATATTATATTATATTATATTATATTATATTATATTATATACATATATATTTAACATTTATTTATTTATGCTTATTTTATGAGAGAAGAGAAAATATTTGTAAAAGAGAATGGCTTCTTAAAAATTATTGAACAGTTGCAATCTCTTCCTTAGTAAAAATCAAGAAAAAAAATGATGCCTGAGTGCTGGCTCATTTTCTTCCTTCTGGAAGTACATGGGAAAATTTACCCTGTGAGCTCTCTGGAGAAAACAAGTATTTAATACATAGAAGTGCACTCGGACTGGGAAGAAATTAAAGCCTTTTCATGACACCGCCCTACTTCCACTGCAGTTGTGTGGCATAGCTCAACAGGATAGGTAATGTGAGAGAAAGAAACTCATAATAATGAAATTTCACCCTGGTTCAAGTGCAGTCTCTACCAACTACCACTGAGTCCTGGACAGTTTCCAACGTTACAGACAAATGGAAGAACTTCTTAGGATGAATGTATATGTGATCTGATACAAAATTAATCCTGGATCTACAGGAGTTTTTATTGTTGTCTGATGCAATTTGTGGGAGGATTTCAATTTAATTTACTTTGGAAAGGAAATGAAGAGTTCTTAGCGAGTAAGAAGAGAGAAACTTTGTTCTTTCTATGGGAAATAATTGCCATTGGAAATTTTCCACATGTGTAGGCTTGTTAGACACCACTCTAAGCACTACAATTTCTGCAACCTTGCAGGGGCTGTCACAATTTGCCGATTTAATTGCTCTGTTACTGTTTAAGGCTGCTGGAAGTACAAGTGCATCCAGCTTTCTTCAGAAAATACTGAAGCCTGATTTAATGTGTCCACATGAAAGGAAAGGAAAGGAAAGGAAAGGAAAGGAAAGGAAAGGAAAGGAAAGGAAAGGAAAGGAAAGGAAAGGAAAGGAAAGGAAAGGAAAGGAAAGGAAAGGAAAGGAAAGGAAAGGAAAGGAAAATGAATATGAAGAACAATAGGAGGGCTTCTTAGCTAGCAATGTGCACAATGTTATGAGCATTTATCTTAACTAGGCTTTTTCCTCTCTCTGTCAAGTCGTAACTCCCTGTGCTCTCTTAGAATGTCTTTCAGCTCCCACTGTGGTGGCAAGGGAATTACTTGCAAATTTTGTCTCTTTTCATCTCATCTGTTTGCCTACTTAAATTTGGCAATGTCTAAATGACAAACAAAAATCCAGAGATTTGTCTTGCAATTGTCTTGGAAAAAGGTTTATTTCTACAGTGGGCCTTTAGGCCCCTTAGTGTTCACCTTTTGTTGCTAACATGCTCTGCCAAGCCTTGGGCTGCACCACAGCTTTACCATCCTGGAAATAAACCTCTAGGTAACTAAGGCAACCTGTACAAAATGAACACACAGGAAAACTAGAAGGCATTTTTGCATAGACTAGACTTGAGTGTTATTTGTTGCCTGATGTCATATCATCTTGGATTCTTACCTGTTTACAGGAAAAAAATCAAAGAAAGTTCAGCAGACTTTCGCTAGCTACACACATTACCATTATTTTTAGTTGTCTAGTGATTATTAGAAGGGTTTTTTTAAATCATTTAACTCTCACAGTAAAATAAGTTTATGTTTTAGTATCCTCTGGGAATGAAAACTGTAACCAAAAAAAAATTGAAATGGCAAAAATAAAGCATGTTCACTTACTACATGAGAATGGATATATATTAAAAAATTGCTCAGCAGCCATGCAGTTTCTCTCTAATATTTGATAGTTTTCTCCTTCTTGGGGCTTTCAAAAGAAGGGCCTGGGTTCTTTCTACAGACAGCATAACTTGGAATTTTTGGCTTTGATTAGCGAGATGATTTTGTTGCCAGTATTGCTGCAATAACTTCATGCAGACATTCTTGAGATTTTTTTTTGTATGTATTTTTATTTCCAATGATCTGACTGTTAACAAAACACAAACTAAACTTGAGGATTTCGCTTTACTTTTTCACTTGCGTGGCTGGTCCAGTTTTTACCTCTAGCATAACTTACTTCTCTCATCACTGAGAATCACCTGCATTTTTTCATGACCTTTATGCAATGAAACACTAACATTTCTCCATTTCCAAGGCACAGTTGTTAAACAAACGTGGCATTTAGTGGCCACCATTTAAGTTAAATTAGCCCTGGTTTAGAGCTGTGATGTGACAATGTGACAACAGTCAGGTTCATCTAATTCCAGCTGGACAATCAGCTGTAAGACATGCCCAAAAGATTTTCAGCAGGTGGCCACAGCTCTAGAAGGACATCAGGAAACACCTCATCTGCAGGGTCTTGTACAGTGAGACACTAATAGTGTGGTATGCGTATCTAGTAATACATCTCCCTCTTCCTCATTCTTTGTCCTGTCCTGTTAGGATTTTTATTCATGATCAGTTCAATTATATCTGATACTTAGCAGTAATTATAAATAAATATATCTTAACATTGGTGAAAAAATTAGGATTTAAGATTTGGTTTCCTTGTATACAATGTATTCTGCATAAACCTTTCCCACTCCACAGGGTGTTTCTTGGGGCACTGTAGGAATTGGATGTTTGTACACTGTTCTGCTGTATCACCTAAACACCATTAGTAAAAAGGATAAAATCTCCTAGTTCCCATTGTCTGGCACACTGCTGGAGAGCAGCATCTGAGAGGTGGGTTTGGCTCCCTGGTCATCTCTTTTTGTAATGCAAAGTAGCATGGGGCTACTGGTCCTAGCTTAGAATAAAATAGGTAATGGGATACAAGCTGTGCAGCTCATTGCTCATTTCAGCTCAGAAAATTTGAAATGTCCTCTTTCTCTTCAGGAGCCAAAGTGCAACAACCACAGAAGTTGGCTGTGTGTTTTATTAGATTCAGGATGGCACAAACTGCTGCTACTTGTTCAATTAAGCTGCAAGGCCAGACCTCTGGCTATTTCAAACCCACTGTTTCATGTTTATTAAAGAAAGGAGTTTGTGTGTTGCAAGGTTTGGTTCAGTAAATCTCATTTGTTGTTAGTGCAACATCTTTCAGCATTTGCGCTAAGTTAAGCTTTGGATGGGTTACCAAAGATAAAACAGACTCACAACCCTGTGTGGATCTGCATGGATTCACAGCAGTCTGTGGGGAAAAAGAAAAGCAAAAGGTTTAGTCTGCAATGTTTCACTAGTATGATGTTGAAAATTCCTCTATGTTGCCGTGTTTTCATAATTAAGGTGGTAGAATTAAAAGGGTTAAAAATTTATCAAGTCTCACTTAGATGTTCACTTCTGAAATGCTGTGGATTAAAAGGCTATTTTCCTTGGATTGTTTGCTACAGTCTCCTTGCCAGAACTTAAAACAAAGGGATGGAGAGGATCTTTGCAGTGTACATTATTACCCTCAGGACAATGAGAACCATATCGACATTACCAACTTGCCAAGGTCACTCTGACAAGGAGGCTGAGCATAATTCCCAGTGGTTCTGGGTTAGGAATTGCACTCTCATTTTGGGCAATAAGATTTTAACCATTGCAGCAATTGATTCACTGCCTAAGTATCTGTCTCTGTTTATCATCTTGCTTTGATAGAAACATGAGAAAACTGAAAGATTTTTCCAACTTGTTATTAGGATATTGTTTTTCATAAATTGGTAAATGGTTTTGGCCGCTACAAGCTTTATTTTCTCTCTGAATGCAATAACAGCAAACATATAAACAAAAAATTACATTTATTTTGCTAGGACTTGGACTGTGCTAGCAGTCTTTAATAATTTGCATATTTTTAGTATTTTCCCTAAGAAGTTTTAAAGGGCACTTCTGTCTCTGAGAGAGACATCAACATTTTGTGGTCTGATTTAGAACAGACATTAATGTGAAAATGTCAGTAAGACAGAGTGATTTCCTCCTATTTCTGCTGATTGCAGACTCATCATAAAATTATATAACGGTTCAGGTTGAAAGAGACCTTAAATATCATTTAGTTTCATCCCCCTTGCTATGGGCGGAGGCACCTTCCACTAGACCAGGTTGCTCAAAGCCTCAACCAGTCTGGCCCTGAACACTTCCAGGGATGGGGCATCCACAACCCCTCTGAACAGCCTGTGCCAGTGCATCACAACCCTCACAGTAAAAAAACTATTCCTAATAACTAAACTTTTCCCTGATGTTTTGTTCTCCATTCTTTGAACTTGTTTGAATTAGATGAAGTTGAAGATGCAGGCCAGATTTGGGACAAAAATATGTATGATATGTAAGTAGGTTCCTGCTCATAAGATTTAGAAATTGCTATTTGGTCTTGATGTAATAAGAAAATATTCATGTTTTAAAAACTGTCAAAAGGAAAAAACAAAATAGAGAGTACCTAAATAAATCCTTTTTCTATGGGTCCTAGAAATAGATACCTGTCCCTTGACTTTATTCCTCCTCTCATTTATTTTTCTACATGCACCCGTTTTCATTGCTGTTATTGTCTTCACTTTGCACTGGCCCACTTTTAAGTATCTGCAATACGCCATGCTCAGATTGCATGTGACCGTGACATTGTTTGAGGTTCGTGTTTTATATTAAATTGCGAAGTGATGGGGAAGTATCATATGACTGTCGCCAACAATGAAGAGATATTACTTTGTAGACAATAGGACAGAAGGCTAGTCTGGTGCAAATTCTGACATGGATCTGCTCAGATATTCTCCTCACAGTGGACTTCCAGTGGAAGACCAAAACCTTTTTATAACCTAAAAATCCTGTTTTTCATTGAAAACACTAGAATTGTCATTCTTTTGAAATAAAGAAAGCACAAACCAACAAATTAGGGAAGAACAGAAGAAAAAATGGTTTGTATAAGACTTGCAGTCCACCTCTGTCAGCCAAATGATGCTGCTGCTGGCACAGCTTCCCTCTGAGATGACACGAGTTTGAGAAGGTCCAGGTAGAAGAACAAATCCCTTTCTTTTCCTACCTCCAGGGAGCTCTGTCTGCCTTAGTCTTCTTAAAAGAATCTATAGATCTAAGGCAAGAGCACAACAAATGCTCTCTGTGATGCGCAAAAAGATCACACAGGTTTCTTGGGCATTGCCTCTAATTTTTAGTGTTGAGAAGGACTGTAGATGAAGGTGTTTTTCCCACAACAGTAGTAAAAGATCAAGCACTTAGCTCTCATACAGAAAAGCTGCAAATGCAGTTTGTTTTTGTATGGAATTCCTTTCATAAAATATGAAGATATATTGGCATTTCAATGTCTACTTTCATTGCAGACTGATGCAGGAAAATAATTATTCAAAATACTCTATTCTCTGGAATGATAGAATCACAGAACCATAGAACGGTTTGGGTCGAAGGGATCTCAAAGAATATCTAGTTCCAACCCTTCTGTTGTGGAGAGGGAGACTTCTCACTAGATACTTGCTCAAAGCTCCAACCAGCCTAGCCTAGAGCACTTCCAGAGACTAGCAATTTGCACTTCTGTGGGTTATCTGTTCCAGTGCCTCACCACCCTTTACTATGAGTAAAGACTTTCTTCCTAATATCAGACCTGAACCACTCTTGGTTTGAAATCATTCCCTTTTTTTCTGTCACTACATGTTCTTGTAAAAAGTCGCTCTCCATCTTTCTTGTGGGCTCCCTTCAGGTATTGGAAGGCTGCTTTGGTAAAAATTTAAAAACAAAAAGGAAGAGAGGAATTATGATCCAGAAGAAGCAGTGCCTCCTGCTCATTACAGAGGAATTATTTCCAAGGCAGCTAACGTGTCACTCGGGGTGTAGAAAATTGATGAAGAGAAGTTTTGGCAGAAAGATTTAAATTTTTTCCTTTTAAACTGCTCAAATGAGACATCAGTGTACAGAAGCCCCAACTGTGAACAAAATTAATGTTTTGCAGCTATGCAAATTTTTAACATGCATAGGAGGATAGTAAAATGATAGAGTAGTTATTCTGCATTGTAATACTGCCAGTGACTGTTGGATCAAAGACAATGAAAAAATTTGATGATGTGTATCACGTTGTGATAAGCATCTATTAATTAGCACACACTTTTGTGTGCCAACGTGTTCATAGATTATGCAGATTGCAAGAGAGTAACAAAGAGTCTGGAACAATGGTATATGTTCAGGATTTGGTTTTGAATTACTGAAAAAATGGTAGCCCAGAGTATTAATCTGCATTAGAAACTTTCAAAACAGTTCTCACCTAGGCAATACCCTAGCAAACTGGATTTACAGGTCAAGTAGGTCTGGTAGATTGCAAGAAACTTTAATGTTTTCTTCCGTGCTTGTACAGAACAACCTACCTGAGAGAGAAAGTGCATTGCACATGTCTATTTCTTTTCCCCTTATGTGGTTATGGTTAAAAGACCTTCTGCAGGGAAAATTCCGCAATGTGGCAGGAATGAACAGACATCTTCTAGAAATGCAACCTATGAGGGCCTCGAAAGAAGTACTTTTCTCTCTACTTCTCACTCACTTCACCTGTGGGCTTTGCCTCACTCCAGAAAAATGCAGTGGTCTTGTTACCAAAATTTAGTGAAGTAAAACCCTTTAACACCAATGTAACATTAAGAAGAAGGTATTATTTATTCAGCCAGATGCATAGGGGGATATTTGCTCTGAAATTCTGTGCATGCTGAGTGCAGAGAAGGCTCCTGTTTATATACTATATTTCACATACATTTTCATTGGTTTTCCTAGAATGATATGATAATGATTTCCTGAAAATCATTAATGTATGTTCACTCCCCTTCGTGCACATGTTCTTCTGTCCTGGGTATTTCTTTGGTGGTCCTTGGTGGTTGGTGACCCCAAAGCCATATCTGACAGCCTGATGAGCTGCTACTTTCAAAGTTAGGAGAGAAGATGGCATAGCTGGGCAGGTTATTTTCCCATTCTTCTTCTTGGTTAATGTTTAACCTGATCCTACAGAATAAGCATTGTGTGGTTCCACGGGTCGGTGGTTTTTGAAGAATAAGCATTGTGTTAACCCACCAGGTATGCAAACCATTTGTCATCTGGTAACAGTCTTAGAGGACTCCTGGAGACGGATGTGCCTCTGGAGCATGAAAACCTGCTGTGAAAACAAACCAGAGCCTCACAAGGACAAATTGAAACAGGTTTTGACATGCCACATGATAACTAATCTATTTCTGCATTTTTATTCCTTGATAGGCGTGTGTGCTTTTCACATGCAAGATTTACCACAGTCCTGGTTGAAGAAGATACTTAGCTGCAGCCAGCTTGTCCTCTTTGCACAGCTGCAGTTTCTAGTGAGCTGGAGATATAAAAAGGGGCAGTTTTCTTGATTTAGTGGTCTGTTAAGTTTCATTCATTTTTGGAAATTAAGACAATTTGAGGTGCATATAAGATCAATGTCCGTTAAGTTGGTTTTTTTTTTAACGTAGTCTATCCTCTGATATTATTTCAGATGTGCCTGGCCCCTCCATGCTGAAGGCTGATTTCAGATATCTCAATTTTGATTCCTTTAATATTTTAATGCTTTTCTGAAGATGTAAGATTTTAGATTCAGCAGTAACTGGAAAAACTTCTGGTAGTCAGTATTGCTATGAAAGTCAGAAAGAGTGATGAGCCCGAAATTTGAAAGAAGCAGTGAGCAGTGTCATTCCCTCAGCCAAACTATGGATCACTCCATGATCCATATGTAAATGTAAATGTTATTGTTCCCAGCAATGTTATGCATTTTCCAATGGAGGAGGAGAAAATAAAATGTTAATGAAGATAATTTTGTAATGATAGTTGGGAGAGAGGAGAATTTGAGTTTTAGTCAGATAGATTACGTATACCATATTTAAAGTATTTTCAATTTAAAGCTTTTCTGCAGGAACAGCAGAGAAGAAAGGGTGAACACACAGCTTTGTTTTCTGTGGGTATCAGTCCAACTCTATTACTGGAACTAACTATAGCTGAAATAAATAAAAACCATTTGTTACTCTAAATTAGAAACATCAAAAAGAAAGAAATTTATTGTTCTAAGAAACTGATGAATTTGGCTCAAGGGGTCACTGCCATCAGCAGACAAAAGCTGCCACATGTTGCATTGTGCAGCGCTGCACGTTGTGCTCCAATAGGCATGCAAACACAATGTTGTTCACTTTGCATCATATGCCATTGGCAAAACACCATAGTCCTGAAACACTGAGTATGGAGAACTATCTGTCCTTGTGTGCCTGTAAATGGAATTTAAAATTGTGTCACGTGTGCCATTAAATGGACCTTTCAATTATGTCACCCCCACAGAGCAGCTGATAAAAAAGACAAAGGCAGGAACAGTACTATTTTTTTTTTTTTAATAAACCTTAATTAATAGTTAAACCACTATGAGTTTGGAAAACGAGTCTTCCCTCCAGTAATGTGTCAAGGAGAAGAACACAAGGTAGGTCAGGAAACATAGGTTTTTCTATAAAATCTATGTGATGCTGGACAGACAAGTGAGAGACAGCAGAATTGACTACAGTAAGAATGATATGCATTGTGTAGATTAGGCCCACAGCAGAAAATCAATGACCTAAACTGGTGAGCCATTATATATATGGGGGCAAGGATATGAGCTTTTCCAAAACTACTTCAGTACAGGAGATGAACACTCTGCTCTCCTAGACCCAACAACAAAGAATACAGCTAGAAGGGACCTCTTAAGATTATTCAGTTCATTCCCAATCTCAGGAACTCTTCCAGAAATTTTCCTCACAAAATGTTTTTTTTTCTAGAAGATACTATGTTCTTTCTTACATAATACATTCCCACTGTTAAGCATCCACACCATCACAGACATCTTATCTATATGCAATTCAGGATTATTGCTCTTGTCCTATGTGTAGGAGACACAGGCAAATATTTATTAATTTTCTCATTGAAATGTAGTGTCTTGACTAAATAAATATCCCCATCATTCCTAATCCCCCAACACCCTGAACTTTTTGCTACCATTTCTTGATACTCTCCTCTGAAAGCTTTCTCCTAATATAGTAGTTTCTAAACAATGGTGCCTAGAGCAGAGTTTTCCCATTAGTAAGGCTTTTACTCGTGGGTCCTTGGTCACTTTGACTGCTGATAGTCCTGTTCATAACTCAGATGATGCCATATTGGAAAAGTATGAGTTGTTAAAGCCTCTTTGATCTATGAGTCATTCTATCCCCAGTTTCTTTCCTGCAAACCTGCTGCACAGATGGTTCTTCCAGTTGAAATTCTGCAGTTCATTATTCCCACAGAAACATAACATTGTGCACAGATTATT
The DNA here is from genome assembly GCA_036785705.1 of Acanthornis magna. NCBI lineage: Eukaryota > Metazoa > Chordata > Aves > Passeriformes > Acanthizidae > Acanthornis > Acanthornis magna. Next base: position 972,053 of record JAWUZG010000107.1, on the reverse strand, counting down.
TCCTTGACTTGTCAACATAATTTTGCATCCTTTCTTTCTGCAAAAGTGGGTGCAATCTTTTCATACACACACAAACATATTAAGTGCACGGTCTACTCAAGGGTTCAGAATAATGTAAAGACCCATTTGATATATTTTTACAGTTTGATGGTGAAGCACTAAAGACCACTCTGACTATGATTTTTTAATCAATTCTATATTTGGTTCATGGTACCTCCCACCTGAACCGTATTTCTGCAGTACATTTATGGGAAGGTCATGAGAGACAGCCAAAACACTCCCTAAAGTAAGAGATATTGCATCTACTCTCTTCTGCCTATCTACAAAGCTTTTAAAGACTTTTTTTGCCCTTGAGGAGATTGTCTTAGAGGGCAATGTATTTTCCCTCTACTTGTAGCTTTTAGGTTAGAGAAACTGGTGTCAGGAATGCCAGAAGGGAATTGCCGAGGAGAATTGAGTATATGATATCTTGAGGTCTATTTCATCCCAATTTTCTGTGACAGAAAGACACTGCTGGCTAGATTGTTCTTTGGCACTCTGCTAGGTTTATATAAGCCTGATGAATACAGCCTCCAGAGACTTATCACATAAAACTCAATTATATGGGCTCCAAGAATGTGCTGGAACAAAGATATACTGGGTTGTTAAGGAAAAATATATTCTGGGAAATGGGGAGATGTTATTCAGGTATGCATCTCATCTTTAATGAAGGATTGAGACCACAGTAAAATCTTAGCAGAGTCTCTGCTTGCATATCTTCTTGGTAGTTGTACATGTTGTGCTTCACCAATATAAATAACTTGTCATTTCGCACTGGGCTCCTCTCTACTCTGCTGTCATTTCCTACTTGCAAAGCCACCAGCAAGATTCAACCCCTTAGACACAGTAGCTTTGAAACCTATGCATTTTAAAGCAGAATCTGTGGAGTTGCAGGAGCCATTGGCATATCCTTGCCTCAGGCCCAAGCTTGTGACCACCTGTCTCTTTGAAGAGCAGTGTTGTGCCGTACCACTGTTTCAGAAGGAACCATGGGTGGAAAGGGAGAATTGTGAACCATGCTTTAAACAGAAATGGTTCAAGATGCATTGAAAACAAACATAGCAACTGCTTTTCTTGTTGACTGTCAGGGTAAGAAGTATAGAGGGGATAAGCAGGTTTTGTTTTCTATTTTAACTGCATGTGATTACTTTTTCTTTATGTTGAAGTTGTTGCTGGCTTCAGTAACAGTTTGTAGCCACCTTGCCTTGTTGTTGTTACTACCCTATCAGTGCAAGGGCTTAATACTATTGAATTCACACAGTTTAGAAGCTGGACTTTTGTTTTTACCAAAATTCTTTTTTTCATCAACTAGTAGCTATATAACAATGCATTTTTTGTTTTAATCCAGCTCTTGCATAGTACAGGTAGTGAAGTTTGATACTTTATGTCTATGTTTTCCACTGCACAAACACATCAAACAAGAGCATATAGAAACCACATGACAGCTATCTTAATACTCCCAGGAGGCTTAGACAGAAAGACTGGATTGCACAGAAGATAGCAGAGGAAGAAACTGTAGTTTTGGGTCTTCAGCCACTCCTGAAAGCTGAGTATTCTCTAAACCATGTACTTGTCAACCCTGGTTTCTTCTTTTAGTGAGAAACATAATTTGTTTCTTTCTTCAGGAGGAAAAATAGCAATTCTTATGTCTCAGTAAATGTGAATTGTAGAATATGTTATTTCCTGCTGTAACTAACAAATGACATAGTAAGCCATTTTGTTTTGACTTAGTGGGTATTCTGGCACTATCTTAAGACGTTGGGTTTTTTTTCTGTTGTTTGTAATGTCTCTTTATTTTCCAAATGGTCTGTTAAGTTTGTCTAACTACCTCAGTGAATGGTCTTAAGAGAAGGGCTGTCTGTAATAGTAAAATAGGTGGAGATTTGATTTGTAAAACAATTTGTAAGCTCTCATTCCTTCTTCTGTACATGTGAACACATGTACCTATAATATTTGGGCTATAGAGGTGAGAATTTGAATACTCCTGATTAACAACACAAGTACTGGCAAATAAGTGAACTCATTGTGGATAATCTTGCACTGGTTCTTTCATAAAAAGTTGCATGTTTCTGCCCTTTTCGCCCTTTTTTTCTGCTTTTGCTCACTCTTCCCAAATACAAAAATGCATCGAGTTCTTTTTGCAACTAAATGAAAATATTTCTTTTACAATATAAGGGATAACATAATCTTATTATTAATTTTTCAATAAAAACATTAGGCTTTTTACCATTTTTGCGCAGATAGGCTTGTTTGACTGCTGGGAAGATATAAGAAAGTTTACTCCAAAAGTGAGTGATGCCTTTCTTGCTACTGTTGATGGATATAGGCTGCTATGTTTAGAGTTTGCCCTGTGACCACAAGGAAGGTAACTTGCAAGAGCAGCATAAGATATTGTACCAATAAAAATATTCAGGGTTAGACCTGGGCCTGAATGAAATTCTTATATAACATGAAATGCTTACATCCAGCTAACTGAAACTCTTCCTCACTGAAATATTTCCACTGTGTTCCATACTTGAGCTAGACATAAACTTTTTTCCAGTCTTTTTCTCGGGTTAGTTAATATACTGCATCCCTAAGAAAGGTATTAGAGAGTGCCACACACCTTTTGTTCACTGAGCACAAAGTCATTGTGAAGGCTAGGATCTGCTGTGAGTTATCAACTCTGGAAAGACTGCATTATCTGAATAAAACTACACCTGTAACTATAGACAAAATGTCCCAGGGCTTTACTTGGTTTCTAAAATATTTTGTAGCCACTGGGAAATTCTTAAAACTGAATAACCATCTTCAGGAGTCTTATATGAAATGAGAACCTTTTACTGTCACTTAGCTTGTATTAGATTAGGATATTTCATAGAAGATGTGAGTGAAAATGAAACAGAAATGTTAGTGAGTAAACACATCGCAGTAGACTCTACAGCTTACAGTTTTGTGAACACAAAATCAATCCAGGACTACATCACATCCATTCTAGAATATAATGCAAGTCTAAGGATATCAGAACAAGCTTCTAGGTTAAATCCCTCTCAAGCCTAGTGCCATCCAGATTTGTCTTGTTAAAAAGGAGCAGGAGAGTAAGGGGTTTGTGTATGTGTGTGTGTGTGTGTGTGTGTGTGTGTGTGTGTGTGTGTGTGTGTGTGTGTGTGTGTGTAGACATAAATATTCAGTCTGGATTAATACTAAATGCAAACTCCAATCCACTTCTGTAGTCATATGGTGGGAGATCTGACTATTCCTCTAGAATACAGTGACAAGTGTGTAGTGGGTTGTCCTGTCTGGATGAGGGTCTCCATGCACTATGACAAGCTTGATTTTGATGTATAACAGCTGGGTTTTGGGGGTGGTTTTTTTCGTTTGTTTTTTTTTTTTTTCAAACAGATGTATTACCTACTACACTTTTTTAAGTGCACCTACTTAAAAAATTTCTCAAAATATCATTAAAGGGCAGTGCATGTATAATTATTTGAATCCTCCTGCTAGGATGGCTACCACAGAGTCATATAATAAGGCTGTTGATTACGTTTATAGTTCCATTCCAGGGTAAATAAGTATTTCCTTTATTTATCAGCGGGTAATATGAAGATTTTCCTAACTTCTTTCATGTGTGCTTGCATGCAATGCTTTATATGCTTGAATAGAAGGCAAATGATTTTAGAGTAATAAATAATGAAATGGAAGATCCATGCAATATAAATGCAGAAGCAACAGATATCTGAGAAAACAGAATGCTATGGCTAAAAAGATGCAGTCTTTAATTGTAAAAAATGCACCCAGCAGTTCAGGGATATTGTGAAAACTTGGGATGGGTCTATCTTCTTTCAGAAGAGACCTTGTTATCTGAGAAAGTTCTGACTTTTTGCTTCTCATCAGGAACAGTCTGATTACGTTGGAATGATGGTGGTTGAGCCCTGTGTTTATCTGTTTATAGAAATATTTATTCTTTTCACTGTGTTGTCAAATTAAATTCCAAAATGTTTTCGTTTACTTTTCACTTTAGAAGGATTAACCGAGGGGCAAAAGTGTTTCTTTTTTATCACATCACGATGGTTTAGAGAAACGGCAGAACACAATTAGAATTCATACCTTTAAATATTTATCTATCTTGGGCTCTACAGCTTGGATATTACTTAGTTTAATCTATTTGCATTTGATTTTATTTTTAGGAGGAAATATCTACAGTCAAATCTTGCTTTATTCATGAAAGGTACTGAACTCTATCACTTAAATCAATGAACACTGTAAACACTGATTTTAACAAGATGCAATGAATCATACTGTCAAGTGCTCAGCCCATCTCAAGGTTTAGCTCATATTGTGGTTAATCACATAGGCTTGACAGGCAGGATTTGAGCCATAATATCCTTGCTAACATATGCACTAATGGTGATGAACAAAACCCCAGGATCTTTTCAGGCTGAAGAGTGTCTTCCTGACCCCCAACAACTTCGTTGTTCTACTGATCTTACTGTAGATTAAGAAGACTTTTCCCATACCAGTGTAGCCAAACTCTGCTTTCTGATGTGCTCAGGCTGTATGTTGCACTAGGGACAAGCCAGCCAAATCCTGACATGAACAATGGAACTGCACTGCTTTTGTAGCTTACAGACCGCAAAAAATAATGTTACCAGAAGGTGGGCTAGGACTACCCCACAGCAAGAAAGATGTCTGGCTGTGCTTATGCAGCTAAAGGAAAAATGGAAATTGCAACATCCTCACAGCATGATGTAAAAGCACTTCTATTTTTATGAACTGAGGGACAACATGGCTGAGAAGAAAGTGGTAATTCTGTGTGAGATTCCAGTGAGGGTCTGTGGTTAGGGCACACCCAGCACACATCTACTGTTCTGGGTGTGTGCTGAGGCCAGAGTTTCTCTAAGAGATTTGGCACAGAGAGAGAGAAGTGCTGAAATGTCACAGCATAAAGAAGCATAATTTCAGCTCATCAGTGTCTGTCCCAAAGCCTACCAAATTTCTCTAGCTGAATCACTTCAATGATGTGCAAGTCTCTGCTGTAACAACCATTTCCATGCATTGTGTCTACATTTCCAGCCTTTGTTACGCAGCTCTATTAACCTGTACTGCGAATTGTTTCTTCCAAAGAAGCTCCAACTTCTTACATATTTCTCTCTCATACTTCTCTCATGGAGTTGATGCTCCAACTTCTTACATACTTCTCTCTGTTCATGAAGTTTCAGCAAGTAAACATTTTCTTTGGCTTTCATATATTTATAGTTATTCATATCTGTCTGTGCTAGTGGCACACCTGTGACTAAACATCAGAAGACACCAAACCTTTACAGAAGACAAACCAGGAAACATACTTTATCAATTTGATGATAATAGTGAGGTTCAATTATTTCACCAAAATGAAAAAAAGCAGTTTCTACAGCTGATAATAATAGTGTGCATGTACAGTCAGCTTCAATAACTGCTAATATATGTATCCAAGTTGGTATTATTTATTTACAGAAAATTTTAAATGCATTTGCTGTAATTGTCTCTTAAAAAAAGAAAAAAAAATCCCAAACACCCCCCTTCTTCCCCCCCCAACCCCTCCCCAAATTCCCAACTTATTGTGGGTCCAGTGAATTTTGTTTTCTTCACAAATTGTGGCCTAACTATCATGACTGGAAGACAATGCTTAACTGAGACAGAAACCTTGGAGAGCAGTGAGACTCTGGGTATTTTAGTTCTATCAGGGTCAGACAGCCTTGGACTTATTTTTTTCGGCCACTTACCTTGAGACCATAAGCACAAGAAAGACGATTATGGCACATTCCCAAACAGACTGGACAAAAAATTTGTACTTCCTGGGTTAAAGTAATGTGCTCTCAACAATTTCACTTACTCAATTTATATCTATCACATTAACAGATACTCAGATCTTGTGAGTAAAAAAAAAAGCAATTAGAAGGATGAATATAGCCAAACACATATAAATAATTAAAATTCAACCCAGGGAATATTAAATGAAAAAAGACAGAATCATTTTTGCTGTTAGCCATCTTCCCTGAGGCCAATAAACATATTTTTACAAAACCCTAAAGCTTTTGCTAATGAATTACACATAAGAGACCTCAAATGAACCATGGATATTTTGTGTTTTCTTTCTTATGAGGGACCAATCACAAGGGAAATGTAGGCAGACTCTGAATCACTAGAACAACGTGGGCACGCCAAAGAATGGCAACACAAGGGAGCTCAAGATTGCAGCTTTACTTTGCTGCTGTGTTGATATGTAGGATACATAGACACACAAGACGAGAGAGGTTTTTGTATCTTCTCTTCTCCTTGTCCACCTGAAAGCAAGGAGGAAAATATGATAAGTATTCGCAAACATTAGCTTTCATCTGGGAGGCCTTCCAGGGTCTGTTCAATGCTAATCTACAGGACCTGATTCACAATTACTTAAGCTTCTTCCTCTAAACGTTTCCTGCACCAGAAAACACTGTCTTATCTTCATTGTACAGTTAACATGTAATCTCATTCAACACAGAAATTAGATGTTACTACATCAACCTCTTTGTGGCAGTGGTCTGGTAGGCTTTTTTGTACAGCACATATTGTGCAAAATCTAGAGGACTGTAGTTTTCATTAAATGTAATAACCACAGATATTGCTGTCTTCCAAGCACAGCTGGAAGAAGAGACAGAAGTGATGCTCTGGACCGGTACAGGACAAATATGAGTCTTGGAAGCAGGAATCCCTGTCCGACTGAATATTGAATAGGCTGTACAGTCATGTTCCTTTACCTTTTTCTTTCTTAAAGACTTTATTCAATGCTTTGGCAGAAGGGAGATAAAGACAGTAAAATATTATTCTGGGAGGGCTTCCAAAAGGTAGGAGATAAATTTCTAATTCCAAGACTATGGTGCAGGAGGTAAGGTGCTTTTTTGGTTTCTGGCTGTCTTGTATGTTGATGTGTTCAGAAGAGCTTTCAGGTTCTGAACTGGAGAGAGATGCTTATTTTGCTTAGTAATCGGGGGAACAGGACACATATACTGTGGTTTTTTACACTTTTGTTTACCTACGACCTTGCTCTTGTGGTTCCTGTTTAGGAAACAGTATCTGCACAAGAAGCCTAAGGGCTTAAGGCTGATTCTCGTACATGAAAGCAATGTTTTTGCAATGCTCAGAACTGTGACACCAGAAACGGCTTCATAGTGTCACATGCTAAATGTGACACAGAGAGGAGAGTAGCTGATATCACTCTACATAGAGGTTTGATTCAGTACCTATTGAAATTAATATCCTTTTGCTTACTCTTATGGGCATTGGATGCTACTGAATATTTTTATTTTCAGGTGAGGAATTTCTCTTACATACTTCAGAAAATAGAGAACTTAAAAGCAGGCTCAAACACAACTCTGATAGGGATTTTATGCAGGGATTGGTATTTCCCTTTGCATCAGCAGCAGTTACATAGAACAGGTAAAAGTTCAAGACTTTCACAGGCCTGTAAAACTTTGGAACCACTGCTTTTGGTGATTTCGTGTATTTTCAAGGTTTGATACTTGAGACTGGATTTTCAGCAACTTCTGAAGATCCAGACTCTGTGTAAAGTGGCAAGTCTATCTGTCAAGAATTAATAGAGCCAATTTTAAACTCATTTATGGAAAAAAAATTAACTGCTTCAGGAGATACAGTAAAATTTGGTTCTTTAGAAAAGCACTTATGAGGAAGTATACTGATGAATTAAGCAAATTAACATAAGGTATGCATATACAGATGATGGGATAAAACCCCCCCACTATAGTGTGTTTTCCAGATCCAAATTTAATTTATGAAGAATTATTATTAGAACTAGAAGAATTATTAAGTTCTCTGGTGCCTCAGTATTTTACAATCCTGTTTCCCCAAGTTAAAATCAAAGCCTTTGTAACTCATCTGCAAAGTACAAATATTATGGGACGCAGTTCTGAAGTAGAAAGACACCTTTTTCACAATACTGCATGCTGCAAAAGCTGTAACTAAGTATAAAATAGATTTTATTTTTTTTTTCCTCTTTGGCATAGCCATGTGAGGAAATACAATAAAACAAAGGGAGTACAAAACAATGTCCTATATATTTATAGACTAGCTATATATAGTCCAGCTGCACATGTTGAAGTTCAGTTTCTACACTTCTCCTTCACTTCTCTTACATTTTTAAGGTTATGAGATAAGCGCAATCATTTTTGTGTAGATTGCTAATGCTGTTCCTGTTAGATGAAAGACAGAGAATTCAAAGGAAGAATTAATATACAAAGAGGATTTCACTTCTTTCATTAACTGAATATCTTTTCTACAGAGGTGCTTCTGTTTTTGTAAAATCAGCATGTCTCAACACTTGTCTTTCAATAATCTGCCTAAATCTTTCCCCTTCATATAACTGAAATCAATATTGTCAGCTAAAACTGCTTTCTAAATTCACTTCCAAGATGAAGAGAGATAGAGTGCAATAGAATAGTAATTAAATCCTGAAATTAGAAACTTTTTTTCTCCCCATGACAAACAAATATTAGGCATAAGATTCCTTTTGGAAAGGTGAAGAAAAATGTTGCATGAAAATTATTGACCAGCTGTCAGTTAAAAAGGGATTCATGGACCCTATTTCCTCGCACTGCCATTGCCTTGGGTTTTTTTATATTAAATCACTCTGTAATTGCATATAGTTAGGTATAAAACTCAGTCTACTATTACAATCACACAGGATTGCATGAAAAGGAAGTAAAAATATGTTGTACTGAAGAGGAGAAACCCTTGTGTATCATCCTTGATGAAACTTTCACTTTTGATAAAAAGCTATTTATGTTTCATTTTAAAATCAAATTGCTCCATTATCCAGCTAACTCAGTCATGTGAAAATTCTTTCTCTAAAATCCAAGAAAAAAAAAGTCTTTTTCAGTATTTAGTTGCCTGGATGGTTTGCTGGAGGAATCTTCATGTTTACCCACTGACTAGTCACCTAGCCACCTTAGCAGGGATATTCCTGCCACATGACTCACACCCTAACAACAGGCATAATAAAAATATGCTGTATTTTACTGCAAATTTTGTTCACATTCAGTTGCCATTTTCCTTCATTTCATTTATTACAGTAGAGCCTGATGACACAACAGTAAGACTGTCAGGGGTGCTATGCATCCTCTTAGTACTTGCAGATAAAATCTGAAAGTGTATGTACAGAGGTGAAAAAAAAGCCCAGCTGTTAAAACCAATGGATTTGAAATGCTCTGTTGAAATGACTTGCAATTTTGGTTCACTAAATAGTTTAGTGTTGTGCTCTTGCTACACATAAGTCTATCTTAATATTTAAGAAAATTTTTATGATTGGGGAATAATAGTAATCATTACTTACTGGAAAGACAACTTTATTTCAGGGTCTTCAACAATGCCTTTTGGAAATCCAAGTGTATTAAATGGTTCTCCCTTGTCAACACCATTATGTTGACTTCAAGGAAATCCATTGAATTTCTTAGATAGAACCTCTGCTGAAGTTCAAGAAGAAAAGATTTAATTCTTTCTTAAGCTCATATCAGTCCAAATATGCATTACTACTGTATTTTAATATTGTTCTTACTCATTTTTGCAGTCCTGACCTCAGGTTTACTGGTCTGTAGTGTGACTTATCTTCCTGAGAACCTTCACACTGCATTAGCCATTTGCCAGCTGTCTGGTTTTGATGTAGTCTTTAGCACGAGGTTTTATAATCTGCAGTTAGCAATTCAGCTACTTCATCTTGAAATGCAGTTATAAATGCTGGCTGATATTTCCTCCTTTATTTGCATTTACCTCTTTTACTGCAAAAACTATATAGGATAGGTATTCAAACCATTGATCATGTTCTTGTCTTTATGGGGTACTTGGTGAAAGATGTAAGACCAGGACTCAAGGCTTTGAGATCTTTAGCACATCTGCTACTTAATTACATAGATGCTTTCCCTTCCATTAGGCAAATTCTCAAGTCATTTGTTTTTGGGAATGCCCAGGACTAAAGTCTTACATGTAATGATCAGCTAAGCACCTAGCTCATGCCTGTATCTGCCCAGAACTGATTTTAAGTATTTTTTCTATCTCTCTCTACCATCATGGACATTCACTGGACATTTTTGCAACTTGCTATATAATTTCTCTCCTTCCCCCACTGCTCTTTTCAAAACAGAGGTGTTGCTACCTGTTCCCACAAATTCACTTATTTAATAACCTTAGGAGCTAGAAGTCTCCCCTAGCATACGAGAGACCATGCCATAGATCTCTTCTGTGTGATAACATTTTAAATCCTGCTGAGCAGGATCTCTAACTGCCAGAATATAGGGTAGAGTTTTTTCAATTACTCTAACTGTTGAATAGAATAATTAAATTGCCACTGCAAAGCTCTTCAGACTAATGGCTGAGGAAGTCATTTGGGACTTGGAAACCTGGATTCCAGTCCCTGTACTAATGAGTGTTTAAAGTTCATTCTATTAAGAGTTTCATTTCAGAAAACGCTTTAGGTTAGTGGCTAAAGCATATAGCTAGGAGATGCACATTGAAACTCATCAAGCAGAAGATATTGACCCTATTTGTTCTGCAAGTTGGGTATGTGCTGAGCAGGTGAAACATTGCATAGACACTGCTGCATCCTGTTTGTCCTTTTTCCTTCTCCTCTCCATTTTTGCAGGGAGTGATGATGAGTTGTGTCCCCCAGGAAACAGTTTGAATGTGGGATCTATCTCAGGTACTGTATGGTAGTGTTTTACTTCCCTGAAATGTCTTCATCCCTCCCATGGCACTTGCCTGCTGTCTAGATCAGGTCCAGATGTTGCTTCTCTATTTTACAGTTAGACAATTAAGTCTTCCAGAGCATTAGGTAAAGTTTCAAGCTGTAATCAGCAGGTAAAGGTTCACTAATATAATAGTAGCTGGATTCCCCGGAACAAGTTTAAAAGGACTTTTTTATTAAGTTATAAAAATGCTGATACTCTCCTTGCCAAAGAAGAATAATTTTACTTAGATTACTGGACAACACGAATCTTTACATCCATGATTGACTGGAAACGGTATTGCAGTAAATATTCCTACATGCAGGAGCTGTGGGGAAAAATGCAAGCAGTTAATTCATGTTTATGCATTATTAGTAACTGCTTATTTAGAGTTAAATGTCTGTTGTTGTTTCTCATCTTAAAAAATTCACCCATGATTTCACCTCATTCCTTCACATTCTTTCAGTTAGTCAAAATAAGCAGGGCTCTCTTTAGTGAAATAGATTTAAAGGGATGACTTTAGCATAGGAAATTTCTAGAATTATACAAAATTGTTATCAGTTAATTCTATACCTGGAGATTCCTAGAAGGCTATATTGTATCAGGCAGCCATACAAACCTCAACTAAGGATTTGCTTTCTGTAAGAAGTAGACACAGTCTTATGCTGTGAATTTCCTTGCCTGTTTCATTCATGAACATGTTCATGCAATAAATATATTTATGCAATCTCTTTACACAGAAATACAAGAGTCCTACAGAAGCTGAACAAACTCAGTAATATTGTGCACAGTTCTTCAAATTTCTCTTTGAAAGCTCTTCTCATCTAGCATATCTTATTTGTGTGCACAGTCATATTATTACTGAGAAAGTGCTCTCCAGTTTTCCAGGGCATCTGATTTCATTATTAAATGCCTGTTTTCATATATTTTCTTTCTTCCTGAATTAGTACCATTCCAGTAATCCACTTTTAATGTATCTTATTGATAGTATTTTAGAAAAAAGTCTTTACACCCTGAGCAATCCCCTGAACTAGCATTGGCACTGCAACACTATTTTCTTTAGGCCTGGAATACCTTTCTTCTGTCTTGCATTGAAAAATATTGACAAATCTTGTACTAGAAATAAGAAAGAGTACCAAATCTGTCAACAATTGGCTTAGTTTTCAGAATTCCTAAGCATCTGATACAATTGTCAGTTTGGCAAAATATATCAGTCAAGAAGTTCCAAAAGATCTGTGACACCACCTCTAAGGGCTTGACATAATTGCAGAGTGTCTGAGTCATATTCTTCACAGGTATAAGAGAATCAAATGTCTCCTCTGGACTGCACTGCTCTGTGGCAAGCACATTTGGAAAAACTTGAACATTCATAAACCTCCTGAAAAGTAAACTGGGTTAATCTTTGCTCATGCCTTAACAGGATATAGCATGTTAAGAGTGAGCTTATCATTACTAATTCTGTGTTCCTTGCTTGGACTTCAGAGATAAGCTTGGTTTCAACAAATGACATAAAACTAGGAAATTTAGGAAGCTATTGCTTTAATGTAGCATTAAATGAAGGATTTCTAATGTTCTTTTACAAAGAAACCTGAGGTAGGAATATTACGTGTCACTGCAGGTAGCTCAGTGAACAGCTTCAGTACGCAGTCACAGATAAAGATGCATGTAAAAGTAATAGGATGAAGAATAACAAGAATTGCTTAATAACTTTGAAGTCACTGCAGTCTTCTGATCTGAAATGTTGTGCTGACCATTCCTTTTCAAGAAGGGTGCTTCAGTTCTAAAGGTGGCTAAGAAACGGATAATTTCCATTGGCTGGGTATAGAAAACACTTGGGAAAGAAAAAACTATACATGCATTTCTCACTTCTTAACTTTTTTGAGTGGCCCTCTCTTGTAAAACACAATGTTATAACAATAGTTTTTTAAAATAAGGGGGCCTAAAAATAAAATGCAACAAGAACAAAATGAATAAGACCTGTGTCTTCTTTCTCTTGCCAGAAAAGTTTGAGCAAGCAAATGAAATATAAGAAACAGGATTATTCAAAATTTATAATGGGACTCTTTTTTTCTTAAAATGTGAACCTTTACAAATTACTGTCTTGGTAAGTCTGATCTCTAAACTCAGATTAGGAGGTAGATAGGGTGTCAATTTAGATTTCTAGCTAGTGTTTCAAATTAGAGACCTTGGAAGAGGGATCCAACCTTTTATCTCATAGCCATCACTGCTAAAACTGCTACAAGGCACAGCTGAGACCAGACAGCTCTGCGCACCCTGTCAGCCTGCGGCACAATGGAGACACACTGGAAAGGGGCTCCTACCAGCAGCCGAGCTGCTTCCTTGCTCCGCATGGACTGATCCAGCCACACCAGTCAGCAGGCTTCTGTCATCCACAGCATTTAAAGTCAGGGTGAACACAACCCCTAGCAAGGTCCCCATCCTGCCAAGTCCTGAGCACTACTCATATACCAAATCTCTGATTAGCTCCCATCAGGGATAGGATACTGTCCTAAACTTGGAGTCTGGGCACTGCCTTCTCCTCACAGGTTACAAAGAGAGGCAGTCCTGGTGCTCACAGGCCTTGTCTGCTTTCTGTAGCTGAGAGGAAGGATATATCAGCCATCTTCAGCATATGCTCAGGACCTAGACCAAGTTTGTAAAAATGACAAGGTCTTTTCACTAGTAGGACTATTCTTAAAAGAGCAAGTACTTTACACCAGTAAGCACTTTTCACTGCTCAGTAGTAAGGCTAAATGGTATTTGTATTCTACATAGATAAAATCTGTTCCCAGAATTTATCACTGGCATTTAATTACTGACATTCTTGCATTTTAAGAAATTCAGTGATGGTGACACTCTAATTGAGACAATTTTTTTTGTACACATATTTTTATTTCTGGCCAAAACATCACCTCTCCTTCTTGTAACTACACTTATCAGTTCCCGTGCCTCATATTATTTTTTCTTAAACATCTGCTGTCACATCTATTTTGGAATTGCAGCATTTTTTATCCCTCGTTACCATTTTCTTCCACCTTACATAGTTAGTCTCTGTAGTTCCAGTATTCGTTCACACTGACTGCTGTCTTGTTTTCACTTCTAGCTCTGCTCCCATGAGTTACTTTCATATTACAGAAACCAGTAAGCAATACCAATTCACTTGAACAGCTTTCAGCTGCTTACAAAGAAATGGTTTATGAGCATACTCAGGGGCATTTTCATGCAAGATCACACTTTGCATCATAATAAACAGAAATGACACTCTTCCCTCCAGTGTGGGACGGTGCAATCACTTCCAGTGCTTTAGCAGCCAACTGCCCAGCCCGCTTGCAGTCCGGATACTACATAAGTATACATGTAGATACAAATATATTCGCAGATTTTATGCCGACCATACAGCAGACACCCTTCTGCAAATGTAAATCTCTACACTTCATTAGAAAATGACACCTAACATTGTATGTCTTTTCATTAATGCCTTCTGTATTTCACTTGCTGTAGATTTATCATCTGCCACTATCTTCCAGGACAGTTTTCAAAAGCAAGCCTTTGGACTATGTCTACAAAATGTGTGTTTACACGTGCAAAGAGACACTTTCGTAGAGAGACATGAGCAAACATTAGCGGGCATGTACATTTGATTTGTGCAAACATGTGCCTGTAGAAATGAAAACATTGTATTCAAAACATTTGAATAGGACTACAAGAAGTGAAACTGTGAGTAGTTTACTTCCCACAGAGTAATTAGGGAACTAAGGTTCAAATAAAATTTGGTTTAGGAATTCTTTCTTATCCCTGATGAAACTAGAAACTGAAAGTGGTTTTGTGGTTGCAAATAAAAGGAAAATAGATAAATGCATAATTTCATAGTAGGTGTCATTATTATTCTCTTCCTTATTCGGTAATCCTACTGCTAGACTAAGCCACTCACTACTATGGAAACTTTCAATCTTCTTCTGCAGTTGTTGGGGAGATCCAGCCCCACGGGACTGCACAATGTGGTCTGAGCAGACATTCTTGTGCCACCCTTTTGGTATTTTTCTGCATTGGATAGATAGCTATTCATCAGCACAAGAGCAGAATGGACAGTGTTCACCTTCAAGTCTTAGCTGCCAGACCACAAAGTCATGAATGAATTCTGTGATTTTTCTTGTTTAATTTTAAATTTAACAGCCTCATAAGGAGATACGCAAGACCTTCTGTTCTAATTCCCTCTTGCACAGAAGGGAACATGAAAAGGGCATGAAACGAAAGCACCAATTAACAGCTGATTGTTTGAGAAAGCAGAGATAGTTTTTATTGATTTATTTTTGTGAATAAACATAGACAAACCTTTTATAATGTGGGGTTTTTTAATGTCATATTTCACATTGTAAATAAAATTGTGGATATTTATGTCAAATATAAAGTATATTTTCCTTTTGCTGTTGTGCAAAACATGCTCATAAATCACAATTAAAAAAATCCTGGTGAAGTTGAAAAAGAAACTGCCAGAGCTGAAGTGGTTTTTCAGAGTTAGTAAAGATCACATACAGAGACTTAAAATAATTTTAAACTAGCAGTCACATAGCAGCTTCACCTCTTGGAAAGACAATCCTGTCAGTCATGTAGCATGTGCATGGGAAGGGCAGCAGTGCAAAAACTCATCCACACTGACAAATGTAAATTAGCTGAATGACAAATGAATATGACAGTATCAGCTTGTGAATCCTCCTTTTCCTACAAATCTAACAGGAGAGATGAAATGCTGAATTTAACATGCAAGACTAACAGTGACTACAGGCTGGCATGTTTTAAAGCATGAGAAATCCTTGAATGCCAGGTTAAATTCTCAGAGATTGTCAGAAATTTCTAGCAAATACTATTCAAGCCTCAAGAGTTCAGGGCAATTCTGAAACTAGCTTTAGCATCAGGGGTTCAAAGTGCTGTGTGCTTCCCTGAGCATTCAAATGCTGCTGCTGCACTGAAGCATACATAGAAGCCTAATCCAGACAAAGAGCCTCTCTGCACCTTGGAGGAGGCGTATTCCTGGTCCTATTCTGATGAGAGTGGCTGATTTTTGGCTGGACCCATGTGTCTTGTGTACTTTTGTGCTGAGTGACCCAATGAATCATCTCGAATTTCATGAGTAAACAATTGTAAGGGGAGGAGATTGACTGTTTCTTCCCTCAGCTACAATACAGCTTGATTTTTAAGACCTGTTCTCTGAGATGGAGTTCATCCAGGCTGGCAGAAGAGAAAACCACTTTTTCTTCCCTACTGTATTTATGTGAAGAACACCCAGATAAATATACCTTACATTTAAGAGGCGAACACAGTGGCTGGTGGTATTTAAAATAAAATGTTTATGCTCCTACCCCATCTGGAGAGAGCTCTGAATAGAGCCATTGTTTAAGTGTTGCATTTGTGATCATGTCCCTGTCCTCTGTTCATACTTCTGACTAGCTGCAGTTCTGCACACTGAGTTGCTAAACCCTGTAATCCATGTCCTTGAACACTGGAGTGGGAATCAAGTGCCTAGAAATGAGGTACATGGAGGTGCAGCTAGAAGCTGCCTCTCCACCCTTCAGAGAACATGGCTTGCTGAATACTGAAATTCTGTCCTTTAAAAGAATTTTCATTGCCAAGTAGTGTGCAATAATTCGATGACTTGTTGCTCTCAACACCGTAACTTGCAATACTGTTTCCTGAGACAGTACAGGAAGATCTCTTACCTATGTGCCTTAATCATTCTGCAGTAATGATCACACAGGGGAAAATGGCTTCCTACTAGGAGAGGCTTTCTTCTCCAGAGGATAGGCTTCTGTGAGACAGAAAAACTAGTTTTATTCGGACCAGCTTGAACACTGATAGATTTTCAATATTAGTAAAATTATACTGAGAAAGAACTTTCAGGTCATACTTTGTAACTGTAACAGTAGAGACTTCATAATTAAAACAAGAAGATCTTTTCCATTTTGAACTTGGTTTTGATCTTCTGAAAAGATGAAGAACCTAAATTACTGGTCAAGGTGAAGAAACCATACTGTCCAAGTATTTCCCATGCTTGCATCAGACTTCACTAATGTAGAATATATTCTGAATGTGTGAAGATATAGAGAATAATAATTTTTTTTAAGTAGTTTTTCTGTTGATACATTATTTCTGTGAGCAGGACCACAACATATATTGACATTTGTGTCCACTATGAGCATATTCAAAAAGCTTTAGTTGGGATGATGACAGCAACAAACGAACAAACAAACCACTGTGACAAGAGATTTGAATGTTCTGTAGAAAATGCAGTCTTTCAGGGTATCCAGATTGCAGAAACAAATAAAAAATCTTATAGTAAACACAACCAAAGAAACATTACATTTTATATGTGAATTGGGAGGACTATTGACTGGAAGAACCTACCATTAAAGATTTGAAAGCACTCTTACACATCTGATAAAAGCAATGTTCATCTTTCATATTTTACAGCCTAATAATTGAACCTGTTATTAGGTAATTTTCCAAATACAACAAAGCCAGTGCAAATCTACAGCAACTCTGTTCTCACAATAAAACAGAAGCACTGATGATAAAATACGCAAGAAATAAAAACTACTTATTTTTGAAGCAGGGGCAAATTAAATTTAATTATTTAGAATCAATTGCTACATGAATCACAAATGACACATTTTATTGAGAAAAAAAGCACTGCTAACATCCACCTCTGTAAGTTATGATCTTATATTTAGATGTAAGTGCTATATCACCAGATTTGACAGGTCAAAATACTTCAGAAACTGAATTCTGCACAGTTAAAAGTACATTCTCACACTTGATAATGCCATATACACTAAAACCCCGTCCGTGCTCTTACATAGGCTGATATAGAAAAAGCTGCATTAAGTTAGCATTTTAGTAATTGTACTGAGTTATCTGAGTTCTGTTACAAAATTGCTGCAATTTGTGAAAATAATAAAAGGCAGCCTGATTAAATGTAATGTAAGACGCACCTGCTAAGCACCTGTATCAGCTGGCTAAAACAGTATTAATGTTCATGCAATTAGCTAGCTAAGAAATTCTTTGAAGGTGGCAGTATCCCTTGATAATGACAAAAAAGTAGAGGCGAGAAAGGAAGTCATTAGGTTTGTGTGACCTTCAAACACTACAAAAATATCCAGAAAAGATGGGAAAGTGAAGAAATATTTTTAGCAGGTATTTTTTGGACCACATTCAATATTTTCAATATGTATAGTAAAAAAAAGTTTTTAGCAAAAAAAAAAACACCTCATCCCTTAACACCTCTTGACTGGAGGAAAGGCAGGCAGCAATTCTAGATATTTCTTAAGCTACATCCCAATGAATGAAGACTTCACCACTTTTGAAAACTTTCATTACTATTTTAGAGCTGTTGTCAATCCAGTGTCCTTATGTGTCATATCCTACCTACACCAGATTACAAATGAAAGTTTTGAACTGGAGTGAATCTGCATTTTCATTAGTGATGTTGCTGGAGAAGCAGAGGAACGTGTAGATAAGTCAAATTGTATAAAATCAAAAGTAGAAGCAGTATAGCCTGCATCCTCCTAAAACATAATTGGCTTATCTGTATGGAGTCATGGTATTTACTTTCTTGCCCCGTTACTGTGGAATATTATCAAAAAGTGTTTGAAATAACCATACGTCCAGAGATGAGATTCCAGTTAGGGTATATAATTACATGACACCAGAAGTTGCTGGGGTGAATGTTAGAAGTGTCTGGTGGGTAAATGCCCTGCCAGATGGTATGGAAAAGGTAATTTACACATGTGGTTCATTATGGTTAGTTTCCATGCCCATCATCTCAGCAGCTATACTGCAGGCATTTGGTGTGGTCTCACAAAGCATTTCTATTGCTTTATAGATACTCTTGAATGGTCTTACGTTACCCTATTGCTGCTGATGTTACCTCTGTTTTTATTAATGTGACTCTGCTTTCACTGAATGGCATCTTTCAGTGCACATACTGAGCTCTGCAATGCTTGCCTTTTTTTTTTAATTGGACAAGGCTTTTTCCTTCAGTGCTTTCTAAAAACCTCTAGGTCTTGTGCAGAATATGTTTTGCGAGTGGAATTTCTTAGGCTTTTTTTTCCCCTCTATTTCTTTTGTTTCCTTTTTATTGCCATCTTTCTATAGTTTTGAGCTTTTTATGAGTGCAGAATTCTCAGTTATTTTAACAGTTTGGAGTTTGGCATTAGCAGGGGCAATTGGGTAACAGCCCAAGTAGCTTTCTAATATCTTTTATTGTAGTCTGTAGGTGTTGTATCTCCATTGCATGTTGCTATGCGAGCTGTGTGAGCTTTTCAAATGACCAGACAATATATGTCACTTCAAATACTTCATAGTGATTTTTCTCCTCTCAAGAATCTAATTTTTCTTGTGTCTGTTATGTTTCCTGTCCTGTCGTTAATACAGTTTTCTCAACACTGTGCAGCCGTATTTATCTTGTTCTTGCAATTGGAGAGGTTAAGGGGGAAAAAAATCTGTTTTTAAATATCTCCATTAATCATAATTATCAAGTGAGATCTGCAGTAACTGTTTCTCTCTTACTTTATACTGAGGTGTGCATGCACATGCATGTAGACGTGCACACACTCGTGTAAAATCAACCTTTTTGGCACAGCAGAATCAGGACCTATGACAATCAGTAATAGCAGTTCCATCCAGTATACAATGAAAAGGTAGGAAAAAAACCAAAGCTTTAACCCAAAAAGATGTCTTTTTCATAGAGGTTCACTGTAACCATGTTAGCATGATTTAACTGCTCTGAGCTGCCACACTAATTAATTTGTAGTACAAAAGAATGTAACAATTCAGTTTGTATGAAGGGTAGATTTTATTTCTGAAAACAAATACACTCATTTTTGAAAGTGAATGTAAAAATTTTTTAGCAAGGGAAGATAGAATAAATAGTATTTTTCTGTTCTTTTCATTAATCATTGCCACAGAGGGGAAGGTTCATTTGTTTAGCTCTGAAAATGCAAACTCTCCACAGTTCTTAGCTAACACCTTGAAATTGTGATGAGATATCCCAGACTGCACAATGAAACTAAAGTAAAACCATAGCGATCAGTTTTCTAACAAGCTGTGTGATGAGTATGACCTCTTGTGTTAGACATGAGAATATTCATTTTTTTATTCACACAATTAAATAGCCAAGCAAGTAAACGAAATATCTAAAAGCTAGTAACAGCACTATCCTTGCATTTCTACAAATAAACAGGAGAGCAGGAGTAGAGGTATAAAAATTGGGGCTTGAGAATTCTATATATCAATTAGAAAAATAAACGCAATGATTTCCCCACACAGAGAAAATATATCAGCTATTTTAGTATAACAAGACTTTAAAAAGACATTTTTTCCTTCTTCACAATTCTAATATAAGCTTCCATGATCAGACTAGATGAAGTTACAGGACAGAGCCTTGGTGACTTCTAAATAAAACATGGAGATTTACAAATTTCTTAAAAGGCTCTTCAAGGTAAACTAGGTCATGAGTACTCTACCTTCTGGTAAAATGAAAGCTAAAAAGAAAGTACCTTTAAGCTAAATTAAGGACACAGCATGAACAGAAAAAGAAAGATGAAACCTTGCCTATCTAATCTTTAACTAGTTCACAAAACACATATTTTGAAAGCATGCTTTACCATGACTTTTATTTATAGAACAGTAAAATTCCAGTTTTCCTGGGATTTTAATTTTCAAAGATCCCTGAGATCCATGCGGATTTGAAAACACAGGCAAAATAGGACCAATGAGAGAATTATAGCACCACGTTTTCCAAACAAAATGGGATATCTGAAGAGGTGTAAAACAGCCTATTCATTCTTAAAAATAAAAGTGCTTTTTTTCTTGGCCACTGGTGTTCAGGGAAACTGAGTGCAATATTGAGCATCCAGATACACTTCAATGTAATTTAAAAACTAAAGTGTTTCATCATTCATGCAATGGAATTTTCATGTATTTTTATTCAGAACTTGGTTGTTAACCAAATTTTTATTTATCACAAGGCATTATGATGTTCTGTATCATATAGATGCCTATTTATGAGTGCTTTTTCAAAATAACATGCTATGTAAACATACTGAATTAAATTTTGGTCTGTCTGTAAGTATCTATATTGTAAAACACGATATTTACTACATTAGTGAGGGTTCTTTCATTGTGAGGGTGATATGTGTGCTTGCTTTAAAAGGTATACCTTGATTAGGACTTAAGTATTTCAAGTTTTATAAAAGAGCATATGTTAATAACATTGCCTCACTCATCTTTCTAAACTACAACTCATCTAAGGTTTTCAAAAGAAATTGAATGTCATGGGAGACACAGAAATTACAACGACACAAGCTTTTATCCTAGAAAAGCTTGGTGGATTTTTTCTTTAACATTGCTGAGAAATTAAAAGATGTAAGGAAACCTTCCACGCTATCAAATATTGACTGGGGGGGAAAAAAGGAAGAAACTCCCTCTTATAGTCTTGCCTAGTTGACAGGAATGACACAGCTTTAACAAGGTAAATCGCTTTTCATTTTCATCATTCTTCCCTTGAAGAATCTTCCCTTAAATAAATGAGAAAGGAGACTTTACCTGGTGCAGACATTGCTCTGCCTAATGGAGCTGCCAGAGTGCATTACTCAGTGGGGGCTTGGAAGGGAAAGAAAGGGGAAAAGGCAAAATGGTAGCAGACAACCAGCGCCAGGACTGTGCCGGCAGTGCATGCCAGGGAACCGGAGCCGCAGGGAAACTACTCGGTGACAGCGGTCCCGTTTCACGGTCCAGCTCCGGCCGACCCGCCGGAGCAGGTCTCCAGTCCCCGAACCACCCCTGGCTGCCGCTGGCTTCACGCCCCGGCTGCGCCTCTGTCTCCTCCGGCTGAGGGCAGAAGCAGCAGCCGGCAGAAGCCGTGCGATCCCCCACCCGTGCTTCGTGACAGGCCTGGCATGTGTCGGGGAGGGTTCCCCGCTCCCCGCCGCGACCGCGGCCCCTTCCAGCTCCCCGCGGCCCGGGGCGGCGGGAGGGAAGCGAGCTCGACGCTGTGTTTTGCAGGGCGGCGGCGGCGGCGGCGCTGCTGGACAGCTCCGGAGCGCGACGCGGCGCCCATGTTCCGGAGACGGCGCAGATGTGAGTGGGGAGCCGGGGAGAGCCGCCGGGGAGAGCCGCGGCGGAGCCCCTCAGCCGGCGGGCGGGGGCGATCCCGGGAGCGAGCGCGCTCCCCGCCCCCGGGAAGCCCCGGGTTTCCGCGGCGCGGGCGGGGCGGGCGGGGGGCGAGGGCAGCCCTCACCTGCGGGGGGCGGGAGGCGGGATCCCCGCGCGCGGCGCCCCGCGCCCCCCTGCTGACGGCACGGCGGGTCCGCCCCCGGCAGGTGACGTGATGCCCGTTGTTTTGGTGCGCCCGACCAATCGCACGCGGCGGCTGGATTCTACGGGAGCCGGGATGGGCCCATCGTGGCGGCAGCAGGACGCTCCCCTGCCGACCGTCACGCATTGCGCAGGGTGCACCACCGCCCGGTCCTCCTGCGGCTTTAACGGCCCCGGCATGGACCCGCCGCGCCACTTCCCGGCGGGCTTCGGCCCCGAGCAGCAGCAGCAGCAGCAGCAGCAGCAGCAACATCAGCAGCGCCCGCCGGCGCCGCCGCACTGCCAGCAGCACGGCCAAGACAAGCAGAGCCTCCTACAGCAACAGCAGCAGCAGCAGCAGCAACAGCAGCAGCAGCAGCAGCAGAGCCCGTGCCTCCAGTGCAACAACTGCGCCTACTACGGGGCTGCTGCGGCAGCCGCGGGGGATAACCTGCCCCTGCTGCTCCGAGCCTCCTCGCCGCTTTCGGGCGCCTTTCGGACGCACTCCTCGCCGCTGTCTTCCGCCGCCTCCTCCCGGCACGGCAGCCAGCTGAACGTCAGCGAGTTCACCCCGTCCAGCCATGCTGGCGCGTCCAGACAGCCTCACCAATATTCCCAGTACCACCAGTGCCATAGCCTGCAGCAGCAGCAGGCAGCCAGCCCCAGCAGCAGTGTCAGCAGCAGCAGCACTCACCATCATCACCACCATCACCATCATCACCACCATCACCAGCAGCAGCAGCGCCGGGAGAGCAACCCCTTCACCGAAATAGCCATGAGCAGCTGCAGGTACAACGGCGGCGTCATGCGACCGCTCAGCAACCTGAGCTCGTCCCGCAGGAACCTGCACGACCTGGACTCCGAGTCGCAGCCGCTCCAGGCGCCGCTCGCCAGCCCCGCCGCCGCCGCCGCCGCCTCCGGCTCTGCCCCCGCCGCCGGCAGCCCCGCCGCCCCGGAGATCGTGGTCTCCAAGCCCGAACACAACAACTCCAACAACCTGGCGCTCTACAGCTCCACCGGCCCCGGCCCCGGCACGGGCAGCACCAACAACGGCGGGGGCAAGTCCAGCAAGAAGAAGAACCAGAACATCGGCTACAAGCTGGGACACCGCCGGGCTCTCTTCGAGAAGCGCAAACGCCTCAGCGACTACGCGCTCATCTTCGGCATGTTCGGCATCGTCGTCATGGTCATCGAGACCGAACTCTCCTGGGGCGCCTACACCAAGGTACCAGCTCGGGCGGCAGCCGGTCCCACCGCCCGCGGCCCCCGCCCCGTCCCCGTCCCCGTCCCGCGGTGTCCCCACTGTCCGGTGGCGCGCTTCCGCCGACCCCGTCCTCGGGCCGGGGTGGCGGTGGGGAGGAGCGGCCCCCTCGCATGGGTCTCTGAGGAACGGCGGTGTCTTTCTCTTGCAGGAGTCTCTGTATTCCCTCGCTCTGAAATGCCTTATTAGCCTCTCCACAATCATCCTGCTCGGGCTCATCATCGTGTACCATGCAAGAGAAATCCAGGTAACGTTTCCTTCTGTGGGTCAGGGAGCTTTGCTGGCTTAGGTGGGGGTGCGAGGCGGTTTGTCCAGGGGAGCACTCGTGGTAAGTACTGGGCACGTTCCAATGGTTCAGAAAGCAAATGCGGTGTCTGCAAGCCTGCCGAAGTTGGTGAATGGACCTCAGCCCTGGAGATGGGCACCATGCGGTGGGCAGAGAGGAGCCGGGAAGCTCTGCTTGCTGGGGAGTTCTGCTGGATAGGAACTGTCGCCTGCAGTTATGCTATAGGGGTGCTTAGCCCTGAGGTTATAGCATGCTTTCTAGGTGATGTGCCTGTCATCTCCTGTAGCAGATGTATGGCAGTAGTCTTTTATTTCC
Source organism: Acanthornis magna (assembly GCA_036785705.1). Taxonomy (NCBI): domain Eukaryota; kingdom Metazoa; phylum Chordata; class Aves; order Passeriformes; family Acanthizidae; genus Acanthornis; species Acanthornis magna. Next base: position 948,076 of record JAWUZG010000107.1, on the reverse strand, counting down.
CAATGACAAAATATCATGCTGTTCATTCTCTCTTGACGGCAAGGTTAATGGTCTTCACAGTGCAAGGTATGTAATCTTCACTGCGCTGTCTCAGATGGGAATATACTCTAGGAGAGTGTTTAAGAGGAGAGGGAAGATTTTATGTTTGACTTTATTTTAATGCTGTACAGTGTCTAGGAATGTGACCAGAGAAAAGAGTCAGGAAGGGCAGGGCTAAAGGTATGAGTAACATAATGGTCAAAGCTATAGAATAAATCTCACTAATATTGTCACAGGTTCTGTCTGAGTGACTTAGTTCTAGTCTTCGTTGTAATTTTTTTGACTAATAAGTGAAAATGTAGCATTTCAGCTCAACAGAATGGTACAACAGACAGAATTCAAAGTTTTGAAGGGAAAAATACCTTACTCATAGATGTAGTGCTTTTGCTTTTTCAGATTAGAGACTCCTTGAGCTGAAGACTGACATGTCAGATTTCAAGGGCAAAGAAGACTTTTCAACTGGTACCAGTCATTAAAAAATAAAAAATTAAGAATTGTATAGTACCCTGCTTCTGTGCAAATGAATGCTCTAGTTTCAACATGAAATGGTGCATAGACTCCTACTTAGGGTAGTGTTAGAGAAGAGTTATGTCACTAAAGACTTTTTGCCAAATTGAATCCTGTTTTACAGTCCTTGCACATGCAAAACTTCTTTTCCTGGCTCATAACCCAGTTTCTTTGCATTAGTGTCAAAGATACTGGAAGCTGTTTAATGATATGGTACTAAGTAAGTGTTCTGGAGAGAGAGCACATTTATAAACTACAGGAGTACTGATGAACAGGTTTCTTTAACTGTATAAAAATAAGTAGCACTCCTGCAGTGTGGGGGCCCTCTCTGGTGTATCTTCCCACAAATGTTGCTTCAGGCGTGAAGAACAAAGCTGAAAACAAGCCCTCTCTAAGTGTTTAAAATATTCTATGTATTTTCCAGAAACTTTAAATGGAAAATTTTATGGAAGATAACGCAATAATTGTAGGTCCATGTAGGTCCCACCAGCTTATACTAAGTAGTTCAAGATTCTGTTGTTTGTTGGGTTTTGACAGGTAAAGAGTTAGAAATTTTCATTGTCTTAAGAATCTGATCCTTCACGGATCAGGAAAAAAAAAAAAATAGTCATTCCATTTTGATTGTTTTTTTAAGTGATTGTTTTAAAGAACTTCTTCATATATCCAACTACATAGAAGGGGTTACACAATCATAGGACTTAATCATGGTTAATATAGTTTTCAGTGCTGCCTGACAGTACAGGTATACTGTATATACTGCAGGTATACACAAGTATACCTGCCCGTAAAACAGCAATACCCCATGTTTTAGAATTAGAGACCCCAGAAACTGCAGTAGTCACAACAGGGCCTGGAGTGAGCTGCTGCTTCAAGGGGTTTGGTCATTCACATCAAAAATTAAAGGAAGTTCTCTGTTTTAAGGAGTTTGTTAGAAGGAAAGGGCATAGTGCCCTCCATAGCTATTAGATATCTGGTCACTTTTGAATTTAAGCATAGTATGTTTTTCTGCACACATTTGACTTTTAAAAAATAAGATCATGAGAGTGCAGGGCAAAGGCTATATCAGTTCTATGGTCATAAAATTTATGTTGCACTAGACACCCGAGAAAAAAGTACCTTTAAAATCCTTTGGCTTAGTGATGTACATAATCTTCTCCATGCAACAGAAAATACTGTGTAACCCTGACAATGTAGTGTTTTTCAAATAGCCTTTAAAACTGACTGTTTTCTGAAGGCAGACATGTCTTTCATTCAAGAAAATGTCCTGATCTATGCAGAAGAATAAATAAGGTCTTTAGAACAGAGTCCACAGATGGTTGGTTGTATTCTGGAGGACTTCTTGCACCAGCTATTTGTCAATCCTGTTCCCATTGGGACATTCCTTTCTGGTTATTGTCTGAAACATGCTTAAATATTTGTTATAGTGTAAATAAGAAGGAATTCACTGAGAGAGGAAAATTTGTTCCATAGAACAGAAGAAGGTAGCTGCATTCATCTTGGGGCTGTGGTGTGTTTCATACTCTGGTAGGAGCAAACCAACCTAAGCATAAGTAGATTTTCTGCAAAACATGAGGCAAAAAAATGTTGCAAAATAAGGAGCTGACAGTTTTGTAATTATTACTGATTGCAGGATGAATACTGAGAAACTGCTGGTGACCTAAAATGCTGGCAAGTGAAAATCAGCTTTTTCATTCTTTTTAGTAGTCTTTGACCTTGATTTATTGGTAGGAAGATCAAACAACCATGCTGCAAGGATGTCTGTCGGACAGTGCCTAGCAGCATAGCAGGTAGCTTTAGTCTTCCTATTGAAATGACATTGCTCATATGTTTTGTTTTGAAGACAGTTAGCCAGTTAAACCAGTCCCTAGAGTTTGCCTGTCCCGGGCCTGCTGTTCTTTTTAAGGGAGTTGGAAGGGAAGTTTATAAAGGTTTGCCAAGATTCCTTCCACGCCGAGATGTGAGAGCAACGTAAGACCATGGAGGTTTCTTTTCGTCTTTCCCCGCGGTCAGGCCGTGGTGGCCGTGCGGTGGGGAGGTGGCTGGGGCGGTGTCGCGGCCGCCCGTTCAGCACCGCAGACAGCTCCGCGCGGAGCGCCCGGCCCGGGCGGCGCATCCCGCCGGGCATGGCGCCGGGCCCGCCTCGCCATCGAGACCGAGCACCTGCGCGGCTTCGGCCGGGGCTTCGCAGGAGCTCTGCGTCTGGCAGACCGGAGTCTACAGAAGGGTGGTAACTGGACAGGGCTAACTATAAGGATGCTGTGTAGTTTTGTGAAATACTGAAAATGTTTAAATATTTTCGTCACATAGATTTTCAGTGATGGCACTGTATTAGTTATTCTGTATAACTCTAAGAATAAAAATGTGAGCTGTTACGAGTTTTAATAAATGTGAGTTAGTGTTAAGGATGCAGTGAAAGTCAGTTGAAAAAAGTTGGGTTCAAATGTTAATTCATAGCTTACATTATCATTTCCAGAAAAGAAAATAAAACTGTGAGCAAGTTTGCTTCACATCCTTCCCCCTTCTAGAAAAAAAATTCTAATGAACAACAAACAGTAACAGAGTTGGAGTTGACGATAGTGGCAGCCCCAAAATGTGTGTTCACTTTTTGTTCCATTTTTGTCATGCCTATAATGCTGTAAAACATTACACTTGGAAGATAATGAAATATGCATTTCTCTCTCTCCAGACCTGTGTGGTTGTTGATTCAGTTCTTCAGAACAAGTGCTTTGTGGTTGAAAGATCAATGGGAAAAATGTTATTATCCCAGCCTAGAACAGGTATTTCTCTGGCTGTTGCTCCAGCTGAGAGTTTGAAGAAGTGAAGGAGGGAAGAACTAAAAAGACAGCATGATCCAATTATCATAATAATTTTTGATGTATTAATTATCCACTTCATGCATAAACAGTTTGTTACTTAATACTATTTTACATAATTAAAGCAGAGGCATCATGCAACATAATTAAAATTGTATTCCTTAGAAATAAGTATTCCATTCCACATTTCTCCAGTGGAATTTGATTCATAAATAAAATGGAATTTAAGAAAGTTTTGGGTGGCAGTTCACATGGTAAAGCTGCACTTTTTCTACTTTAATTAAAAAATAGACCTCTGCGTGTTTCTAGTTTTGTTGGAGATAGAAATGATTTGTGTTGGGCATTCCACAATAGCCTAGTATTTCTTGAGAGGTGGTGATCAGCGGAAGAATATATCCACTGGAACACTTCTTTGATGTTGGACTGCTTAGTGTATTCCCTCTGTAAATAAACATACTGCCATGTCCTGAATAATAGTAACGTGAGTATTGCTAACCCATGCTTTTTCCTTCTCCCTGATGCAGATGCTGTCACTCATGCAGAAGCATGAAAGTTGTTGGTATTTGTTAAAGTAAATAGAAATCTAGAAATCTTTTGTGTGTGTGTTTGTATGTATTAGTTGAGGTTTCTAACCACTTCTAAAATGTACTGCTAGTTCATATTTCGGTAGAACACCTGTGGAAAGGCTTGCAAACTCCAAGATTAAGATTAAGCTATTGCTTTCATAGCAGAGCCTCCCAAAGCTACAGGGAAAAAGCACCGTCAGTCCCTAAATGCTTCTGAAGTGGTGGGAAAATAATGTGCTACTGGTAGATTTGGAGTGAAACATTTTCAGTCTTCATTAACTTTCTGTAAAGTTACCACAGCAGAGAGCCCAAATATCTTGCTGAAGAATCAAGAATCTTCTTTTCCCTGTGCCTGAAAACTTGAAAAAATAGAACAGGCAGTATCAGATAACAGAAAAAAAGGGTAGTAAATACATAATACCTGGTTTTTGTGCAAATACATCCCATAATGCATGATGATAATAAGCACAGTTTATGGGAGTTTCATTATCTTAGTGGCATTAGTGGAAAATTTTGCAGTAAAAATTTTGCACGTGTGAACAGTTGAGCTCCCCTAGAGTTTCTTGTCATAAGAAGTAATTCTTATTCTACAGACTAAATTATTTATTTGTTAATTATCTGTTATTTATTTGTTTCTATCTGTGTTATTGTTTTACCTTCTCTAGGGTGGTTGATGCGCATTTCAGTGTCTTGCTGGTAATCTTTTGACTTTGTGTGGAGTTCATCCTGTCTTTGCTTAGATGTATTGAAGCATCAGGGATTGCTCACACAGACTGTAAATCTTCTGCTGAAGAAATGAATGAGTTAGACTAAGAGCACAGAGAAGTCTGGTGAAAAGCTGATGCAAATCAAGAAATAAACTTAAAACAATACTTAGCCTGATCTGAAATCTCTTAAGAATTAGTGATTTTTTTTTCTATTTATTTTAATAGCTTTTGAGTAAGGGAACAACAGAACTCGTTCTGTAGCAGTTGATCAAGGATACAGTAATTTCATGTGCAAATTCCAAAATTTCCTTCTACCAATCAAGTTTAATACACATTTCACATCTGTAATGAACAGCAGAAAATTACATAGGAATCCAAGGACACCATATTTGACAAATTAACAGTGTATCTGTCAAATTAACACTTTTGAGTATTTCTGTGGAAATACTTAGCTTCAGTTCTGTTCAGTATGTTTTTGATAGTTTGTATTTGCAGATCCTGTTGATGTAGGAAACACTGCAGGTGCCAGTTGTCTCTGAAATGCAGCACTGCAATGCATATGGCATGGAAGGCAGGCTCAAAAATCCTTTAATGTTGATCAGCCTTGGAAGGGGCAATAAAGTTAAATATATATTATGCCTCTATTTCCAACAGGCTTCGTTAGATCACGGGAGGAGGTTTTACCTTGTGGTCAGTTCACTGAGTGATTGGTCTGGCCATACCTAGGCTTGTCTATTCAAATTTGGTGTTGTTGCTGCTGTGTCATTTTTTGATGAGGCTGTTAGAAGTTTATCAACTGCATTATGAAGTGTGAGAAGATGTGTTGTTGCCCCTCCTGGAGGAGAGAGAACAGAGAACATTCGTCACCAGAGATCTGATGCTGGATTTGTATAAATTGTGTGGTTTAGCTGAAATGAACAGATACTGTTGTCTGCAGTATTAGAGGCATTCTGTGTGCCCATCTTAATGTGAAAGTATCATACATGTCAGATCTTTCAATTGTGGGACCTTCAGATTAGGAAATTCTATCAGGTACTTGACTGCAGCTCTGTTTTGCCTGACTTTAAGGTGAAAGTGTGCCAGAACTGAAAAGTGTACATTAGTGCTTTTTTGATTCTGGTTTTGGTTTGTATGTGATCTACTAAATGTAGTATCTTGGGCTTTGAGTTTGATTTGAGACGTATTTGACATCGTTTTGAGCAAAGATCAGAACAGGAATGGCTGCTGTTTAGGACTTTGGAGAATTAAAATGTTCTCTGGAAGCTTCTATGGCATTTCAATCAGCTGTTTTCGCCCTTGATGATGAAAGATGTCACATTCCCTTACTAGAGGATAAAATTTTGCTCTGAGCATATGAAGCTCCTTTTAAGATGTAAATTACCACTAAAAGAAGAGTCTGTAATTGATCTTGTAATTAGCCTTCAGGTAAGCTGGAAATATTGGTCACTGTAAAAAAATTCTCTTATGAACTGAAAATAAGCTATAAAGTATTCAGGAATTTTGGGAGGAAGTTTTCACAGCTCTTTTCTATGGAAAAGAGAAAAGTCTCATATCATGATAACATACACATACACAAATACAATTTCATTTTTTTCATGCTTTTTAAAAATTAAACAACATAAATTGCATTACATTGAAAAACGTAATTGGAAAAACTTCTGTTCAGTAAATGTGATATGAGAAATACACAATGAAATATTTGAGGATCAAATCCTTAATGCATAATGACTGCTCTACATTGAAATGCTCTGAAGATCCCATTGATTTAGGTGTTCACAAATATTGATTCCACAGTGTGATTATTCTTCATAGAGAAATATCATGATGTATTCTTGATTCAGTTGTGTAAATTGACCTTGTCCCATTATTTTAGTGAGAGCCACATTAAAAAATTTCTTCATGTTTCTGTCAAAAGCTCAGAAGAGACTGTCATGAGGACATGCTTTACAGCTTAGAAATAATTATTTTGTGAAGACAGCAGTGAAACATGAGCATTTTATACTTTAAACTGGTGTGTCTGAACCCAGGCTTTTGCAAACAGAAGTGTTCAGCTAATATCATGCATAAATATTTTCATAGTTGCAGAGTATCACACATTTGTAACTTACTGATTCATTCACTTTTTCCCTCTTGAACAATCCCTGTAATTGTACTTTTCATCTGTGTGAAAATAATCTTTAATAAACACAGTATTACATTGGCATTTTATAAAAGGGTGTGAATATTATACATTCCATGAAGGAATGAGTGGAATGGGTTCTGAAGAGCAATGTTTGCATCTTCTAAGGTGCTTTCTTATCTCTTTCATTTTGTTGGAGACTGACAGATCTTTTGGGATTAAATTCCTTTTGGGGAAATACTAAACCTTTTCATGACAGATGGAAACACTCCTGTGAGTTCCATATAAAGTGAAAAGGTAAGCCTCAAATGACTTTATATTTTAAAGTCCTGCTCTTAATCTTTTTGAGGATAATGTGCTCTGGGTTGTTGGTTTTTTTTTTTCTTTTTCTGTACAGAAGCATATTAAAACAAAAATTTGTGTCAAAGTGGCAGCTTCTAAACTTTCATGCGTAGTAATACTATACAGTTATATTGATTTGTAGGGGAGAGTTGTGTTCTATATTATATGGCTGACCAACAGAACTGTTTATGGAATTCTAATTAAATACAATCACAAAGTTACTGAAGGCTGCAGGAGCCACAAGGGTCAAAAACAGAGTGAAAAAGCTGTATGGGTGTAACTGTAAGTCTAATTAATCTTGCAAAACGCCAGCTTGTAAAAGGGCATATTTGAAATAAAAAATAATTGAGAAGTAAATATATATGGGCTCATATCTGTAGATTTTATTTTCACCTGTGGATAAAGAGCTTCCTGAGCTTTCTTACCTGTATTCTGCAAAAAATAATGTTCCTTGTAGTATTTCAGACTGTAACTGTGTGTCTTCCATAAACAGTTATACATCAGTTCTGTGGTTTGATGAGGTGTAAAGTAGCCTGAAAAGAAGGAAAAGCTTCTATAACAGGTATTTATATTGTAACAGTTTTTTTATTGTAAAAGGCAATTACCTGGACAAGTCCTCACATCTTTTTCTGTCACTTAAAGGATGTGTTTACAAAAGGGATCACCAAGACCAAGAGTTCAAGTGCTGGGGGAGTAATGTGGGGATGGCTTTGTAACGAGACTTGAAGCTCAGGCTTGCCTGTCTTGTAGTCTTTGCTCAGATCAGTCATTTGCTGTGTAAAGAAGACACTGTAATTGCCATCCATCTGTGCCTATAATTTTCAAGAATTATATGCCTACTTTTGTAGATATCCCAAAAACTGCAATGTAAAATCAATGCAGTGCTCCACAGTTTGTTCTAATGAGAAACTATTCTTTATGAAGCATTTTATTCCTATTAAAATTGTTTATTCTATCTTTCATAGCTCTGCAAGTTCTGTAGCATTACTGCAGGTATATGCAGTCATTTTCGCCGGCCGTATAACTGACCTTTTACAGTGGTGTCTTTCACTAGGGTAATGCATTAGGAAGCAATGCTTCATATTCAGTCACTTAACCAATCAAAGATTCATTCTAGTTGGTGAATGGCATTTCTTGTTTTGTGACAGTTGTTATACTTTTAAGAATATGATCTGTTGCAGCCAGAAAATAAAGCATGTCTTTAATTAAAGTAATTAGTACAATGCTTTAATTAAAGCATAGTAACTTTGATTCAGTCTGTGCCATTGCATCCATAAAATCCACATACATAAGAAATCTGAATTCAGTCTGGGAACCTGGAAAAGATTGAATGTCCAGGTGTGGCTTGACAGCACAAAATAAATTATCTCCTACCTAAACAAATAATAAAAATTACTAGAAATAATAATCCTGAGCATTCATTGGCAGTATCTAAGTTTAACTATGTTTTCATCAAAATTATTCTCACTGCATTTCTGATACAGTATTAGTTACCTTTTTTACACAAGTCATGCACAATGGAGGAGTGTTCTGACTTCAGAAGAGTATCTGTATTTGTGAGTATCTAAATTAATGGCATCTTTCGAGCGTTTCGGTTTCGAGAATCTTTTTATGTGCTAAGGATTTGATCCTCAACAGCTTTGGTATCATTAAAATATTTTTTCAGGAAGACTTGAAGCTCTTGAGCAGACATTGATTTATGAATAAGCTCTGAGGTTCTCTTAACTCTTTTCCTACTGGCCATTCAGCTACTCTCTGCAGTAGCAATAAAATTCAGTTTTGACCTGCAGCTGCTGTAGTCAGATGGAAGTGGGTTCCTTTTTTGTAAATTCCTTTTTGTCGTATACTACCCATGAATTTTTCCTGGGCTCTACATAAGATGGGGGCTGAGATAGCAGAAATTCTTATCCATCCAAATTCAAGTATGACTGAAAAGGTACCCCATGGCAGCTGCTGCAGAGCATGATCCTCATCTGAATGGTGTCATGGGTAAAGTGGCTTCACAATAAGCCCACCCCATTCTTTTGCCTTCGTTCAGGATTAGGCTTCATGATAAAAGCCAATGATTTGCATTCTGTTGTAATTTTTGCAGTATGATAGTTTAGAATAACTAAAACTTTATGTGGTGGTATAGACCAGTGCTAGACCTGATGTATTGCCGGTTCAGTTTCAGTATTGTTTTAAGACATTTTAATGGCAAAATGTTTAATAAAGATACTGATAGAAGACTACCCATGGCCAGTCTGATTTTCAGATTTGGTTATATGATAGGAAAATGTTTGCTTCTGAGTCTTTATGTGCAGCCATATATGAATAGACACTTGTCTACCTCCCAGCAACAGAATGGGATGCAGTGGAGTCAGGTGAGAAATTTAACAGCATGGCCGTCAGCTGGCGCACTGCTCTTTCCCCTACCATTTGGCACTACTTGGAAGGAAAATAGACAAGGTGGGCAGGGGTTGGATATTTTGATATCCAGCCTATGATGAGAGATGTCAGCTCAACCAAAATTGATAATTCTTGCATTTCACCTGTGACTTTTTTATGTATGTTGTGTCTGGGAACATCCTGTGTTAACTGCTGGACATTAGAATTTTTACTGCTGTGGTATGTCCCATTGACCATAAGGGTTGTGAAAATAAAGCTTTCTGAAAGATTTTGAACAGCAATTTTGTGTTTAAATTGTGGATGATAAGGGGGCTGTCGACCATCAGTGTAAACGTGTTTCATGTATTTGGTTTCAGCGATCTTAAAAAAAACAGTTGCTTTGAGGACAGAGCATCTTTTACCTGAGACCTGCTGTAAACCAGACAGATTTGATGAAGCTGTAGCGTTCAAATAATTATTGGGCAGCAAAAAGAACTTTGTGTACTAAGATGTATGCTAAGGCCATGGTTTTTTCATGTGTAAGCAGCTGCAGTCATAATTAGTAGTGATCAAGTAAAACATTGTATTTTACCTGTTAAGAAATACAGGTAAATACCTGTAAGGAAACTCATGCCAATGTTTATTTGACCTGATGTTTAAAACTGCCGTACTTAAAGATATTATAAGTTAATCTTTGAAGCAATTTGAAAACAATAAATGCTTTATGGTTTAACCAGAAGCCCACTTTAGACCTGCATGAGTAAAAGGTATTAAGTACATACCTGCTTGATTTCTCCCCCCTCAGAATTTTCCTTGTCAGGATGAATTACAGAGACTTTTGAAGAAGACCAAATGCATCTAAACACATGGAGTTAGTGTGTGACTATGTTTATTAGGATTTTTAAGTACTTCTAACTCCATTCTGCTTTTGCTTCTGCACAGTATATTTTTCCTAATTTTAGTCATCATGCTTTTGGACAACAAATACTTGGATTTTATATTTCTGCATTTGGAGTTGTTTTTAACATACACTTGAATGAAGTTCTGGGCTAAACTGTGTTTCCAAGGCAGTAAAACCATTTACAGGGACTTCATGAGTCCTGTGGTGCTGATGCATGCTCATCCATTGTCATTTAAATAAAAATGTGATCAGTTTAAAAGAAAAACAACATTCAAACTTTCTCAAATACCAGAAGTATTTATGTCATAAGTAAACACTAGAGGAGGAACTGAGAAGACAGATTCTTGTGTATATGATGTCTTGGTACCCATCATTTCTTCAAAACAAGTTCCTAAGTTTAGAATCACTGTTGTACTCCTTTGGCAGAATGAATAGTTAGCTCATCTTATTTAGCCTCAGATTCAGTGTTTCTTCCTTTAACTTCTGTCTCCCTTGCAAAAATATTGCCAATTTCTTCAGAAAACACATCCTTTTTTTAAATTGGTTCCAGTTTTCCTAGGAGTAATGAAGCAGATCATCCCTGAAGAGAGTGAGGCTTCTCTCGCAGTGGCAGATGGCAGTCGTTTTGGGAGATGGTGTTTTCTTCATGCAGTGATCTGTAGAACAAATTATTTTTAGTACTGAGAAAAAACAAATCCTAAATAAAGAATTGTAAAATAATTATTTTAAATTAATAAAAAATATATTGAAATGTAGATTTCTTCCCAACGACTTTCGCATCAGCTCATGGAGAACTTGTCATCCACCAAGATTCTCAGGTCCTTCTCCACAGAGCTGCTCTCCACTAGGTCAGCCTCCAGCCTGTGCTGGTTCTTGGGGCTTTTCCTCCCCAGGTGCAACATTCTACGTTTGCTCATAAAGTTTCTCTGGCCAACTCTCCAGTCTATCAAGGTCCTGCTGAATGGCAGCACAGCCTTTAGGTGTATCAGCCACTCCCCCAGTTTTGTTCCATCTCTGTTACTCTTCTTGCACTTAAGTGATATCCAGAGCTTTCTTGAATCATGCTGCTTCTGTTTCTGCCTGGAGAACATTATTGACTCTCAAACCTTGGCATAAGAGCTTTTGGAAACTTCAGATGCTGCATGGGAGACTTCTACATGTGGTAACTTAAGGAGCTTATTCTGACTGTGTTTTAAGCAGCAGAGGGGGTAGGATCTGAAACTTTGGTATAGTGTAATTGCTGTTAAATAAAAATACTGTTAAAATGAAGAAATACCTTTCACAGACATTGACTAGTAGAAACTCTTGTTTTGGTCAATTCAATTGAGTCACTTATTGTTATCCTGCTGCATATCCCAAATGAATATAGTAACTCTGAGTGGTGGGCTTTTATTTATGGAGCTCTGATTTGTTCAAAGGTTCATAAAAATTCATGTAAAGAAATACTTCTCTGTTGATTACAGATCTGAGGAAGCTCAGCCATGATTGTTCAAGCAAGTCTCCAAATGGAATTATACTCGGAGATTGTCTTGTGAATTATATTTTTAATAATGAAACAAAAAAAAGTTTTTTATTTTAATTTTGTTAACAATCTATTAGTCATAGTAAGTTAATTAGCTAATTACTTTGATTTTTGGTGTATTTATAAGCTTTTGATGATTTCTTAGTTAAATACATAATTATGCTTTTCTCAGGGAGTTCTCTGTAGCATTGGGAAAGAAATACTGATATCTTGGAATAGCTTTTCTATTTTCCTTTGTTTCCTTTGTTTCCTTTGTTTCCTTTGTTTCCTTTGTTTCCTTTTTCCTTGGATTTCAATTCTTAGTACTATTACCTGCATAGGAAGTAAAGGCATTTTCAGGAGTGTCTCACCTTCTTTGGGTGCCTGGAGCACATACATATATATGGAGAGACCTTATGAAACGAAATTATGTACATCCCAGCAATTTCTGAGTGTTATAATGGTCTTTTGGCATTGTAGGCTGGTGGGGGGGAGGAGGGGGTGTTAAGCTATTTCATAGTTTGGGATGAAGAGTACAGCTGAAAATCTGTCCAGTACCATTTAAGAATATTGAGGAATGCTTCTGAATATCTTTAGAGAGAGAAAGCTAAAGAGAATACTGTCAGTATGTGGATTAAACCAGAAGGGAAATACGGGTAGGTGGAATTTAACTTTGTGTGCTCATGCAGAATTTAACCCTGTGTTACTCCATTTGATTGTAAATGACTTTCTTTATCAAAAATCTGCATTTTTTTATAATTATCCGAGGGATAGATATTAAAAAGAGACACAGACAAACCTGGTAAGAGCATTGTTTAACATACATCTGTTTTTTGAAATTGTGGTGACATCTGACCTGTCAGAGTAACCAACATGTACTGTTCAGATATATTTTAATGTGAAGATTTTGGTACTGCATTTCTGAAAATATAATTCACAAAGACTATGAATGCTCTGAGCCTCTTTTATGCATCCCTTCCTGAGATGATAATGTTTATATGCAGTATTTGAGAGAAGTATTTTGGGCCTGTTTAGCTGCCAGGACACATTAACATGAAGTTTGCTTTACATACATTATTTGTTTACAGCAAAATATTAATCATTACAAAAAACTAATTTTGCACAGAGGTGTCAAATTTAAATGTGCTATGCAAATAATAATTTTTGTGCTGAAACTAAGTACCAGACTTTTGACATCTTCTGTTCAAATTGAGATGTTTGTAACTGGGAGGGGAATATGTGTGTGTATGCATGTGTGCATGTATAAGTAATAGAGCAGTCTGGCTTCCTCATTTGAATGAACTAAGCAGGTTTCATTTGGTAGATAGCTATACCCACAAGACCGAGTGGATCAATTTCTAATGACCTATTCAAAATTTTGGTTTTAGTTCTGGACATGGGAAACATTCTAGCAAACATAGGATAGCCAATCCCTCTTACCATTTTGAAAAAAACCCATTATTTTCTCTCCAAAGCCAACAGGCCTTTAGGTAACTTACAGACCATTTGATTACATGCATTCTGATGATGAAAGAAAGTAATTTCCATCTCCTAGTTAAAGGCAACTGTGCTAAAGGCTTAAGATAGCAATCTCCCATTATGATTTGAAAATGGTTTTAAATTATTTTTACTTAATGAGGTGCTGTGGGACAGTAACTTGGCTGTTTGGAGTAGTGAGACAAAAGCAGTATCTTCCTGCTTTACCATAACATTTTTCTTTTTTTGGTTTTGTAAATGATCTTTTGGGTACTACAAACTATAGAAAAATATCGAGTCAAAAATTTTGGAAAGTCATGAATCCCAGAGGCTCTATTTTGCTACTCTAAAGCATAGTCCTATCAGTTCTTTTATAAGGTTGAACTGGCTCCAGTATTTAACCATTTTTAATTTGGATTCTTAAATTAAACAATTGCAACAATTTGCTTGTAAGTAAAGTTGATTTCCTTTATCCAAGGAATGCTTCCAGGACTACAGCTGATGCCACTTTATCAGTCTTTGTTGCTTCCTTTTTACTGCTGTATTAATGTATCCCCACGGTATTGCAGTAGGGTAATGATACAGTTCTCAGATTCATTCTTTTGCCTGTAAAGGTATTTTTAAAACACAACTGGTTTCTTTGTTCTTTGCATTGACCACCATTTAGAAAATTAGCTCTCTCCTTTTGTTTCTCTCCTTCAGGGAGTCTCTGATCCAATTTGTCATGTGCAAACTGTCTATTTAGAATCTCTTTCTCTTTTTTTCATCTAATGTTACATGAATGTAGCACAGTAGCGCACAAGTGTTAGGTGAATGTGCACATACCTATATAAATATCCATCATATTTATTTTTATGTTTTTAATGTGTGGCATTACAAATACAATTTTATTTGAAGTTAAAGATTGATTCTATGTGTTACATTCACATACAACATGCTAGAAATACATTCCATAATTCCAGGTGAAAATAACTTCAGAATTTTTCAGACAAAGTGGAGACATAGTAAAGGTATATGAGAGTTCTGTATTTGAAGACCTTTGCAATACACTGATGAAGTACTTTCATTAGATTTTAACACTGAATAATTACAAGAAAGTTGAAAATAATGAATGAGCATAACATCTGTGACCTTAACTGAAGTTTGTCCTTCTCTGTGAAGTATAGGACTCAGATCTATGGGAAGGTTGGATCACTCTTTTATTACATTCTCTTTTTATTGTTAGCATCATTCTTAATTCAGATGGGAGTCGTATCTTGAAATTTATCCATTGTTGTTATAGCCAGATTGACTGAAATCAGCTAAGAGTGTGCATGCATACCCTTTGAATTGTGCTGTTCAGCTGTCCTTTCTCTTCTCCATTCTTTTATGGTCCTCAATTTCTGAAGTGCAAATGTACATAGCCAAGCACCCAGGCACACAAAAATACCTCTGTATCTTCCAAATCAGAAGTGAGGCTTGCATTTAGTAGATTGCATAATTGCAAGTATATAAAATGTACAGGAAATTCTGTACTAGTTCCTGTGTAATTTTTTTATATTCGAACTTTATTGTTATTCACAGCATGTGCTAGAGGCCCGTTCGTGTTCTGGAGTGTTTGATATCCATCATGGTTTGAACGTAGACAAAGAATTGTAACAAAGTCATCCTCATAAATGTGATTTTGAAATGTTAATATTGTTATGAAATAGAAATGTTTGTACTGGATCTATGGTCTTTTGTGACTTCTATTGTTTTCTGCCTTTTATGTTTTTACCTCCTAAATCTCATTATATGACAGCTTAAGATATTATCACTTTAAAATATAATTTCCCTTAGAAGAAATTTTCACAGCTAAGGTCAAGGGAGGTTGATAAGGATCTTCTGCATCTATAAGCATAACACGTTCCACTGAGAACTGCAGAGAAATTTCTTTCTGTGTAGCATGTTAAGATTTCTTCTGCTGACAGGTGACTATATTATCAAGTATATATTCCATAATGATGTCTCAATGTTTAAAAAAACTCAGTCATAAAATAATATTATCTTTACGAAAATTGTAAGTTCAAATTTTAATGCCTGTGTTTAACTCAACATCCTTCTGTGCTCATCTTTTAAATTGAAACAGTACTGAAGGTATAATTTTTCTTGAATTGCCTTTCCACATGTAGAAATTTTTTTGAAATCTATGAAGAGGGTATGCAAAAAGGGCGGAGGAAAAGACCATTGCTTTTTCAGCAGATTTTGAAACTTTGTAGCACTGCCACTTTGACATGTTTGATATGTATCTTACAATTTAAATATTTAAATCTGTTGTAAATTTATTCTTTTCTTTGTAAATCCACATGGCATTTGAGAGATCTGATATTATCTATTTTTTTCAGTCACGCTGGTTCCTATAAATCTGTATTCTGGGTGTTCCAAATACCTAGATCCCTTCGTAACTGATGTAACATTTCTGTGATCTGACTGACAGCATTTGCAGGCTAATCACAAGAATCAAATGCACTGGAGCTTTACAGTGCTTTGAAAGTTTGGCTCTTCATACCAAATACTGCATTTGCTAAGTGCAAACCCACAGTGTTTTGGTAACATAGACAGACAGACCTAAATTGGCCTTCCAGTATCCTAATACTGGATAGTATTAGGATAATACCTAATATCTGGAGTTTGCAGAGTGACCACAGCTAAAAGAAACTATATGTGCTCATGGTGCACACATTGAATTCACTGAGTGTTTCTTTAGCTTTACACAACACTGTATGTCTTCAATAATATTGCAGTGGAGGTAAGAACTATCTGTCAATGTGGTGGCTTGACTTTGGCTAGCTATCAGACCCCCACCCAGCCACTCTTTTGCTGTCCCTCATCCACAAAACAAGGACAGAAAATAAGATAAAAAATGTTTTTGAGTTGAAATAGAGATGGGGAGATCCCTTACCAATTACCGGCACTGGCAAAACAGGCACTGTTTGGGTAAAATTAATTTAATTTATTGACATTTAAATGTAGGATGGCAAAAAATATGCTGCCCCACCCCCCTGTTCCCAGGCTCAACATCTTCATTCCCAACTCCTCTGTCTTCTCCTCCATAAGTGGTGCAGGGGGCATAGGGAATGGCACTCTGTCCACAGCTTCTCCTCCCTGCCACTCCTTTCTCCTCACACTTTTCCTGTGCTCCTGTGTGGGTCCCCTCCATGGTCTGCAGCCCTTCAGGGTAAATTTGCTCCAGCATGGGAATTCCATGGGCATTAGTTCTTCTAAATAGAATCTGCTGCAGTGTGAGCTCTGCGGGTGAGAGTTTCCTCAGGAAATATGCAGCTTGCTCCGGAGTGGTCATCTCCACAGACTTCAGGGAATTGCCTCCTTTGTCATGGTCTTTCATCTCCATGGGTTCCTCTCTGTTCCAGTGCCAGGAGCACCTCCTCTCTCTTCTTCTTCTCTGACCTTAGAACTTCTAGTGGTGTTTCTCACATTTTTTTTCTTTTCCCTCCTCACTGCCTGGGCCACCTTTTTGCCCTTTCTTAACTATGCTTTCACAGAAGTACCACGTGCTTCAGTAGTGAACTCAGCAGTGCCCTGCAGTGGGTGCATTGCAGAGCAGCCCTGACCGCTTCTTGCTGACACCATCCCTGCAGCCACCCCCAGAGCCAAAACCATGTCACCGACAGCCAGTGTGGTAGGAGGGAGAGAAAGAACATAAGAGATAAAAGCCAGATCCACAAAGACAGAAATTTATTTTCGTTTGTTGTGTTCCTTGATATTGTTAACTTCTTTATTTCTTTTAGTATCAGTTTAACTGCAATTAAGTTAATTTGTGGTTATCACTTCTCTAAACAGTTGCAATAGGGCAATTTTCTGAAAAACAAACTAAATATATTGTGAAGAGGATGTAGAGTGTTTTCTTGATTGCCAAAAACACATGCAGGGAAATTAAGCTTGTATTTTTAAATTCTGAAAAGAAGGAAGGGGGCAGAGAACAGTGCAGATGAGTTGGTTTTTGGCTGTGCATATAGTGTTTAATATACCAAAAATACCTTTCTTACATTAGGGAGCACATTGTGTACTTTGTCTTCTCACCCATTATTTTTGAATAATCGAATTCTTAACATTCTGAAAAAGTTTTTTTTCTTTTACCTGTTTACTGAACAGCCTTGTTTAGATTCAAGCTATAGTTGGCATGTTGGGAAGGTCTTCTGGCACTGATATTGTATCTTCTTTGTACATATGGGTTATGTTCCTCTCTAAAAAATGTTGTCTATTTGCAAGTTATTTGATATCTCTACTCTCAACTAGTGACAAGGACTGCTTGATTGACTATTTATTTAGTAAGTCATCAGGCACATGATTTGCTAAATGGTGTGAAATGTTTCAGTACTTTTTTCCACGGGACAAGTTGAAGTCCTTGATTGTGCAACAACCAACATGTGCATTTAATTTTCAGCTGCTAGTGGACATCACCTGGCTGCCTGGGCTACTCTGATATTTGCTGCTTATTACTTTTCATATTTCCACCATGAGATTTTTTTTTGGGTCTTTGTGCACCTTCTCATGTGGTTTTGCATCTTACAGTGATCAGTATTGGTGCCTCAAAGAAAGCTTGGATAGTCCTACAGAAGCTATAATACCACCTTGGCTGAAGCATGGATATGCTGTTGTGCAGACTTGACACTTCATCTTAGGAAATATTTTTAATTTGTAATTTAGGTAACAATTCAGAAAACACTTAACTCAGAAAAAACAATTTTATGAACTTAGAGTAAACAATTGATTTTGAACAGACAAGGCTTAATAGGTACAGACTTTTTTTTAATCAAAGATTACAGTTTTTAAAAAATGAGGAATTCTTAGTAAATAATGGGTGAAAATTCAGTTTCAAGTGCAGTTTTAAATATAGTGCATTATAAAATGTTTTTTGTCTTAACCAGAGTTATGTTCCTTTCACAGTGGTGTAAGAATGTCATTTTCCGAGGTGGCATATTTTTTCTTTTTTTTGGTAGTCTCTGGCAGCATAGAAAACTATGGTAATTTAAAATGCAATTATAACAAGTTTCGTTAATGATGTACTAAAGTTAACCTTATATTTTATTATTTCAGTTGTTCATGGTGGACAATGGAGCAGATGACTGGAGAATAGCCATGACTTATGAGCGTATTTTCTTTATCTGCTTGGAAATACTGGTGTGTGCTATACATCCCATACCTGGGAATTACACATTCACATGGACAGCCCGGCTCGCCTTTTCTTACGCTCCGTCCACAACAACAGCTGATGTGGATATTATTTTATCTATACCAATGTTCTTAAGACTATATCTTATTGCCAGAGTTATGCTTTTGCATAGCAAACTTTTCACTGATGCCTCATCTAGAAGCATTGGAGCATTAAATAAGATAAACTTCAATACCCGTTTTGTTATGAAGACTCTAATGACAATATGTCCAGGAACTGTACTGTTGGTTTTTAGTATCTCACTATGGATAATTGCTGCATGGACTGTCCGAGCTTGTGAAAGGTAAGGTTGTTTTTTTTGTTCAGTTCTTTCTGTTTGTCTTACTATTTTTCACTCTCGTTTTGTCTCTTAAGTTTTGAATTCAGGGGACCTAAACATTTATTAGAATGGAGCTCCCTAATCCTTTATAATTTGAGGGTTGGTTGTGTTGTATTCTGTGACAGAGATTGTCAGGAGTGGTTCACTTTTAACTTGAAGGACTTCAGCAAAGAGATCAGTGCCCCACTGTTTACAGTAGCATTACAATTTGATTTTAGTACGTTGATATACTTTACAGAGTGGACAGATACTACAAAATGCCTTTAAGAGTAGTTGTTAATATTCTGCATTGATACCAATTTTAATTAGTTTTGTTTATAATATAAATGTAGTGAGGATAAGGTAGAAAAAATAGCCAGTGAAAGTGCTTGGGGTGAGATGTGTGATTTGAGTTTTATTGTGCTGAAAAACAAAATTGAAAGAGTGCAAAATACTGTTGAGGAGTTGGCAAGATCAGTAAAGGGGAATAGGCAGAGCACTTACAGTAATAGAATTCTTTCTTACTTTCTTTCCCTGGAAATCAGAAATGCATTTGAGAGCCAGACTTTCCATTTCATCTAGTTTTCCAACCTCCCTTTCCCACAGACTTGTAGGTGCAGAATAAATGGCTATCTGTGCTGACAACTTGAAATTGAATTTCTCAAACATGATTTTAACAAAAAAAGGAAACACCTTCTGATTGGGTAGGATTGCTTAGGAATATGAGGTCAGTTAACTCTAAGAAGACAGTTAGAATGATTCTCTGTGAATGTTTTAATGCCTCAGACAGCTCTTAGATCCTAGAATGGATTTCTCCTTCCTTAAGCTGGAATATCATCAACATATTTAAGGCATTACTGCTGCTGCTTGTTGACCGTTTTGTTTATCCTATTCCTTTCCATGTTTGTCCATTTTAGAGTCAGTTTATGGGGGGGGGGCACTTGTGACAGCTAGATGATTGAAATCAGCAGTTAAATCAAACACTTTTATACTTTATAAGTTACTCCTTGCATTACTTCTCAACTTTTTACAAGGAAAAAATCTGATTTTATGAAATGACTGTAGAAACTGTGTTCTTGTAGTTTTATTGTTAAAATTGCTTTGTATTGATGTTGTTTCCTCATGTTACAGCTAGACTAATAGTTTAAGAATATTCTGAAAAATGCCATCTTAAGAACAGCATATTATAGTTTCAGAATATTCCATAGTGGCAGCGGAGGAGTACCCTAGATTTTGATTCAATCTACAGCAGCTGTATTTTCATAAGTGTGTTCTTATTTCAGATATAACTGACTTCTGCAAAGTCTCTTCTCTTTGTCTCACGTTCTTCACTTCTTTTCCCACCTGTGTTCTTTCAATAGAATTACTGCTCAGGAATTCTTGTCTACTCAGGCATTTCCCAAAAGTGCCACTTTTGGAGTGGCTTTGAATAACTTCAGCATACATTGCTATCATTACATATAACTGGTTAATGATGGTGTTGATGATGGTGATAATGATGATGATAGTAATAATAGTGACTATTGTTTCTATTCTTATCAAATAATCATTTTGTTATTAACTTTTTATGCAAGTGCATTCAAAATAAGCTTATAAAAATAAAGCCTTTCACAGTGAAAGTTACTGAAAAATATTTGCTACTGTCTGATACGTGTTTGTAAAACATATTTATTTGTTAGTGTGAAGATGTCAGGATGAGAATATATAGTATATAAGTAATACTAAAAGTAAAAGAAAGACCACCTCCCCTGTTTTCCAGTCAGGGGAGTGAAGACAACACTCTCAGAAAGTTTTGATTTTCTGAGTTTGCTTATTTGTATTTAGAAAGTGACACACTTCTGCATCACTGTTGTCCTGAGAAGATTATTTATTTGGTTGGGTACACTGAAGTCAGGGTTGCAGAAAGCTGAATTTTCTTCAACTCTCTGCTGAATTAGTAATGGATTTTCCACATTTTAGTTTGCATTTGATGTCCTTGAATTGACTGTAATAGTTTGGACAGTAGGCTGAATAGCCACAGACTCCTCTAAAACTGAAACAAAACACAACACAACTAAAAGCAAGTTAAATATAGAAGTGAGTACTAGGTTAATATACCTCTACCATAATTACCTTCTGTCACTGGAGCCCAGTCCAGGATTCATATTTAAAAAAAAAAAAAAAAAAAAAAAAAAAAAAAAAAAAAGTTAATTTTACGTTTCAGAAACACTTAGAGGGATATATTTTGGATTTCAGAGTTGGATGCTTACATCATTCATGCTATTTGCTCAGCCAATTTTGTGTGTTTTGCCTCCAGTTTTCCCTTGAGGGAATATGTAAGTACTTTGCCAAAGAAATGATACTAGTCTTGGATTCCAGTTACTAGTTAGCCCATCAAAACCGTTTAGATCCCTAGCCCATATAGAGGTGCATGATAAGAAAAAGCTCTTAGGAGAAAACCTCAAAACCCCACATATTGGAATGCTCTTGACATTCTGCCATCTGAAGTTAAACATCCCTTTTTTGCATAGTTGGAGACAGATAAAACAGCCATTTATCATGAGAAAGGACAAATATGGCCAGTGAATCATTTCTGTTCTGTGTAGAAGTCATAGTCCTCAGAAGATGTCTCCCAAGATCTTTACGGCTTTGAATTACTTAGTAGTTAAAAGTTTAGTTTGCACAAATAAAGTATACTCTTTTCCAACTGCTCTTGATCTGTTTCTTAATTTTAACTCACAGGATTTTTTTTCTTAATAGACTGTTTTATGTACACAAAATGATCCTGAAAGTAAGTGCTATCATTAGGAGTGTTGCTATTCCGCTTGACACTATGCATGAAAACATAATGGATTTTGATACATTTAACAGAAATTAGGAATTAGGCAGCAGCCTGGTAGCTTTGTTTTGATAAGGAGTGATTTATATTAATAAAATTTGATGGTGTTAACTATTTCTTTGCATCACTCTAGCACTATGCTTTAATTTCTGTTATATAGTAACATTACATAAGGGTTTGCATTAGCAATATTTCTTTGGTGTATTAAATCATTTAGCTGACCATCCAAATTGGAATAAGATGATGGTGATAAGATACAGTAGATTAAAATATTAAAATTTTGTAATGGAAAGATTCTCATTCTGTCCCATGTTCTCAGTGAGGAGGGAAGTCGCAGTAGGCAGTGTCATTTACTGTGGAGTTGTGTGTGCTCAGCAGAAGCTGTTGCTGCTGAATGACAGCCTGATATTCAGACTCTGCTTCTGTTCAAAGTTAGGTTTTTATTATTGCAGGCAGTTCTGGGAATAGGAAGGGAGATTTGGAAGCCCCACATAGTGAGGAAGGTAACACAAAAAAGCATCATTATCCATCTCTCTAAAGATAACCTGTGGAGA
The DNA here is from genome assembly GCA_036785705.1 of Acanthornis magna. Classification (NCBI taxonomy): domain Eukaryota; kingdom Metazoa; phylum Chordata; class Aves; order Passeriformes; family Acanthizidae; genus Acanthornis; species Acanthornis magna. The sequence continues at coordinate 925,856 of JAWUZG010000107.1, read as the reverse complement.
CAGGTCTTGGGTTGAGCCAGGCAAGTTGACTGTCTGAATAAAGACTTCATTGCTTTAATGGTCATCTGACTGATCACTTGATATGCACGGAACTACGAGAGGACATGTGTCTTTCTCAGTGCATTAATGGCTGTATAGTTAGCTCCCAGTGTGCTAATTATAGCAAGTGACACTTTGGGTTGGTGAGCAAGGTATTTTCCAGGATTGCAGTTTAAGGTCATGTATGAGGGCAGAATGTGGTGCAGATAATGGTGGTGGACAGACAGCTGAGTATAAATGGGTTGCTAGGGCTGCAGAGTAGTCTAGATGAGGGAATTTGGAAGGTAAAGATGGGGAAGGCATCAAGTGTTGCTGTATACATAATGTCTGTTTTGAGGGGAAGATTGCATTGCATGGGTTTCAACATCTGCCTTCTCATTGCCAGTATCTGTATATTGCTGTCTGTCATTTGTCGGTTTCATAATGAAAAATCTAAATTTTTTGTTAGGTGTAACTCAAGAGATGTTGAGGCACATGATCTAGAACACTTACGAATATGTTACTTTCATATTTGAATTATGAGCCCTACAGGCAGATTACTTTTTGCAGTTTCCCATACATATCTTGTTACTGAAAATAGATTTGTGCATGGAAGTCAGTTGTTTATGTCAGTTAAAATAGAAAAGTTTGGTTTCTCAAGAAAAATAAAGTATGTTTAGCATTAAGTCGTTGAAAAATCTGTCAAGTTTGCTTCACTCTTCTGTAGAATGTCTCCTCTGTGAGAAGTGGGCTGGTTTTCTAGGTTGTGTGGAAGGTAGCTACTTTTACTGATCTCTTATCTTTTTTGTGCAATGGAAGAAATAATACTGTCTTCTGAATACACACATGGGTGTAATGTGCCCATGTACCAGGCAGTATGAGCCACATATGCCCGCATTACACTCTTGTATGTCCAGAACAGATCATATCACGTGCCTGGCATTTCTGTGGATTTGCAGAGGAGAACTGAGAACAGAACTGGATTTTCTCCTTCCGCAGAGAGCACATTTTTGGCACCATTTTTGGTTCTATTTGTACCTCTCTTTAACTTCTGGCAATGAAGTCAGTTCAGTTTGAGCAGTTTGTTTTAGTCAGCATTTCTCCCTCTTGTCAGTTTCTGCTCTGTATTCTCTCCTTGTTTTAACAGAAACAAACTCAAGCAAAAAACACACACACGCACAAAATCCCATCTGTGTGTGAAGGTGAAATCCTTTTCTGCTTTCTGCTGCTTCTTGTTTTCTACAAATAAATGTCTGTCTTATTTCTTGGAAATACGATGCCGTTACAAAGTTTCCAGTAAGCAGCTCACACATGACAACTGGGAGGCAAATGTTAAGGATTCATTTGATACAAGCAAGTGGATACGCTGACACTTCCAGTTGTAATTCATGAAGGAAAAAATGTTTCTTAGCTATCTAATTTCCTCTCAGTATGTATTTCAGTTCTTTGCTTGTCTTGAGGACCTTATCTGAGGTTGTTCATTGCATGAATATTCACAAGGCCACCTTCCAATGGAAATTGCTTTTAGCATTCTCCTCACTGCCAGTGTGAAGATTCCTGTTCCGAGTTAAAAGCAAAAGCAACCAAAAAACCCCATGAAAAACCCCAACAAATGAGCAACCAAAAAGCAAGAACAACAAACGAAGCCTGGATATTTAATTTTAAGCCTATTTTTAGGCTCAGAAGGTCAGAAGCAATGACATATCATTTTTATTTTTTTCAGTCTCATGACTGTCAACAGATCAAATAGTGTTTGTGTATGGACAGTGCTGGCTGTTTATCATGGTTCTTTACCTTCCCTTGGCTCACAGCTCTCTGAAACTAAATTGTGCTATTGGCAGTCAGGTTTCTCCAGTGGTGGCAAATATTAAAAGTTAAATATTCAAAACATCAATAAGCAATGATGACCTGTCATCATCCTGACTTGCACTTGTGCTGTGAATGAATGGTTTTCCTCACTGAGTGTAGATTAACTGTAAATGTTAGGTTACTGGTTTATAATATTTACATCTCAAAGCAATTCATAGCTAAAACCACATGTAATTCACTGCATTTTTGTTGAAAAAGTTATCAATAGACCATCAGATCCATTATTTTGTCCTACAATGAAGGAAACAAGGGAGTCTATCACAGAAGTACATTGGTGAATATCTGACATACATAACCCAAAACAAAAAAAAGCAATTGATCTAAATAAAACATTCCTTTTCTAGGTGTATCCAGAAGGATTAGTAGCTAAGTCATGAGCTCTTTTGCTGCTTGAAGACAAAACAGTTACATGTATTAAGGGAGGAAGCAGATGCACCTATTCTAATGCATGCAGGGTTTAATTGCTGTTCTTTTAAATTCATATTTTTCTTCCTTTTGAAAATGCTGTTTGTGTATTCTCAGCAAAAGAACTTTGGGAATATAAGAATATACTCTTCAGTTTGTTTAGGTTATTAGAATTATCCTTATAAGTATGGAAAGTAGCAATAACTGATGCAGTGTCAGGGGATATAATCATTCCTTCACAAAAATATATCAAGCCAAAGTAGGATAAGTATTTCTCTAGTCCAAAAATAACAGACCCAACTTCGAGGAAGGGAGTGCAAAATACAAAAAGTTAAAAAACAAGCAAAAAAACCTACTTGCTTAATGAAAGAAAAAACCCCCAAAACTGTCTTTCAGATTAATCTAACTAGACCAAGGCTTTTTATAGGTTAAATTCCCATTTATTTACAAAGGACTCATATGTATAACAGTTGTAGAATACAATGAAGTGGAAAAGCTGGTTATAATTCAAGAATGCTGAGCAAAGGGAAAACTATTTCTTTAAACAGAAAAGTCTGAAGAGAATGAAAATACTAACAGGGGAGTATTTACCTGCTTTTAAGGACAAAAATGTTTTTTATTCATTAATCTTGAATCTGTAAAATATAATTAAGAGAACAATTTTTGTTCTGGTCAGTAAGAATGGTTGTATGCACTCCAAATTCTTTCAGATAAGAAAGCAATTTGTGGAATTCTTTTATCATTATTTTGAAACTAGATCCAAAGTTACATCTTCTGATCCTCATATTTTTTAATGTGATAGTTGAATTTTTCCTCCCCGTTTTAACTAACATTTTAGACTATTCAGAGTATTTTGCTTCAAAATGAGTCAAAACTATGTGCCATGTTGCACCAAAAGCAATCCTTATAAAATAGGGTCATACTGAAGCAAAAATCAATATCTTTTCACTTCAAAATATAATTCGTTGCTCCAATAGTTTAATGTCTTTGAAAAATGTACCCTAAAGTGTGGATTTAAGCTTTTCCACTGGTTTTCATTTGCTTCTTGGGCAGAGTGAGTAGTATAAACCATGGTTGTCACATCACTGCTGATAAACAACCAATATGCTGACTGAACTCTAGCCTTAGATATTGAAGAATGGCTTCTACTGGGAATTTACAATTCAGTCCTAGAAATTTATAAGGTCAAAAAGAGGATGTAGATAGTGTTGTGGAATTGCACATTTCAAGAGAATTAGTGGTTTTATGGAGGGAAACACGAGGAGGTGCTTTTTCAATATTTTACATGGTTTTTATTTTCCTTTTTTGTGATTCCCCTCTTTTAATTTGTTGTCTTAATAAACAGATTTTTTTTTTGCTTTGGTAGTTACTTTTCTTGAAAAGTTCTAAATTAGCTATAGTTTTTACTACAGCTGTTCTTGAGATAGTAAGTGAACTGCAACATCACTTAGAAGTAGGAAGTATTGGTGTGTGTCATCGTGTGCACTTGTGTTCCCCAAAAGAGTGATAGTTCAGAGCTTAGGCTGATCAGTCAAGAACATTTCTGTTGGAGAAAATAGAGCATGAATGTACTTGCAGTTGTTTTTTCTCTAAACCAGATTGGTATCCAGTATTTCTTTTTAAGTCTTGCTCTGTGATAAATGAAATCCACTGGCAAAATTCCTGTGACTTTCTGGAAGAGTGCTTCATGGAATTGAAGTACATTAATGGAGAATTGAAGGTATCTGAGCAATGTGGATTGGGCAAGTATCTTGAATTATTTAGGTTGCAAGCTTCTGGGTCAGGGGTTGTCTTTGAACTGTGCTTGCACGCTGCTTAACACAATGGTGTCCAAGAGTAACACCTACATGTATGATACTGCGGTTCTAGTAAATGTAGTGATTTCTAGTGAGGAAAAAAGGGAGCTAAACACTTCTGAAGACTAGTGGTGTTCAGATGAAGATAATGCCTTCATGTGTTGATAGAGCAGTTTAAGCCGAACTGTTCAGTTTTGGTGGATGCTGACTGTGCTGACAGCTTGCGCTGAGAACACTGCCCAGGCAGGAATTACACCCTCTGGCTGGCTCGGTCTCCCTGCCTACTCCCTGCCTCAAATGGAGAAGCCCAAGGCAAGAGGCTCCATGGTCTCACTTGCAGAGGGGAATATATGTTCCTATCAGTTTGGTGGTGGGACTTCGAAGTCCCCTACCTGGTAGGGTCAGTGAAGTTGTGCTCCTGCCAGACGTGTGCACAGCACCTCAGGCTGAGCTGGAACAACCTAGCACTAAACACAGATCTCTGTACTGTACTTTGTATGCGGTGCTTGTGTCACAGGGCTTAAGTGTATATTCTGTTGCCAACCTTGATGGCAAAAAAGACCAGTCCCTAATCACCGGGAAGGTGCAATGAAGGTAAAAAGTACATGAAATGTTCCAGAGCAGCAGGTACCTGAATAGGATAAGAACATACAGAAGCAGAGGGTGTCGTTGCCATGGGGCTACAGCCTAGTTTGAAACCTGGTGCAGAATCTGTGGAAGCCAGTGGGCTTGCATTACCTTAAAATCCTTTGATGATGGGGCTAAAATGATTGCATCCTGCCTGTGTAATCATAGAAATCATGCCAAGTTGTTGGCATAAGCCTTGGGTACAAATTTAAGTACCAGTATCAGGAATTGTATACAAACCTGAAAATAAGTTTTGCAATTTTTTTTTTTTTTTTGGGGGGGGGATGTTTTTGAAAGTTTTGTTTATTCCATGAATTAACTAAATATTTATCAATAATTTTTACTTCCAAAAGACTGCTAAAAGGTGAAAATAGCAGTAAAAACCAGTGTATGCCATCTTTAAAACAATAAAATGTATTGTAATATATAAACAAGAATTATTAAATCTGTAACTGCAGAACAGAAGATTTTTATAAATATTAATGTTAATGTAGTCGTCTGTGATTAACATGGTAAGCTGGAAGTGTAAAAAAGGCAATCACTTAATATAAAGTGAATGGGATTCATATTGTGGGTATGCCAGACTTCAGGATTGTGTCTCAGTCTGAGGAGTGCAATAATAAATTGTTCACCAGTGCTTATTTTGTAATGATGACATTATAAAGAAGGCCACTGGTCATGTTAAAGAATATTCTTAAGAATTACAAACTTGAGTAGATGCAAGTGTAGTTCCATAGCATTTGTTTTTTCTCATTAGACTGGCTGCATTAAAAAGATCTTGAGTTGTAGGCAACTTTGGAGTACAAGGCAGAAAGACTTTAAAAATCTGGGACTTGAAAGCTGTATGTAAGTCTGAATAAATGAACTTAATTTTTCAAAGAACAGGATTTTCTATAAGACTGGAATACTAAACCTGGCTTTTCCACAAGCCGCTCGGCAATCCAAGGGCTTTCACTTAATGCACCCATGCTTCAATTTCCTTTCCTGTAAATACTGTGATTGCAGAGGATTATTTGTGCACCTTCAGCAGGTTTAAGGAGACTCTACAAGCAAGGCATATGCAACTTCAAAGTGCAAAGCAATTTTTACTTACTAGTAAGTAAAACACCCAAAATCTAAGCTGGAATGTAGTGGACTACTAAACTAAACATTAGGACACTCACTAGCTCAGTAAGACACCAAAAGAGACTGCTGGCCATGAAGGAGTGAGCTAGGCAGTGCAGGTCTGTTCTCCACAACTCCCTTTGTACTGCTGCATTCCCACCTCTTGCCATGCTGCTGTATTTTCTCCAGATATGGATGGATGATTCTCTCACCCTCCAGTTAGAACAATAAGCTTGACTGGCCCTCTGTTTTGTTTTTTTTTCTTAGGACCTTGACTCCTTGAGCTAGAGACCATACCTCTCATGAAGAGGGGATATAATTCCTTTCAGTTAAAGCAAAAATTAGTGACTATTACCCAAGACATTGCTAACTCATGCATATCAATTTTGGAATATGATAAAACACTTGCATCTTACTGCTTGAGCACAGTAGCTGAACTTTGATTTTATTTCATCCTTGTATCCCTGGTTGGGTGTTTCTTTCATAGGATCAACAGCAGACGAGGAAAGATGAAAAGGACACAAAATAATAAGCTTCTGGTCATTACACAATAGAGCAAACAGATAAGCAGAGATGTGACTAAAAATCTTTAGAAGTTTCGGACTCAGCTGTGAAAACCCATATGGCTCAACGTGTATCCTAGTGATCTCATAAGTTATTAGCTTCTGCCATGAAAATCTATGTTCAGGAAGGAGTGCCGATTGAATAACTTGCTGGATTATTTAGGAGTTAGCAGTTCTGTGATATGGAAGTGTCTTTTTTTGGTAGGACTTTAACCAATGCCTAATTCTTATCTGCAGAATATTATCTTTTTAATAAACACTAGAGACACCTAGCAGGAGTACTTTTTCTTAGTTTACAGAAAGAACCACGACCCAGTCTGTGTTTTAGCTGTCCCATATGGTCTGGATATTGTTTTAATGAAACAAAGCATTAAAGAGTCAAAATACACTGTTTCCTTAGCTGCTGCATAAAAGTTAAACAGAAGAATTTCATGTAGAAGGAAGAAACAATATTTTAGTCCCATTGTGACTTAATGCTGATTGAGGGGAGAAGGGGATTTTGGCTAAGTGTGTTTTCCTTTTCTGGCTGTCACCTCTCTAGTACATATAGGGTGGATGTAGGACATGAGTTCTAAAAGGGAGAAGCTGCTGCCTTGGTCATCTCTGGCAGAAAGAACAGCAGAGCATGGGAAGGTATTTTGGTTATGGTCGCTTGTGTCAGCAGGGTCAGTTGCTTTGTTTTGAATTTGTCTGCAGTACATCTGAGGGAGAAACTTGGCTGCGGGTTTGTAGCACATGCCGCACCAACTTCTGGGCTTGCAGCGGGGTAGGAGAATGTGGAGTTTACGCTGGTGCAGGTGATGTTTGGAAGTGCAATCATCAAGCTTCAGGCTTGCTTTCGGTAGCTACAGAGGGATGGCATTAACATTTATTCTCTGTCTTTCAGTCACCGCATTCTTTGTTGTTACTGAATACCCTGAATTTACCAGTTTGTAGACACTGTAGTTTAATTGGCTTGACATGAGAGTTTTCCAGAATATTTTCTTTTTTGACCTTAGTGTCAGTTCAGAAGCTGGACTATCTATTTTTGCGCAGGCAGTAGTACACGTGGAAAACAACTTTGCAAAATATTTACATTAACTAATAGCCTTCTGATAAAAACAATGTATCTGCTCATTGCATTTCAGAAAGAAGATACTTATGTTCTAATTCCTTGAGTTATAGGTGGCCTCTTATTATTTTATACTAAAGAGAATGCAGTAGATGTAATTTGCAAACTTTCTCACAATCTGAAATCAGAGATACAACATTCCCTGAAACTGAACAGAGATTTCAGATCAATGTTCATGCTGAAATGTCTTTTCTTTTTAACTCTGTTTTTAATCATTCATCTTTTCAGAAAATCGTGATACACCTTCAGACTAATGAGCTTCTAAAATTGTAACACCGACTGTTTAAACTTTGATGTTAAATTGCAGTCTTTCTCAGTAGATCCTTTCCAAGGTGTTCAAAGGCAAATTATATGTTACATTTAGTTAATTGAACACCGAAGATACTTGTCAGCTCTCAGTAATACCTGCTGCATTAATTTTCTTCCTTTTCCAAGCCTACAAGGATTTAGCAAAAAATGTGCATGATAGTTCTTGATAATACTGCTTTTAGAGTGGTATTTGCTACTTGCAAGCTGATCTCATCAGTTGCCTTCCTTGTTCCTTGTGTGCTGGGAGGCAGAAGAGCTGCTGACGCAGTCAGTGCACCGCAGCAGGACACCGTTGTCCTTCAGTGATTGTATTTCTGATGTTGTGGAGTGTGATTCCTCTTGATTTTTAGAAAATGAGACCCAACACAGATAATAGGCCAAGGAGCAGATGCTGTGTCCTGATCTAGAGTCTGCAGGAGACACAACAATCTGTACCAGGAACTACACGTTCTATTGGTTTATTTTCATTTTTCAAAGGAAAATAAAAATTTAGACTAGAATAATGTTAGCATGGTTTTAGTAAGATCAAACCTAGCACTCTTCTGTTATTGAAGTGAGTGGCAGTAGCATTTTTGGTAGTATAGAGTACTGGAATGAAGGTTTTAGTATGCCAACAGAAGTATGCCAAATATATACAAATAATTTGTAAAGTTGCAAAAGCAATAAACAGTAAAATTTGTTTTAGTGGCAAATTGCATTATTTAATGACATAGAAGGTGTTCTGCTTGTTGAAAATAGAGAACATGAGCTAGAGAATTCAACCTACAATTCTGTTGTGACCTTGACCAAAGTCGTTTAAGCTCTTTGTGTCTATGTCATGCAGAGAATTAGGTTTACTGCTATTGTTTAGTGTGATGTCCTTTTTCTGAATAACAAAATTGATTTGAACTTAGTGGGCAAAGGATTCTACTAAAGTGTGATTGCAGTGCTGATGTTTTATATTGTTTCAAATTATTGAGCAGGTAGAGATGCAATCTAGATATCCTCATTCTAAGAAACAAGGTGAGAGATATGAAAATAGAGGAAATGTTGTTAATTTTGCATGTGTACATTTTTCTTTCTTGTGCTTTTGGGAAGGATGTTCAGAATACATAAACCATTCCCCTGCTGAATTCTTTGTGCCTGAGCTGCAGCTCCACACCTACTTCTCCAGTCAGGACTCCGGAATCTGGAAGACAAATTGAGTGAAGCTGTACATCGTGGAAAAGAAAGACTATAGATCTCATGTATTTTCCAGGGATCTTTAATCCATATAGTTGGACTTCTTTCTCCTCTCCCCGTTTAAGGGAGTCACAACTGAATTTCTGGAACTCAAAGGATGCGATCTAGAGAAAAATCAAGGGGTTTTTCTTTTAAACATGAAAGATAATTTTTCTATTAGTTGCATCATTTTTTGAGTTTTCTAAAAGTTAACACTCAAATGTAGTTGAACTTTTAAAGGAAAGATTTTCTGTGTATGCATCTACCTATCTGTCTATACCTATCTGTCTATCTGTCTATCTATCTATCTGTCTATCTATCTATCTATCTATCTATCTATCTATCTATCTATCTATCTATCTACCTATCTACAACATTTGCTTGTTTATAAATTTTTACAATGAAAGTTTTGTAATTACAAAGATACAGCTTAGGTATAAAGTGGCCCGTACTCTACTCAAATGAGACAAACATCTACAGTTCAGTGTCTAGTTTTACTCTTTCTTTTCCAAATGAAACATGCTGAGATCTCAGACTTGTTTATTCTTTATTGTGATGGAATTTTGCTAGTGGAATAAAGTGTCTTTGACCTGCAAGAAAGTTTTCATTACTCATTTAAAATGAGGGGGAAAACCCCCAAAATAAATAGGGTTTTTTTAGTTACTTTTTGTGATGCTTTCAAATTATAATTTTAGATACTGTTTATGAAACAGACAGCAGAAACAGTTAAAAAACCAGAAAAGTTGTAGCTCTCCAGTCACATTTGAAGTTCTTAAAAATGCCTGTGATTTTTTTTTTCAACTGGATTGAGTTTCTCCTGTATTTATAAAGTCTTGCAAGTCAAACAAGTGAAAGGAGGAGGCTTAATAGCTCCCTAAGGACACCATTCTTGCTAGAACTAGACCTGCTTGTGCATATCACACTTCTCCGTGTTTGTCCCATCAATGACAGCCCTTTTCTAGGACTAAGAGAGCACTGTATATTAGATTTCAAGTTTATTTAACATTTCATCTTGCAGCTTGCTGTTGCAATTTAATACTAATTATATTGACAGCCTTTTTGAAGCATTCAGCACTCTGAGGAAGGAGTAATTAGTAATAGTTAAAATTAAATCTCGTTTTCATAGGAAGCCAGTATAGTTACAGACAGCAGTCCCAAAGTCAAATGTTCCCATTGTGTACATCCTTAGTTAAGCATGACCCCTGATTATGTGCTTGCCTGTCTAAATCTTGACTGAAGAACTGAAGCATGAAAGTCATGTAGATAACTCACATACCTGCTGTATGATTCACATAGAATTTGTCAATAGTGTAAACAATAGGCATTAGATAACTTCTGGTTTATTAAAGGATTTTTCCAACGTGTTCTATGTTTAGACTCTAAGACACACACTTCAAGTGTAGATAGTGCAAGAGGTAAGTTCTGTTGCCACACCATCCAGAGTACTCCCCTCCATTAAAAACAGAATGAAAATATGTAACTGGGTTTTTTTTTCTGAAAATGTCATCTGCTTGAGTTCCTTTAGAGCACAGAATTTCATTCTTCTTTCAGTGCTTCATTGAAAGCAGTCAAAATGCAGTCAGAAAATCTTGAATGAAGGCCAAGATGTCAGGCATCAAAATGGTTTTGGTAAAAAAGAATTTATCAGTAGAAAGTATTCTATCATGTTCATGGCCTTTAGAGAAAATAGTACAAGATGCTTTATTTTTGAGAAATGTTTGTCATTAAAATGAGAATGATCCCTACAAAAGTTATTCTGTCCTGAAAGCAAGTGGCAAATAAAATGAAAATGCAAAATCATCACAAGCAAAAAGCCTTATTTTACTCTTTTTAATGACAAAATTGGGGAGAAAAGTACAAGGTTCAAACTTCATATAGTCTCACCCTCACAGTATTACAGAATTTGGTGACAACATGCCAAGGCCTAAAATAGAGCAAAGAAAACCATAGTTGCATCTAGCATATTTAACATATTATGGTGAAGGTCTCCTAAGCCTTTTCTTTTTGGTTGCATTTAGGTGGGCAACACATCTGTCTTCAAATGTGACACTGCAGAGGTCTGTATAAGCAAATGAGGATGCTGTTCCTTTATTACCATCGCCAGAGTAAAGTACTACATGTAGTTGTATTACATTTTTTCTAGCCTATCTGAAATTATGGTATTCTCTCCAATTTCATTTGCCTTGAGAACCTTGTGGCAGAAGTCCCTCCTGTAGCTGGTCCGTGTAAGCTCACGTCAGACGTACAGTGATAAGAGTCACAAGAATGTCTTCTGCATGGATAACCTTTCTCAATCCCTGTAAATTAACACCTCTCCATTAATCACAAAAGTTTACTCCAAAGTATTTTCCTAGCCTTCTGATGGGTTTCATGGAGAGAACAAAATTTTAAAAGGGAAACCTCTGTTTTTTTTCTTAAATATTGACCATCTCATACTGACGTTTCATACAGAAAAAGTAAGTGGAAAATATTTATATTACAAGTACTTTCTTTGTTTCATTTTCCATACAGCAATATATAGTTATGGTTTTTGTATTTTATGTTTCATAACATTAAATGTAGTAACTGTCCCCACTACTTCATTAACCTCTTCATTAACCATGATCTCGTTAGTGAGGTCTGGTACAACTTTCAGCTCACTCTCAAAAGTACAAAGACTTTGGGTTTGGAATTGATTTTAGAAATATTCAGTAAAATCTGTTTAGTTACAAGCAGTCTGACTTTTATAAGCTAACCTGTAAGTACAGTCTTTCTATAAAATAAATTATAATGTAATCAAGCAGTAAGTTCAATTTAGCTGATTTAAGTTAAGCATATAGCTCCAGCAGTGTTCCCGATAAAGGGTATTAGACTGGTCCCCCGTTCTGAGGCACTCACTGAAACTTGCACTGACTGCAGGCTTCTGCTCTCACCCAAACTTACTAAATTCTGTCCAGATTTTTTAAAATCTTTACATGTAAGGTGGTGTCCTATCTAAACTAGTTTTATTCTCCGGTTTATCCAGAACATACACTTTGATGAATCTGTTATTTTGTTTTTATTTTGTCCTCAGGGAAAGGGAATTTGTATAGGCATTTAATTTTATTTTATTTTATGTTATGTTTTTTAATTATGTTATGTTTATTTCATTTCATTTCATTTCATTTATCTGTTCCCAATGTCAATCACATTAGAAAACTTGCATATGTTGGTAAAATTGTTGATATCCTAATGAAATTTGGACAAAAACCCCCAAACCAGCAGGCTTTATGGCCATGAGCTTGTACTTAATTCCTTTTTATAGAAAGCAATACTTCAGCTATGGAACTAGTAATTCTTGAGATGATAAATAAATTTAGTTCCATAAGAGAAAAATATCTTCAGAGTGCTCAGTTTGTCAGAAAGTCCTCCTGAAGAATTCAGCATAACCTTTGCTGTATAATTTCACCTCCTCCTTTTTCTCCCCCTTGTAAAAGGCTAACTTTTACCTAGTTCTGCCGTTAAATGTCAGGAAAAAAAGGTAGGTTTCGTTTAAAGTCTCTAATGATTAATTTTATTTCTTCTTTCTAAAACACCTATTTCTGAAGGTTTTCTTCAGCGAACTACTTCAGAATCTTTAGAGATCAGTTGATTCTGATAATCTCAATTAAGAAAAAAAAATCTTTCCTCCTTGTGAGGGGGGGCTCATGTGTAAAATAGGGTATCTCCAGAGGAAATGCAAAATGCAAGATAAGGGAAAATTTTAGAAGGGTTAGAATTAGTTGCCAGTGAATATAATGAATGATTCACTGTAGAGCTCATTAAGAAACTCTTTGATTTTGAATGATTCATATTTCTACCATAACACAGCTTTAACCAGTGCTGTTGGAGACCTTGAAAAATTAAAGCAAAGTTTAAAAATAAAAATCCTTTGTATTGTATTGATACATTTTAAAGATTAGACTGTGTAAAAAATACGGCTGTAGAAAGGAAATATGCATGCATATTTTTTAAAATAAGATTAAAAAGTACTGAAAAATATGAGTTTTCACTCAAGCTTGCTTATGTCACTTCAGTTTCTTTCTTTCATTTTCATGTCTTTAATGTCACATTAACCACATATTTATAGTAGCTTCTTTTACAGAACAACTTCTGATAAATATACAGAACTACAGAAGGAGCAGCTCCTGGATATTTCAGATTTTATTTCTAATAGTCAGTGTGTTTGAAATCACTGTCCTTTCTGGATTACTTGTTGAATTTTGCATTCAAAGCAGAGTTAATGTTTACTCAAACTGTGGTCTGTCATGGATTTTAACAGGGATATTCCTTTTTCCAACTCCTGTCCTAAGCCTTTCAGACAGTATATCTCTCCACTGGATTAAAGAGTCATTTTAAATTTAATTTTAAGTTCAAATAACTTCAAAAACATATTCTGAGATACTTTGATAACCTGTACCCTAACAAGTAGAACAGTGAGATGAAGGTGCTGATGTGAATCAGATTTGTGCTTGAGAAGAGCCTGACCACAATTTCACTCCGGAGAGTCAATGCTTTCCTCACTAAGCGCTAACGTAACAAAGGGGTATCAGCTGCTCATTGTTCCTGTGCTTTGTGAAAAGTCTGATGTATTGCTCACTAGGAATTTTTTCGATGTTGCTTCGTGCATGGAAACTGATGCCTTTAAGAGGCAATTTTTCTTTTTTGGGACATGACACTACTTTTGGCAAAATAAAGTGTTGTGGTGTTATGCAATTTTTGGATGTCTAATTTAAGAGAATTATTTTAAAACATGCATGTCATTTATAGAGGACTTTGAGTTCATTGGGTTTTAGCCAGAGCTTTGAGCATACAAGCTAATCAAACCATGAAGTAGAGAGCTAACAGCTCAGAAGGTAAAGGCCATTGAAATAATCATCGGCTGCAACAAAAACCTTAACTTCATCCAGAGAGTCTTTCAGAGAGCTACGAAAAATTAAAACATAATATTTCACTTCCAAAAATTGAGGCCAAAAATGGTATGCCAATAAGGTATTTTGTGCTGTGAGCCGTTGTACTTTGTACTGTGAAAGGTACTAGTGTGTTGTTTGTGGAGACCAAAAAGTGACATATGATTATGGAATTGTGGAGCACATTGTAAAACACCTGCCAAAGTCCATGAATAAGGATTGCTCCATACCGTACAGTTTTGGTGCTGATTGCTACTCCTGATCCAGCCACTAATACCAACAATTAGAGCCTGAGTTTGCTTCTTGACACTTGAGCTATATGAAGCATGTTTAGTTTTTCTGCAGAGTCTGGGTGTGTGTATATAGGGATTGGGAGAGGCTAGAGAGTAGACTTTTTGAAATCTAAAGGCGCTCCTTTGAAACATGCAAACTCTCTTTATTGGTGATGGAATATTATCAAATGTCACGAAATAGAGCTGAGGAAAGCTGATTTTCTGAGCTTGCTGTACAAGATGAAGAAGATAGATCTTTCTGAAAGAAGGTGGTCTGAACATCATAAAGTATTTTTGTCCAAATACTTTAAATTAAGCAAAATTTTGCACAAAGAATAATTGATATAAGGTTTTTGAAATTAGAAGAATCAGTAATGGAACCTTTGTGAAAGCTCCTACTGTTAGTCCCAGCTTTCATCTCTGAGAGACACAAAGGTATTCCTACTTGTCTTGCTTTCTGTTCTGCTGTGCGCATTTTATTAAAATAAGCCATATTTAGGCACAGTGAACCTGATTGTTTTTCAAAACAGTCAGATCATATTTTTGAAAAGTATGGCTGTAGGCAAAGCTCTTTCAGGTCTCTAGGAGTCAAGAGTTTGTTTAGGACTTTTTGTACAGCTTTCCAAGAGCTTTAGTAATATTCATTATTCTGCTGAGTCACAACAAGTCACAACTTCAGTTATGCCACCGCAGGAACAAAATAGCTTGAAACTGCTGAAAAGAACACAGTGGGAGTAAGAATACGCCTGTACTGGGGGATAAGTACCAAAACTGGGGCTTGAGGAGAGGTGGGTGTGTTTCTTAATTGAGGGAAGAAAAAATTCTCCTTAAACTCTCTGAAAACTTTCATAAGACACATTAGCGTTTTCATAGAGTCTAAGACCTTCTGAAGCAGTTGTTACCACTTTTTTCACAGGATTACTTTTTGATACCGTGATATTGCGCTCCCCTATCTTTACTTCTATTCTTTGTAGTGGATTGCTGTCACAAATTTAAAGCTTTCCCAATTTCCCAATACTTACAGAATTGATTCTTCTTAACACTCTTACACTATAATTGAAAGCATGTTTAAAAAAAAAAAAGGAAAAAAAAGAGGTACTTCTAAGGAGCTTTAGCAACTTTTTTGCTTGTAGCTGAATGGCTTCTCTTGGAAAGATGGAAAATCTTCCTATCCACTTCAGCTACAGACAGGTATACTGATTTACCACACAGCTCTCTACCGCACAAGGAAGAAAAGGCCTCCACCAGTGGAGGACAAATAAAAGCTCAGCACCCTTATAAAAAAATGCCAATTAGTCCTTATTTCTCTACTGATAGGTTATCTGTTGCTCAAACATTGACAGGTGAGTATCTGACAGCACCTAGGGGTTTTAGTAATTTTGTGTCTTCACCATTATGTTTAAACTCTAATTTATATTCAAAAATAATGATGAAATTTCTTAACACATACTATCTCACCCTTCTGATTTTGTGTTGATTTCTCTGCTCTGTCCTTTTGGGTTTTTTTAGATATATTTTCCATCCATCATAGCTAACATAACAATTTATGCTAATTACATTGTAATTCTTCACATTTCTTAGTTGTGTTAGCTTTCTGTAAATAGCCTGAAAATGCTCTTAGCAGAAAAATTATGAATATTTTTTGCCCATAGTAGAGGCAATCCAGTCAGCTGACTCTTACCCATTATTTTTGATTGGGTTCATAACTGCTACTGTTGTGAGCCAGTCTGTTTGAAATGCCGGCATTTGTTGTGGTGTTTTGTACTTTCATTAAGCAGTTATTGTGTCAAGACCACTTTTGCTGCTCTTCATAAAAATTCGGGGGACATCAACAGATGTGTTAGAAAAAAGGAGTGACATGCATTTTTCCCAGCTGCCCTTGTGATCCTAGGCTCACTTAGGCAGGCAAAATTTTTCCATTGGCTTCATCATATTCGGAGTCAGTGCCACTGTTCCTTCCAAGTGCCATTATGGGTTTCTTTCTTCCTTTCTTTTAAGCAGGAGGAAGTGAGAAGGAATAAAAAGGTATGTCTGTTATCATCACCACAGATAAAAAGCTGCCAGTACTAACCATCTAGCTAAGATAAAAAGGCAGTAACAGAATGGTCTGATACTGTGAGGGAGCTCTAATAGCTGGTTAGATCAATCAGTGTCTCAACAGAGTCTTGACAAGTTTCTGATTTAGTGAGCTGAGCCTCTTTCCAGCCGTTAATAGTCTAAAAAATTTTAAGATTTGACAAGACAAAATTCAGCCTGAATTGCCATTGCCAGGCATTTCTTCATGATTATCGTAAAAGCAGGCCATTTTTTCCTTTCAGAAAGGGTCATCTTTTCAATAATTTTTAGTCCTTTCCTAGACTTGTTCAAGAAGGCAAAACCAAAGATAGCAAATTTATCAGAGGCTGTTCATGGAGGCAAGAGAAACTGAAATGAAGCTGCTAAGTGTGAATTACTGCACCAGTGATCAAGCTTAATATTGTACTTGATTACTTCTTATTAATCCCTTTTTAAAATGAGTCTCAGATGTCCAGATGTGACTGTGTGATAATTATGTGCAGCCAAAAAGCAGATGTTCTACCAATTAAATGAAATTTCATCACATCCAAACATGCCTCTGAAAAGAAGCAGTATTGAAAATCATGATACTAGTAACAAAAGCAGAAGAAAAGGATTGCTAAAGAATTTGAAATATTTCTTTGACAAAGCCACAGCAGTATTTTCATCTGAGGAATATATGCTTTTCTGAGATAAGTTGTAAAACTCCCACGCAGTTTGGCTTGAGAAGGAATTGAGCCACGCTATTTTTTCACAAATACAGTCATTCAGCTATTTTTGGTTTAAATTAGAGTGGTGTCAAGACTTATATATGCTGATTGGTGAGAACTGGATAGTTTCACAGGATGCTGATTGCCTAGTGAATATTGTGTTCCAGCTGCAGCACTGCCTGCCTGCTGACATATTCTCTCTTAGAAAAGGAGTGTAATGAATAATTCTTATGACTGTGTGACTTCAGCCAATGATTATTGTACATTCCAGGAATACATGGCTTTTCTAAATGACCCTTTATTCTGCTGCCATGTGAGGCTGGGTATAATCAAGAAAATCAAATTTTATATAGATGCGGTTTTAATACAGTGAAATACTAGTTCTTCAAGCAACTAACTATCTTTCTAATGCAAGTTTTTATTGGCTAAGAATAGTGGGCTTTAAATATTTACATTAATATATTTATATTGATTTTAATTTTTAAAATAAAAATATTTACAAAAATAAAACCTTTTACCAAAATAAAAATTAATTATGACAAAGCTTCTGTCTTTGGAATTTGGTTGGTAATGACAAGAGTCTCCTTTGTGGAAAACTTATTGCTGCAAGGAAGTATTTGTTTCCTTTACTTTTTGAGCTTTCGGGTTTCTGAGCTGTTCATGGTACAGTGTTTTCCTGTCAGATTTCAGAAGTCTCAGATACAGAGTGAATGGATCATTTAGGAAAATTACAGTTGGATACCGGAATGTGTTACATCCAAGCTGTCTTTCACAGTCCAGCTGTGAAATGAGGAGGGTCAGGAATGAGGAGATGTTTGTAGTGGCTTATGATGACTGACACTGAGTGAGACAGCTCTGCTCCAGTGGTGGTGTGGTTGACTTTTCTCCTCTTTATAATGTCCATTGCAGTAGGCTCTGCTGGGGATAATCTCAGTAGTGAAATGAAAGATGCAGTGGTGGGAATGGCTTTTATTAGGTCTTCTGATGACTTCTGGTGCCACACATTAGAGGTGCGCTTTATAGAAAAACATGGGAAAGCTTAACTTCTGTTATGTCCATTTTGCTATCCCCTGCATAAATGGAGAAGTTCTGTTTTTAGTGCTGGGATGGCTTAGAAAGCAAGTCAAACAGCAGTGGGTTGATTTCTTTCCCCCTCCTCAAAACAAAGAAATTTAAATACCTTTAGTGTTAACTTTTAGCCATTTCTATGACTGTACAAATAAGATACTGCAGTTACTACTTTCTTAAGATGTAGCTTTTCCTGCTTTGATACAAATGTAATAATTTTCTACCTGATTGTGGACAGAAGGTATGAGAAGACACCCCTGGCTTTGCTGGTTCAGGCTTGAATACCCAGGTGATAGTGGTGCCTAGTGACTTAGTGGAGTACTTGGAAATCTATGCTGTCACAATTGTAATCTTATGAAAATCAGAAGGATGTAGACACATACCAGAACTGCTAACCACAGAGATTCAAAAATCTTAAGTGAGGTTGCAAAAAATACGAGTAAATCACGTTCCTAAAAATCTAGCAAAGCAATGATAGGATTATCAAGAGAGTGACACCCTTTTAAATTGTATCGATTTTACTTACAGATATTTAACTTGTGAAGTCAACCCTTCAACTTTCCATTACAGTTTCAAGAGAAAAAGGTTTTAGGTTTCGTTGAAAGATTAACTTAGGCAAATTAGGTAATTTGTATGCTTGATTGTGCTTGAGCCGTTGCAGCAATAGGGACGGCACAAAATATTCTTTGTTTCTTAGTCACAGTAAAGTCATAAGTACCGGTGATGATTTTTAAATTAAACATGCAGTATTTGATTGCTGAACTATAACTTTAAAACCATAATGAGGTGAAATATTCAGAGTAGGAACTTCAGCAGGCCTAAGCTAACAAGATGAAAACATTTGAACATATCCTTGAATTGTGCTAACAAATATTGATGCAGATGGCTTTAATGAAAAGTTCATCTAGGAAACCTTAATTGTCTCCATGTCTGCAATGAAACTTGAAAAACTTCTGATGTGCTGTTTAAAACTTAACTCCATGTCACCTTTTTTTAACAATATATGTGTAGGTTGGCTTGTGTTTTTTCTCATGTGGGAAAAGGAGGATAAGTGTATAGTCTCCCATTATCTCTTCCTGATGTTTTTCAAGGCTTAAGAAAGAAGTTTTGGCATCCTTATGTGGTGTTTATTTCTGGAACTTGGTGAGTTGTCTTTGAATGTTCTGTTTTCAGTCATATGGAGCATGGAAATGATGAGATTCAAAATCCAGAGAGGCACTAAAGAAATGTATTATAAATATTTATGTGAGCATTTGTTAGTATTTAGCTAAGTTGCTAGCCTTAGAATATATTGTGGCCGTAGTGTCCTTCTGCGAAGCTCATCCAGACCCTGTGGGTTATATTTCTTTGATACTTTCTAGGGATTAGCATGGTAGGTACACAGGCTTTCTTCTTGCCTCCTAGATGGGATGACTGTGTTTCTCTCTCTGCATCCATATATTTCAGAGCTCTTACTTGCTAAGTTTGTAAGTGGAGACTAAAATCCATAACAGTCAGTGCAGTCTAGAAAAAAAAGTCAGATTGCATTTTGCTCTGCAAGGCTCTGGGGTCATGAGTTAAATTGAGTCTGCTATTCTTTTTTTTAAACTCCTTTTGCTGTTGTGGTTATCATTATTTGTGTCCGTAGGAGCTCCAAATGTGGTCTTTTACTATATTGCTCTAGGTTTTGTTCTAGGCAGAACAAAACAACTTCAAAGGCTCGTATAAAGTATGCGAGAGACAACACTGACACCAGGAGAGACGAAAATATAGGCAAAGTGTGGAACAGACTTAATTGGAGTGATTGCTGTGGTCTCTGCCAGTCAAAGAGCTTTTACACTGTTGTAATCATCAGAACATAGGTGGGACTTTGAAGACAGAATTTTGCAGACATTTATAGTGAATGTCTTACGAGTGAGAGAATAGGGAATTTCCTGAGAGTTGCTTGTGTACTTGCTCTGCATTCTTGCTCCACCACGGAGGCTGTGGTCCGGAAAGAAAGGAAACAGAAGCAGTTATTTCAGTTGTGGGAAGCAGGTTGTTTACGGATTTGTGAACTAATTCATAAATGGTCCTCTGTGACCCCCTGTGAGACACGGATTTAGGGACTGGCTAAAATAATACCCCTGGGGAATCTAACAGCATATAGTTAATCTGAGGCTTCACAGCAGCTGCAAGGGATGATTGCAACCTTGAGTCTGCAGTGGCTGCTGCAGATGGTCTCTGTGGCAGAGCTGCTGTGTCCAGGGAGCAAACTTCCACCTAATTTAGGCTATTAGGCATTTTTTCCCCACTACAGAGTGAGTGGTGACAACAGGTTTTTAGACCTAAAACGTAGCTTCACATTCTATTAGGTATATATGTCATGTGAAAAGAAGATTATTAATCTGAACTTGGGGTTTTATTAAAGTGGAAAATCAACATATTCCACTACAATATTGAAACTAAGTCAACAAATCACAAAATTTCAGTTAAAAGCTGACTAGAGGGAGTTTTTGCTATATTTAAGGTAAACGTCTATTGATGGTAAGAAATACAATGGCATACTTTTCTATTTACTTTGAACTTGTAAAAAGAGAGGGACGATCATAGGTTGTCTAAGTCAGTCTTTTCATGGTAGCTCATGCTTGGATTTCTGATCACAGACTTGCATTTAGGCCAAGGAGATGAAGATGTATTCTGCTGTCTGGTGCACACAACCTTTTCTGACTTTCATATTTGCCTCAGACCACAGCAACTGTGGTAGACTGGTGTCTTATGCTACTGCAGAGTGTAACCAGAACTTGTACCTCTGGTGAAGAGATTCAGCTAAAAACAAAGAGATTTCTGCTATTTTACTGATAATAACCAAATACTGAATTATAAACCATCACGGGTATCTCTACTTGGTGCTATTTTTATACCTTCTGATTCTTTACTGCTGATGTAATTGTATTTGAGTTATATTTAATTCCTTACAGCTGCTTTTAAAATGATATTGTATACAAGAATGGTTTTATGACAGTTAATG
Organism: Acanthornis magna; assembly: GCA_036785705.1. Lineage (NCBI taxonomy): Eukaryota > Metazoa > Chordata > Aves > Passeriformes > Acanthizidae > Acanthornis > Acanthornis magna. The sequence continues at coordinate 904,853 of JAWUZG010000107.1, read as the reverse complement.
CATTTATTTTTTCTGAGAGCACAATAATTTAGCAAATGTTATCATGATAAGGAATTTTTTTCTTCTTCTTTTCAGATACCATGACCAACAGGATGTTACTAGCAACTTCCTCGGGGCAATGTGGTTGATTTCAATAACTTTTCTATCCATTGGATATGGGGATATGGTACCAAATACATACTGTGGAAAAGGAGTTTGTTTACTTACTGGAATCATGGTGAGTGAATTTGTTAATTGGATATAAGATTACATTTGCTGCAATTAATCCCAGAACTTTTGGTAGACATAAAGAAATATTTATCTCCTGGCTTCTGGAGTGTATACTTAATCAGACAATTCCCACAGTCTTTCATTCCTGGTATTGAAATGGAGTTTTCTTCTTCTTTAGGAAATAATTTAGCAACATTGTAATGAAATACAGAGAAACAAATCCACCCTGACATAAGTCATAGCTTCAGAAATCTCAGTAAAGTCTTTCATTAAATGTTAAGGTATCATATCATCTTGACCATCCTTGGGCATGTGTAATTGGACTAATACTAATAATGAATCTTCAGTTCTGACTTTTGTTTCTTTAAGTTATTCCTAAAGAGACACGATGGTGGCTAAACCCAAAGTCTTTTGCTTGAGCATTGCTTGCTTTTCTACTCTATTTCTTACAAGTCTAATGATATATTATTCATAGCATTCTATTGCTTTAAGTGGAGTTATGTTGTGCAGTTTGCGCAGGAAGATCTTTGGCTACCATTGATACAGTGCAGCAATCGTTAGGTCATGCGTACTCAATATATATTTATTAAGTATATTTCAGATCTGGTTTTAATTTTTTTGTACTGCACCATTTAGTCAAAATTGGGCAGGGGATAAGGCCAGAGGTATTGTAATGCTATAGAAATCTATGCATATCTACAGTAAATTAGATGTAAAATGTTCTGAACTCTGCCACTCTTATTTGCACCAACTTCTGTGTAAATGTCCCTGTGAATGAGAAAGGCTGAATGATTGTCATATATGCACTGTGTATAACAATAAGATACATACTTGCTCCTGAATTTTTGTCATTGATTGTAAGTAATGCATTTCCACTATCTACCTCTGTTAAAACAGCAATATTGGGATTATGGCTGAAAGCAAATGGTATCAAATCATTGTCACTTTTGAGCAGATATGTTGATAGAATCTTTGTTTATAATAAGTGTGTATTTTATGTCCACAGAGTAAAATAGGATTTTTTTAGGTAATGTTTAAGGATTTTTTTACAAAAGCTTAAAAAAAAAAATTAGAAAACAAAAACTGATATGTTTCAGGTCTTTGACCTTTATTGATAAAGACGTCCAGTAAATTTTGCCAAAGGTGGCAAATGCATATCTCCTTAAATACAGAGACTGCAGTGGAGTTGAAATGTGCAGGCTAAAAGCAGACAAATTACTCAGAAGGGTTTTTTAAAAGCTGTTGGCTGAGCTCAAATCTGCCATCTTCTGGGGTATTTGCCTTTGCTCCTCTTTCTGTGCTGGATATTGATGCCAGAGAGAATAAAATGCGGTCATAAATTCACAAGGAAAAGAGATGGAGAAGCAGTGTTTATTGCCACCTTACAGTGCAGGGATCGCTGAATGAGGACAGAACCCTGATGTAAAGTCACTTCCATTGCTTCCATGAAAAACTAAAGTATGGATTTACACATATCATTTTCACACACTGGCATCTCTTTTTCAGAACTGGTAGACTTGTAAAATGTGTGGATGATACCTTCATGTCTCTGACTGGGTTTTTTTAGTGTTTATAAATTCTGCAACTGCTTTGGAAGAAGAAAGGCTCCAGTCATGGTAGTGAATTTGGGGTAAACATCTCCAGAGACAGAAAGCATTCTTAACAAAAAAATGAACCAAGTAGCTGCTATGTGATGATAGGTAAAACAATAGTGAAAGCCTCACCACTAATTGCATTAATGTCATCTTTGAGAAAAAAATTATAGAGCAAGGGGGAAAAGTCAGATGCTGAAATTACTCTGGGTTTTTTGGGGTTTGCTTTTTGTTTGTTTTGTTTTGATAAAGGATCTGAGTGATATTAAGTATGACACAGTAAATATAATAATGAACTCTCTTCTAGCCTAACCTGCAATACCAAAAATCTTATAGATCTTGAATATTATTCTTTAAATCAAATTACTCTTCTGAAACTTGTGCAGTAACTAATTAATGTTTGTTGTGGAAAATATAAGCTCCTAGAAGAACAGACCTAGTGATTTGTATTTCAATAGAAGCAATTGATTGTCTAATTAAAGATACCCAGGGTTAATCGTTGAATGGATGTAGTAAAATAAAAGTGCATATTTGATTTTAAGAGGGAAAGTGTAATTCCCTAACATCTGATGCAGCAAGTGCATTGTTGGATTAGTGTGATCAGTACCAAATACCACTGAGTGTTTGCTTTTGGGTAAGGTCCCTATTTAAAAGAATGGAAGGGGGAATAAATAGAAATAGTGGTGAATACACAGACCACTGAAGAGTTAATATAGTTTTTGTGGAACTGGTGGCCCGTGGAATCCTCGTTTGGTGTCTTGACCTCTATGAAGGAAGAGCCCAGGTGCCCCATCCTCCCACTTCTGTCTCAGGAATTGCTTTCTGTGCAATGGAAATGGACGTGTTCAGACTGAACTCTGCATTGTACTTCAAGCTGGGAAGTGGACTTTGTGCAGTCTGCTGGTGGCTGTTAAAATTGTGACTGCTGCTGTCTTGAGTCACTGGTATCAAGTGACGTCTTTTAAATTCTAGAAATGTACACTGCTGGAAAACAGGAAAATCTTTAAACATATTTGGATTATACCAAAAAGAAAAATGCCTTGAGCATTGTTGAGAGTAAGATAGCAAAGAAGTCTGATCAATGTATTAGAGAAATTGTGGGAGGGGGGGGAAACAAAACAAAAAAATCAAAAAACCACCCTGGGAACAAAGAAGACAAATAGTGAAAACATATGAACAATTTACATGTTGATCTTGCAAAGCACTTAAATATGTGAAAACTTCATGAAAATACTGACATGGCATGATACAAAGATGGACCAATGCAGAGATGCTTTACAGACAAGCACGTAAAACTCATCTGGATACCTCAACGCAATTACCGATCAGTGTTTTTCCAATGAGGCTTCACTAGGCAGCAGTAGTAGGCTATGGGCCAGGTGGAGTATAAATCGGTAGCGAATGTATCCTCTGCCCTCTGCATACTTTGGGTAGGACTGCAAGAGTGTGATGGATGAATACAGCTGCTGTCACTGTTCTCAGAACAGCATAGGGAGGAGAGGGGGACACCTATGGCATCTTCACCATGCCGTGCAGCTCATCGGACTACTGTATTTGCGTGTGTTTTATGCTTACTGAAGATGCCCTGCCCAATTGCCAGTGCACACCTAAGCAGATCTCTCAGAAGCTCAGCGGCAAGGTGATCTCAGCTACAGGTGGAACACTTTCCTTTTATGGTTTCTAAGTAAAACTTCTTGTGCAGGCTGCACTTCCAACTTCTTAATGGCTTTTTTCAGCCAGGGCCTTGGAGAGGTTTGCAAAATTTTCCTTGCTTCATAAGGAGAATAATGATGTTAGCAAAATTTTTAAGGTCAGTAGAAATGGCTAAGGAGGAGTGTGAGAAGATATGGAAAAATGCATAATTATGGACTATGAGATGGATAACTTCTACTGACCTTTGTAACCTTTTGCAGTTATTCAAGACAAAACAATGGCAGTCAATTCTTCTGACTCCAAATACAAGGACCTGCTGCAAGTTTTAAGGAGGACATTTTTCCTTTTAGATCCAGCGTGGTGTGTTGAGGTGGTGCATTTGTTGTGTGATGCAAAGCTCATGATGCAGAATCTTCCTGCAAAGCCACCACCAACAGTTAGAAGCAGACATGTAGGTCAAACTTATGCTGCTACAAATAAAATGGATTAGTTGCAATTGTCCTCTCTCAGGATGCACAAGTTGGTTGGGTATAGCTTGATTAAGTTTGCTTTAAATGAAATAAATGTTATTTCGAAGTGTCTGCTTTGCTAATGTGGAAATTAGCATTTAATTGCTTCACTTATGGAAATGAATTTCAAAGAGATTGTTAGGCCTGTGAAAATACCAAATAAATAAGAAAAGTTTCTTAAGTTTGCACAATAGATGTGGACAAGATCAGAGTTTTTCTTGCAAAAATTTTGAGTGGCATCTTTTAGCTATTTGAATAGCCCTCACATAGGTGAAATATTCATATTAGAGTAGTTGCAATGCAGTCGTGTACAATCTGGCTTAGGGACAATAGTTTTTATTAATTCCAAATCATGAATCAAAAATTAGTAACATCTCATTTTAAATCTTCTCATGCTGAAGGTTTTAATGTCCTTTGGAAGTCTGAATTTAAACAATCACAGTTTCTTTCCTAGGAACCATGAAAAAATTATGAGGCTGAGATGTTTCTGCTGTGATAATAGACTCTTCATCTAAGGCTAAATTGTGATGTTTGTACAAATGGTAATTGAAGACTCAGCCTGGTCTTACCAACAAATACTGATAACTATCTAAAAGAGGGACATGCCATTTAGAGTAGCAGTTTCTAACCATATTTTTTTGGTAGAAAAATCTGAACTGTAGTATCTTTGAAACTTAATAGTTGCTAGACTGTAAGAAAAAGAGGTGAAAAACCAGTGGGTTCTAACAGCATAGTTAACATTGTGTGTTTTCTGGGATGAGTCCTGAAAAAAGGAAAAATAAGGTAAACGTCAGATTTTAGCAACCAAATATGAAAATTATTTCATGGAATCTTATGGATGATGTACAAAAAGGTCATAAATTATTGTGCATAATAATTGTGCGATTTTATGAAAACTTTTGTTCACATTTTTTAATTGTGTAGTGCATTGGAGAAACATAATGGTTTATAAAACACAGAAAAGTATTTTGAATTTCACTGTAAAAGCTGAAAAGGTGTGATCAATTCTAATTAGAGCAATGTGGTGAATCGTTCTGTGGATAAGAGGATATTTTAAAAATCTAGAACACTGCTCACTTTTTGCTTCCCTGAGAGTACAGAAAATATGAGAAGCTTCTCATACAAATTGGTAGCATCTTGGGTCAATGTCTCAGATGTATGCTAGAATTTAATTCAGTTGGTTCTGATAATTCAGTAATAAATGTAAGTGACAGCGGGATCTAGAACAGGTTTGTTCCTTCTAGCATAGTACAACCTAAGTAGACAGTGTATTGAACAGAAAATGTGTGGAGCAGACAGTTAATGATACATGAATTCGTAGGGATAAAGCTATTTAAAGTCAGGCTGTTGAGAAACTCATCAGCTCCTCTACTATTGTTGTTCCAGCAGAACAACTGCAGAAATGGAAACTTTAGTAGGGAACAAACAGTTCCCTACAGTTTGGGATTCTTTTATGTCTATGGCTTGATGGAATGAAATTTCTAACTGAAATAAACAAACTATCAAAATTGAGTTGAGAAGCTCCAAAACGTGATCCATGAAGTAGGGGTTGAGAGGGCAATAATCTGAAATGTGAGAGAATTGCAGAGGCTCTACTCCATTTGATTAAACAATATCTCTTGAAAGATTTTGCCATCTTTCAAAATTAGAAAAATAAGGGGGAAAAAGCTTCAGAAGGTCTTTAGTTTGTATCAGTAGATCAGGGAAGTTTTTGAAGTGTCAGAGGACATGGGAACTGTTTCCCACTCTAGGTCTAGTTATGGATGTAATTCAGCAAATTCAAAGTCAATTAGTTGCTGGCAGCAGTGGTCTCATGCTATCTTTGCTTATGTAGATATGACTGGAGCTGATGGCTGTTGCAGCAAAACTTCTCTGTTCTGAGAAAATGTAATTTCATCTGCAAAACCTCAGATTTAATACAGCAGATTTCGTATACTTTTACATATATTCTCATGAAGCTTTTGTATTTACAACACAGGTATTGAACAAGAACATCACTGGTAACCATTATCCTGAATTATTAAAGTGATATTTCCCATCAGCCTTATAGGCTGTTAAGCATGCTCATTTAATGAAATTGCACTTCAACCCTGCTCAGCAAAAAGTTTTTTTATGTGTATTGGAATAAACTGTCCAGGTGTGTTTTAGCTGTTATGACTGCTGAAGGTTTACAAGAAGCCCAGTCATCACGGCATATTCAACTGTCAGTCTTCTCTGAGTTAAGTCTAAAATCTTTTAAAGGTTTTCCTTTAGAAGAGATATTGTCTTCATGTTATAAATCATTATGTCCTGTGCTGTCCCAGATGTCTCTCCTAGTACCCAGCTTCCATTACTCAGGAAGTTTTCTTCACCCTCACTTATGACTACCCATTATTGTGTGTGAGAGTATTGGATCGATTTCACATTTATACATAACATTTAATGGTCTTCATAATTTTTATTTTTGCAACATTGCTAAAAACCTTGTGGACTAATTAGAAGTAAACGAATCTGCTCATCTATTCTTGTACAGATCTGAAGTTTAAATGTTGCAATAAAATCCTAGATGTGGTGCAGATAAACTCCACTGAAGACAACAGTAACCAGGCAAATACTGAATACATGAAAGTATAAATAGTGCAGAGGTATTTTAGATCACTCTTTTGGCTGAGATGGCATAGTCGTTGTCCTATTACTCATCTTATTTTGTTTCAGTCTTGCAAGGTTACACGTCTCTTCCAGTAAACACTGAGAAATGCAAAACTACATTTATGCAGCACCATTTCCCTAGCCTCTGTCTATCTTGTTTTGGAGAGGTTTTTTTTTTTACTTCAAGCAACATTTTTTTAAAATTTTTCCCCTTCCCTGGTGGTCCTGTGTGTCCACCTTTGAGAGAGCCAAATGAACAAAATACATGTTTAAATTCTTACAGGATTTTCATTTTATGCAGAGCAGCAGGAGGAATGTTGTGCCTTTTCTGGTGCAGAGCTAAATTTCCACCAGAACCATATGTCTGCAAAGCGCACCTTTTCTCTCTCCCTCAGTGGATCCCAAGGCAAGTGAGCAAGAAATGTGGCAACTGCCTTCTTTCAGCTACAGGCAAGTATAGCAGGACATTTTTGTGACGCCTACACTACTAAAGATTGCACTTCACTTCCAGTCCAGTAAACCAAAGATTCCAGGAGACTTTCAGCTGCGACACTGATACACAGTGTTGCTTCCCTTCTCACCAATAGCACCCTCCAGGCACATATATAACCTTCAGGTGGTTGCAGGAGTGATTGAATTCACCGTTGTCTTGTAAAGGTATTTTGAAACCTTATCAAAAAAAGAACCAAGTGACAATGCCAGAGGCATTTACTTGGCAGAGTACAGGGTTTCTCTACTGACCAAATGCTGCTTTCAATACTAACTGAAAATGCAGCCAATGCTAAGCTCTATTTGCCTTAGATAAATCATTGGTTGAGGAGTTGAAAGCACCTCTCTGGCTACCACTGAAACTGGGTCTTGACCAGAATGTTAGATTTGCATGCTAGACTTCACTTGAAGTCTGAACTGTGCAGTTTTGCAGTCACTGTATTGCAGCAGTGACTCAGTCAGTCTCAGCACTTGTGAGTGGTAGTAAAGGCATGGTCTTGATCCAAATTCCATAGCCACATTTTCACTGTGCACTTTGGGGAACACCAGCTTTTTCCCTCCAGCTGCCATGGCGATGTCTGCTGTGGTTTACCATAATGTAAAATTCTCTGTAGTAACTTCTAGTTAGTCAGCTTTGGTGTGGTGATTCTGCTGTTACCAGCAGAGAGCTCAGGGTGGGTTGCATGAGTTAAAAGGATAGAGTGATTGGACTGCAAAAGGCGTTTCAGCTGGTATGTAGTAAGTATATTGATGAATAATTTGACAAGGAGGAAAGAGACGAAGTCAGGTCTAGTATGATATGCACACTGTGCCTGGGTAATACAGATCTACTACCTTCATTAATTCTTATTTATGTTCCTGTAGCACTTCAGGACTCCTAACACCTGATCCTATTGATACCAGTACTGTATAAAGACAGTAAAAATACATAGTCCAAATTACTGAACAATTTACCATTCCCATGGAGCAAACAATGATGAACAAGGAGGAATTTATGTAGGATCAGAAAAAATTTTCTTGGCATATCAGAATCTGATGTACCTTCACTGGTTTTGCTAGGATTTGTAGTAAGTAAAATCCTAAACAAAGAAGGGGAATATTTTAAAAGAAAACAATATATTAGATTTCTATGTGTTTCTAGGGAGTTCTTACTAAGTAAATAGGTGGTGCAAAGGATCTTGTCTGAAAGAGTTTATTACAGCTGAAATCCATGAGGAATCATAAAACATTGCAGCTGCAGGCAAATGTTCTGTATATGATGCCATAGAGAAGGGACTACATCAACACAGAGCAGAGTAACACCATAAGAATGACAGGCAAAGAAAATAACCATTGCAGCAATCTCTGATGTGTCTAAGATAGTTTGCTTTGTTAAAGCAGTTGAAAGGAGGCTTGCAATAATTCAAAACTAAGTGCCAGGAGGAAAGACTGTGCAGTAGATAAAGTTGCAGTTTATGATGCCTGAGGGTGAAGTGAAAGATAACACGAAAGTAATAGCCATGCTTTTTTCTAAGGATCATGTTTAAGCATTTTGTTGAGTTGCTAAATTTAAAGTGTAACTTAAAATACAATTAATTTCGCCTTTCTTTTTTTTCCCTTTTCCAATAGCATGGGCTTGATATCAAGAAGCCAATGCCTGATGACATTATTTTCCCCCCTCAATTTAGTCCATCCTTCCATTCATTTTTTTAAGGAGTATCAGTCATTATTTTGGTTTATGTAACTAAGAAAATTACTATCCTACTAGTGTTTAACAAGCGCCTAAGTATTTATGAGTGAAATGCCAACATACACTTCTACCTACATTTCTATCAGGGAAACTCATTTTGGATTCTAGGCATCAAAGAGGGTACTGGAGAATGGCTTTTACAGATTGTTGCTTACCTGCATGAGCATTTGAACTTTAGGCATCATTCTTTGTCACTAACAGAAACAGCATATTTAGAGTTAAAGATAGGAAGAATGTCCTCAAGTTGTTTGCAGTCACATCGAAGTGTTTTCATAAGGGACAGCAGCTACACAGATTGACAATCAACTGTCCTGTGTAAATGGCTGTGAACCTTATGCTAAAGGTTGTACTGCTCACAAATGCAAGTTCTACATCACCATCAGAGATCTGATGCCGCTGTGAAGTGCATAGTTTGTTGATTTGCTCAGCTGGAAGGCTGAGGATATGTTTATTTTCAGACTTCTTGCTTTTACTGTAGACTAATAAGCAACATTTCGCATCAAGCAAGAAATGCTGTGCATTCAGGGTGAGATTCATGTGCTTCATCTTCTGGTCCTTGCAAACAGGAAATAAGCATTGCTCAGCTCATCAGTGGAGTCCTGATCTTGTTGTTTTAGAGAAGCCTGTTCTTAAATCTGTGATCTTTAAGGGCTTCTCGTGCTTTAGGAGATAATTTAATTTAGCTTGTACATGCTTTCTGGAAAATAGAAAATTTCAGGTACATCAGCTTTTAAATTTGGTTGTTGCCAGCAAATGCTTGATCATAGAGTATTTGAACACCAAATTAATGGATGGTTAATTCTGTTATTGCCTGTTTCCATTAAGTGGAGCAAATGAACAATGTCGTCAAACATTGTTCTTACTTAACTTAACTTTGGCTTGATCAATTTGCTTACACTGCATGTATTGTAATAATTTCTGTCCTAAGTGCCCTTAAAATCAGGCTGCTTACCAAGCTGAAATACACTGCAATAACTGTAATGCAGGAGATGGTCAGGCAGCTGACTAAGGAGTGAGAATTCCAAATAGAATTGATTACTTCTTTGATACTTGAAAGTATTTGCATTCCTGCCTTTTTCATTTTCTTCATCTGATGTCTAATTCTCCTGAACAATAGCTTAAAGCAATGATTTCCTTTATTTACTTCAAAACAGGATAAAAATAATGATGTTGAAAATTATAAAATGAAGTAATCTAATATAAGACTTTGTAAAATTTTATTCTCTAGAAAACCCCTCCTGCAGTTGAAATATTTATTAGTACTTTTATTTATTAGCTTTAATATTTATTAGCTTTTACTTAGATTGAGTAATTTTAATAAATAAGTAGCTGCTGCATCATAAAGTATTGATATAAGAGAAAAACTGAGTGTATAAGCTGACCTACTGATTTCCCTGTGAATCAGCATATTCAAAAACCATGGGAAGTACCATGCACACAATGCTACCATTTTTAAAGTAACTATTGCCTCTATTTAATTTCTGCAATTTTGAATAATTCTCACTTTATTAGTATTTTTAAGTATATTGAGCTCTTTAGGGGAGCCGTATAATACTGCAGATCACTGTAACATAAGATACTAATTAGTGTCATGTATTTTAAGTGGAATTTTAATCGTTGTAAGCTGTTATGAGTGAATTTTTCCCTTCAGAAATACAGACTACCTGTGAAATATAAACATGCAGATAGTACAATACGTCCTGCTTTTGGAGAAATACTAAAAGAGCTCATTTGCATATCCTGAGATCCCATCATATACCACAAAACCAAGAGTTTTAAAGTGAATCTAGAATACCTTGCCATCACAATAAGCTGTTCTGGAGATGAGAAAGATAGCAGTGCATATACACCATGGAGGTGGTTGTCATAGCTTGCCAGTGACAGTACTATGATGCTGCAAGCAGTATTTTTTTGTGAGACATAAAACTGCTGGTTTTAACGGCATTTGGCCCTTATAACTGCTGTGCCACTTAGAAAAAGCATGACACTTATTCACAAAGGCTGAAATTATTTTGCTTCAAACCAAACTCTTTTGCCTGTCACCTCTAGCCTTTTTGAGGGGGACTGGGAAAGAACAGTCTAGTATATCTCTCACCCAGTAAATTGCCTTAAACAGGTGTTTTGTTCCAATGGGATCTGTATTGATAAGCTCACTTTCATTCTAGCATTCTTGCTGTGAGCAGGCAGAACTCCAGTTATGTGATTAAATCAACATCTGGCCCTGGTTTTCCTAGCATACTGAACCAAAAGATGTCTGCTTTTATCTTCATTTCCTTGCTATTATATGGGTTAATTTATTAATTTATTTGCCCACAGAGAAATCTTATGCATATTAGCATTTCCCTTGACAGGAAGAAGACCTAAAGAGCACTGTCTGTTTTCTGGGGAGGTGGGACATGTTAGAGCATGTCCTGCGTAGTCCTCTCCTCAGAAGGCTCAGTGGACTTATGAAGTGCTTAGCCTTAGGTTGTGTGGGCTGTCTTCTTCCTTTTTAGCTATTAATGGGGTCTGGAGAAGCAAAGGAACTTTTAGCTCCGTTTTGACTCATGGAGAGACCAAAACTTCAAGTAATTTCGCATGAACTTCAATCACAAGATTGGAGAACAGAGAGATAGAGGACAGCAAAGGCTTAGTATTGAGGACAGGAGAGAAGCAGGAGATGCAACAAAATTACAAGGGACTCATTTGAAGGAATGCTGAGAGCTGTTGCGGGTGGAAGCTTTGGTAGGTGAGAACTAATTGCAGAAAATTAGGTGCTTGAGAGAGATTGGATGGATTTCTTGGAACAATCTGCTGGGAAAATGGAGAAATAATGAAGTCTTTCACAAAAATCATTGTGTGCCTCAGTAAGTACACAGGGAGAGAAGATTCTTTTTTTTGAGGATACTATGTGATAAAGGGTTTCCAATTTGATTTATTTTGCAGTCTCTGTGTGTTTGTTAATGGATTTTGTATTTTGAAAGCTAAATTCCAAGATTTCTTCTGAGGTTTCTGGAGAGAGTAAGGTGGTTATAGCAGTGGGGGATAGAGAGAGAAGAAATTTTTGGGAGAAATACAGAATGAGTAGAAGAAAGCTCTGTGAATGAAAATGCGGTTAGCTTCAATGGACAAAGAAAGATTGCAAGTGACACAAGTACAATAAGAACTGGATTGGAGTGAACCTGCAAGTCAAACACAGCCTCATATTTCTAACGAGATAGTTATACTTTTTTTTAAAAAAGAAGCTGTAAAAATTTGTTTATAAAAACAAAATACTAAGGCAGCAGAATCTATTAATAATGTAAAGTAAATGATACCTCTAGATGTGTATAATAGACAATGCGTCTTATTACCTGGTTCATTTTAGCCTTCTTTCCGTTTCACCCACCCCATAAAAAAGTATTTAAATTTGTGATGTTGATGAAGGCACTGTCATTTCAAACAGACAGACACCTTCTGGCGTTAGCCAGTTGTGAACATGCCTGCCAGTGTATATACATGCGCATGCGTACATATACACAGCACAAATTAGAAAATTGGTATTTTCTCCGTCCCAGTTTTGAAGAAATGGTCTTGTGTATGTGTTCTATTTTATATGGTAATAAGATAAGAAGAAATAATATAGGAAAAGGTCACTGAAGGACTCAGAACAACAGGAAAATATACTCAAGTGGGTAAAAACTAATTTTACTATTATTTTTAGACCCTACAGAAAATCCTAATAAGCTTTTCTTTTGTATGTGTCTGTGCTAAATACTAATCTAATCTTACTTCCTCTTTAGCAGTTGCTATAACCTTGAGAAAATTTATAAGAACAGGGTACTCTGTTACTAACATTCTGGGTTTAAATAGTTCGTTTTATCGTCCCCTTTGTTTATGTACTAGAAATGGGATATGTTCAGATTTTCAACCCCTGCAGGGGGAAAAAAAAAAAAAAAAAAAAAAAGAACTTTTAAATGATGCTGCTCACTAATTATTTTGGTACCTTGACAGTTTACCAGCCTGTAAATATTGACTTTTCATGTTACTCTGAAATGAAATAGCTATAGCATGTTCACTGTGTTTACCTGGGATGAGTCACCTGATGCCCGCCGTACTTCTACAGCAAAGGAGAAACTTCCTCTAAAAACTCTGCAAAATGCAGTAGTAACATCTTGGGGGTTTGTTTTATTATTTTCAGGGTGCTGGGTGCACTGCACTGGTGGTAGCTGTGGTGGCAAGGAAGTTAGAACTTACCAAAGCTGAAAAACATGTGCATAATTTCATGATGGACACCCAGCTAACTAAAAGAGTAAGTCACACTTTATATTCACAACTGAAAACTGAATACTGTGTATTAATTTATTTCTGCATTTGTTTTTAAGTAGTCTTCTGCTCAGTACCCCTGCTGAATTTCATCATGGGTGTGATTTTAAAAGATTAGAAATTGAATGCCTTGAGTTTTTGTCTAAATTGAGGGCAACTGCAAGTTGTCAGCAAATTTTGATGATTTGAATTTATATAGAGTCTCCTTGTAGCTGGAAGGTAATTGGTGTAACCAGCAGTTAAGTGCTGTGAAACTAGACTATTTTATTAAACTAAAGGCTTTTGTGTGGCATATGAAAATATAATATTTGTAACTAAAATAGGTGAAATGACAGATAAAAACAAGAATTTCAAGCTATGAGGGATGTTCTTAAGAAAACAACATATTCAGGATTTGTGAGTGAGGCAGTCTTTCCAATTGCTTTTTGTATATAACACATGGTTTATTTAGCACCACACCGTACCGAAGTGCCCTGAAAGATGTTTGTATATATTATTTTTAGAAGAGACTATTTTTTAAAAAATAGAAATCATTAGTATTTATAGAAATGTATTAAATGACAGAAAATGCAGCAAACAAGGCAATAGAAATCCTTTGCTGAAATGAAACAGGTCAGTGCTGAGGGAACAAGAAAATGAGTAGCGGCTGTACAGTCCACTCAACTTGTTCAGTCTTCTTTATCAAGAAGAGCCAATGTGGAGACAAAGGTCCTTATAATCACCACAGGAGCTCAGCAGGGTTTCTCCTCACTGCTGGGTGCAGAGGGATGTCAAAGCCTGAGATGGAGAGAGTAGTTCTGCTCCAGGTGAGGAGGAGGGTGGCTGCCCTGGTGCAGCTGCGTGCAGAGTTGCAGAACCCTCTCTGCCACGGGTCCTCTGCTGCAGGGAGCTCTGTCCCACCCCTGCATGCTGTGTTTCTCAGAACACTGTTCTGGCCATGCTGGCTCTCTCATTTCTGTGCTGCTCACCACTAGCAGCCTGTACCTCCTCTCAGCAGTCACAGCAGGGACAGAGTGAGTGGGAAGAGAGTTCTTAAAGAGGTATAAAGGCTATCTGACACAAGGTATCTTTCTGGGCTTGTTGATTTACACTCCTATTGCAGTCAGTTAAGGTCTTGTTGATACTAGACTACAGAAAACAATTTGTCCCTTCCTAACACAGTTAGTTTTCTAGTGTTATCTGACAGCAGAGCCCAGATTTTGAGTCTGGTGTTTATTTATTTATGCCTTTTAAGTTTGTTTTGTTCATCTATTCTTCATATAAATCTCAGTGTCAGTCTAATACTTTATCCAAGTGATGCATTCATAGCTTCAAGCTCATGAAACTCAAAGCATGTGAAAAGTGAACCAAGCAAACAAATCTGAAATGCACATCAGGTCACAAATCTTCACACAGCTGGTGGGCAGCTTTCCTCACAGCCTGAAGATAAACATGCACTGTGGAAATGCAGGGGCTAGTTAGAGATCATGAGGAGGTCTTTAAAATGTGATTGTGCTTTCACTGAAAGCAGGACAAGGTTCTCCAAAACTTACAGATGCAAGGTGGGGGGACTTGTTGCTAGGCTGAGCTATTGCGTGACATTCCTGCAATGTCTTAGCCATTGACAGTTCTGACACTGCAGGTAGTGACATGATGTAAAGGTGGAGGGAGAGAAAATAAAGATTAATAATTAGGACAGTTTTTGTTTGCAAGTGACCTAGTCATTCTGCCATTAAACAATGTTGCATTCAAATTGTTTTTATGTTTTTAAGTATTCTTGACAATTTTGAAGTGCCTAAAAAGAGAACTGTAGGTACTCTTACCTTTAACATTTTATAGAAAGCCTCATTTAAAAGAAAAGTCAAAGCACGTTTTAAATAGAACTCTACCCACATTAATTGACAACATATTTTTTCATCTTCTTGGAGAATGTTAAAAAAGAAACAAGTATAAAAATATAAACACCACCCCCTCCCCAAAAAACCCAACAAAAACAAAAGCAAACAAAAAAAAAAAAAAAAAAAAAAAAAGGGAAAAAAAAAGGAAAGGAAAGGTAAAAATATTTAAATTGTGAAGAGAATTAAGAGATGCTAACCATAGAACAAGAAAGAGAGAAATGTTATGGTCCTATTAAATACACTTAATTAACATACAGATAATGCATTAGTATTTCCTGACTGTAATTTATATTGCCACAAACACTAAATAGCTCCAACTCTTTAAAGAGGGAAAATTATTTCTGGGTGCAAAAAGATTTGATCTCAACATCACACATCTGTAGAAAAAGCCAATTGATCAACAGTCCCCTTAATCCAGTGTTGCTTTCTCCCCTCAGTGCTGTAGCTTCTTGAGGTACCCACTTCCTACAGTTAAGACAGCATTTTGAAAGCTTTAGGAAGATTTAATACCAGAAAAATGAAAACATAACATAATACTACTTTTGTCAGCCTGGTGTTTTTCTTTTATTAAACAGGTGAAAAATGCAGCCGCCAATGTACTCAGGGAAACATGGTTAATTTATAAAAACACAAAGCTGGTTAAAAAAATAGACCATGCAAAAGTAAGGAAACATCAACGCAAATTCTTGCAAGCTATTCATCAGTAAGTACTATTTTGCTTTGTTTTTCCTCAAGGTGTTTTCTTTGTCAGTTTCCTTCTTCCTCAGTCACTCTTAGTCCCATCCTGCCCCCTCCCTTCTCTCCCCCCACCATTCCCTTCCCTTCTTAGAAGATTGTTCTTGAGGCTGATTTTCTTTCCGATTAAGGCAAAGATAAGATTTTACTATATGTATTTGTATTATGTGTTTGTAATAAGATAAAAAGGTATGCTGGCAGTTTATGTCCATAGAAACTGGTTAATGCTTTTTAGAAGTTTCCCATGCTTCTTGAATTATCGAGGACTTTTTTTCTTTGCCACTGAGCCTATTTTTAGGCATTTTTTTAGCATTTACTTCCAGGTAGTAAGATGCAAGCTACAGACAGAAGAAAATTTAAAAAAAAAACCAAAAAAACCAAAGGAACATTTTCTTTATAGTGGATGTTTTAATATTTTAGACTCAGAATGGTGTGGTAGAAGAGAATATGTATGTAGAGTTATTGGAAAGAATATTCATCAGGTATCATTGCATGGCCCATGAGCATTTAGTTGCCTCTCTCCACTGTATACTCTCAGTGCATAAGATCAAATGTTGGTCTGTCGGCTACAACCTTTGACATCTGTTCTAGAAAATGGGAGTGTATGCCAATAGTTGAGACCTCTGAGCACCTCTGGCATTATTCAAATGAGTTCTTCCCTTTTCCTTGAGGATCAGAAAACAAGCCTGAGACCTAAAATCAGTGGTAGGATTAAGCTGTACCATGGTATTGCCAAACTATAAGTATTTATCTAAAATTTGCAGTTGATATTTGTCATAAAGCACATCAGAACGAGCAGAATTGCACAGTGATTCAGTTACCATTCCTTGAAATACATGGGAGGAAAAACCGCAGAGTTTTGTCCTCAGGAACCAGAATTCTTTTGAGGAATGATCAGGACCTGTTTGTCTCTTCTGTTTGTTATCCCCATCCAGCCTGAGGCAGCCATTTGTACAGCCTGTGAAAATAGTTCCCTTGAGTTACAGGGAAGAAGTAGATAAATTAAGTAAGTTTAATTTCAAACTGATGGTTTGATAACTTTTGAGTGTAGGTCTGTGTCTGAGCCAATCAATGAAGGGATGTGAGGGAAGCAACCTTGATGAAAAGAACATCTATGTAGCATCTTGCAGGAAAGACAGGAAGGAAAGGCCAGGTTAACTCATTTCCTGTAGTAAATTTAGATGAACAATCATTCCTTCTCTCTTTCATAACAATGTTTTAAAGCCATGGGTATCTAAGCTTAAGCTGTGAAGTGTTCTGTAAATCTTGATTACTGTATTATATTTAGCAAACTTGCAGGATTAAATGTTATTAATTAATATGTCATTGTGGAAATACTTTGAGGAATAAAAAGACAACAGAAGTTGAGGCATTTTTATGTGAATATAAAACGTATATTTTTATATTCCAGTTTGGTCATCCTGTTTAGCTTAAAGGATTGGGAGGTGGAGGGGAATGGCAGGGGTTCTGGGGAAGAGGATGGCATGTCATGTGCATCCTTGCTGGACTTGAATCCTTGATTGCAAAGATTATTCCTTAACATTTTAACTTTGCTATTTATTGTGTGTGTGTGTGTGTGTGTGTGTACGAGCACATATGTTCAGAAAAGAATCTAAAAAGCACAGCAGGCTCGATCTCCACCTTTATATATCATTCAAGCCCAGAAGAATTTTGCAGGATGGAGAGTGTGCTCTGCACCTCCCTTAAAAATGAATTAATTGGGTGGGGTGAAGAAGCTGACAGAAGTAATTTTTTCCCAGCTATGACAGCTAGACTGCACAGCTGTGTTAATAATTTCTCTCTATCCTTTACCACTTTGCACTACAGCCCAAAAACATTTGTATTAAGAAAACAAACAAAAGATAATTTTCTTAATATGCTGAAGAATGCACCATGGATGAAAACATTGCACTAGCAGTTTGCTTTCTTCCTGCTGTAGCTGAGTAGATGGATGTAAATTAATTTTTCATCCCTTTGGATCTTTGAACTTTTCTCAAGTGACTTATAGTTTTCCACCTTTCCAGATTCTTAAGTTTAGTTTGGTCCCCCTCCTTCACCTTCCAACCATTTCACTAGAGACAAAAATAAAAAGAGTGTCATTTCAGGGCCAATTCATAAAAGAAACCAGACTAGATCATGATAACAGTCATGGTCACTGCTCTAAAATGTCTTCAGCTGGTCTGGGTGCTCTGCTTCTCATGCACACTAGATAAGATGAAGGTGAAATCATTAAAAGGCATGTTATGCATTGTACGAATAAGAAAATCTACAGATGATAGTTAATGGGAAGGCTTGAAAATATCACAGTTTCTTTCATCGTGAATGCAAGTGAGTTAGACTCCTCCTCAGGCAGCTACTGATTGAAAGAAGTAGCAACTCCCTAGGACTTTCCACCTGCTGAATCAAGCCCACTGTGCTCATTTGGTTGTTTTAGTATATTTTACACTTTGTTTTCTTTTGTTTTGTCTTTTTTTCAACAAAATGAAAATAGAGCTCGGAAGTAAGTTGTATAAGCTGTTCCTTTCTAAACTTGCAGAATTTACCACTGTCTGCATGCAAAAAATAGAGTTTTTATTTGTGAATTTCAGTGGTCTGATTGCTGCCATGGAAACGCGATCCAGAGTCATGATCTTTTTCTGTGATAAGTGAAGTTTATAAAATCAAAATTTTGTCTTAATGAATTTAAACAATGACAGTCTGTTGTTTTTCTTTAAATCCGGCTGCTGCAGCTAAAGACTTGCCATTACCTATACATTCTTACAGCCTGTGGTAGCTGTTGTGTTGGTTGCTAAGAAGAATTGTCATGTTGGTGTCAAATGGTACTTGTACTACTGCTATAACAACAATGGACTTCCTGGAATTTTAAAATTAATATACTGACTGGCAAACAGATGAGTCAATGAATCTTAAGAAAAGCAGAAAACACATATTCTGCAAATAATTTGGGAGAATGGTCACCAAAACACTGGGGTTGTCATTCTCCAGTGAAATCATTACATTTGAATAATTATTCTCTTCTGAGACGCTAATGACATAATTCTTTACCTTGAAGACTGCTTCATGTTTTTTGCTTTATAAAAACTCCAGTTTGTAGCCTCTGAAAACACCATTCCTACAGTCTGCATTTTTGTTGTGCTCTGAAAGAAGCTTCCAGGGGAAGAAGAGCTTATGACATTCCACTAACAAGCTGCTGGAATGCCAGTTTTATGTATTTAATTCATGTCTACCTTAACAGAGTTATTTCCATTTGTATTTTAAAGATATTTTTAAATGATATTTCACTCTTCACAACATATTTTCTCATGGCGGTTGGCCTAGATATGAAAGGAAATGCATGTAAACTAAAAACTAAAAGAAAGGAACTTTCTGATTTTGGAATACCTTCAAGAAGGCTTTCTTTAAACTAGCTTTCTAAGTAATACCATCACTGAAAAATGGGAAGAGAATGCACTAGCAACTCACCTACCACAATTGCTGCCAAACTTCCTTCATTTGACCAAATTGTTACTTTGGTTGGCCCTTGACATACTAATAGACTAAAGTGGTATCTTATCACGTGTGGTTTATAAATTGATACGTTGTTTTTGCAAAACCCAATTTCTTGCTCTAGAACAGTCAGAAAAGTCATTGAAAGTCCAAATATATGTCTATTATGAGATGTTGAACAAATGACTCAAACTTAAGGGAGAAATTGCCTCTTTGTGAAAAACAAATCTCCAAATCACTCCTCTGGTAGTTAATCTGGAAAATATGGGCATTGTATCAAGAAATGTATAAGAAAGGTCATGTATATATCTTTCAAAGAATGGCCATAACTAATAATAATGCAGATAGCTATGCACTGAAGAAAAAAATATACCCTTGCTGCTTCTTTCATAGTTTTTCAATGCCGTAGTTTAAATAGTGCATTCAAAAAGAATGTATGATGTAAATTTAAGATTTAATCATATTTAGATTCACAAATTACCTAAGAAAACCAAATGTATTGGCAAGCACATTGGTTATTTAGCTGCTGGTCAGATGGAAGTTGTGTTTAAAGTAAGGAGAAACTCACTTATCACTGTATGTTCATCAGGTTCCAACACCTGCTAACCCAATCCATTTCCGACAGAACAGGGCTAATACCTGTATCTAGTCATGTAGGCATGGGAAGATTCTTGATTACTACAACAAAAATAACAAAAAACTGTTGTTCTATGTTTCTTCCTATATCTACTTGTCACGATACTGAGGCTTTGAGGAATGTTTTGGCTTTCTTTCATGTAGTCTGGATAAATTGTTATCTCCCTTTTTGAATTCAACTTTGACCATGGCAAATGATATTCTCAAGGACATCACATTTCCTTGCTCTTTCCTTTTTTGCGGTGTTGAGGAAGCATGCTTCTCATTGTAGCAGGCACATGACTGATTCTGACTCTACACAAAGTAGTCAAGGCATTGTCCGTGCAGTTATTTGCTCTTGTAAATTTTGTGCATGCACTTTAGAAATCTTAGTATGACCCCATACAAAAAAAAAAACACAAAAAAACTGACTTAAAATTCCACTTTTTAGATTAAGAAGTGTAAAAATGGAACAAAGGAAATTGAATGATCAAGCCAACACTTTGGTGGACCTGGCAAAGGTTAGTAGGCAGTTACTGTTGTTTCAACATTCATCCTTTCAAAATGAAGAGTTTTAAAGTGGAAATGTTATGCATTATATGTGCAAATATTGTTAATAAGGTTGTTATTTGTAGGAAATGTATATATGTGTGTGTTTTGTGGTAGCACCTACTGAATGAAACATCCTGATGAAAGTTTGAACTTGCCATATTTATTTATTTTTTTGTACATTTGAAAAAGACTTCACAATTGAGAGGCTGATCCTGAGAGCTCCTGAAGTGACTGCGGTGGTCATGGTAAATGCTGAACTGTGAGTGGGCCGTAGTGGTGTAGTGCTGTGTAGTAAGGAGATTTTCCCTGTGTTGATAGTGACTGTGCTGTGAGGGACCATAGTACATAGCATCTAGACTGGAATTAGAGGTTCTTGTTTTCTGTTCCTGTTGTCTTATGCAGCATTAACTTTGGAAAAGTAAATTTAGATCTGCATTTATTTAAGTTTTTATTATGAATAATAGCTGCCTACTTTGCTGATGTATCATAAGGCTTTTAAAATCTTTTTTTAACCATTTGAGTTGAGGTAAAAGAGGCTATTCAATTGCAAACTGCTTGTTTATTGTTCTAGGTTTTTTCACAAATATTTAACAGCTAGACAGCTAGAAGTCTGAGCTGGTAGTATTTTGGATTTCTCATTAGATCTTAATATTTAACAGTTACTGTGATCTTAATTTGAGGCTACACTAGAAGCATTAACGGGCTCTTCCTAAAGGTTTCTTGTACACCTCTTCATTTACCTCAAAATCCTCCTCAATTTCAAGTGAATCAAAGCAAAGATTAAACTCTTCAGTGTTGATTCCTGTCTTGCTTTAAAGAACCGTCTGACAACTTCAGGTGAAAATACAGTTCAGTCTACTGCTTCTGTCAACTAATAAGGACTTTTAAGATACTATTTCATGTAGACTCCTTCACTTTCAAGGGTTATGCTAGCATCCTGAAACAGGAGGCAGAGAAATGGGTTATAATACTCACCTGATACTGAAGTAGTTTACACTTCAGGCAGTCATTCAATTAATTTTCCTTTCCTTTGGATGGTTCATAAATTTCAACTGGTTTTTCTACTGAATGACATTCAGTTTTGGCTCCAGTTTAAATAATCTAAGTCTCAGTCTTTTAGAGGCAGACATTCAACCATTATTTTTAACCAATTCCAAGTCTCTATGAAATAATACATTTCAGATTACATTTTTACTGACCACTGTGTCATTTTAAAGTGCACTCTATATATTTGTTGCATCCAAACAGTGTTTTGTAGAGGGCAGATAGACTGGAGAGTGCAGAAATAGAAACGCATAAAACTGAGTATTTATCCTTGCATTACTTTCCAAAAACAATCCACTCAACTCCTCTTACTGCCAATTCAAGAAAACCTGCTCAATTTAAGGAGAAAGCCAGTGAACATTATTTGTGTTCTGCTTACAAGAATGAAGGTGTTTAAAACCAGAATCAAGAACAGTTAAGGATGGAGCATATCACTGGAGCCTTCATTCTCGTGGTAGCCTACACTACTGACTGTTCAAAAAGCTTAGCCTGGTGCACTCCCAAGAACCTGAATTTCCAAAAAAGGTCTGGTCTTTAACTGGTTTCAACTTTGACATCTAAAATGCTACTAAATGGCATTACATTTACTGCTCAAGAAATCTAGTAGAAAGTTCAGTCTACTGTAATTTAACCTGTAGGGATAATTATTTCACGAGACTAGATATTGTTATAATACTCATATACTCTTTTGCAAACCCTTGTAGAGTTGTTCTACTTGGTACTTGTAAGGTCTCTCTAAACCTTTACTTACATCCTTCTACTTTCAGACTCAAAACATCATGTATGACATGATTTCTGACTTAAATGAAAGAAGCGAAGATTTTGAGAAGAGAATTGTTACTCTGGAAACTAAACTGGAAACTTTAATTGGTAGCATTCAAGCTCTTCCTGGACTGATTAGCCAAACAATCAGCCAGCAACAGAGGGAATTCCTCGAGGCCCAGATACAAAATTACGATAAGCATGTTGCCTACAGTGCTGAACGATCACGATCTTTGTCAAGAAGAAGGAGATCATCCTCCACAGCACCACCAACTTCATCAGAGAGTAGCTAGAAGAGAATAAGTTAACCGCAAAATAAAGACTTTTTGCCATCATATGGTCAATATTTTAGCTTTTATTGTAAAGCCCTATGGTTCTAGCCAGCATTATCTGGGTTCTGATGTCAGAATCCTGGAAAGCTGAACACATTTTAGGCCAAAATGAGTGAAACCTCTTCTTTTTTCCCCCCTCCTCCTCTCAGATGCACAGTGAATGCACCTATTATTGCTATATTAGATTGTTCTTCCTGTAATTTCACTTTTTCATGCACTTCAAACAGGCTTTACTACTACAGTACATAATCTAATATAATAAAAAGGTTAATTTCTGCACATAGTTTCTTGATTACTTGGACCTAAAAACCAAAAAAAAAGATCATGATCAAAAGACCTAATTATGAACTTCTAAGAAACTAAATTGAAGCTTAATAATTATTTCTCAGTATGAAAGCTAACTGTCTAAACTTTGCTTGCAGTGGAGGGGGAAAAAAATCAATATTAATCTAACAGTGTGCTGTATATGTATAGTCATTTTAAAAGGTCACTGACAGCTTCGATTTCTGAAGTGATTAATTAAAAATATAGTTTATCCTAGAAAATAAGTCTCGGACTAAGCTATGGGTTTTTAAAATATTCTTAGGGCTTTTATTTAACATGCATTGGTATACACACACACACACATAGATAATATATATATACATATGTATTTATGTATATAAAATTATTTATGCACTGCCCATGGCAATGATCTTTTAAACTGACTATTTGTAAAGCTACTGGCATGCAAAAAGCACAGGCAAAGTCCTGTTTACTTATTCAGAGTCTCATGACTATGCCAGGTAAGTTTGTCCAGATCAAAAGCATCACTTTCAAGCCAGAAATCTCTAATAATGCTATTTGGGTTTTGAAAGTGTTAGGTTGCTACTTTCTCCACTCCCTTCTTTGTGTTTCTGGAGTGACTGATTGACACACAGACTTACAGGATACACGGTTGTGTGATGGCAGCGCAGTGTGCTGTGTACACGAGGTTGGGTAATCCCCATGGTTCCTGCTATGCGGTCAAGCTTAGCAAAACACTTCTAGCAATATTTCCAAAAACTCCTGTAAAAAGCCAGCTGTAGACTGGAGTTACAGCAGTAGGGTATCTATAGTACTTTATTTTCATGCATAAATAATGTCTCCTACTTTATAAAAAAAAAAAAAAAAAAAAAAAAAAAAACCAAGACCAACAACCCACAAACAAATCACAAAACATAGTCACCAGTAGGCACTGGTGAAAAGGTTCTGACTGACATTTCTCCTAGTTTATGCTGCAGAGTAGCAAAACTAGGTAAGTTTAAATGCTCAGCACATGCAACTTGCATTCACAATTCCTAGTTATAACCAGGGAATTATTTGACTTTATGAGATATATTTTAGTACTTGCTATTTATGAAATAATGCCAGTCCAGCCTGCCTCTCCCCCAGTTTACAGACAAGGGTGACATCTGTAGCTAAACAAGTAGACATGGCTGACTGTTCCTAAGGAATACTATGTCTGCCTAGAAGTAACGAACTTGCACGTTTAAGGAAATGTACATTGCTCCATGAGACACTGTGACTTCTGGTCAGCAAGGGCAGGCAGGAAAGAGTAATGCAGGAAGTCAAGGCAGAGCCCTGCTGAGCAAGATAGAAGAACTGTTCTTTCCAGCAACCAGAATTCCCCAAACCAAATACAAAATCTGAAAAATAGCAGACACTTTAGGCCTATTTAAATTAAAGGATCTTCCTTTTCTGGTGTTACGAATGTATAAATGATGAATGTATAAGTGACCAGAGGTATTGCATGCTTATTAAAAGGTCAAGAATTTCTCCAACACTTTTTATGTCCTTGAGAAAGACGATGACTTTGCAGTACTTTTCCCCCTAGACGAGGACAGTTGCATGCCTTTGGCGTGCCTTATTACCGACTGGTATTTTGTAACTGGAAATAACAAGCAGTATGCATAGTGTTTGCAATTCTGCTTTTGTTTTTACGGAGTTCATTTCCAAAAGGAAAAGAGGGATATTATATAGTGCTAATACTTTTCTAGTGCAGTCCTTAACTAGATGAGATTGTGAGTGGTCATGAGGCCAGTAGTGATTAATAATATTGGAATTCAATAGTCATGTTTTAGGGTTCTTTTTTCTCCTTTTTTGCATTTAGTTTAGAATACTTTTCTTGACATTGAATGTGAAATATACTTGCTGTAGCTTGAATACATTCCTTTTTCTCCTGTCAGCTTGAACTAGCTCTTTCATTGTTTACATCTTTTTAATATGTGTAAGACCCATTTTTTGTACAACTGGGTTTTTTAAGAACTGTAGCTCCACTTTGAAAATTGTTGTTAATCTGTCCATTTTAATTAAGACCTAGCTATAAGTATTGAACTGGCTAATTCTGTTGTGAAAGAGCAGCTGTCATCTTTGACCTCTCCATTTCTTTTACTCATTAGGACTCAGGAGCCTGAACGTAATATTATTGCCACAGCTTTATGCGATGGTGAGATATATAAGAATTATTTCTATCAGTAGCATTCTGTAACAATCTGCCAAATTATTTCGCATTCCTTTCTTTTTTAAGCAAAAAGCAAATTATGTCACCATATAATGCTCCAGTTCTACATCTTAATTTACCTTCAAGCTCACTAGAAATATTTTACCTGCATTTTCAGCACATAGGATTGTTTTCTTGTAACATCTGATTTCAGACAGCACTACAGTGCTGCATGTGAATCCAGTACATGAAAGGACAGCTATAAACTTCTATTCAGGAGAGCACAAAGCAGTCTTGGTTTGATTTTCTTACTCTGGACATTAAACTTCTTTTAGTTTTCCCTTGTTTGACATTTGTAGTACCACAAATTCTATTGCTGACTTTTTATTCCCAAAACTTTTGCTCTATCATCGTCAGCTTATATGATCACCAAAAGTAAAACATATCATTATGACAGATCTTGGAAACTGCAAATGTAGACTTTTCTTTGAAAGATTGTTTACAAATGACAAGGAGTCTTTCTCAAAGCATATGGCATATTTACCATGTTACAATTATAAATCTTCATGCACCTCTTGCCTTAGTTTCACCAGTAGGAAAATTCAGCTTTCAGTTGCTATTAAACTCCTTTTCACTGCATTCCAGACATTGATTCTATTTAGCAGTTTCTTGGGAGCCTTGATGCTAGTCTGCTTTTTAAAAGACGTCGAGCAAAGATACCTTGCTCAAAAAGACTGAAATACAAGATCATAAATAGGCCTATTAATCATGCTTAAAATTAAATGCATTGATTTAAATAGTACTTTTTACTTATATTTAGGTTTTTTTCAGGATCAGAATAATACATTCATATGTTTTGTGCTTGCAAATGCTCAGCAGTTCTTGATTCTGTAAATCATTATGTATTTTAAGCCTGCAGATCTTTCCAGACAGACTTGTGCAACTCAGCTTTTCTTTACCTCCTGCTGCTCCATAAGGATGTATCTAATATGGAAAGAGATTTACTATCTAAAAGTTTGACATCCATCTTAAGAGCTCTAAATACCTTGTGGGCTATTTCAAAACCATAGCTCCCCAGACTGGGTCTGAATCACTGTCATCATTAGAGCAAAGATAAGTGAAAAGCATACTGTTTTACAAATTGTAAGACTCTTTCCATGTCAGATCATATGTAAACATTCAAATCGATATGACACACACTAAAAGCATATCTAAGCATAAAAGAATAAAAGGTGTTAAATGTGTCTAAAATTCAGAATAAAATCTGTAACCCTTATCAATACTAAAAATTAAAATTGTTTGAAAACTCTTTTCCCCTAACTAAAAGTTATCAAAAATTATTAGTAAGTTTTATCCACTGAAGGTTTTCTGATTGATGTGTTCTCTCCATCTGCCAAACTTTTTGTTCATATCTGTTCCTTCTTTTGAATCAAAGTCCTTAAAGTCTTTTTGCCCTTTTAGTCCACACTCAAAATAATTACTAAGAGGTGACAAGCAACAAAATGAAGAGGGGGAGGTAGGAAAGAGCTAACACTCCTGTGTGTGTTTTTCAGAATTCTGCCTCTGCATCAGCATATCTAAATGATCAGGTAAAAACAGACACAAATTTTAGCCAGCACTCCTGGCTACCCAGGTACGAGCCAGCCATAGCCTGGGAAGAGCACTGCCATATCAGAACAGTCCTGAAGGGAAACTTACAAACACTCAAAGCCAACCATTTATGTGTGTGGAAATTTATGTACACATATCTTTATGTGTGTATAATAAAATTAACATACATTTGCCAATTAGGGCTTATGAACGTGGTCCTGTATCTGTTAGCACAAATGCAGAGAAAAGTAAACTATAATGTGTATTAGCCTTTTTAATCTAAACCTTTTAAGGGGTATCTTTAAGATCTTTTCCCTCTCCACAACTGGGAGAATAAAGAAAAAGAGATGTTTAGGCAATGTTTTGCAGTCAGGTATGCATAGGTTTGGCTCTGACCTGCCTGGATGCCTCACTGCACATCAGCTTTGGTCCAGAAAACACAGGGTTTTATTCAATCCAGAAAGAACAGGTTTCTCTCACTATAGATGGAATTAGCACAGCACTGAGGAAATAAATTCCATCTCTCAAGAGCAGCCTAGTGTGCAAGATGATCATAATAAACAGGAGAGGAGTGTTGTGTTAATTTATGCAACTCTGCTCAAGACCTATGGCTTAGCACAGCATCAAGCCCAATGCAGGCACTTGATTCCCTGCCAAGAATTGCTTGCAGCTGGACAGTAGAGCACATGGATGGAGCAGGTGCAGTGTGGTCTGGGCTTGGGTATGTAGACATGCTAAAATGCAGGCAGTTACCAGAATTAGCATCACCATACTGCCCTATATTAGACTTTATTATAGTGATATAGCTGAAGCTCTATCAATAATTTTCAGGCCTTTATATGAAGAAGATTCTCCTGCAGAGGACTGCAAAGCCTTTCTGCATATTGGAGGATATGCAACTCAGTGTCAGTGAAAGAAAAAACATAAGCCATAATCTTGAGCCTATTGCAAGTAACAAAATCAGATGGAGAACTGAAGCTTTATGCTGACTTCCCTTTCATTCAGATTCACTTAAACCCATTAGTATCTTCAAATATTTAGGAGCATCTATACTGTTTTCAAATATACATGAAGCAAACTACAAGCTTTTAGTTAGATTAAAAGGTTCTACTTTAAAACTATGCCTATTCTGACCTGTTGTTCCCTTTCTAACCTGAATTTCAAAGTACCTTGAGTCTAAAGAGATGCATACTCTAGCTGGATTACAACAAAGCAGGTATCTGAACAAAAAAGCATCTCCAGTCCAGGTAAACTAACAAGCATCACAGAGCACTAGGAATTATAACAGAGTTAAAACATTCGAGTAGACAAATTGACCAGCTACAGGCTTCAGAGCTTAGAAAAGGTTTAAGTAAACACTCCAGATATGAAATTCATGAGGATCAGTGAAAAGTAAGAGACAGTGCAATTATATTTCCTGAAAATGAATTACAGGGGGATGCTGTGTTTAGTACTAGCTTATCACCTTATATGGAGTTCTCAAAATGTTGGAGTAATATGAAGGCTAATCATCACACAGAAATAAAGCAAGTCTATTTTAACAAAGAACTCCAAACTCTAATAGAAATGTGGAGAAGACCTGAAAGAGATTGTGCTAGATTATTCTCTCAAAAGACAGGCCCCTAGCCTCCATAGGCTAATATAAATTGTAAGAGATGAGGTTTCAAGTGATCTCAAGCAAAAATCAAACAAAAATATATCTCAGGAGCAGTTTGGAACTTACAAAATATCACTACATTTGTGCTCAGTACTGCAAATCTGCATAAAATGAAGGTTTTATGGCAGGTCAGTTTTCCTAATGGAGGAGTGAGAACTGTCCAGTGATAATCACATGAACCTCACGTGCGTGCAGGAGAACAAGAAATCTGTCTTGGAACCATTCTTTAACTTAGCCCGCAGTTTCAAATAGTATGGCACCCTAATAATAGTAACAATCAGAGCTCCAAATTATTGTTTTTGCAAACACCACTTAGCACAAATGAGTGCACTTTGGATAAGAGGCCCCTCAGTGGTGCACGCCATTCCCTCCTTCGTTCCAGCGCACCCTCAACCCTTTGTGCATTTTCCTCCGGCAGCTGCTGAGCATTGGCACCTGTGGTTGCCTCTGTCAGCATCCCTGGTGCACAGGGACTGATCTGGAAGGCGGTGGCCCGGGGGCACTTGAGAGGCCACTGGCCCAGTGCCTGTTCCTGGAGACTGCAGATAGCCAGGCCCGACCTGGGGGCGGCCATGGCCCCTCAGTGGGGCAGCAGCATGTAACCTCTGTTCTTCCTCCCACACCACTGTATCACTGCAATCTTCTATTTCTTAAATGGCCTTATAGACTGAAAAATGCTTTTCTTATCACATCTGAAGTGTGATGTCACTCATTGTGACAGGCCGTGCTACCACTGTGAAGAAAGCACAAGGTCTGCTGCTCCACTGTGGGCAAGGACAACGCTGTGCCACTGAGCAGGACTCTGTCAGACAACAAGGGGAATAAACTTTAGGAAACTGTTCTGTCTTGGCAATGAGATTTAGGAACTTGGCTTCTAGGTGTTTAAACATTAAATCTGCTTAAGAAAAAAAAAAAAAGAGAGAGAGTGAAAATGGCACAAGAAGAAATGTCAATTAGCCCTGTCCGGGTTGGGTGGAGTTCAGCCTTACTTGTGCTGCATGGTGACACAAAAGACTTGCAGATTGACTCCTAACCATTCAAGTTCAGAAGACAATCCCAAGGCTGAAATGTGCTAGCAAATCACCTCGTTTCACTGGCTTTCTTTGAAACAGAGCTTTCAGTCAGTGTGGCAAGTAATGGTGGATCACACACATCACAATTTCGGTGGTTTCAGCATGTTTGAAACCACTTCTTGCTGAGGGGGTCAGTACCCTTGGGGGTGTGCACTGACTTGAGGCTGCTCATCCAGCGCTGC
The DNA here is from genome assembly GCA_036785705.1 of Acanthornis magna. Classification (NCBI taxonomy): domain Eukaryota; kingdom Metazoa; phylum Chordata; class Aves; order Passeriformes; family Acanthizidae; genus Acanthornis; species Acanthornis magna. Next base: position 875,393 of record JAWUZG010000107.1, on the reverse strand, counting down.
TGCCCAGCCTGTTCTAATGGAAGAATAGCTGGAAGAGTTTCTGTCCTTTCAGACTCTTTAGTTACAATCTACACGCAGAGGAAGCTGTTCAGTTATTGAAAGTGCAGTGGTAGGAATTTAGGTCATATTTTTTTCAGTTATCAGGTGCATAAAAATGAACACAAAAATTGAACATAAGAAATAGACTGCTTTTCCAGAACTTCTATATTCAGGGTTATATTTCCTGCCTTTCTACTCTTTTTTTCTCCAGCCTATAAAATGCATTTAATAATTCAGCTATACTTATTTTCAATTTGAAGCAATTACTGTAATACAGCAGCATGAAATATGTGCATTTCCAGAATTGCAGATACTCTATTCAGTTGAAGGGAAACAGAAGAGAAATGGGCAAAAAGCAGATAGGCTTTTCAAATAATTTTTGCAATGAACTTCAGAGAGGTAAAAATAGTGCAGAGAGGGTTTGATCCTCATCCTCTCTGTTAGTGGTCTGAGTTGTCCCTTGAAGGCTATGCCCACATCTGCCATGAAGAGTAAATAGGAAATATCAACAGATCAACAGAGTCTGGTGTCTGGTAGCAGCACGAGGGCATCTCTTTGTTGCCCACTTCACTCGTGAACATCTGCTTCCCCCTCAGCTTTCTGCTCAAAGATCTGCAGCTGTAGCATACAGTATTCAAAGAGAACTAGACAAAAAAAAATGTCATTGGTGGAGAAAATACCTCTTATGTGTGTATGAAACCGCCCAACACTCACTGGCGGCATTTGAATGCAGGATTCAGGATATGAAGTTCTACCTCCTGTGACTCATGCTATTTGCCCTACAAGGAGCTCCAGAGCAGCACACCTCACACTTCTCAAGTTGTTCCACAGTTGTTTGAACAGTTCTGGCTCAGTTCAGCTGAGTGCAGGTCAGACTGAGCAACAAGGCTAGGTACAAAGCAGCTGCACAAAGAGCCTGCAAAAAGTGTGATGATTTGATCTTGTGAATCAAGAACCATTTTCCCACAACTCTGTTTAATTCAGTGAAACAGAGACAGAAGCTTCCCTGAAGCTGCATGCATATTATTGTTCCAAATAATTTCCAAGATGACTGTCATAAAATCTTGATGGCAATAAATTATTTATGTTGTAAGCCCTGGCATTTCTGCTAGACTAACTCTCATATGGAAGGGAAATCTCTGAGAACAGTAAGTTATCTATCCAAAGTAATTGATAGGAAATACCACTCTTTTCACTGAGATTTGGATTCTAATCCTTCAGTGATGGATGTGCATCACCCACACCTCTAAATAGACATTTCCTTTCTTTCTTCAGGCAGGTGAGGGGGGAGGAACATTTGAATTAAACCCAAAGCAGAGTACCAATGACATTTGTAGGAAAAAAGATACTTTTCATTTCTGCGTCGTTTAGCTGCCTAGTTTTCTCTGTGTCCTCTGATGATTGAAATAAGATACTCAGAGTAAACACCAGCAAGCAGATTTCTTCTCCTGCTTCTTTCTGGGTGCATGCTGTAATACCTACCCATTCATCAACTTCATTCTTTCAGTGGCAGGATTCTCTCCCTCAGAAAGCAGGAAAACTGGACTCAGATCTCTGTAGAAATAGTAAGCACATATTTTCCTACAGCCTCTTTCTTGTTTTATTGTTTGGGAAGAACCCTGGGCATCTTGGTGCTTAGCTCCTTCCCCCATGAGTCAGAGACAGTATGAACTTCTGCAATCAGGCAACACTGTGCAAGTGTAACATGAAAAAAAATTATGGTGCTTTCTGGTGGGGTTTGAAAGCAAACCAGACAGAGAGTAGTGATGCAAGTGCCAGATACAGTTTGAGAACTAATGCCATTGTTAAATGCCTCATGTGAAGTTAGTCCTGAGCATTTCCTGTCCCCAATTTGGTTTTGTGGGAAAGAAAGAGAGGTTAAAAAAACCCAAAACAAACCTATAGCATTTTTAAAAGGGGAAGCAAAAAGATAATTGCTTTAAAAATTCTTCTATAACAGAAAGAATGAGGAAAAAAAGATTTTTCCAGAAATAGTGAAATGATTCTGCACTTTGGAGACTAATCCCATAAGGAGCCAGCATTGAAGATGGGCAGTTTCACCAGTTGCCCGATCAAGTTTTGTGCTTTTGCTTTCTGATCATTAAGTACAACTTACTTTTTTCCCTTAGAGTACTTTTTTTTAAACTTATTGTAAGGTAATTCTACATTATTAGTTCTGTTCCCTCACTTCAGTAACAGAAGAGTACTTCTCTGAATTTTGTTTCAGGTGTACAAAATCACATTTGTTTATAGGGATCTGTTCATCTTTGCAGTTACCTTGCTCACTCTCCTTCAAACTATGTGACATGCCAAAGAGCTAAACAGAAAGCAGCATAATAAAACAACAGGCTCCTGAAATCTGTAAGTGTGAACATCAAATGCAACACACTCTTCTCTGTTTCCTTAATTATTGGTATTGTGGATGATCTATATTGACAATAACACATAGTAAGTTTACTCTGGTTAGAAAAGATTGGGGTTGTCTTGAGTTTAAGGTGTCACTGAACACAGTGAGACAATTCCTACTCTCTCCCAAATGCATTTCAGTCTATTCAAGTTCAAAAGCATGGGGGAAACTCGTCCACCAAGTTTGCCACATGAAACTATCATGGAATGTCAAGGTTTCAATCTAGACTGGACCCCTAAGCTCATAGACCACCTGCTGCTCTACCAGTATTTCTACCAGCAATCTCTTGGCAGCTCTCTGCTAAGCACACGGACTCTGCATATCTTATTTCAAAAAGACATAACCTTTCAGATACATTGCCTGCAAATCCTTGACACCTAACTTTGGCTGTCAGGGTCACACAGGATAAACAAGGAAATGCACAGCTCCCACATAACCAAAGCTTTTGTCATGACAGCTACTGCCAGGTTTTTTTTTGTTGTTTTTTTGGGGGTTTTTTTTGGTTTTCTTTTTTGTTGGTTTCTTGGATTTTCTGGGAGGGATTGGGGCTGACCTGTGGCAATGATGTGCATGCCACCTTTCAGAGGCACCTAGTGGGTGCAGGTGGAGGAGTAAAAAAAGGAAAAAATTTACCTATAGATTTCTAACATGCTTCATGCATTCAATTTTTCATAAACACAGGACTACTTAGAAAGAACTGTCAATTCCTTGTGAGCTGGAGTCCCAAGGACCCTGACTACCTTTTAGCACAGCTTTTCAGGCCAGATTTACTTAGCAACATAAATACTAAAGCAAACCAACATTTGCTCATTTACATATACAGAAGCCTACTTTCTGCTCTCAGCCCACATTTATGACTGATATTTTGATTTCTTCTCCATATAATGTGATATTAGCTATCAGTTCTGTTTTTCAGTGTGTATATGTTCATTGTTATGGTGTGACACCTCAACCCACCCTGCACAGAGATCACAGAATCACAAAAGACATGAAGGCTAGGCAATGAAAGGGATATAAATTGTGCAGTGGTCTTTAGCCAGACAGCAAAAATGTCAAAGATTTTAATTTCTTCCTCCCTCCCTCATATCCACTCTACCAGATACCCCAAATGTGTGCTTTCATAGGAGAAGAAAGCCTATACCATAGTAGTGCCCTCCTAGACACTTATATTCAATAAACATGTCTTCAGTAACTATGTACTCAGACATTTCATTACACACACATAACTGAAAAAAAAAAAAAAAAGTACAGGTATTACTACTAATTCTCAACTTTTGTGCACATCTTGTCAGTCATGTCCATGACTTACTATTTTGCAAAGTCCACTGTTCTGAAGACACTAATATGTTACTCCAATGCACAGAATGTTCATTGCATTCATCTATGCAAGAACTAAAACAGAGCAAAATTCTTCTCCCAAAAAACAGTTAGCATTAGTTTTTCACTGGAAATAAAAAACTTGTAAATATTACTTTGGCACATCAGTTACCAAGTTTCTACCTAGGAAAAGAGGAAATTCATGGGGATCAGTGAATTCTGCAACCACTTTTACTAAAGAACCCAGTTTATTTAATCTGAACACCTGTCTAGCTTTTATTTGCCATGGGTTTTTTAAAAAAATTTTGACTGGATGATGCTATGCGAAAAATAACTGTGGAGAAAGCAGATGCCAATAAACCAAATTCTCCGTGAATATAAAGTAGACCCTGAATAAATACAGTAAATAAACTTCAAAGTTTTCATGCTTTTAGCAGGACTTAGTTTTAGCCTTTTTGCACAGTTACATAGTCACACATTTCTGGGTATAAGTTTGTGGAGAAATATTGACTTCTTTATGTTGGCCTTAAAAGACTCCACATATAGCTCCTAAATCTATATGCCATAACATAAATAGCTAGCTTAATTTTAGAGCTTGGAGAATGCATTACCATCTATCAAATTTCCTGATACTTCAAATATTGTAATATTTGTAAAATACTTTACATCCCTAAACAACACACCTCCCTGAATTCCAAACCTACTGTCTCTTTAAACTAATTATTATATGTGTTCTGTGAACAAGTGAAATTGCTGCCTGTGGTGTAAACAAAAATACCATTGTCTAATTCAATCAGCTTCAATATAATTGATTACACCCTCCAAATGACTAAAATTGAACTGTATTTGAATCATCTGCTACTTTTTTTTGCAGATATTGAGTCCCCATTCTCTTAAATACGTTACATTTTGCTCAAGGCATTGTATGCATCTCATTTCACAGACGTTTAGTAAAGAAAATAGGAAGGGATAGGGTAGATGGTGGTTTGTTGTTATTTTTTTCTCCAAAGGAAAGCCAGGATGTCCAGCACTGCAAGAGGTAGGGTTGCTTAGTACTACAACACATAAAGAAGACAGACATCCACTTGCATGATTTCTTGAAATGGGAGCTTTCTTTTGTCTGCTAACAAAATTAGTTGCAGAAAGAGGAAAGATCAGCTGTCCTTCCAGACACTTCAATTAATCTTGGAGTTAAACACCTGAGCGAACAGTAACAGAAAACAAAAGGAAAAAATCAGACCTTACTGATAACGTGAAATTAGACTTGAAAATAAATAGTTCTACCTTAATTACTGTATTCTCTGACAGTGAAATGGAATCTCTCTCAAATGTAATTGAAAGTCATGATGGTATAGTCAAATCCAGTTGTGGTGTTGCAGAATTGGGTTTTTTTAAATAATTTAATGCTGAGAAGAAAATATGTAGTTCATATTAAGTATTAACATATCACATTAAGCATCCTATTGCAAAGCAAATTTAAGTATCATACTGCAAAATAAATATTAATTGCAGTCTCCCTTGTAGAGAGCAACGCTCTACTTGTCATATGAGGCATTACTTTGGTGGCTGGAGAGCAAGATGCAAGGCTGACTACAGCCAAGAATTAATGTAAAATAGAAAACAAAACATGGAACAGCTGTGCTTATTTCTCTTATAGCCTCCTATCCCCTGGTACCTTGGTGTCAAAGGCAGCCGCAGCCAGGATCACAAATGTCTAGAGACATTCAGCTTGTGCTCTTTAGCATCTGACACCAGAATAGAATATGGTGTCCCAGACATATTTCTTTAAAAATTGCACAAATTCAACCAAAAACTTCTTTGAAATTTAAGGGAATCCCATTTAGGATGAAAAGCAGTGTATTTTTACTTCCTAAACACTTTTCTTCCGAAGAGATATGGACCAAAACCTTTAAGCAGATCTTCCTTTTTCTCTGCGCTTCTTACATGAGATAATGAAGAAAAAGGTAACTCAGTGCCTTCAGACATGGGATCTTGGTGAAGGAGGAGGCAAGGGAAAAGAGGAGAGCAAAACCAAAGAGGTTCATCTTAACACTAAAATTCCGAAATTGTGCCTCCAAACAACGTAGGTCAGAAATATTATATTTCTTACACAGGTGCAAAGATCACATATTTTAGAAGATATACTTATTAATGAATGTTATTCTATCTTCCTAAATGAATAAAATTAACTACCTTAGTCTATTGAGCAATGATATTTCTGGCCATAATTACACTGCAGTAAAAATTCATTTCTGGCTACACTGGCAGTGAGTTCCTTTGGGGATTTCTTCAGGCATAAACTAGATCTTTTTTTCTCCCCCCCAGTACCACTTAATAGTGGAGGATTCCTGTGAAGAGTTAAGCCTTCCATAGCTTCACAACAGGCAGCTAGAGTAGGAAACATTGGGACTATTCTTTCTTAACACAAAGCAGAGATATAGTCTCAGCCATATGCAATTCTATCTTGCTGCTTTACAGTCCTGATCAGAGGCTGATGCAGCTAATGGCTTTGGTTTAGACTTGTTGCTGTCATGAAGACAATGTTCAGCAGTCTGCAGGAATACTGTGTGCCACTTACAGGCATGTGCCCAGCAACAGCTGGGTGTGTGGGAGGAACACATGGAGTACATAACTGGATTTTGTTGTCTTGGACGATAGCGGTGTTTCTGGCATGATCTGCATCTTCACAGGGAGACACAGCAGTCCTGCACAGATGTGGGACTTCAGTGGATACCCGTGTTGAGCAACACAGCTGCTGGTGCTGGAGTTACCTAGTGAACACGGCTTCCACATGGGTGAACTGCCTTGTACTGATGTAAGCTGTAGTCTTCACATCAATGACAAGGAAATCACCTGAATAACAGACCTCAGGAGTAAGTCATATATCTTGATCCTTTACCTCTGGCCATCGCATGAAGCTTAGACAAAACCTGTAAGTTTTGTTTTGGCTACAGCTCTCAGCATCGTTTCCCTCAAAAGCCACAGAAGTAGAATTAAGAACCATTTCCAGTTAGTGGAAATTTTCTAGAGTATCAAGATTTTTATGGCTACCGTTAAACCACTGATAACAGCCACTCTCCTTTGTGAATGTGGAAGCACACAAGAAAATTCAATGAAGCAGTATGACTGCTGCTTTCAGTCAGAAAACTGAGGAGTTGAAAAGATTAATTTTTTTAAATACAATTCTGTCTTTTTGCAGACAAATTACTGAACAATCTGGAATTCTTTTGTTTTACCACTGAAAAGTTCCTTTTTAGATTTGTGAAGTGTTTGAATATCTCCTGGTTTATGATTGAGATCATCAGATGTCAACAGGACTAATGCTTCTGAAACTATGGTCACAGCTGGATGGTAAGGGGCTGTTGAAAACATAAGGGAGATGAAGAGGCTCATTAACAAAATGCAGACGATGATATTGTGACCATCTTCAGAACTGTCTTCAATCTGTGACTGAAAATCCTATTGACGAAGTACTTGTTTTATCTTTTGTTTTACCTACAGGCAAGTTTTGTGTTGGGTACAATGAAAGACTTGAGAATAGAAACATGGAATCTGAAAACAGCTATACCAGGGAAGCCTAACTCAGTTTTAATGAAGTTTGGGGAGTGGAGAAGTGGAGATGAGTAATGAGGGGATGTTCATAACCGTAAGGTGCAAAAACTTTCCCTGCTACTCACAGCACAGCCACGAGAAGCACCTAAAAATAACTTTTAACTTTACAAATCCGTAGTCCTGCAGCACACATTAATTTCTGCCAGCGGACTGAAATTCCAGAGCGGTTGAACATGAGCAAACTTATTACTGAAAGTGCAAGGTTGTCTTCCAGCAGCTGCCTGAAAACCTCTTACAACAGTCTTCTAGACCGGAAAACTGAGCCTAGTGGGAGATCCAAGTACTTCTTTAAACTTAGTATTAACAGCATATCCATTTGGGGAAGTGAAAACTTAAATTAGGTTGCTATAAATACTGTCACTCCCAGTGTCATAAGAGGAAGTTCAATTAGTTTAGACTGGTCCCAAAATCATATTCTGAAAAATGAAATGATGAAACAGATGAAACACCATTTTTTTTTCTTTTTCTTTTTTTTTTTAATTAGCCATTCTGTCAATAGCTCTGAGGAAAAGTTCAGCAGCATAAGAAAGCAGAAGTTTTCTGTTAAAGTGCAGCAGCTGTTTGTAAGGGCTTGCTGAAATCACCATGAAACTTGAACTGTATTGGAGGGAAGACTGTGAAACAAAATAGCCTGTAATGAGCAGCTGTGTCTGAGGAGCTCAGCTTCAGTGTTTTTAAACTGCAAACTCCTTGCAGAGAGCTTTTTCCAGGCTCAGGAACGAATTCTCTCGATACAAGGGTCAGAGGAATTTTTGAAACTTTCTGGGTCAGAGAGCTCATTTATCTCTTTTGATTTCTTGCTAATCCCCCAGACTTTCAAGCACTGATAATGTCCCTCTCACTGGTAAGTGACTGAAGCAGCCAACTCAGTAACTACACAACACTTGATCTATTTTTAAAAATCTAGGATTGCTTACAATGCAAGTTAAACCACCTTATATTCCATTCCTTCTGCAACGGAGGACAGTGCCAAGAAGTTCCCTAAATGTTGCTTTTCCTGAATGAGTTGAAAAACAGACAACCACAAACATTACAAAAGGATTGCCAAATTCTGAATGTTTGGGGTTTTTTTTCTGGTTGTTGCCACTACGTATTTACACAGGATCAGAGCATGCATAACTTTTCAGAAGTTTTCACATGTGTGATAAATACAACTAGGACTTTTTTTTACTCATAAACCATAATACTGGGTCTGTAGTACTGGCAAGAAATTCACTTTTATAAAAAAGGTGTTCAAAATCTAAACTAGAGGAATGAGGAAAGGAGGTCAGAACTCCTTAATAAGACATCTGCAGAGACATTATGCACCCACATCTCAGGAAGAGCCACCCAAGAACAGCTGTTGCACTCTGAACAGTAGCAGTTCATCTGACACAGCTTCTCTCTTCTGCAACTACTGGCACATATAGAGCAAGTAGAGATGCATAACCTATTTTTAAAAAACACCTAGAGAATATAAAGCCATCTAGAGCCCAAACAACAACTTTTTTGTCAGCAAAAAAGTATCAAGGGGGCATTAAAAGGGTGTACAAATTTTGCAATATATGAAAAAGTGGATTTAGCTGTGTTTGGGTAGGGCAAACTGATAGTTTTGGGCCCACCACTGATTTGGTGTGTTCAAGAGGACAGCACTTTAAAGGAATATGGACAAATTGCTGTAGGTCTGCACAGCCTACAGCCTGACTCTTGCATTAATCCTTCCTCTACCCTTTTCCAACATGTAACTCAAAACTACAGCTCACAATTGGAATGGGGAGCACAGAAGTGCTGTGAGGGTGCTTAGCTCTCTCCCTGCATCTGTCATGAGCTCCCCATCCTTTTTGTCCCTCCAGCCAGAAGGAGGGCACACAACTGGACCTGCAGCACTCCTCAGAGAAGATGTTGCCCTGCTGTCTGCAGCCTGTTGGCTGTCTCACACCTGTCATTTGTCACCACACACGACAGGACAAGGGCTGGCTCACCAACACGAGAGCTGCCTCTGCTCCTGGGTGGATTTAGGGGAAGATGTTACTTAGGTCTGTCAGAATCCGGACTTGTTTCACCACATCACCCAAAGCTAAAAAATCACAATCAAATAATAATAGATAGCACATTTGCTAAGGAAAAGAGGGAGATTTTTCTTGACCAGTTCAAGCCAGATTCGAGTTCATCCCTATAAACACAGAGTAGTCGGTGTAGTATGCTTCTAAAGCCTGACTTTTCTACCTTATTGGTCTTTTTGGTACTATGTGAGGTCAAAATGGGAGGGGAGGAGAGAGAAAACTGAAAGATGGGAGAGAGTTCACCCTTGGGAACTGTCAAGATCATTTGAGTATAACTAAAGAGGTGTTTTCCCCTTTTACAAGATGTCTCATCTGAACAATTCACAGCATTTCACACTTAGTTCTCACAACATTGCACTTATCTGCCAATGTGGGCATCTCAAACTCACATGGTACCAAACTGAGTTAATATGATAGCACAGCACGAGGGCCAAGAGAAAGCATCGCCTCTTTCACATACCCACGTAAAGCTTCCACCCCCATTACTGCAGCTGCTCTGTTCCATCCCTTTCTGTTGTTTGGTTTGCTAGAAGAAGGAGTGCCAGAAGGAGGTATGAAAGGCAAGGTTTCAGACGAAGACTCTGTGGCTGCCACTTTCATTTTTGGAACTGGAGAGACTCAACAGGAACGGGGACAGGGAATCACAGATCTCCACTTGTGGTATGCTATGCTGGGATCAAGTCAGTCAGACAAGACAAGGTTAAGAATTTTCCATTTCTAGTACTTTTGGCAGTTGTAGTGATCTGTTGAGAGTGTAATTTCATAACACGTGCTTATTCAGCTTACTTCTAACTGAGCATTTGAAAGAAATCAACTTTAATAGCCTGCCTGATACATTGCTATTTGCAGGATGTTTTTCTGGTCCATAATCTAAAGTCCATTTGGTGGAAAGATGATTAAAAAAGAGCATCCATGAAATATCATATTATGAGTTCCATGAGCCTGGAACTATTTAAATTTAAAAAATAAGTGAGGCAAAGTTTTTTTTTGAATGCTGTAGGATGTCAGGGCCTCTTGAGGAGGGGACACTGCAATATTCCATTCTGCTTCTCAGGGTTTAGCTGCCTGTGTTCAGGGTTGGCTCTGCCACAATGCAGCCATGCAGCCTTGGGTGAAATTCCTCCATAAATAGCTCTGTTGTGAGAAAGCATGATGGTTCTTGGAGCACCCCTTACCCCTTGGCTCAGGAGATACTTTAAAGCTCAGGGTCTTGCTCCTTGCTCATTTCGTGGGCCATGATACAGATAAACACTTCCCTCTGCCTGCCTCTCCGTCATCCTTGGCCCCTGCACTTGTGGAGCAGCAGGTCCCTTACAAAGATTGGCTTAAAAACAAAGCAACTTTTGAACCAGAGAAGTATCAAGTATTAGCATCACAAATTTATCTGGAGGATGCGCTCAGCTACCCCTTCTGCAGCTGATTTTCTGTTTTCTTTCAGGGATGCTCTCGCCAGAACATCCTGAGCAGCTGCTTTCCTGCCCTTGCCTGCCTATTTTCTTTCCCAAGGCTGAGCAACTGTGCCAGGGGCAGAAAGCACGAAAGCCTGATGGATTCCTTCAGAATTGGTTCATGCCTAAGTGGGGGTGGCAGGTGGGGAAATCCATGAAGATCATATATTTCTTCTCACCCACCCTGTAAAACTGCATGCCAATCATCCTGTGCAGACTGTGTGGGATCCCAAGGGTACACAAAAACAGAAATCAGGACATATTGGAGTATGTATAATTCACAAATTATATCTGCTTCAGCGAAGGGATACTCCCTCTCGTATATTTGTTCAGCTCTGCTGCACCACGGCCCCTAGGCATCAAATTATTTTAATTTCAGTTCTGTTTTCGGAACATGTCAGAAATCTCTGAAAACACTTGCTGCAAAGTGGTTGCAATCATTCCAGTGAATTAAGTGCCCATTTGGAGACTTTCATTTCTTCAACTTCTGAGGTTGGTCTAGGTAGGAGAGTTAGACTAGTCTGGAGCACTTTGATTTGGATCAGGCACTTGCTGCTTTGCTGTTCATTTTCATACAGCACAAGAGAAAAATCAAATGTTATCTGGGTCACAGATTCTTTGCCCTTTTGTTATGATATGAAGACATAATTTTTTGCTGAATAAGAGGAATAGAAAACCCTCATTCCACTTCTTTCACCCAACAGCTGTTTTTAGATACTGGGAATTATTTCTTTATAAAATCTCCACAGAATCTTTAGAAATACATAATATCACATGGCCAATTGCATGGGACTTTTAAGCAAGTTGCCAGGTATCATTTTAGCATGTGAATTATGCAGCAAAAAGCTTTCCATAACAAGTATGTAGTTTTTTCTTATTAAAAATATGGCACCGTATTTTATCATATACAAATTTCTGGAAGTTGCTGACATATAAATGCAGCTACTCTGAGCTATCTCATCATTTAAATTAAACCTTCTATTTTACTCTAATTCCTTTCAGGATCAGAAATTTTTACCTTGCAACACTAAATTGTCAATCAATGCAGCTCTTTGTGTATAAACAATGAGTTGTCCACACACCACTCACACTTGCATTCCAGTAGAAAACAGTTGGTAGGATTATGCTAGTTTAATAGTACACGTTACAATCCTGTTCTGTCATACATATCAAATTTTCCACATGTTTTGGGCAAGATTCTGTTTTCAAAAACTGATGTATGTAGACAGGAATCCAGCTGGCAGCAGCACTGGAGCCTGAGGCCTGTCACTTATCCTTATCCAGACCTTATCCAGAAGTCACTCAATGTTATTAAAAGCAGCCCTTAGTTTGATAGTTTCTTTATTCTTTCCCACACCATCATATCCATTTTCCTTTAACAAAATCATCTCACTCTCATACCATACTCTTCCCGAACTGATCTGTATTTTCAGCAAATTGCTCTAGAAAGCACCCACCACACTGCTGCAAAAATTAACCAAAACTGCCTTTCCTCTCTAACCACTGCCATAGACTCTTCCACATGCTGTATTGAGCACAGACTGGCTACTAGGTATTAATTTTTCTTTGATAAGCAAGAATTATTCTGCAATGTTTTAAATCATCGCAGTGATTACAGACCAAGTGACTTTGGCATTGCTCCTGGCCCAAACATTTGTAGCTAAAAAATTAGCTTCTTGAATGTGTCTCCAAGTCGCCATGAGGTTTTTGCAAGACTGCACATTTCAGCCTCATAGAAATTCAGAAACACAAGATCAGATGCATCAAAAAATCCCCCAAAAGGCCAAGACAGCAACCAGAAAATTCTCATGGCTGTCAATACTGCTGAACACAGTCATTACATTGTCTTCTCAAACTCATTCTGGGAATCTTTATTGCAATCTAAGGTTAAATGTGTGGCTGAAGAACTAAATCAAATATTATCCATCTGTTACATAAAAGTGTACCCTTTCCTCACTTTAATTGGCCCCAAAACTTTCACAGTAAGGCAAGATAAATAACATATAATTAAAACTACTGATAAAGCTTATTCAACATGAAAATAAAGCAAAGCTTAATATAGCATGAAAAGTCTGAAGGAAACAAGCAGTTAATAAAGTCTCTTCCCTCCCTCAATCTGTGCTTTAGTAAAACAGGAGGTAAATAGGAGTCAAGGATTTTTTATTGTTGCTTTGATGTTGTTTTTGTTTGTGTATTTTTGTTTGGTTTTGTTTTTGTTTTTCCTTCAAGTGCTGCATGTAGAATGTGGTTGCAGAGACCAAACTACTGGGGTAACACTGGGCATTTTTCCAGAACTTTCCACAGGTTTCCTGCATTATGCAGAGCCTCAGGACCACTGAGAGTCTACTTTTCTGGTCAGACATGGAATATATGTGGAAATACATGCCAAAAGAAATCATGAACCTGTAAGCTTGAATGGAAGGGATTTCTGCATGCAAATAAGGTAGACATATATCTTGTTCTTTAAAGATATACCCTTTAACTTTGAACTCTGCCACAATCAAGCTTCTTCCCCAGCAGAGAAGTTTTTTTTTAAAAAAAGACCAAAAACAAACCAGAAAAACAACCAAGGAAAAAAAAAAGAAAAACCCACTCCAATGCACTTTTTTCCACCCCATATATATAGTTCCTGCTTGTTTTTTGGGATACTCACTACTCTTCTCCATTGTAATTATAATGTACTACTGTATTTTCTATCAGAGGCCATTATTGCCTTTTAACAACAAAATTCCTTAGGAGACAGGGAATGAGAAAAAGGGAAGAACCATTATATGATACAGTGGCAAATTTTACTACTAATAACAGAAGGCTACTTTTGTTTTTCAGATGAAAAAACCTGCAACAGCAACTTACTTAGGCACTATGTGTCTCCGCTGTCTAATTCAAACCATTAGTAAATACATTTTTTCCTGCCCTTAACATTTAATGTTGGAGAATTGAACATTTGATTATTAAAGTTGTTGGGTGAAATGAATAAAGATGCCAGAATTCTGAAGTGCATCATTATGATTCCACATTAATTTTCTTATCTGGTTATGCTATTAGTGTGTTTCATCTCCTGGGAGCATTACCAAAATGGTAAGAGACACTTGCCAAAAACAGGGCTGGGAATGACTAGTCAATAAGGGAGGCAAAATAATGGTTAGCTGATGATTTTCTCTTGACATTTTTGTGACTTGTATGTCTGCAGTCCTCCACCACAATTACAAGAGAGGCATGCCACTGAGTGCAAAGGTATGAGGAAGCATGCAAAATTGTTTGAGGAACTTACTCTGCCTAAGACATATTTTAGCCAAGGCAATTTTCTTCTTTACTTTGATAATAAGGACGTTCTTATCTGCTTCCTGTTCACTAGCACATAATGATGGCCTAATTTCTATTTGTATTTACCTCCAATTATCTGGCTGTGCAACAGCAAATGTGCCTCTGTAGTTCAACAGCAGTAAATGGCAGAAATAGCCTATGGACACTGAATGTTAAACAGCAGCAAACCAACCAGTGGTAGAAAGCAAGTGGAGGAGCACAAAGACCTAAGTCAGTGCATACACACAGAGTTCCTTTCAGTTTCCTGCTTTCTGCAGAGATGCTCAGGCTTAACCTCAAGGAGGCTATTCATCCTTAACACTTGGTAAAGGCAAGCCCCATGCTGAGTTTCCTCAATTTAGCAGGAAAAAAGCCCGAGTCTTGGGTCCTTATCACACACCTCAATATAAACAACTTCCTGGTCTGCGCTGTCTGGTACAGATTCACCCTTTGCAGAGATCAGCAATTGTCTTTTCCCAGTTCAGTTTCTTGTCTGTGCTGAAAAATTGTTTAGAATTCCTTACAGTCCTCCCAAATGTTAAGATGTTAAAACTGAGGTGACTTAATATACAAACATTTGTTTTTTCCCATACTAGACTGCATACATCCAGAGTTAGGCTTAGAAGTATAAATGCCAGCACGGTCGAGCTCAGTACTTCAGGATATTTCCTGCTCATTACCTCCAGGTGTATGAAAATTAGCAGGTCTTTTCTGGGCCTGGGCTTCTGCTGTACTTGAAGGTTACTTAGATTATAGCACAGCTTTCCACTCCAGTCTGAAAAGTGCCTTTAGTATTGCATGCTACATTGCTTGCAGCCTGTATAAAATGTGTAAGAATAGCTCAAATGCAAGGTATTTTTCACACTGAGGTTCAGCCATCACTGAAAAGACCACACATGTTATGTTAGGTTTCTGGATCACAGCAGGAAATCATCCTGGCATCATCCTTTTAGATTAAGGGTTCCAAAGAGTTTTTCAATCTCACACAATTCAGAGGACATTTAAAATTTTTTTTTAAAAAGAATGAAAGTAATGCATTCTTTAAAAACAAATTCACTCTAGTGAACTAGAGGCAGTCCACTTTATAACTCCATGAAAACAGAATTCCACCTCTTTTCTAAATACACTTCCTGTTTGCACAAGAGTAAATACATTTTATTGTTCAAGGGTAAAATTCATGTGTAACATTAGGTTTCATTGAGGATCTAGATGAGATTCTGGTGGCATTGAATCCATGGATAGCAAATGCATTTACACTGCAATGGTAGGAACACAGTGCCTTTACCACTTGATCTCCCAGTGCTGGACCAGAAGAAGCTGCAGCCATTAGGTGCGCAGTCCTGCTGTGTATAAACCATTTTGGGTAGATCACCTTCTCACCAAAAAGTCAAGTTTCGCATAAGCAGGCTTTAGGCTAGTTTTATCCTGGCTAATAAATGAAAGACAAGATTTTGCCTGTTCTATTTTGTTTACCATATCATTTGACAAGTACTATCAAACTGTGGTCCCATGCCATTTTCTATTCAGATTTTCATCCATGAGTGACTTGAGTTAGTACTATGCCCATCTTGTTTTATGATTGTGGATGCAGCAGTTGAAAGCAGTAGAGATTTTTATAAGAAAATGAACCTAACACTTCTGAGTCAATTCTGTTCTGTGTGTAGCACATGTAAAACTATTGGGACATAAACATCTCTACCATCTTCATTAAATACCTCTTCATCTCAGGTTTTTGTTTTTGTAGCTGTACCAGTTCTTTTCTCTTGAGCCTTCTACAGTAATATTAGTCAACACATGACTGTGTTGTTTATACTGAGAGGAAACTGACCACAGCTTCATGGCCTGTCACTCTTAAAGTCAATGTCTCAAATGCTGTCCCCCTCTGCCACAAGTGTTTAGATGCCTGCATTCAAGGTCACCTCTGCCCAGGTGCAACCTTGAATGGAACTCCTGGGTAAACACTGTGTTTTCCCAGAAAGAAAGGAGGGTGAGCTGCGGAATAACTTGCTGACCACCTCTCACTCCCTGGCTTGGGAGCTGCACAACAGCTCAGGCAGCCCTGGCCATCCCTGACCTGCTGATTTGGCTCCTGGACCTTCCTCCTCAGTGGTGCTGCTGTGGTGGCCACAGTTGCCTTGGGCAACCCTGATGACTATGGCCAGCCCTACACCACTCTCTTTGTTGGGATATGGTGGGTCTGTACATGGACTGATGTGGGCATAGTCCTGCCAACATTCTTAACACCCTCAGCTCTTGCTCCTGGCTCTTAAAAGTGTTAGCTCCCTGATGATGTCCTAGACTTGTCAATCTTCTCTTCTACCCCAGAGTTAAGCAGTGTTTCTCATTTTATTTCAGCTATTTTCAGATTTTAGATTGTGTCTTCTCTTGCCCTTTTTAATCCATGTTCCAGGAGTCTCAGGGGAGATTTTTTCTTTTTATTAAAAGTTCTCAGTAAATCAGCATTTTGCACTACTTACAACAGTAGTAGTAGACAATGTAAAGTTAATTTTTTCTAGTTAGGGAAATAACAAAATATTTTTGCGTGAAAACATTTTCGTCTCTAATTGGAAACTGTCAATCACCTGGAGACAAGAATAATTACATGTTCCTAGTTAATTTTTTTCATAGTAAACACTGCATTTCTGGATTTTTCCTGTAGCATAATGAATGTTTATGACAGTTTTTAAACTCTCTGATGAAAATTTGCCTTTGGATGTTATGACACTCAGCATACTGTAAATTCAGGTACCATGAAGGCAAATACTAATCTCAAGTATCTGAAATGTCCTTGTTTTTCTAATGCTGTAGCCTGACAATGAGCACCATTCACATCCACAGCATAATTCAACTTTAAGTAGATTTCTTCAGCTATAAGTGTTCATTTCATGCTTCTAGCAATTTTCTCACAATGCTTAAACATTTCCTTGTTTTTTTCTAGTGTTTCATTATTATCTCTTACAGGATTACACTTCATCCCATGGGAACCAAGTCACAGAGCCACTGAATAGTAGATATTGTAGAATATTCAGTAGTCTCAAGTCTAATCAGTGCTTGAAGAGCAAGCTAGGGGCAGCAGAAAGTGATACAGCTTTTCCAAAAGCATTCTGTACAGAATTGATCACACCTCTGTGATTTCTATTCTTTTTTTTATCACAATAAACAACTCAGTTATGAACAGTTATGTGAGCCAGCTTTTTTTTTAAATTCAGTAGGTAGTTACAATTATTTTGCATTATTTTGAGAGAAATGGCTCTAATACAGTTGCATTTTGATACTTCAATGAACACAAAATAAAGAGAATTACCTTTCCTATCTCTCAGGAAGACAGGAGGCTAGGTGGATGATGCAGAACTCTACAGACAAAGAGGCGTTCTTCCTATTCTTTATCTTGTACCACACTATTGCTTTTATTCACATAGGAGTTTAATTTCTTTCAAAGCTCATTATAAGGCACAGGTTAGGAAACAATGGCACTGAAATTTAGGATCCAGTACTTAAGAGATGAAATTGTAGAATTCATCCTCAAAGCTCAACAGTCATATAAAGATTATAGGAAAATCTGAGAAATGTCATGTTGACATTTGCCATGAACAATAAAATGAACATATGAGCAATATGGCCACAGCAAAAATGAAAATTTATTCCTTTTTCCATTCACAACTTCAGACGTGCAAGGGAAGTACAGAAGGAGCTGGATGGTCCCACAGACCATGCTGTGCATTTAAAAGGTATACTGATGCCTTCTCAACACCTGCTTTGTAACCTTCAGGGTCTTCAACTTATTCAGATCTTCTTTTGTGCAAGCTGGCTCTTCCATCCATGAGTTAAGGTCTTGAAAACTGTTCCTGCATGTTCCTGAAGGGCCTTGGCCATCCCTTTGCATTGGACACTTGCCTGAGACGACTTGTTTTGACCATAAGCTGCAGCCAGCAGGAGATGACAGCTCCTCAAGCTACAGCTGATTCCAAATCGCTTTCCTTTTTGCTCAGTTTCTTTTCTGCCCCATACACCAACAACCTCCTATCCCAAATATTGTCTAGCTGAGTAACAGGCTAACTAAAATTTTACTTCATTTTAAATTTGCTGTTTGATAGGGCGTTTGTGATGAAAAAGGTTTTTCCATGTCCTGCTGTGTCATCTGGTTTAACTGATTACTTGAGGGTCATACTTCTATTCATCTATGATTCTTTGCACCCTACCCAAGACACCACTTTGTGTCATGAATTACACAAATCTCAGAAAGAAGCTGTCTTGCTATTTAAAGCACTCATGTAGAATCTAGCAGGATTTTTCCACAGCTCATACAGCCCTTTTTTTCTCATGGGTAAAGACCTAAACCCTTTCTTAGTGAGATGATTAGAAGCATCGCCTTGTTGACCTAGTGAGCCAATATTTCCTTTGCTTATGACATCAGCTCCCAAAGCATCCTAAGGTCCCAGTACAAAACCCTGTAACACTTACCTTGCCTACTAAGACAGCAGCTCATAATCTGACCCCTTTCATAATCATATCTCAGATTTGCTATAAAAAACTTGTGGTTTTTTGTTCCTACCTCAAAATCCAGATCTGGATTCATAAAGACTGTATCTCTTAAGCAATGTGTAGGACAACACTGTAGAGAAACAGATTTCTGATATAACAAAAAATTCAAGTTGTTCGTATTACTGTAGAAGGAGATTTTTTTAGGCTTTGCTTAAATCCCTAAACAGTAGGAAATGCTTATGAATATCCATGAAGATCTTCAGGATACTTACCTTGGGCTACCAAAAAGAAGATTAAACTTTGGGAGTATATAAGTATCTAAGAAAGGAAAATGCACAAAACTACTGAGCTAAGAAGTCTTCACCACATAGAAACAAGGATTACAAAGGAGATGGGACATAAAGACATTTATTTACTTTTTTAAAACAATAAAGCATACATTCTCACATAAAGACTACTGGATGTTCTAGAAAAAGATCGACAAAGAAAATGTTCAGATGTTTGTCTGATTTTTTTTTTAAATTTATTTAGTCAAATCACATATCTGTAAAAACTGGGAAGGCAGAAAATAGGAATTTCAAAATAGTAATTTTTTCTGTATAGTTTGGAAGAATTAACAGGCTGAAACCCAAGAAGTAATGGAAGAAGAAGAAGAAATTCAGTAAATTAAAAATACTACAGGCATGAAATTGTTTTCCTTGCTACTCATAATAAGAGTACTTTTCTTGATAAGGTGTGGGGAAATGATGTTGAAAAGTCAAGAGAACTTGAACAGTCAAGCAGCTAAAAGATTTTTTGTGTCAGCAATGGTAAATTGTAAATGTGTGCACGTGCAAGGCCATGGGTTATTATAAAAGGAGCAGCACAGTTTCCATTTCTATACAGAGGAAAAGGAAGTCACAAATTCCATCTAAGCAGCTTTACTGTGGCTGTATGCAAAATAGAGCGTTTATTTCTGGGATATTCCCTTATAAGGAAATAGAGGCAAACTGGAGCAAATAAGAAAGAAAAATAAAAGCACGGGTTTAACAAGAACTTTGGACAATGTTGATCTAACAGTAAAATAAGAAAGGGTTGCTGATCCAGAAATATCTGTGTCTGACAATGCAGATATTGAGACAGGGTACAGGCGTCAGAACCAGCCACACAGCTAAAAAGAGCACATTTTGCTGCCGCTTTCCTTCCACTGTCTTTTAAAGGTACTATTGTAACAAAACTGAGATGCACCGAGGTTTCTGTTCTGCACTGTCGTTTCCTTGGTGGCTACTTCAGTGAAGAGTTCAGGACTTGGTGCTCAGGCAGGGAAGCAGAAAGGAGGAAACACAAAAGTCTTGTCTATTTGTCCCACAGATTAGGTCACATGCTCAGGCCTGAGTCACCTGTTCCTCTGCTCTCTCCTCCATATCCTCTCTCATTCATGTAGACTCCTCCTTCTCATAAATTTAGCTGCTGTCAGCACCTTCTTCAGCATTTCAGTTTTCATCCTACTTCTCATATTGCAGACAGTCCAATGTATGAAACACCCATACATGGCTGACACCTTGCAGCTCCTTCTTTTGCCCCCCTTGTTTACTAGAAATGCTCAAGCTGTCCACAGAATATTTTATTTTTTCTCTATACCTTCATGCCAGCTGTGAGCAGTGTGAGCACAGCCAACAGACTGGGCCCCTCCAGCGGCTGCGGCCAGGCAGAGCTCAGGTCTGGGATGAGGAGTTAGAAAAGTTTCCAGCTGCTTGGAGTAGAGAATATGTAGAAAGGCACACGCAGAAACCTCAAGAGAGGTCTGAGGGGTACAGGGAACGCAAGATTCAGGATAGAGCAGAGTCCTGTGCTGCTCCAGGGCTCCAGCACCTCTGAAAGGATGGTGCAAACTCCAAACCATAGGCATTCAGTACTGTGCCTCTTCCTTAGGACATACTGTACTACCATTATTCACTTTGAGAAACTGAGAAGACTGTAGATGACTTCTAGCATAAGGCAATCTACGTAAAAATTAGCATGCTTCTGCATTGATATGCAGAAGTTTCCCTTCAAATAAGGGGATTTTCCCTTATTTATTAATTTTCTTTATATAATGAAGCATTGGACCATAGGAGTGACAACCGATGGTGTGCAAATCCCAAGTCATACAGCAGTAAAACAGAAATGTGTTATCCTGTGCTTGGGATTTAAAATTAGGTTGCACATAGCACTACTTAAACACCATGAGAAAAAGATGTGCACTATCCGAGTTATAAACTAAATTACTTCTAAAACCTTTCTCTTGAATTTACTAATATCTTTCCATCTTTTTTTTCAAGGACCTAGTCATTGGTGTGCTCTACAGGCTATACAACAAACTGGAAAAAAATTGAATGGGCTTAGGAAACCTATTGCTACATAACCAGTGTTCTGTTGCTGGTGTGATGTCACCAGGGAATTCAAAGAAATGCTTAATGCAGGAGGAAGTCATTAGAGAAAAAGGCAACAGCCAATATATTTTGTATACTAAATTACATGACAAAATAACCAGAGGACAAACCTTTTTTTCTTTTTTTTAATGTAACATCCTGTAGGAGGTAAGTGAATTTGAAGCTTTAGCTTTATAAGATGGAAAGAGAATAAAGAGTGTATGAAGTCCCAGTTGAAGCTGAGAGTAATACCCTCAACATTTTTAAAGAAAAGATTGAGAGGGAGATTGTTATCCTAGGATTTAATGTGTGAGCTCACCCCACCCTTGGAAAGACCCTCCTGGGTACCCAACAAGACTTGTCTTTCAGGACTGACACTAAAACATGTATTCCAAATACATTTTCTATAGCAGACTAGCTGCCATTAGAAATCTTTCTGAGGTAGTTTTTACTGGGAAAATAACTATGCCGCTGCCATGCTGAAAACCTCTGTGATAGCAGCATTTTAGCAACCTGCCATTAAAGCTCATTCTTGTACTTAACAGAAATTCACAGCATACCTTCTTCATTTTGTCTCCCTTCAAGACAATGTATGATATCTACAACTATTTTTGTAAAGAAGCCCCCAAAATCTTGTGGTTTAAAGGACAGTTTCTAGTACACAGCCACCGCTACTTGTTACTTGAAGGAAAGCATGAACTCCACTACCTGCTGGCTGAACTCAGTCTCCTATGGTGACTTATCTCAGCAGACTGAGGGGCACAAGCTGGCACTGCACAGCAATAAATTTGGTATTTTTGTTCTTCTAAATTTAAAATAACAGAAGAATAAAAGGCGTCTTTTTCTTAACTACTTTGTTTTCAGAAGTTATGACTGTAAAATTTCTGTCAGAATTTTGTTGCTTAGGATGCAAACAATTATTTAATGTATCAAGACAGCAGTTTTATAAAGCTATTGTAGATTCAGAATAAAGTTATTTTACCCACCTGAGAGAAAAGAACAAGACTTTTCTGAATGTTTCAAAAGTATCTCACACCAACACTGTAAACCTGAGGCCTGTGAAGGTTAATAATATTTATCTAGGTGCTTCTTGTATTGAGTTGATCCATTAACCACAACTACTAGAAGTTAAGAATTATTTTAAATAGACATAACCCAGGTAAGCTTCTGAATCTCAAATTTGCATCATTTCCATAAGAAAGGGGAAAATTTTCTTTTTTTTTCTTCTTCACAGTATCATAGTATAGGCCTAAAAGTAATGTAATAGAAGTGTATGAGGTCATTTCCTCGTCCAGGACACTTTAGTGTAATACAGCTGTACTGAACAATTCTATATCTCTAGATGTAAAAATATGTTTTATATTTACAGTGGTAAAATAAAGGACATTAATTATAATTTTTAGTCATTCAGTCAAAGAGAAGTGTGTTTGTACTTTGATAGGATTCTAGATATCCATGCATTGCTGAAAATTGCTGTCACAGACTAATCCTTGCATTTGCCCCTAATTTCTCCTCATAGATGTGGGATAAGGAACAAAGTGAAGTCTAGTCTCTGTGATTAGTTAGAGCTTACTCAGCGTTGTTTTCACTCATGAGCAGCTGTGTCCTGGCCCTTTCTGTCTCTTCTGGTTGCAAGCAATTACTTGAATACATAGGTGCTTGACTGTCATCCCTTCTACTCAGAAATACATTTGCCATTAAGACAGCAGTGAGAGGGAGATACATATATATATAAATATATAGGGATAGATAAATAAATATATAAGGCAAAATAAGAGAAATTGGAATGATTTCTTGACACCCTATTAATCAGAGTACAACAGGTGATACATTTGTATAATATTAGAGATATTCAAAGAGTACAAATGTTCATGCAGAGAATTATGAGAACTGACGTGAATTAACTGATAAACAACCGCTGGTCATATACTGCAAATAAATTCCAAGATTGTATTGCATATGCAGAAACTGAAATCAAACTGCACATTTTGTACTCAGAATTAATTTCTAAAATAATTTTTAGAACGCTTTAATCATTAATTTATTGTAATTAAAAAGAAGCCTTGAGATTAGTACTATTACTCTATGCTCAGGAAATTTAAGAAGCAATATTGTGGATGATAAAAAATTCACTTCTAAAGAAAGAACACGATTGTCTAAAAGCGCTATCTTCATAATAAAACTTTCTTTAAAAATCACCTGGAGATTAAAAATATTTAGTGCAGAAAAAGCCCTGCTGTCCTTCATTTGTCATTGAGAGGGGAGAAGAAATAGAGGATGAGCCAGATATTGACAAAGTCTTTCTTTTCAAAGACTTTTTTTCACATTTTAAAAACGGCTATTTCACCTTAGCTATGCACTTGATTGGAGGAAGTGCTTTAATGTATGTCTGTACCCTGCCAAGTCCTAGCTGGTAGCAGAGAATGCTCTGCTCTGTCATGCCAGAGAAATGCTGCAGCATGATCAGGGAGCACTCTCCTTGTCCGAATGAGGAGTGAGAAAGAGCCTGCAGTCTGTGCTACACCATCCTTGATGGTGTTACTGACTGGTTTCTATTAGACAGCCATTGTCTGCAGGACATTTTGCACTGGTTTGTCTCTAATTGCTCCCAAATGAGGAAGACTTGGAGGTATTTCATTAATTAATCCTATTCAAAAGGTTATACTTGTGTCATGTCATACCCTACTGTTGTTCATAGAACCACTGTTCATTTTGCTGTAAAAAATTCAGTTGAAGGAAATTAAAAAGACAGAGCTTTCATGTGTTGACAGTTTCTTTGAGGGAGATAAGGTTCACAATATTTCTCTTGTTCACTTGTTTTTCACATCAAGGACAGTGAATTATTCTACGTGTAGTAACTATTAGACATCTGACTTCCATCTTTTTCCATTTCTTTCTCTCTCTCTCCCTTTTTCTCATCCGAGGGACCTCCTTTCTGTTACAAAACAAATTGTTCCTCTCCTCAGGCCCTTCAGCTAAGCCTTTCTTGGTAAGGGACACTGAAACCCAGTGCTGACATCAGTGGGATTCCCAGATTGCTGAGGGAGACTGTGATGCCAAGGTGAGGCAGAACAGCAGTAATTGCAGCAAGCCATACCTGAGCTGAAAAGGGCATGTCACCTCTGTGCTTCGTATTGAGCAAGGTACCAAAACCACACTAAACAATGTGCAAAACTTGGCAAAGATACGTATCTCTTCCCTTCTCTTAAAAGGGAGGAGTTCCCTTTGTCTTTAGCTGCTACAAACGTAGCAAACCATGTTATATGGATGTCTAATAGTCCAGGCTGACAGGTGGCACGAGTGAACTTTAAACACTTGTCACAGCGGAACAATGTTGTTGGTCTGAGAGGATTTGAGCTTTCTGATTCTTTCATCAGCTAGCCTTTATCTTAGGTGAGTACTGTGGAAGGGGTATTTGGTTCCTTATCCATTTTGGTCTCAAGCACATTATGCCTGGAAAGGACAGTTTTGACAGGAAATGGAGGCTCTTTATATGCTTGGGAAATCATGCTTGAACTCACTTTGTGTCCTCCTGGTCCTGCATTGCCTCTGATGCATTTCCATTGGTTTTTCGTACTTTTTTGTAAGTGCTCAGGTATCATTTTAGTATTTACTCTATAACCTCCTAAGAAGATATGTGGAGGGACAGATTATCCATATGTTTTGTCATGTAATTCACCGTTGATTCTGTCCAACTGATGCCAAACTGATTTTTGCCTTTTTGCTTTTATATATTCTTTATATATATTTGTAGCTATGTAGCCAATTATTGTATAACTACATAGATTTGTAGCTAGCATTTCACCTGCTCTGTTAGACAGAAAGACAAAACACATTCCTAAAGGCTCCAATACTAATCTTGCTTCCTCTGGGAGCCAAGG
Source organism: Acanthornis magna (assembly GCA_036785705.1). Lineage (NCBI taxonomy): Eukaryota > Metazoa > Chordata > Aves > Passeriformes > Acanthizidae > Acanthornis > Acanthornis magna. The sequence continues at coordinate 850,472 of JAWUZG010000107.1, read as the reverse complement.
TTAAAACAGCTTCTCGAGACACTTTCTCATAAACAAAGTTTAGTTAGTATCTAAAGGGGGTGTTTCAGGAAAGGGTCGAACCAAAGGGGAATTACCTCATTGCCTGTGTCTCTAATTGGGGATTCTTGTCAGTTATGCTAATCTAATAAATATAAAAAATTGTGCCTGCTTTATATTACATTGTGCATCTTCTGCGCGTTTTCGGCATGTATTTCAGTGTGTTGTGAACCATAAAGGATCCTTTATAAAGGTAACCGCATTTTAATCACTGAATTGTGTCTGGCTCGTGATTTTAGGACCAGAAAAAGGCATCACAACCATGTTTACACTGCAACTACTGTAGAAATTTTGCAGTAGATCTAGCATTGTAACACAAATAGTTAGATGCTACTACATAACTACATACTTTTCTGGATGTGACTAGTGAAAACAATTACAAAAGAATAATTGTCTATAATTTTTCTCAGAGATCAAACACTAACAGTGTTTCATTTTATCCAGAAATTATAAAGTGCAATACATTTACCCCCAGCATATAGTTGTGGTTTGGGTTTTTTTTAATGTAAGTGTATCATAAAAAATAAGACATTAAATATGCTTAATATATATGTTCATTATTGTTTCAAAGGAATCATTCAGCTGAATCACTACTGAGTCAAAGTACAACTGTTAATTCTGAACATACAGAGGTATTCAAGTAAGTTATGTGTAGGACAACCACTTACGAGTTACAACTATCAAGGTTTTATAAAAGACAAAACATGATAATAATGAATTTATATTTACTAGTAAATTATAGACATTAGCAAGAAACTGTGTAAAAGTTTTGCTTTAAAATAAAATTCTCTAGGTTTTGTAATTAAAAATTTAGAGCTTTGATAATTCTCCATACCCACTTTTTGCTTCACCACTCAAACATCACTGAGTAGGCTTCTGTGCACTGCAGCTGAACAGTCAGGATAATAACACCAAGGCACACAAAGCCTCTGCTATAATCCTGCTAGGCATACTGTAGGTTGAGCACTGCTCACTAACGTCAAACTTCCTCAGTGAAATGTATAAAACATTTCAGTGGAAAATTCCTACCTTATGTAAGACACCTATCCACTTTAAGAGTTGCTCTTACACACTGCTGCTTTTATTAGGTAGTTTTTAATTTGCACTGCAATTTTATATAGGAACTCAGCTGTGGATTAGATCCCACCACACTTGCAAATGATAACCGTAAATGCAAAAAGAATCTGTGCTCCAAGAAATTTTAAAGATAAGGGTTTTTTCACTATTCTCATGGGCAAAGTTGCCTTTTTTCATCTACCTGCTTACCTGAGAATTACTTATCTTCCAAAAATGGACATGAAATTAGAACAGTATAATATAACTCAAAAATATTACCTCAAATGACAAAGGGTATAATGGTATGAGACATACAAGGGATAGCTCATGACAATTCATCTCCTTGCATGTGGAACGTGGTCCCAAGAAAAATGGTAGATCTTCAAAACAAAAAAACCCCAGAATACTGGATAATTAACTATGCAGAGTCAGGTACAGATGCAAAAGATATTCACTGATTTTGTAGGTAATTTTCATCTCTGGAGTCTTGATTTTTCTATTTTTTATTTATGGTAATACATTTCAATTCATCAGCAAAAACAGACAGTGCACATAAGCCAGTAAATTCCAAACCCCACTTTTACACACAGAAAGACTATGAGACTTCCATGGTCTCTTTCCAAAAGAAAGATGTCAATATTGTAGGGAAACTATAAATGCTTATACACCCTACAATTAAACAGTGACATATAGAAGAATATGTACTAGCTCTAAACTGTGTATAGTGATAAGTCATTCAGATGATCCATTGCTTGAAGAAAGGCTTTCAGAGCCATGGCCTGAAGCTCAGAGACTCTATTCAAATGCCAGGGCATGACTGTTTCTTGGGTCTGTCAGGTAATGTTTCTCACAGAAGTACAAAGAGAACAAGGATTCTCAGTCGAAACCCTTCTGTTGAGTTGTGAAAGGTGTTTAGAAATTAAAGACTGTCCTTGTTTATTTTTAGGAAAAAAATATATATTTTCTTTGTCATGACTCTTAAATATATTTCCATAGGCATTTTGTACAATAGATAGAAGGACCGTCATAAACCGTTTTTTTTCAGCAACTGAAAGCATCCAAAAATTCAGTAAAAGTAAGGGAATGCTATTCCCAGACTCATATGTGTAGTGTTAGGACTCCTGTAAGTTGCAGATGGAGATAATAGAAGCAAAGCATTGTTAAAGGAAATGACCCACAGAACACCTACCTTGCAATGGCCACAGCTCCTTTCTATCTGAGTGTAGTTCTTGGGTGACATTTATGGAATTTATGTGACACGTTTGGATGACAGAACACTGAGAAATTTTAAAAAACACAAACAACCTAACAACATGATATATAGTAAAACACTCTATCCCTAGCTTAAATATAATTCTCTATGAAATCTCATGCCTTAATGCCTACAAATGTACTTGTTACATGTTATCTCCATACGGATGACTATTCTGGGCATTTCAAAATTGCTAAAATTTGTTTTTAGCAACTAGAGGCAGCTTAATATCACAAAATTTATTATACGAAAACATGATGAACTAAGAAAACCAACAAAGCTGAGTTTTGTGTGGTGAGTGTGTAGCAAACAAGTCAAGAGGCTCATAGAACTTTTCAATTTTGCAGATGCCAAAATTAATTTAGTTAGCTCTTTGAGTTGCATTTTTAAATTTAACCACACCCTTATATGATGAATTTATATCATATATAATTCTATATTCTATATATGAACACTACATCAGGTTGTCCTTTTTGCCAAGGCCTTCCCTGACACTGGATGCCAACTAGAAATTTCATTAGTGTTACTAAGAATCATCAATTTGGAAGTACCCCAAATTAGTCCACTAAGATGCATTTATTGCTGTACCTGAATGTAATATTTATTAGCGCTAGCATATGTAATACTTATTATACAAGAAATGGAACAACAGTGACCATGAAGTCATTAGATTGCATTAAAAATAGAAATGAGCTTAAACTGAAAGATCTGGCATTTAACAACTTAAATATTAGTAATGTCTAATTTCCAGACTTTGGTTTCACTTTTTTATAAGTGGTTATTTTAACAAGAGTTTGTAATATTTTCTGATTCAAAGAATTGACCGTGTTTTACACCATAGAGGTGGTCTGAAAAACAGGTAGAAATAATGACAACAATATTTATGTCACAGTATTTGAACATTAGCTTGAAGTAGATCTATTCTTATGGTTGTCACTGAGGTCTTGTCCTACTAGAAAGGTCATGTCTGTGTTGTGACCTATTCGTTGTTACCTTTCGGCCTCCACAAGATTCGGAGCTGTTTGCCTAAGGCTTCAGACTGGTGAAATAACCTGGTAGCAGCTTACATTATGCTGATAGGTCCCAGTGAAAGTTCTGTCCTGGATCCCATATTTGTGAAGCACTCTGGTAAAACCATAAATTTAAATTATTGCTACATGTTTTATGGAATTCCAAGAAAATGTCAAATGTAGATATACTAGATAATATTATATTTAACTTAGAGCTGAGTTGTTTATCAGTGAGGGTGTTGTCTGGGGATGCCCCAGACCTACGTGCTATTTTGAGGTCTGCAGGGGAAAAATTTCAGTCTCTGGGTACAGTCACATTGCCACAGCCTGGTCATCTGGCCTTCTGCTTTTGCAAAGTTGAGGCAGGACTGTATAAGAGAAAAAAATTGCATCAATCTACTAATATTTTCCTTAATTCTTTGTAACTTTTCTCTACGAGTGTTTGTTCAGAGTTGGTTTGGTACCCTTGTTAGATCAAGGTCATTTAATACAAGGCTGAGAGCAGAATATGTTTTTTCCTTAATTAAATATTTAATACTATCATCTGTGACTATAGTATAACTCCTGTTGTGTCTTTTTTTTAGTCTACCTCAGAAATTGTATCTTCACTTTGGCTCAGTGCAAATTGCAGTCATTTTCTACTGCTGTTGAAATAGTTGTATAACTAAAACCAAATGTCCACCTATTTCTTCAAAGCTCCTTTTTATAGAGAAGCTTTAGGTTCAGAGTCAGACTGCTGAAGAATAAAGAGGATGTTCTCTTTAATGGCAACCAGGTAATTGTTCTTTAGTGGCTTTCCTCAAATGGGAATAGAACCCATTCACAGATTAAAATGAAAAATGTGTTTCTTGTTTTGCAGGTATGGAGGAATGTTTATGATCAACATGAGTTATGAAATATGGGAAGTACACAATTTTTCAAGGAAATTTTCAAGACAAAAGGATTTAATAACATGTATGTTCTGTTCTCCAAAAAGCATATAAAATGCCTCAGAATACTATTTTCTTTCTGCTTTAGACAGTAATTGTGGCATAAAATCTATTTTATGTTTTAAATTCTTGCAATTACTTTGAATATTTTTACCGTTTTCTACCATTTCATTTTCTATTCCTTTTCCCTAGAAATCAATCTTTATTTACCTTTATTTTGAAGTATAAAATATAAATTAACATTTACAGGGTTTTTTTTCAAAGTAAAATAGGTTTTGCTTTTTTGTCATTTATGATCATATCCCCCTAAAATTTGATTAATGCAAAGATTCAAAAATAAAGATTAGAAATAAAGATAATAATAAAGACTTAAAATGAAGACTTATTATCCAAGCTACAAAATAATGACTGTACAGGGAAAAAGAGGAAAAAAAGAAGACTACCGTTTTCAGAATGTAAAAAGTCAGTGATTATTCTGTGCAGAGGCCTGCCCATATGTCAATGGGAGGGCAATGAGGGCTTTGTGTAAGAAGTGAACCTGCATCTTCTTGAGAGTTTAGAATACTGGTTGTCCAACTCAAACAAACAATTTGTATAAACAGGATTTTTGGTTTATAGATGATTTTGTAAAACCATAATCTGTTCTTTCTAAGAAAAGCAGTGACTTTAGAAAGCTGATGGGAAAATGTTAATTTCTAATGTTCAATGTAGATGAAAAAAATTTGTCATAAGAAATGATTAATGTGTTCAGAATTTTCTCTGCAGGATGTATGCTGTTTTAAATGAAAGAAGTCAGACCTGTCAAGAACCTGTCTCTATGGATTACACACAAAGAAGGTTTCCTCCCTAATGCAACACCGAATTACTATAAATTGCCCCTGAGTTGATGGTGGCTTCAAGCTATTATAAAACATTTAAAAACTATGATCCACACATTCAGTGGGCTTATTGCACACAGTATGAATAGGTGTCTTACAAACAAAGAGAAAATAAAGTGGTGAGATTGGCAGAAATTATCAAAGCATCCCAGAACATGCTGAGTTGGAAGGGATGCACAAGACCATCAAGTCCAGCTTCTGGCCCTGCACAGCACTATCCCCAAGAGTCACACCATGTGCCCAAGAGGGCTGTCCAACACTTCTCAAGCTCTGTCAGGTTTGGTGCTGTGAAGACTTCCCTGGGGAGCTGATGCAGTACCCAACCACCCTCTGGGTGAAGAACCTTTTCCTAATATCCAACCTAAACCTCCACTGACACAACTTCAGGCCATTCCCTTGGGTCCTGTCACTGCCACCACAGAGAAAAAATCAGTGCCTGCTCCTCCTCTTTTCCTCATCAGGAAGCTGTAACTGCAATGAGGTCTCTGCTCAGTCTCCTCCAGGCTGAACAGACCAAGTGACCTCAGCCATTCCTCACACGGCTTCTCCTCAAAGCCCTGCACCATCCTCGTAGCCACACGATGGAGGCAGAAATGGGTGTGTGCAGCCCAAGGAGAGCTGCTGTGCCATCGAGAGCAGGACCCCACTGGTGTCACAGGTAACAGAAGATTTCACTTTGATATCAGGGAACCAGAATGACCTAGTGTCTCCTGCTTCCCACCAGTAGCCCTAGTAAACACCACCAGGTAAAACACAGTGGGAGCCTTGCTTGTACTCCCAGCTCTGAAGAAATCAGTCCTAAAAAATTCCCTGGGTTGAACAGCACCATTGAGCTTTCGCCACCTCATGACAGCTTGTATGAGCCTCCAGATATAGTATCTGATGATGAAAAGGAGTATGAGAAGAAGGGGAAAGGAAAATTTAAGAAGAAAGAAAAAAGAATGTAAGATTACACTGCATTTCAAGAGAGCAGTTTCAGTGATGAAGCTGAAAGCCCTTCAAAGTTGAAGCAGTCCAAGGGAATACATGTCCCCCAGAAACCCAGGTTTTAAAAAAAACCCAGAAAATTAATTTAAAATAAAAGAGAAATCCAAAGATGAAATACACACTGAAGACAAACATAAGGAAGACAAACATAAAGAGAAGTCATAAGATGTAACTGCAGCAGACATTGTAAATCAGTGAGTAAAAAAGCAAGCAAGGAGCAAAAAGTCAAGCCATTGCCAAGTAAAGACAAGAAAGAAACTCCATTTTGATCAGGCTCCTTGGCTTTGCATAAAATCAACCAAACTGTGAAAATTACTGTAATTGGAATCAAACTGCACAAATGATTGCTGACTGTGTACACTCTGTAATGAAACCTTTCTTGTAAGCCTGCAGACTTTAACACTTTTGTCTTCTATACATCAGATTCAGGTGACTTAGGAGAGGCCAGAAGACTTCTCCGGTGACTTTCAGATTATTTCAAGACAGATTTTCTCCAGGTGATTTAAAATAATTCAGTAGCCATCTTATTTCCAAACAAATTAATTATTTACGTTATGATACTTGCCTTGCTGGGAGTTTGTAAAAGGGGTTTTAAGTTATGTCAAAAAGCACTTGAATTTTAGAACCCGTTTGATGCTGAATTTTTTTCCTTCCAGACTCTGACTATGACTAATTTCCTGGTGGACCCACTTTCTTAATTTCCAAAGCATGGTTTCTATCATAGTTTCACTGTAAACTTCTGCTGGTTGGTGTTGTTTACTGAATGTATTAATCAGCTCTACAGGGTGCAAATTACCTTACAGTCATCATTCAACACAAAACAAAATCGTCCGCTCTGTACATGTTTTCCTCAGAAAATACACCTTAAGCCAAGGCAATGTAGGAGGAAAGAGATAAAAAGGAGATTGTGTATCAGGCACTCTTTGTGGAAGGGCAGCTTGACTTCTAGTAGATTCTGTGGGCTGTTCTTTGTACAGCAACATACAGACCTTTCATTAATTACTTTTACACATGCTGTATACAGCTTAATTTTTGTAATTGCACGTAATTGTAACCTTTTGTGTTGTATTTGGTGTAAGGGCAAAAATAATTTCTTTCCATCTCTAGATGGTTTACCCTCTGATTCCCTTTTCAGTGAGGAAGACTTAAGGAAAAAAAAAATAGCAAAACATCAGGCTTATATGGTGAAGGTACTTTAAATGTGTATTAACCTGACACCAATAATCACATTTGATGATCAAGGTTGATACCTGATCTCATTTACTGAGAAGTTGTCATCAAATTTCATCAGAATACCGATCAGGCTTATAACATTTGCAGCCTTCCAAGCAGAAGACAGTACCCAGGAGACCATTTGTTAAAGTGACTCTCATGTGCTGGGAAATCTCAACCTGCCTCTCCACTTGCACACATTTCACAACTGCAGAGGCCTCCAGAAAGCAGGGTTTATGAGAGGAAATATCAACCTATTTTAAGTAAATTGAGACAATGAAAATAAACAGATGTTTTTGGAGATAATCTCTGCAGTTTCCTGCCATGTCCAACACACTCTGGAGGAAGCAAATGGTAGCAAATGAATTATGCAGGTAGCTGAGAAGGGTAGCATGTTTTTATAACTCGATATAGACTTCTGTGAGATTATTCTATGATCACTGGAAGCAAATGAAAAGAGTTGCTATAAGAAGCAGTGGTCTGAAACCAGACAATTGTTTGTTTAGGTACTAAAAAATAATAGACATTCAGATGTAACATTGCTACAGAGGTTGATTGTTATAGTCTGAGTATCATCTTAAATTAGAAAATATGAAAGACTGAGAATTGTATTCAGATGAAAATGTTATTCAGCTTAAGAGGTACACATATCTATGACACGCCTGGAATAAGTACATATACTTTTAAATTATTACAATTTTCCATCAATCAGTCATATGTCCTATTTCTTCTATATTTTCCTCTCTAAGTATCACACAGATAGGAATGCCTTCAGACATCCTGGGATTTGGGGGTGTGTGGGAAGGAGGAAGCTGACATTAAAAAACAAAATCAGAGCACCCCATGCCAAAAATTGCAGTTCCAAGTAAAGGTAGCATATGGTATGCATGAATTATTCTAAGTGAAGTCCCTGCTTGTTTCTGCAGCTGTAGGATGCCCTGCATGACAACTTGGAGGGTAAAGCCTAAATGATTACCTGGTTTTGGCAACAAGCAGGAGACCTTTCTGAGTCTAGATAACACACACATTTAAATAAGTTAATTAAATTCCTTGGGGCTTTTTATAGAAAGACAAGTAGGCAGCACCTGAACACTGTAAAGTCAGAAAGTGGATATAACACAGCAAAAACACTATAAGGCTGTCATGAGAAATCTGGGAAAATCCTATTCTGATTTTATTGTACTGAAGGGACGAAGACTAGAAACACAGTCTGGGAAATTACATCGCCTAGGTAATCATAGACTTAAGTAATTTGTTTTAATAAGTCTAATTATAAGGATCTCTAGATCTATTGTTGTATCCTTGGTAGCTGAGTGACATCAGTTTAAAACATGGGTACCACTCAGAAGAGCACTTAAAATGTGTTTAAACACACAAACCCTTTAATTGTAATCAGTGGAATTACTGAATGCTTGCTGTCAGGCAGATGTTCAAGTCCCATGTTGAATCAGTTTTCTCATTGCTTTTCAGTAGATTGCACAGACCTGCATTGTAAAAAGAAAATTCAACAAAACCCCACTGCACTGTTGAGTTAAAACACAATGGAAGTTTCAGTTGCTAGCGACATGACTTAATATCTAAAAACAGAATACCATGGGACTGTTAGTGCTTGCAATTAATTCCTTAGCAACTCAGTATAAAACTTGACAGTTTATTCAGATGACAGGAAACACAGCTTAGTAATTGATTATAAGGAAAAGAAGACATACATATTCAGTTTTTTGGATTAACCTTAGTTATGAAGCCTGAACAATTTACAAAGAAAATGGAGGTAGACAAATGAAAACCTACAATCATAAAATTGCAGAATCATTTAGTTTGGAAAGGACACAATATCACTGAGTCCAATCATATACCTAACAATGCCATCCAATGCAATCCACCACTAAATCGTGTCCCTAAGCACAGGTCTTTTAAATACCACTTCCTGGTCAGCGTCAACTCTTTTAATAATTTAAAAGTGTTAAATAGGAAGCAGAGCTCTAAAACTGAGGAAAGCGCCTCAAAATAAAGAGGGACAATTTGTCAAGAAACGCTGTCAAAATAGCTTTCTCTTCAATACAAATCCTAAAGACATCTAATGAGCCCAGGAAGCTAAGACAACTGTTCTGAATCGACATTACTTTGAATCTAACAACCTCAACACAGTGAAGAAAAATCTTCTCCTTAAGTACAGCTCACAGCCTTCCATGTCAATGCACTGTGCAGCAAAATTTCAGTATTCCCTTGGTCTATCTGTCGCATGTTTAGCACTGTGAGATTGTCAGCAGGTTAACTGATAGCAATGATGACTATCAAGTCACAGGTTAACTATGTGTAGCCTGAGAACCTGAAATTCTGTTTTCCAGGATTTCTGTATAGAGTACCTCAAGATGGAAATGAGGCAGAAGCAGTAAGAACATTACCTGTAAAACAAAATAGTATCCTTACTTGGTACTCATATGTTAATCTACTGTTTAATACATCTTCCCGTCGGTTTCATGTGCCTATCCAACAAATCTCCATATGGTTATTTCCTGTTCCACAGTGGCTGGTGAGTAGAGAATCTACTGGATAGCAACACTTCCTCTCAGCTCAAGACAAAGAAAGGAGGAAAAAGCTTCAGGAAACACTTCCAGTCACTATGCAAGGATTTCCTGTCTGCTAGCAAAAAGCAAAACAGAGAGAAGGAATAGGTGACACCAAAGAAGCAAAAAGTGAGAATGAATCTGCTGGTTTTCTGAGTTTTTGTACTCTCACCATTCCACTGAAAGCAGAGTATTATCTACTACAAGCTGCTACTGTTGCTTCATAAATCCAGCTCACACTGGTAAAATATCTACCGTGGTGTATATGGTAGAAAAATCAAACCACTTAGAAAGATATCCACTTAGTTTTCAATGAGGTCTACTCTAGTGGTCGCTGCAACTGTATAATTTTTAACTTCTTCAAAGAAAAAACCATGATGACAGAGGTTCAGGTCTGAATAACAGAAAAAAACTGTTATAAAGAATGTAGGCAATCAAGAAAATTATTTCTGAAATAATATTCTGAAATCCTCAGATTCTTAAAGTCCCGATTGAAAACATGAGTTGCCCTGGTCTAATCTGTACTCCCAGGTGTTTTTATTTCCAATATGTGAATGGTAGCAAGTAATGCAACACCTTCATGTATAAATAACAACGAGTAATTGCTGGATTGTTCTGTGACATACAGAAATCAAGTCTAAGACTAAGAAGTGATATAGAAAAACAGTAGAGATGTGCTATCTGTATGTCAAAATATTTAGCAACAGAGAGGAAGTGGAAACAAAGTGAATGAATAAGCAACTTTTACCAAATGATCAGTGATCAAATGTGGTTGCTTTTCAAATATGTTGTGATGGTACAAATTTTATTGCACAAAGTTTCTTCTTATGAGTAATACCAAGTCTGAGTCTGATAGCACTGTGAGAAATGGGCTAGACCCTGTCTGGGGACCACAGGAATATCCAAGACTCAAGAAAATTTATTTTCTCAAAGATGCTTCTGGGTCCTGATGGGAGACAGTTAATTTCCAAGAAAAACATTTTCACCAAGTAACTTCATAAAGGATCAAGCTGCTTGTCTCATGGAAGTCACCAGACAGAATTAGCCCAGCCATTTAGAGTTTGTGTGCAAATTGTTTTAGAAAAACATTAAAAGTTATCTCTAACAAAAGAAAATGGAAATGAAAGAGCTGGAAAGCTATGGCTTCTTCTCCTGTTTCATGAGCTACTTATGTTTACCCTTCTTTTCATTACTTCACTCCTTTCAGACGTCTCTGTTTTCCACTTGTTACATGTAGTTGTTTAGGAATAGGTCTCCAGTAGCCAAGTGTGGTCAGAGAACCTTCTATTCCACCTGTATTGAGGCTGGCCAGGTTGAAGCCAGCTCCTGTTCAGGGGCTGTGTAGCTACAGCAGTGACCAAATATTTGCTGATACATGTGACTGAGACAATCCCTCCCTCTCCAAAAGCCAGCTGAGCTACCCAGTTTCCAAACAGGGCTGGCCATACCCATCTAGAGCAGGAATGGCAGCAGCTAAAATGTTCTCTCACACATGCCCATAGGTGGGTCCTCTGCTTTTCTTCCTGGGCCAGCTCTGATAAACTCTGATACTGTTCACCTCTAATACTGTTCTGTAGGGATTTGCTTTGGGCAGCCCTATTGTCTTCATAAACCTGCCTTCTAATGATAGAAATTAGTGTGGGTTTGAGCCATGGACAGATTATTTTTGTCTTAAGCCTCTCTTATACCTAAGGAAGAGAACCACACTCAGAGGGCCTATCGAATCCATATTATGCTATTTCACCCATAGGCAAAATATCTTTTAAAAGAGGAAGAATAGGACCAAAGTAAAAGGAAGACTTTGCATAACACGTCTCAGCTACTTACCTCGGTTCAGTGCTGTTTCAGGATGAAATTAATTTTACATGTCCATAGGAACATTTGACTTCAAGACCAATACAAAAAAAAATGCCTGACCTCATGCAAAGGCTATTTATCTTCTAATCATCTCCCTACTTTCCCTCTAGCCCTTAGTATTTTAAAATTTTTCTTGTACTTGGAAGAATGCCTGCACCAATCAAGATGATTGGCCTGCGGACAGTATTTCCACTGCTCCTTGGGGAAGGAATTCGATCAGCACTCTCTGGCTGTAGACATCCAGTTGCTACCTCTGCTGTTCTCAGCTGTTGTCATGATCTGCCTAATGAAATCAAAACAATTTTTATGTGAGAAAGCCTTGCAGTTAGACAGAGATTTAACATACCCTTAGCAATGTCTCCAAATTAAATTTTCACATCATAACTCTTTAGCCCCAGACCACTCCTGAGTAAATGTACTGGGCCAAATTAAATTTCTGAATGCAGTGCTCAGAAATTTCATTTTAGTATCATAAATATTAATTCTTTTATTCCTCATGCCAAGCCTAAGACACCACAGCTGAAAGTATGTTTCTGCTTATCAATTACCTATAACAGAAATTCTGTGAAAATGCAAGAGAAAAGGTACAGTGAAGCACCTAGTTGTACAAAAAGTCCTCTTTATAACAGAAGAGAATGGGGTGCACAAGAAGTAAAAATTTATTTCTGAAGTGAAATGATGTCAAGAAATGATGCCATGTGCTTAGAGAAGTCACATGGCAAAGAGCAAGCAGTTCTGTAATCAGAGCACATGCTCTTAGCAGCCCATAATGATGATAAACTGATGACAAAAACAGCCAGAAAACCCAGCCACAGCTCTGTGGACCACTTTTAAGAATAGAACATGATGCAACGAAGATTGAAACTTGCAGCACAATACAGTAGAAATTGTCCATTGACAAAAATGAAAAAAGTCTAGGGGAAAGATTTAATATTTCAAATGAAAACTAGATGTCACATTTGGGAAAAAATTTCTTAGAAAAAGGAAAGGAGCTGAAATGAAACAAGAGTTTCTAGTATGGTAATGTAAAGGCGTGCATGGATGTTGGGAGAAAGAATAAAATTTGAAGGGTAGAAAAGTCTGGAATAACACAGAATGTTAGTCCATATCGCTGGAATGAAAGCTCTTGTTACAGCAACTATGTAACAATTTCCTGTAATAAAGGTATGTACTAACATGCAGTTTGTCCTTGTCTCCTTAGCCAATCACTCCTCCCCTGTCATCAGCCTCCCACCAAAGTTTAAACAAGAGGAAGTACAGTAAAGGGAAGGAAATTAAGAAAGAAGTATTGGTAATGTGTCCCTACAAACACCTGTGTGGCAGGTTCTGTCACTTTTCATTCATGGTCGAGGACTGAAATCAAAACCACTGAAAATCAGAAGGACTGGTTGATGATTTTCAGGTTTGTCTTCTCCTACTGAAACAAATCTATTAACAAACATTGACAAGCATTTCAATTTGCCTACTTATGCAGTAAGGACTGTTAAATTTGTTTATGGGGTGCCTCACATGTCACAAACTTCTGAGTTCACTTTCAGGATATATCAGGATTCGTATTATCTGGGAAAAGTGAGCTAATTGCTGTAGCTGAAGTATAACCTGTGCTTCAGCCCTCATCTACTATCTGAAAACTCTTTCAAGGAAGAAAAAAGAAAATTAAAAAAGAGCAAGTTTTGGGCTGCTATTTCCCTTCTGCAAATAAGCTTAAGTCTGTTGTTCTGACTCTAAAGTCATTCTGTAAAAGTTCCCAGTTTTACTAACATCCACTTCTAAAGATAGAAATATTGCCTTTACAGCTTTTGAAAACTAGTGCTTTTCTGATGTCACTCCTTAGCAGTATTGAATATGGAACAGAATATTAGAATATACAGGTTGGTTTTGGTGGGGGTGCAAGACTCAGTTTCCTACACAATACTAAAAGTAATGAGAATGCACATTTGTGAATTTCAATGCATACTCCTCTGCAAAATGCTTACAGATATGCCCATTAATACACAATTAGAATTCTTGTAGCAAGAGCACAAGGTCTAACAACATTAAATTTGATATGTAAAATTACAGGGAAGTGAGCACAGTAACAAAATAAGTACAAAGATTTTTTTCATTCAGCACAAAAGAATTTCTACCTACATTACCCTAAGGAAACATTTTTTACTTTAACAGCATGGGCTCTTCTATTTTATTTTGGGTGCATGTAATCAGCCTTCAGAATTTCCTTGGCAGTACTTTTGTCCAAGAGCTTTATTTCTTCACTTAGACTTTTCAAACTCAAACCAAGTTTTTTACAACTTTTTTTTTTTCTGTGAATGCTCATATTCTTAAAAAAATACTTAGTTCTAAGACATTCACATCCACATATTATCATGTTTTAGGATATGCTGACATAGAGCAGCAGTGCTATTTATCCTAATTTCTACAATGTCTCATGTTCAGTTGTTGTTTTTTAAGTCACTGTTTAGATATTATCTGAAGCAAAACAGCTCACCATCAGACTGATGTATACAAAATCAACCAGAGAGAAAGTGGAGAAAACAGTAATTTAAACACATTCAGCACAATTCTACATTCTATTAAAATATTCTGTAGCAAACTACTTCTATGTGCATAGAGGTTTTATTCCATCATAAACCTCCATTTTTTTCTATTGTATCTTTCTCAAGACAATCTCAGAACTGCAACTTTGTGAAATACAAAGACATATTGAAAATTTTCTTACTGTTTTCCATCTGGAATTCAGTCCCAGTTCAATACATGGGAAGGCACATGTGACACGTCACATTGCGTAGCCATTAATTGTGTTTTCACAGTAGCATTCTGTAGCTGGGATGTTGCCCTCTGCACAGTACACATATAACTCACCTTAATTTTAGTTATGTTAATTTACACATAGGCAGCTCAGGCTCTCTAAGAAGGGAATATACTTCCTATATACTATAAGCATATTTTGGTTTTCCTTCTTTCCTCTGTTATCACAATTTCACATTAGGCCCTTTCTAAATGCACACTTTCAGAACAATCCGAAAAGAGCAACTGTTTTTCTTCTGAAAGTACTTGCAATTAGAGGATGATAAACAATAACCCAGAGCAATTAGGTTTTTAGGAGGGGGAAAATAAAGCACTTTCTGTACCGTCATTCATCAGTCCACAAAAATCAATGTCATTTCCTGTTCATCTCTCATTATCTGTGGTTAGGGCCCTCACACTCAACATGCAAACTTTGCAGTGTTTGTAGTAATAGTGATTAGTCAACGTTTAGCACTTGAGCAGCACTTTTCACCTGTACATCTAAAAGTGTTGTAAAAAAAGATGTGGGAGCAAGCTTGTACAAGCTCAGGGCTAACACCAAGGGCAGGCAAAAATCAAGATCACTGCTTACTCTTGGGCAGCTCTCAGTCTGTCATTATGCCTATACCACCAGATTAAAGAGAGACAAGGCCTGCTCAGTGGTGCTGAAACGAGTCTCAAGTGGTGCTAAAGCCAGTGTTGATGCTGCCTTAGCACTTGCCACTCCTGGAAGCGATACATCTGTGATGGGCCCCACCTTAATGGTTTAAAACAGAGCCAGGGGTCAATTAACAATGAAATTTTGTGGATAATCACAGCACCACTGTTGCATCAGATTGCTTGGACTTCTTCTTTACTGTTGTTGATGAATTCTTCTCTTCTCATGCTTTTCAGTTGACATAGCAGCTCCTACTGATAATCTGCAAGCCTGCTTGTCCCTACTGATAATCTCCAGACTCCAAACAACAAAGCCACTTACCCACTTATTGTAATTTATTGACAAGATAAAAGAGAAGTTTTCCTCACTTCCTAAGTGTCTTTCCAATCTAGAGATTCCTTTGTCTGGGAAAAACTCATCTCTACTGCTGTGTGGAAGAGAGCAACCCAATACTGGAAAAAATGGTCAAAAATTTCACCAAGGGAGAAGAAATAAAAATATTCCAAAAAGTTCAAGAATATTCAACATCTTAATGAAGTCACACTCTGCAATGTAGCAAAATGCAGATAATTCTGAGGTGTTCATATGAAAACACAGGATAAGAAGTTTTGTTGAATCTATCATAGCAATTATTTAGAAAAATCTGCTTTGTTAAATTTCAGGATCTCCTTCCAAATAGGTCATGAGCAACACGAGATGCAACTAGATGAATATATTGCTTGATCTGATTTGGTTTACTTTCTTAGTAAAGCAATTAGCTCCACCTCTAAATGCAGTAACAACCGTGAAATTATTTACTGACTTTCTCCTCTGTTCCACCAGGTTGTATATCATGTTTCTTTCTGTTTACCAGAAAATGATAACACTGTTGTTTTTTATATTAAGCTTCATTTTTCTTGCTGAGTTCACAGTAAGCAAACTATCAATAGTAAATTCTCCTGTTCTGCTAAAGGCGGGTGATTTTCTGATACCCTATAGCTCAGCTCTCATAGCAAGAAGCCTTTCTTTCTTAGACTTGTAAATTAGTCAATCAGATTCAGGCATGGAGCAAAGCCAAAGGGAGCCCCAAAGGAGGATTACGGTCACTGATTGTGGCTGTTGTGAAACAGGTCAAATCTCCATTAGTGGTATACACTTTGTAGGATACTGTGTGGTATTACACTTCATTAAGTCTGTCTGCTATTAGATTATATCTACTCATAATGCACTTCCAAGGCATTTCAGAAGCCATAGTGGGTAGCTCCCTTCCATAACAGGATAGATTCTGAAGCCTGACTGAAATGGTCTTTATTTGGGAGATATATATAAGTACATACACACACACACACACACACACACACACACATATATATAGATATATAGATAATTTATAATAGTGCTATATATAACATAATTCAAGCACACAAATAGTTGAAGATGTTCCAGAAATTTATGAAGCCTGATACCTGTTCACTGTGTAGCGTAGTGACAGAAGGTCTTTAAAACTGACTTTGACTTACTTGGAGCCTTTAACATCCCACCTATCTTTCAACAGAGAGTAGACAGGTTGTAAGCAATAGAAAAAGAGGAAAACTCAACCACCATGCCGTCATTATGTTAGTTTGTTAATCACCTGTCTGGACAGTGGCAAGGCCTTGGTTTCTCAGAAAGCCTAGAAAACACAAAGATACAGAGGAAGTCAACACCTTTTCTTGCTCAGACACTGAGCGCTCAGGTGGAGCACAGACACCAGCATCGCGTGGTGGTTGTCTGCAGCACAAGATATGCAACGCTGGGAAAGCACAGCTCATGCACAAGGAAGGTAATTCAGGGCTTGCTTTTTGTGTTCCCTGGCTTGGGGTTTCGTAAGAAATTTTTTGTTCTTGTCTTCGTTAAGGGAGAAATAAATCACCATTTGATACTGTAAGTCCATTTTGACATCTCTGCATATGCTAACAGTTTCAGACATTGTGTAGGGGAGATAGTGGGTGACACGTACAGAACTGCCAGCTTTGTGGCCTAAAAAACCTTTCACATTCCACAAGGAGACATGACTGTTTAATATTCTGCCCAGTTCTTAGACTGCTGCTAGCTACAGGCAGTCGCTATTAACTGTTTCACACATAGAAGAAAGTAATTTAGATTACAAAGACTTTTGGCATTGCTACCGTTGGCACCAAGTAATTACAGAGTTTCTTTATTTCCCTTTTTCTTTTCTAGAAATGAAAGAGAGATGAACATTTATAAAAATGCATGTTCCTGCTGAGCTGCTCCTGAAAGCAACAGGGGAAGAAGAGCAAGATTTAATGATTATTAGTATGAATTGGTATTCTTTAGTGCATAAAGGAATCAGTAAAAAAGTCATTCCACAATTTCCAAAGTACTTTGCATAAAGATGACTACTTCTTTAGTAACAGAAAACATGTAATAGGTAAACTTTGAAAGATTTGCCCATTACTAAACGCACTCAAATTCAAACTCATTACTCTTGAGAACAAATTATTTTTTCTGTATCATTACCTTCAGCTTTCCAATACTTCACTGTGTGGTCCTACAAGTTTATTTGTTCTGTTGACACTCATTGACCATTAAATCCAGCTGGTTTGAGATTTCTTTTTCAGACAAGGGGCCTTGAAAATGTATGTAAGTGTTCTTATTTTGAAGGAGGTTCCAACCTGGAAAACTTTATTATTATTTTGGTTGGGTTTTTCCTTGTCTGTCTTTTTGTTTGTTTGTTGTCTTTGCCATTTTTTGTTGTTGTTTTGGGTTTTGGTTGTGTTTTTGTAACCTGCCTTCATTTACTAGCATAGTGGCATTCATTTTGATTTTTCTAATTATCCAGTTGGGCACGCTTACCTGCTTTCTGTAGAATTATCTAGTGAAAAGAAACAGCTGCATTTTAGGAATCAATGAAAGGGAAAATGCAAAAATCAGGTAAAACAATTAAATGTTCAGATCTCATGAGTCTACAAAACAATGAGAGAGATCTTAACAGAAAGTGGGTTTCGACACTTTTGGGATTTCAAACATAATTAGATGATTTATGCTTCACCTGAACTCTAAAAGCAAATTAAACTTTGTTCCTTTTTAATTTTTTACTAGATATTTCATGTCTTGGTCAGAAAGATATTCTTAGTATTTGATAATTTGGTAGCATCAGTTTTGGTGGAATAGTGTCCAGGCAGTCCCTGAAACTGTGCACACAGTTGTAACAAAGAGTAGAATTATTACAGAGTTCTTTAAATCAGTATGAAATAAAGGTAAATATCTTCTATCAGTTGTTAGGCAAATGTCTATCAAGAACCAACTCGGAAACTGATATATGACAGAAACTGATATAACACAAGCAAAAGGAGTTGTAACACAACCAAAGCAGTTGATACTTCTTCAAGATCTGCAGTCCATTATATAAAATTTTGTATTCTATCAAACATTTTCAAAACATTAAAATAAATGTGCTTAAGCAACCAAATATTTAAATAATTCTTCGGGTTTATTTAAAGTAAAAACTCCCTTAATTCTTTTTTATCCCTGTGACTGGTTAGTGTGTCTGCTGCCTATGTGAATCTTGTCTTATGCCATTACAGTGTATGTATAATATCCATATTAAATCTAATTAAAGAGATGCCTTGATGAGCCATGACCCTGGGCTTGTTCCACAAGCAAAAGCACATTTTTAACCTCGAACAAAAGATTAAATATAATAGAACTATCAAAGTGACAACTCTTATTTCAGTGTTTAATTGCATTTTTAATTGATCCACTCTTCAGGTATAAGCACGTTTTGTAATTTGCTTTTTCAGAGTGAAAGAAATTATGCTATATAGAACACAATTATTCTCACCTTTTTAATTCTTGTATTCCATTTCCACAAATTCCCAAAATCCTCTTGTCCTTTTGACATTAACTTTCTGGTAGAAAACCCTGACCTAAATGATCAATGCAATGACACAAGGAACATTTTAAAGAACCCCAAAATACATCATAGAATGGCCTGTGTTGAAAGGGACC
This sequence comes from Acanthornis magna, assembly GCA_036785705.1. Classification (NCBI taxonomy): domain Eukaryota; kingdom Metazoa; phylum Chordata; class Aves; order Passeriformes; family Acanthizidae; genus Acanthornis; species Acanthornis magna. Next base: position 831,235 of record JAWUZG010000107.1, on the reverse strand, counting down.
TTAAAGATCATTTAGTCCAACCCTTCTGCTGTGGACAGGGACACTTTTCACTAGACCAGGTTGCTCAGAGCTCCATCCAACCCAGCCTTAAACACTTCCAGTGATGGGACATCCACAACTCCTCTGGGAAACCTGCTGCAGTACCCTACCACCCTCACAGTAGAGAATTTTCCCCCACTATCTAATTTAAATGTATTGTCTTTCAGTTTGAAACCATTCCCCCTCACTACATGCTCTGGTAAAAAATCTCACAACATGCTCCTGTAAAAAAACCATCTCCAGCTGTCTTTTAGGCTCCGTCCAGGTACATCCCTTGCAGATTCTTCCTACTAAATGCAGTTGATGAGCGTAAGCATAATATGTGACATAAAGCCAATAGCTGCTATTTGTATAAAGTATATTAGAAATGTGTATTAGAAAGCAAATGGGGAAAACAGTTCAGCAAGAAGACTATAGATAACTCTGGCATCTAGGAGCTCTGCAATTAGAGTCAGGCTAAGGTTCCCATTTAACTGAGCTTTTGTGACCAGGTACACTGAATGCAGTCAGTAACTTGTTGTGTAAAAGACATGAAACTTGCCTCTGAGGACAGCTGGCATATCCCTTCTACACAGCTCACCTAATCAAAGGGAAAAAGTGGAAGTGTCCTTGGAAATATGCAAAAACATTCGTAACTGTTCCTTTTCTGTCTTAAAATGATGCTCTGAATCTTCCAAAGTCATCTTAGCCCTTGCTACATCTAAATAGCTCTAAGAACTTTGCATAGAATTACAGAATCAGAGAATCACAGACTGGACTGGGTAGGAAGGGACGTTTAAAAGTTGTGTAGCCCAACCCCCCTGGAGTGACATCTTCAAGTAGATCAGGTTACTCAGAGCCCCATCCAACCTGACTGGGAATGTTGCTAGGGATGGGGCATCTCCCAGCTCTCTGAGTGTTTCAGCACCCTCCTCGTAAACAGTTTCTTCCTTATGTCTAGTCTGAATCTTCCATCTTTTAATTTAAAACCGCTACCACTTTTCCTAATACTACAAGCCCTGATAAAATGTCTTTCCCATGAAAAGTGGTTAAAGGCAGCAGAAAGAGCTCCCCAGAACCTTCTCTTCTTCAGAACAACCTCATCTCTCTCAGCCTTTCCTCTCAGGAGAGGTGCCCCAGCCATCTGATCATTTTCATGGCTCTCTTCTGGACCTGCTCTGACAGGTCAACATCTTTCTTGTGTTGTGAGCCCCAGAGCTGGATGCAGTGCTCCAGGTGGGGTCTCATGAGAGTAGAGCAGAGAGGCAGAATCACCTCCATGACCCTGCTGCCCACCCTGCATTTGATGCAGCCCAGGATGCTGTTGGCTTTCTGAGCTGTGTGCGCACTTTGCTGGCTCATACCTAGGCAATGAGACCATCCCTCCCTGAACATGTTGTGCAAACAAGAGTTACCCTTCTGCAGGCCTGCACGCCCTGCTGGGGAGGACCCACTGGCACCAATATCAAAGACATCAGCTGCACTGGGATTTTCTTCAGATTCTCTCTGCCATTAAAACCAGTTTGGGACAACTCTCCTTCCTGTGTCTCAGACACAGAGGGATTTGGATGGTTGGTACCATTCTCTTTCCTGCCTTGAGTCACCTGCCCGTAGGTTAAAAGTCCACTGCTGCTCATCTTTGTGAAAACTAATGCTCATTGTGGCAGTGTCAGCCTCACTGCTGCCACCCCACATGATTCTCTTTCTAGAGAATTCTCTCTAGAGAGCCCCAGCCAGCCTGCTGCACCAGCTGAGAGCCTATTCAACCACCAATTGGAAGAAGTTGGAAAAAGGGACTGGTAGAAGGCCAGATGTTACAAAGATCTGCAAATCTCCAAGCAATCCCTGTTATTTCAGCTCCCATTTGTATTACAGAAATGCATTTTTTTTAAGTAACAGTAACATATATCCTGCAAAACCAAGACAGGTTTTGCTGGCATCTGCATTAAAAAGTCTATCCAAGGTGCAACTCTAGCTTTAGCACAAGTACCAAGAAAATTAGCTCTAACACTACTACGAATTAACTACTAGCACTGCTACCAATTAACTACTAACACTAGCTGTTTTAAGCCCTTGGTTAGTTTTTCTGGAAGGTCTAGCACCCAAGGTAGTGGTTTGCTGGCAGGGTTATGGCTGCTGGATTCTGGGATCAGGAGCACAAGGAACAGAATGCGGCTGGGAAATTAAGAAATAACTGCTGGTGTCCACATTGACCTCTTGTCTCCAGCTCCTGTAACACCATGTCCACCTGAAATCTCCAGTCTCTCTCATTTGTAGCAGTTCAAGGCTTCCCATAGAGTGCATGTGTCTCCTGATGATCCCCGTTATTGTATCCATTATCTTCTGCTTGTCTGATCCTGGATATAGCAAGAAGGAAAGCACTGTGAAGCCATCACTGATCAGACATTGCCTTGGCTCGTTCTTCTAACTTCTAACCTCTGACTACCCACCACCAGCTGCTAGCTCCACCACGCAGAAGTTCTGAGAATAGAACTGACTCCCAGGAAGAAGGTTGAATGAAACACAATTCAACAAATGAACAGGATGATATGTAGTCTGTCGGGACAAAAGCTTACAAGAAAGATGACAGAGCTCAGTCCAAGTTATTCCATGGTGTCCTTTCGAATTTTGGCAAATTTTGACTGAGAAGAAAGTTTTGAAGTATGTGTTGATATAAGGGTCATTATGCTTATTGGAGAATAGTAGGGTGAATAAAAAATTGGGGAAAATTATGTAGATGGTTTTCCAGCACTTTAGGAACCAACAAAGGCATGTATAAAGGAAGGAAACTTCTTTGTCATGGATTGATATAAATCGGAGCCGTTTCTCATTTGAGATATAAAATTACTTCTGTTTAAGCAGTTCTTCATTCTTATGAACTACTTAATCCACTTTTTTGACATCCTTGTTTGTTTTATATCTTGTAGAAGTCTCATTTCCTCTTTTGTATGCCACAGTAATCTACCGAAAACAAATTAAACAGGAAATTACAAAAGGAGAAATAATATCCATACCCAGATTCCATTAGTTCTACTCCCACCACTTCTGTAACATCAAGACTGGCAAAGAATTAGAGAGGATTAATGATTTCTGCAGCTGCATCCCATTTAATAAGGAACAACTAAATGCAATACTGCAATATTACATTTACTGCTTTCTTAGTATATTCCTGAATTCCTTTCCCCGCTTTCTAGCCTAAAAACAGAGTTCAGCTTACATATATGAGCCAGTTGGTGGGGCAAGACACTCTTCTATCAGTTAATGTTCTCCCCCCTAAAGCAAATACTCCAAAACTCTTTGCAAGATGAGATCTCTTTTCTTAGGACTATCTACCACGATTGCAACATTGACCCTCCTACAAACAATACCTTGCAAAGTACTAGAAGAATAGTATTGACCAGTTAAATCTCTAGCTATTACATTCACATTAATGTGAATCTGTAAATGACCACATTGTTCTAAATCAAAATGTCTCCTCTGTTCAGCAGTGGCCATAGAAAAACAAAAAAGACCAAGTTTGATCTTTTGACATAGATTTTTACCTTTAAAATTGATTTTAGGCAAATGCCTCAGGGGTACAGATTAAGAATTTTGTAAAACTACTTTCTATTGGAATGCTTGGCTGGGAAAAATGGTATGTCAGACTGTCTTTAAACAGAAAGTAAGCCTTACAAGTGTTACTGTTGGTAGTCTAAGTTTTTTAAAGCACTGTAAAATGCTTTAACGCCATTTTAGAAATTGTTTCCAGTACCATAGTGTGCCCAATATTTACACAATATAAGAAGCCTTTATGAGTCAGATTTCTGGGAACAATCTATGCTGAGCATTCAAAACCCGTGTCATGAAAAATTTTCCACATATTTTCACAAAACATAGTTCATGAGCATCCAGTTGAAGCAGTATTTCTAAAACAAGTTAATTCTCTTCAGCACAGTTTAAAACAACTTATTTCCGGTGTTAGGTGCTTTCTATTAGGTATTTAAAGAAATACTGGAAATGCAAATTATTTGCTTTAAAGAACTCCTTCTTAAAGGTATATTTATCCATTCTTCTTGCTTTTGAAACTAAAAAAAAAAACCACAGGAAAAAAGTAATTTAGTTGGTGATACATACTTTTGATACATAATACATGCAATTAAGTCTTTGAAACCATAAGAAATAGAGCTTGTCAAACTCTAGTGTTAATTTTGTGCAAAAGTGATAACAGGACTTGGCAGGTAAGGGCTGATGAAATAGGCTCCAGATTTTGGATTTCATTATGGTTACAGTTTAAAATGGAAAAAGTAAATGAGGTACAGTTATTTAAAAATATTAAAGAAATCAAGGTAGATGTTAAAATTTATGCTTCTTACGTTTGTGGAATTTTTATATTTAGGGATTTCTGAACTAGACCTCAAGGACTGAGTTTGGGATCTGGGGAATGTAAGAAAACTACGGAAAAGAAAGTATTCATAGGTGCCAGTTGGGCTGAAGAATTCAAGGTTACAATCAATCTATTGCATAGGAGAAACTGAGTTTAATGCTTTAGTGCAAATGAGTTAGAAAGGAATTCCACAGTATTTGTGTCCATTAGACACTTTCATCCCCAGTGCAACTGTTACCTGAAAAACCTTGGCTGTCAGGAACCTAAAAAATTACAAAAATATGTTAAAAGCCAATAATGTTTTTTTCATGTCGCCTGATCTAATTAGTAACCTTGTTCAAGGTTATAAATTCACCTAATGTATCTTCAGAAGGGCTACGTCAGCTTGTACAATGTGTCTTAGCAAAGTATCGCTTTTGGACAAAATAAGAGTGTTTGGCATACTCCTTGACAGAGATCAGCGCTGGCATCAGTGTTTGTTTTCTATCCAGTACAGATGAAGGGAAGGGGCACTGCCTATCTTCGGCGTGCAGCCAAGTTAAGTTTTTGCATTCAGATAAATAAAGACTATATGTTTATATTTAAACATACATTTAAGCAACCTGGTTGGAGAATATAAAAAAAACCCCAGTTTTGGATTTGTGTAACCCTGATATTGACTCTCAGGATACCGGAAAAAAAAAAAAAAAAAAGTACAAGGGTCTTTGAGGAAAACATAAAGGCTGATGTCGTAAAGAACTTCTGACATAACAAGGAAAAAAGAGAGAAGCTTTCAGAATGCTATAGATGTATTACGTTTCCTTAGTTTACTATCATAAAATGGCATTAAGGCTTTACTTCTCAAGCTGCTTGGAAGGTTTTTTTATAACAACAATGAATTCTGTTACAATTAGAAGTTTATCTACTTCTTTCACACTTGTAGCACTTCAATTGATCTTCACAAAGATCCACCAAAACTGCACCTTGACAGCATTTTCCATGCTACCAGAATCCCTCATGTTGCCTATAAAGATTGTATTTCTTGTACTCTTCTCTGTGTGAAAAACTAATTAGTCTCAAAGGAAAATAGAATGGAAATTAACAAGAACTGGGCAATCTTACAGGAAATAGTATCCAACTAATCAATTTAATAGTATAAAACTGCCTTTAAAAAAAGCTGTGATTATAAAGAAGTCAGAACAGGCTGACAGATGCACAATACTACTCTAATATTTTTATTATTTGGCAAACATGTTGAGATGGACTAAGAGTCATTTTAATTTATGAATGTAACTGGCACCATAGAGATGGGCTTGTGATGGAAGTAATAACTAATTGTCTCTCAGGAATCAGGGGATTATATAAAGTCCAATTTAGTAATTAAATTTCTGAAATCTTAAACAAAACATGTAAAAACTTGCCTTTTAAAGAGAGGCAGATTATAAAATAAGTACGATCTTGTATAAGAAAACAAACCACTAGGACTGTATGCTATAATGCTAATTATCATATCTGTTAATACAATTTATTTCTAACAGGGAAAATGATAAGAAAGTAAGAGCTTTTGACACAACACATTTCATTAAGAAGCCACAGTAAGATAGGAGCATCATTGTTTGTAGCACTGCCAAAACACTGAGAAACACTTTCAGTCTCAATACAATTTATATTTTATGTGGGATATTTATAGTATTGTAAGTATTATATATGCTATTATAGTGTTTATAAGCAAAGAAACAGTAATCTGCTTTTCAGAGGGTTTGAGTTACTCTAAACATTTTTTATGTAATCAGTAGTCTAGATAGAATCCATTTCACACAATTAAAAGTCTATCAATCTCGTGGACAACTGCAACATCTTTTCCCATGGAATGAGAGTCACTCAGACTCAGCCACAATGAGCAGAGGACAAAATGTGTATGTAGTCAGTTACTTGGAAAAAAACACTTTAAACCAATTTGTTGCTTCAGAATGTTTCACCTCTAGGGTAAAGAGAAATTCAGCCACTTGGACATAATTACATAGGAATAGATCTTCTTTTTCAACTCAATAGAAAAATAAGTCTGTTAATTCATCTTTACATACAACCTGCAATTATATTCAAGTAATTATTCAGAGAGGGAAATCCAGATCTGAAGTATAAGAGCCAAAGCATGGAGTCTCTCAACCCAGGTCCTGTGTATATCTGTGAGAAATCTCATCAAAACTAGAAGGTTACCCAAAAACTTGGCAATGACTAAGTCATCTGGGTGCTTCACTTTTACTGATCAAATCTGGAGAGATCTCAGCCTACAAAGTATGCTAAACATTTGACTTCTGGATGCAGAACATTTTGAAATGCCTCAAGCTGTGTCTTCCCACAAGAATTTAAAAAACCCTTTCTTCTAGAAGGTTTCAGTTGTGCTAGACCTAGCTACAAAGTGTATTACAATATTCTATACAACAATTTATGGGGCTTCCTCTTCTATTTGCTTCCTCAGGCTCCCTTTCTGATGTATAGTCTCCCTCTATGAGCTACCGTACACATCCTGCATTCCCCAGCTAAACTAAATTTTTAGGACCATGTTCAGTTCAGAAGGTGACTCAAATAAAAGAGCTGTTAGAAACATCTACACAAATGTGTTCCGAGTTTGCTGTTTTCTTTCAGTATATTTTGTAATACTCCTTTTGACTGGCAATTTCCCCCATTCCTGTTTATGCTGTTGGCAATTCTGCTTTGTTTCCTTCTTGCAGCTCAAACAGAATTTTGCTAGCTTTAGCAGGGTTGTTAAAATAATCACATGTGTATTTCCTGGTGCTATTTGGCAGCATCTCAAACCCAACCCAGTGGTGTGGAATTTTTGAAGCTAAAACTCCATATTTCCACTACATGGCCAAATTTACAATTTCTCCTTGTCATTAAATCTGGCTGGTCCTCCACCCCATAAAATTGTAAGAAATGAACCATAGTATGGTATGCCCCACATCAGTAATTTGTGTAATTTCCTAAGAGAATAACTATAAACAGCTGCAGATGAAATTCACCTCTAGGAGCCAGCACATGGGCTTATTTAATATGCACAATGGGTTCTTCCACAATACAATGACAGTGTGCTTCCTCTCAGCCCAGAGGTGAATTATATTTGCATGTCTCTCCTGGAATGCAAAAGCCTACTTTCCTGAGCTCATATCCTAGGCACGCAAATGAAGAACATTTCAAACCATATTCATGCAATGTATACTTTTATTTGCTTGGTGCTATGTTTAAGGCATTGCTTAATTTATTACATAAGAAATGATGTTCCTGAAATAATTGCATAAGAAATGTATTACTAAAATATACAACAATATTATGACTATTATAAGTCCCTCAATTTCTGATATTTAGGAAATCGACTAGAATTTAATTCAAGAGTCTATCCATCTGAATCAAAACGAAACAGTTAAAAGAGCAAATATGAAAAACCACTCAACAGCTTGGTACAAACACTCCTTAAAAGAACTCTTGGAAGAAATATACTTCAAGACCTGCATCTTCTATGAATCAAATATGTCATTTTACCAACTGGGAAGTGTAGAGGTCAAAAAGAAACTAAATATTATTGTTCTCCAAACTCAAAGCAGGGGTTGGAACCTAAAAGCTTGCCTTTTAATAACTGCTGGTTTTGATCTAAGATCAGATATTTATTACCTCCTGCAAACCATGACTTGCCAAAAGACAAAATATTTCCAAGGTGAGAGACCTTCATATGCTAACAGCCAATGCTGGACAAGCCAGCAGAGAACTTTATCTAGGCAGAAACCCAAATCAATTATTATGACAGATTAGGAGAATATTAAATTCAGTGAAAAAACTAGATATGCTCATGATTTTGTATTTTTTTCCTCCCAAATGCTTCTCTTAGGAGACGTGTTTTTCCAAGGACATTACTAGTTGGTGATCAAGTGAGTTTGCTCTCAGAGCTAACAGGAATGGTTTTTTCGGGCCAGTTTATTCTAAGATAGGACAGAAATGAATGACTGCCTTGTATAGAAGGCTCTTTTATGCTGTAGTTCTCAGCTCATTCCTCTATTTCTTTTTTCATAATAACAAGTTGTTTAAATATGACCTGTTGCTACACTCTCAGTGTTTTATTGTTTGGTTAACCAGCTAGCAATTGCAAATGTACAGACTGTTTTCTGTTTTCCACACATCACTATTTCTCCACCCAGAAGCAGAAGAAAGTAACAAATTCCTTACAAATATCTTACCTGCTGGTATGATGGTATGAGACAGAACTTTAAAGACAATGTAACTCCAGTCAAGAGAAACCACTGCTGGTAAGAAAATAAAGATAAATTCTCCAAGTTTGGATTTAAAATACCTGAAAACTTCTCCAGGTTAAGGGTGACTTGCAAAACGGTTCTATAATATGCTGGATGTAGATTAAGATAGCATCACGAAGCAGAATCAAAGGGTGATTTTTTTGTGTGAATAAACGGCTCAAATCTCCATATAATTTCCGTAAATATCTACACAGATTTTGCAGGAGGGGGGTTGGTGTCAGCATATCTTCATTACCATGTTTCCATTTATACGGTGATGTGGCTGTATTGAAAGAATCACAGTGCTTATTTACTTGATGGTGAGCTGCTTTTCCTGTTGCTTAAATAATTTGTTACAAATGACTGGCAAGTACTGATTTTTTTCAATGGCTAGCTTATCCAGTAAAGTCTTTTCAAACCAAGCAAAAACCACTTTCCTCTTCTGTAACTGCATGAATTTGCAAGTCACCTTTTTCTGAGCATAATTTTAGCTCTTGCTGTCTAACTTTTGCTCTCCTTGTCAATAATTAATTCCATTTGATATTTCACTTCATCTTTTTGTTGCTATTAACTTTTCTATCATCTAACTAACACATGCTGCACCTTCTTCTAAATGAGAGGTGAAGTCCTGCTCAAGAGTGTCATGCAGGATCAGGTAAAATTAGTTCAAGGAACTAAAAGACCTTTTTAATACTATTAGTTATAATAGCATGTACTTAGCAATAAAAAAATACGGTATACAAGATAAAGGAATTCCATCTTCAGAAGAACTGTCTTAAAATCCCACAGCGATTGTCTCAGTCTAGCATTACAGCTAAAAGGGGTAATACCAGACCAGAGTTGGACTGTTGTGACCCAGACTAAGCTCTTGAGGAGGGTCTGAAAAACAAATAATAATGAGATGACATTTCCCTGGAAGATTCCAGTGTAGGATGAAAGGGGAATAGGTTATGGTGTAAAGTTTGGTGGAAAACCAAAGACAAACCTTTCTTTAATGGAAATAATATTTGTGGATCTAAGAAAGGTTCAGGCAGTGCCAGTGTCCTCAATCTTTGATCCTGCACTGCAATAAAAACTCACCAAGACACCTTCACTCCTTGCCAAATGAGCACCAAAGAAGGAAAGGAGCTGTGACAAGATACTATGGGATTTCACTTTCTATGTATCTATTCACTTTCTGTGTATCTATGTTTCACTTTCTAGGTATCAGTGTTAGACAAGGAAAGGGAAAAGGCCAAGAGGAAGAAAGCAAAAATGAGAATACGTGAGCAGCAGAATAATCTTTTGCATCAAGGCCTGCAGAAAACAGTGGAACTAATGCTCATGCACCATCTTGCAGAGACTTGACATTGCCTTTGCACTATTCACAAAAACTGGCTAATGTTTTACCACCTGTCTTGAAAATTCAGCCTCAGTGGTAAAGGTCAAGTTGGCCTTTTTGTCTCTTGCCCTTCATATCTCACAAGAAAGTGTTCAGGTGACCTGCACTCACACTTCAAGTTGTACTGGTTTGTCTTCATGCATATGTTGTTGTCTGATTTTTTAAAGGACCAGTTCAGTCCCTGGCTAATAAAAAGAAATAGATTCTAGGTCACTCCCCCTTGTGACAGATCTTCAAGAATAACAGGAATAAAATGAAGGAAAAAAATAATGGTGCTAGGCAGGACTCTGGACACACACACATATATGCACAAGCACATTAATATGTATGTGATCGATTTAATTTAAGATTAAATCTTAAATCATCTAGACATTCCTTAGTGCACCCTTGCACAGTAGTGACCAATGTTTTTCCAGCATATTTTTTCTATGCAGTGTGGCAATATTGGTTAATTATTGCTTCACCATTAAGGAGAACCTTTTTGTAACCAGGTTGTGAATGTATGTGTATGGGTGTGCACCTCTATCTTCTTTCCAATAGAGGTTTAATTTTGTCTGGATAGCTGAATACCCCTTATGCCTCCAGTATATAAAAAAGCATAGAGTAAGTGTAACATATGTATCCTTTCAATTACAATGAGAAATCAAGGTCAGACATTGATTCTGCCATAAAGACACAATAGTATATCTTTGCTCAATCTTTGAAACCGTACAATCTTTGAAACAGAAATGGAAATGTAGCATTTTAATCATTGAATCACAGAATGATTTGCACTATAAGGCACCTCAAAAATCCTCTATTTCCAACCCTCCTGCCATGTCTTCTAATATTGCTCTGTGTTGACCACAGCTTTAAGACAGACCTGCTTGCACCTTTTCCTTAAAAGATCTTTGAAACTTTAATGTTGTTTCATTAGAATGGGTGAACTTTAACTGAAGGGAGCCCTAGATCTGCCCAGTGGAAAAAATTAATAAAGTAACTAAAAAAACCTTACCTTGCTTACTCTGTCCACTCAAGGCAGGCCATTTCAGAGAATTACGGAATCATTTCTGTTGGAAAAGACCTCTAAGATGATCAAGTCCAGCCTTTGACCAGTAGCCAACATGTCAACTAGACCATGATATTAAGTGCTACGTCCAGCTATTTCTTGAACCCCCTCTGTCCAAGCCATGGCTGACAGCTTCTCCAGGACAATACCTTGGCAAACTAATTTCTGTGCTTTATCCCAGCCCAGCATGTTCCAGTGACTTCTTCACCTGCTACAAACTTTCTGAGCCTCTTTCTTTCCATCCTGTCTGATATTTGCCTTCTTGTCTCCTCTCTCCTCCTCTCAGTGGACTAGTTTTTCAGCTGCCTCATGGCTGTACCTCTCTTCCCCTGGCCTGACCCTGCACACTAGAAAGATGCTCCCAGATTAAACCATTCAGATTTTTCACATGGCCCACCCAGTACACAATAGCCAAGACAGGACTGTCCAGAAAGACATTTTCACTGAAGTATAATGTATAGCATGTATATATGTTGGCAAACAAAGAGAATCATGCTTTCTGTCAAAATCTCCCCTATAATTCAAAGCTAGATGTAATGGTTCATGAAATCTAGGAGGTACTCATTGCAGTGACAGGAGACACATTTAGGGAGTGAGACTTCAGTTCTTTATCCATGTAATGAGATTTTCATTTTGAGGGAAGCAACATTTTTTGTAAAGTTGCAGGCTTCACTTTGTTTGGTTTCACTGATCCACATTTGTCTTCCAGTCATCTTAAAAATTTTGTCAAAATGCACCTCCAGCTGGTAGACTTGTCATCTCCCAGAGGGTATGCTTATATGTGCTTGCAGAATTGTCCAGTAAACATGCATGTTCACAGTATTAATATTCAGGAATTATAATAAATCATTCACTAAGCAGTCATCACATGTCTGTATATGTTATCACTGCTAGGCTTTCCACTCTTCTTTTTGCAGTTTCAGCACAGGTCAAATAGACAAATTTCAGAGAGCTGGAGGGAATACATAAGACAGTAAAAGGAACAACTAAAACAATGGTGAGACAAAAATATATATTTTGTCAAACTGTCTGAACATTCTGATTTAACGTATAAGATTTTCGAGCCCCAGTCCTTCAAGGATTGGTCCATCCAGATGAGCATAAGCTTTAAATGCTTTCAAAATTATATCCCGTATTTTGATAAGTGCTGAGGCAATCTGCATGTTCTTTAATGCAAACTATAAATTATATAAATCAAAGCTGACAATTTAAAAACTATCACCGAAGCACTTAAAATCCATAATGGTCTCATTTGGATGCCTCAATGGACTCCCTTTCCAGATCTGGTTGAAAGACTGCTCTATCACTCTAGGTTGAAAAGCCAATGCATTAGAGTAGCACTGATGGGATGTGATTATTGTTGTTAAGAGTGTATCAGCACCTATTAGGGCAAACATTGTGTATCAGTCCAGGCTCATCAAATTGTCCATTATCAAAAGATTCAGACTTTCTGATTATGTTTGAGTTTGCAATATCATACGTTAACCCCTGTGACATTTCCTTAGAACTCACTTGGTCTCTGGTAAATGAAAAGGCTGAATATCAGTCATGTTGAGGAAAAAATGCAGAAGTTTTGCACAAAATTATGTGTCAGGAAGAGTAAAATGCTGTCTCCTAACAATAATGTTCTTGTTTGAGATGTCTCATCTCCCTCTGCAAATGCACCAGGTAGTTGAAATGCTGTCATCTGGAAATGCATCATTTTCTGTCAACCACCACTAATGGCCCATCAGCTACAACTGGACAAATTATCAGAGTATTAGTGCTGTTAAGAGCTATATCTTGTTTGATTTAGGTGGCTGGAGAATCCTTCTGTTCTGGCCTCTGCCCTCTCATCCCATTCTGTGGAGAGAAGCACAAAGACTTGCTGTACCTGAAACACATTTGCCTTGAAAAGAGCAAGACTGTCCAAGGTGTTAAGAATTCAAAGGCCCTGATATATGTGTTAATGGAATTTAACAGAAAAGAAGGAGATTAGATCATTGGTGTAAATGAAAATGACCTTGAAAAGGAGGTGCTTGCAGAAACCAGGCAGCAAGCACTAAAACAATCTTAAGAAGGAGACAGCTGAGGTGATGTGTGTGAACTGACACACAGTGAGTTTACTGTGGGTTGCCATGAAATAAGAAATTGCTGTTGGTATAAAGTAAAAATGAACTCAGATACAGATACGGACACGTGACATTTTGCTAATCCTTCTCTTGTAAATACCCTGTAGTTCAGGGTTAATTATCCTGTGTAGAAGTAGGTCAGATCTCTCTAAAGATCCTAATGTGTGAGCTATCCATTTCCAGACCACAAGTCTCAACATATAAAGCTAAGTCTTTGGAAGATCACGGCCTCTGAGAATAACATGTCTGAACATTAAAACTTTACTGAAACATAAAAAAATTTAAATAAAAAGTATACATTCTGTGATGCATGAATGTACCATTTTGAAATATTATCAAGAAACTTACTTAATAGCAATGATCACGCCACATGGATTTTCCTTCCTGGGTTCAGGGAACAGTCCATAAGAAAGTTTATTTGAGGTCACAATTCCCATATGAAAATTGGATTAGAACTGAGTACTGCTGTGCTAGATTATTATATACCATTAGTAGATGGCTGCAATTTGAAGAACTTCTATTTCAGGCTTGCTGAAAGTGAAGGCATGTCTGTAATCAAAATTCCTTTGAATATTTATACTGAATTTCCTTTACATGAGTCTGTTTTTCAGATCAATCTATCAGATTTAGTCTAAATTTAGATTTGTGTGATATTTTACTAGAATATGGGAATTCTGGTTTGTTTTGTCCTTCTCCCCAGACAAAATTAATACTGTTTTTTATGTTCTTTGAATTAGATGCTTGGCTTTACTGTCTGGGTGAATTGTGTTTTGAAGTGTCTACATTTTGAAGTAAAATTAGTGGAATCTGTGGATTAATTAATGAAATAAATGTCTGAATGTTTCAAAATAGTTCCAGATGAGAACTCTGGGTGTGACACCCTTACAGGATTGCTGATCTTTTTCCAGGTGACTTCTCTGTAGCAAAGTTTGCACAAAAATTTAATATAGAAGCATGAAGCTTCAAATGCTTTTATTTCGTAAAGTAAGGGGCAGTCAGGTCTATGTTTCATTTTACTATACTCTTCCAATAGAAAAGTGGCTGGTGGGAGTGAATTCACAATAGCTCTCTATTACTTTAATAATGTTAAGGGTTATGACGGTGGAGTAATAGCATGACTCCTTCTCCTTAGAATATCATTTTTTATATATGTCTTTGAGTGGATGTGTCTGTAACACCATACTGTTAACAGATATTAAACCAAGCTCTTGCAATAAAATGCCATGGAATCAGTTGGACACTACTTGATACTACTGCAAGTTTTTTTGGAAAACTGCATTGAGATTGGTACTGTGGTAGAGAAGAACATATGAGAACATTTCACTTAGACAGAGATTCACTTGTAACAGAGCAAATTAGAATGAAAATATATGTAATTCCCAGTTAACCCATTAGAGGGTTAACTGGGAATTACAGTTAGAAGGACAAAGGTGATGGAGTGTACAACCAAGAAGCCTTCAGCTCCCTCCTTTCAATTGATATGAGAGCAATAGCTTTTGTCTGTATTATCTCACCCTAATTTACAATCCCATTTCAGCACAAATGTGATAGGATCTATTCAGAAAGAAACATAGCCTCCTGCTTTTGTATATGCAGAAACTTTCAATGAGCTACAAATAAATGTGCTTCTGTGTCATTATCATTCTGAGTACCTCAATGCTTCGAAGTTTCTTTATATCAAAACTTTTCCATATAAAAAAATTTCAGAAGGCAAATTTTCAGATTTTCTGGAAAAAAACAAACTGCTGTGCTAAGTCCCTACTGTTTCAAACCTCCTAGAAATTTTCTTCAAAAATGTTGATAAATGCCTCAGGTGTTTCTCTAGTCATTGCAATAAATATTCCATGCTCACTTATTATGAGCAGTGAATTTGTTGCAATTTAAATTGCCTTTATTTAAAGAAGTTGAATTTTTATTTAAAATAAGCATAAATTAGCAAGTAGCATAGGTTCCATTGGTACCAGACGGGCAGAACAAGACTCTCAGTGCCCAGGAAAAGCAATACAGAACAGGACGTGGTGAAATGTCCTTTTGATTTATTAGTACAGAGCATACTTCATAGATAAAAACACTACAAGTTCTGAGCAATGCTGGCCAGGTTTCAAACAGTGAAGGCCAGCTTGAACAGCAGCTGAGGTTATTTTTGTGTGTGTTTATATGGTCTTAAAATTCAGACAATTTGGGGCTCTCCAGTTGTGTAATAGTTAAGCTGCAGTGTAAGTGCATGGTTTGATTTTTCAATGCCACCACATCTATCCTTTCTGTTAGTGAACATCAGATATTCTTATTACATATTATTTTGTTATATGTATAATATATTATATATTAAAGACTGTATATTTCTTATTACAGACTGTTTTCTTATTACAGATTCTTTTAACATATCCTTAAACTACTGACAACTTTTCCCTGTGACAGAGCAAACAATATTGTCCCCAGCACCAGGGTGCCTTCATGTCTACTTGGAATCTAATGCCAGGCTAACATTAAACCAATAAATTAATAAAAACTGATGGGAAAAGTGGTGACAGATTCAGCCAGAATACTCACAAAATTGTTCAGAGATACTGAAAATGAAAGACAGAATGCTGAAAAATATTATTTTATTGTTCTTTTATGCAACTATCTCACTGAATTTATAAACAGATGAGATAATACATTGCTGTATTTCACCTCAGTAATCCACTTGCTAGAAAATCTGGGACTCTGTCTCCAGTATCAACATACTGCATTCTGCAGCCCTGACAGTGCCTGAAGTGCCTCTTCATCTTCTTAGGATAACAAATTTGAAACAACTTCTATGAACCTGAAGTCTGAAAGGGATTCTTATCTATGCCTTCTTCTTTGCAAGTGGAACGCAAAAATAATACATAGCATTTTGAACTGGGGAGACCTTTTTGCCATTGATCAGAAATGTTAGGGAAAAAGTTTACTCAGCCGAGTTGTTTATAATATCTGTCTATTAATAGTATTGAAGAACTTTCCTTTAATATGCATTGGTTTTCTGAGCTTTTATTTAAAATGTTGTGCTTTAAAATGTCAGCTATAAAAATGGAAGAAGATAAGTGTGATCAATGAAAATTTACACACTCAGTGCCTACCCCAAAAATAGCAGTTTTTAGTTCAGTCACACTCCTGCAAATTCAAAATATGCATACAGCTCCATACCTAATCTGCAAGTACATTGACCAAGGCCATGTGCTCCTAATACATAATCATATTTAGAAGTTACTACTTGATATTGGTGTATTTCTTTACTCCAGAGATAACTGACTCATTAGTTGCAATTTCCTCACTGCTCAAAAGAGTCTGAATACTTATATATAAGGAGCTTGCTAAGTTCCTTCAAGAGTTTCTATGACCTGATTGCCCAAAATAGGAGGGTGAGCCGAGTCAGTAGTGCGGGAAATCTTTCTCAGTTCAATGTCTCTAAGTGTTTAAGCTCTGTGACCTTCATAAGACTTTGAGAAAAGCTTAAAATTATTTGCCCTTTGAGGCTTTGCTGTATAAGAGCTATAAAGGTTGCATAATGGTTTGTTTGCCAAATGGCATTTCAAAAGTATAATATTAATAATGGGTAGCATGCTTTCCCAGACTGATACATTTATCTGAAGAACATCTTAAGATAGCTAGCAAATTAATGGTTATATTTATATTAATATTAATATTTATTTTAAAGTGATACCATAGGATAAAAGTAAAATGGGGAATGGATTGTTTGGGCAGGGAGGGACAGCGTAACTATGGCTGCTGTAGCTTGCAGCAACTACATAAGATTCCATCTCTTTGCACCCTTGCTGAGGGTTGAAATTGGACCATAACTTCCCATTTGTTTTATATTTTTAAGATCTCTCTTAAACAAGAAGCATTTGAATTTATCTGTCCTAAAAAAAAAAAAAAATTAATAAATTTTTTTTAAAAGCCTGTTAAGGAAAAGGATAAGAACCATAAAAGTCCAAGAACACCCCAGCAATCAGTGCCAGGTCACTGGCCTGCCTCCTTGCAACTTGGGGGTCAGGGCTCCCATCCACTGCTGTCCTTCAGAGGAACAGATGTGCACAGAACTCACCTTTCTTAAAAAGGGTCTTTTAACCTCTTGTCTTGTGAAGTTTTAAGCACAAGAAAAACTCAAAGCAACTCTGCACATCAGAGCAGCTTTCAGGTGACCTAACAGTGTTTTACGTAGGATAAAGGCATGTAATTAATGAGAAAGCCAAAGTTTTAATTCATAGCATCCCAGCTGTCAGTGCTCTGTCTTCTTAGAGGCTTTTTTTCTGATGCCATGCTGTGGTGTATCACCCAGCTACTTTGGCCAGGACTGCTGTCCCTGGCATTTGTTTAAAGTAAGTCTGGTGAGTTCATTGGAGTTGCTGATGCATGCTAACTACTGAAGAGCTCACAGACTCTATCTATAAACACATATTTTTGCATTAATTGCTTCTTGAGTATAACCTAAATGAAAATGTGTAGGTGTCATGCCTTTCAATTTTCTCTATTAATGCTCAGTAAACATTGTATGTACATTGTATGTACAGTTATGTACAGATTACATATTGTCATTCTTGTAATAGAAAGCAATAAGCAAATCAGTGACAATAATAAAGTCACACAATGGTTTGGGTTGGAAGTAAACTTAAAGATCATCTAGTTCCAAAGCCCCTTGTCATGGGGAGTGTTTCAAATAATTTCAGATCTGCATAAACAATTGTTTAAACCCTTCCTTTTACAAAAAATTATGCTTTATTAAGTACTCTGTGATAGGTGTTCACATAACAAGATCTGAAAAGGAATAAGAATAATAAAAAAGGAGGTGAATAAGGACAGTCAGGAGGAGAGTCAGACAGTAAGGGATGCTAGTGGGCTGCAGAAGAATATGTGTGATAATGCTGAGTAGCAGAAAATATTGGCAAGGACTTCTTCCAGTAAGAAAAGGACACAGGTTTTGGAATATTGAAGTCAGAGAGGAATGGACAGAAAGGGATAGGAAGAGCAGCTAGACAATAGCAGCAAAGTTATTTAGCAAGAATGTTAAGCTCAGAGAAAGTAGAAAGAGAAAATGTGGTCCTCAATTTCCAAATTAAGAAAATATAAGAGAATGGAAAAGTGCACCTTTCTCACATACTTTTGCGTGTAATTGTGTACATCTGCTTATGAAAATCAGACGTAAATGATACTGGTCTTTATGTAATACTTACTTTAAGAAGCAGGCTCTGGAAAAATTAAAAAAAACATGCTCTCCCCAAATACTGTCTAGTAGAAATTACTTCAGATATTTGTTTTCATTAAACAAACAAAGAAAAGAGAAGGAGAAAATATCATCCTTTTCTTATGCAAGGCTAGACCAAGAACATCTCCAGAAGAATCCATGGAATCACATTTACGCAGAACTGACAGTATCATGTTCTGAATCTTTGACTGTTACAATGTTATGAGGATTATTTCAGTTCAGTGTGAAATTGTTCAGTGATGATTTCAG
Source organism: Acanthornis magna (assembly GCA_036785705.1). Classification (NCBI taxonomy): domain Eukaryota; kingdom Metazoa; phylum Chordata; class Aves; order Passeriformes; family Acanthizidae; genus Acanthornis; species Acanthornis magna. Next base: position 812,576 of record JAWUZG010000107.1, on the reverse strand, counting down.
TGTTGCATTCTAGAAGACTACCAGCATAAGCGATATATACAGTAAGTATCCATTTCAGTGAAACAGAAGGCAGAGGAGCAACATATCATTCCCAGGTCTAAAGTCAGAACTGCCCTTCCTGGAGGATTAGGGAAAATCTACTTCCTCACCCCCAAAAGCCTCTATCATGCATTGGGTCCAAATTCGAACATATATGTATATGAAGTATACAAAAATTTTGACCTGTGAACCCAGAAGCAACAGGTTCTGTTTATCTTTCAAGCAACTTTTCCAGAGCAAATAAATAATTGAAAGACCTGCTGTATTATGAAAATAGAAGATTTTAGGTGCTATGAATACCAGGTATTTTGCTTTTCAAATCAGTCTCCTGTATTTTCTATTTTGCCATGTGATTGTAGCAGTAATGTCTGACCAACAAGCCACAGAGATAGACTAATATGTAAAGGTTAAGTTGAATACAATGCATTCTCTCCTGTCCTTGTATGTTCATTTTCCACAACTTGCATGCTATTCTTTACCTGTCCTGTATATTTGCCCAAATTAATACATGTATAAAAATCCTACCCTGCATAAAAAACAATGCAGGCATGTGAGCTTTGTAATTATTTCTAGATGATATAGCTGTGCCTGTGGCTGTTTTGCAAGTATAGACTGGTAATATTGACAGCTTTCATTTTGTAGTAGAAAAAGTCAAACAATTTTCCATTGGGTGATACAATGGTCCTAAAGTTTCATTTCTAGTTAGTAAAGCAGTTCTATAGAGCTAAGAAAAAGGCTTATGATATTTCATTCTGCTCAGATAAAAACTACAAATATATTCTATATTTTAAGAAGAAAAACGGCTTTTATAACCTCTGTCAATAGCATATATAGACAGAGGTTCAGAAGCCAAGTGCTTTAGGTATTTGTTTTCTTTTTCCATTTGCTTTACCCGATCTTGGACAAAAAGATGAGGTTTGAGCCTGTAATGTCTGTGGGATGGTATGCTGTTGGAAAGTCATGAAATTCCCTGTAAAAAATGCCCATTACTCCTACTTTATCAACAAATTTCCTTCATCCTCACAAACTGATTAAACTGTGGACTAGAAAGACCCTTTTGCGCTTTACTATACTACTGCAACTAGAAGTCAATGTTTTATTAACAAAATAATGCATTAGGACTCTTCATTTATAATTGAAAATCATTAGAATGAGGTTACTCTTTTTTTCTTTTTTTTTTTAAACAGGAAAATAATTACAGTATATTGCACACAAGACATGCTTCCACTAAAAAAAATCCAAATCCTCAGAACTTTTTACTCCTAGAGGTCCATCTTAGAACACTTTTCCCTTTTGATGCTCCGGGCTTATTTTAAAAGTTTTCCAGTATTTCTTCATAATGTAAAATTTAAATTTAATTAAGCAGTAGGGGAGAAGAAAATAGAGATTCTGAGGATTGCTTTGTCCCCTTGAATGAAAACACTTTTTAAAAAGCATTTTGCATTTGAGATGAATATAACTCACCAGTCCAAGCATTTCGTGGCTCCTTTGCTACATTTGGCCCATACAGGCCATACTCCCTATTCATTTCAAGCAGCTAAGCCACACTTTCCCAGATCTCTTTGACCAGCCTGCAGAGTTCAGCAGGACAATGGCTGTCCCTGAAAAAGGGCTGATGACGACAGACAGTCCAAGCCCAGGGATGAAAACTTTGCAGGCTCAGAGAGAGCTGCCCACCCTCACCTAAGAGCAACTACGCAGTTGCTCAGCGCAGTTTGTGTTCATGTTCATTCACTGGCCTCCCAGTTTGCTGTAGAGACAAGGGGCACTGAGCAGCAGCAACTCACTCTGATAACTCTGGGTGGCTTTGGTTTAAACTTGGTGCCCCCAAAGACAATATAACAGACATTCTGAAATGGACTGATGTCCAATAACCCAATAACACCTTTGCTTTCATAACTTAGCAATTAAAAAGGAGACCCCAAAACTGATGTTTGAAATAAAAGTCAGATTAACATCTATTTAGATGCTCAAGTAGGTACAGAATAGTAGAAGATCACAGCAATTTCATGACTCCATGCTTGAACTATAAAGTGTTTTCTACGCTGGCGAGTATGACACAGTGGATAAGATCTCTTTACAAAAATAGGTCATTACAAGGGGATGAGGCATAGATGAAATACTGGTATCTTGCTAAAATGGGCAGAGAGCCATGAAAGCAAGTAGGCACTTATTTCTTACACAGTATAAGAGGCAAAAACTTGCTCTAAGTTTACTGCGGTCCTACTCCAATGTACATTTTCCCCTTTTCCTACTTACCCACTGTCATACATACCACCAAGACATATTTGTTGTGTCAATTTAAAGATTCTTTGAAGACAATACTGGCTAAAAATACTGCTCTACTTTATTTACACTGTCTATATTAAATAATTCAAATTTCTGCTATGAGAAACAGTGCATAATTAGCTGTTATTCAGGAGAAATAAACTCAGTTTTTCTCTGTATTGATCCAGTTTTATACCAGCATGGAACCAATGAAACCAGTAGAACTCCCTTAGCATAAAACTGGTAGTGGAAATATGAATTAACTCTACCAAAGAGACCACTTCACCTTTATGGAAATTAAAATGATTGCTCTGACATCTCTCAGAGGAGAATGAGGTTAGATTTCTTCTACTGAAAGTTTCATTTCCACTGATGGATATAAAACTTCCTGCAGCACAGCCATGTTTAGCTTTGAATTTGTACACCATGAATGTAAAAACCTCCGAATCTGCACCAAATATGTCCTGTTGACTTCTACTCTAGATCTGAATACTCAGTTTTCAGGATAGTTAACTATCTAGAATGTTCCAAGCCTACAGTAAGGTGCAAAAATTCCTGAGGAAAGTTAATTCCCACATAAACGTCTAAACCACTTTAGGAAGCTGAGGAAGAAGCATGTCTTCATTGGCACGTACAATATATGAGCTGCATAAACTGAATTTCCACAGAACAAGACTACCCTGTTGTCCCCAGGTTGAAAAGCCTGGGACCATCATACTTGTCTTAGAAAATTCTAAGTTGATTTTTTAAGACCTTTTCCCAGGACATTATAGGAGACCATATTGCCTGTGGAAGCAACTACTGAAAGATATTGCTGCATGCATGAAACCTTTCTCTTCTACTCTAACCTCTTCTAATTCTCACTCTCATCTCAGTTGTACATGAGATTCTTCCAAGAGCACTCTAATCAATATGAATTCCATCTACCACACACTGCTTTCTATTTTATCATCTCAAATCACTGTTAAAATGAGAAAAAAAAACATATTCTGGTGGTAGTGTGCATAAATGCAAGGAACTACTTCTTGCTCCTGTGAAGATTAAAAGAAGAAAAAATGTAATTGCTTTTGTTTTTCTTGTAAAAGACAGGTCAAATACTGATGCAAATTAAACTCTTATACAAAGGAATACATAATCATACAATGCAGTAAGTAACAACACTTACAGGATTTCTTATATTTAAAATGCTAGTCACAAAGGTCCACAGAATGCTAGGAATTTTTTAAAATAAGAAATACCCCCAAAAACCATCTATTCATCATTTACGTACCATAAAGGTAAACTATGCACTACAGAGTATTAATTTATAAAGAGCTCTCAGACACACTGTGCACACTGACACGATTCTGGGTTGCTTCACTTTGCTGACATAACTTCCATGAAAAGGAGCCATAAAAGGAGACAGAACAGAATGGCACTACTGGGGAGAAAATCTCTTGTTCTTGGAATTTATGGAACTAGTTCATTTGAGACGAAAGCATGTCCTGAATGCATGTGGATGAGAATGGTAGAGGAATAATAATCAGTAGATATTTATTCATCAGTAATACAATTTAAAAAGAAAAAAAGAGGTGAAAATGAACTTTGGAAACACAAATCTGACTTCAGAAAGTATTTATTCAAAAACTGAGTGTATTTTGTAAATATTACTGACATGGTCTGGTGTACAAAAGAAATTCTTTCACTAGAAAAATTAACTGCAGAAGAAATCTTGATCTAAATTTGGACTGAGACATGAGACCTCAGAAACATATTTCTCCTATTCATTTGAAGCTCACTTCCAGGAAAAGATTGTGTACCATTCTTTCAGTGGACACCTTCCCACTTAATATTACCATTCTCACCTGCAATTTGTTGAAATTTAGATAAGATGTTGATTCTTCACACATGTAGAAGAATATTTTTGAAATTAAAATCAGTAGATTTCCCATTTTTGAAGGACAGCTTGCTAAATAGGAATTAAGAGTGACTTCTCCATAATTCACAGCAGTAGCAGACTTCCCTTAGTTTCTGCAAGGGTTGCCTCAGAAAAAAATGCGCTTGCCTGGCCAAGAACTTTTCAGATAAGATGCCTGACTTGCAGCCAAGGAAGATGTCACTTTGGATATCCTGCAAAAACAACAGACAGCTTAACTTAGCAATGCAGCTAATTTGAATAATCAGAGGTCTCTGTCTCTTAAAGAGGAAGATTCATTCTCTATGGCAACAGCCTTTCAGAGCCAAATGTTCTACAGGATTTGCCAAACAGAGAAAACAGAGCAATAAATCCAAGAAACATGTGATTTTATATTACTTAAAGAAACTATAATCCTTGTTCTTACTAAACATCCTCAAAAGTCCTCTGAAGCTAAATAGAATATTCCTATGGAGTTCTGGATCATCTGAATAATTCTAACAGGGAAAAAAACCAAAACAACAATAACAGCAACCAAACAAAAAAACAAAGTACAAGCCCTTAATTGAAACTCCAGGAGAAAGTACTAGCAAAGAGAAAAAAAATCAGCAACTGTTAAAATCCTCTTCAAAATTCTTTTCCCTTCTAAGCTCCATGGATACCAATAATAAATGTATCATTAGCATCTTAGACAACATATTAAAATCCAATTACAGATAACACTTATTTTTGGCATGCAAATTATTGGAAAGAACTCCTAGAAGGTGTAGAGATTAATGTGGTTTATTTGAGATGTTGCTGTATTTCTCTCCTTTACTTTTCCCAGAGATCTTTCTGAGGTTATTTCATGTTTTCCTAAATATATCAAAAGTTTAAAGAATTAGCCTTCTGGAAAGTTAAGGGCCTTTGTATTCCCCCATCACTGACTACACTTGTGTGTGTTTCAAGTGATGAAATGAATACAGATTTTCTCCTCCTTGCTGCTGGACTTGTCAGAATTTTTTAAGAGGTGTCTTCAAGATCTGACTTGAGAGGGCATTGCTGAAATGCTGCCAAAGTCATCTTTGCACCCAAGTGACAATTCAAGCTTATTTACAGAATTTATTAACAGAAGAGAAACTAACAGAGCATTCAAATGTCTGATTTTAAAAAAATCAGTTTGTTCTTGTCTGCCTGTCTTTCTTTCTTTCTTTCATAGTCATTACTTTAGTTCTTCTGTCACCACTTATTCTTATGTTGCATAAATCATCAATGTATGTAGAAAAAACAGTCTTGAGAGAACACCGTCAAGCCTGCAGCTTGTATTGTAAGGAAGTATTAATGAACATAAGCCTATTTTTCCATCTTTTTTCCTCATATTTTCATGAAAGGAAAATACTAAGAGCTATTCACTGCCACAAAAGTAATCGTCTGAAAACTCGAGAATAAAACTTATTTATAATAATACTAAAATTTTTCAAATCAGGTTACTTTCAGATTGAGTTTCCAGCAGCCTTCATCTAGGGTACAGCTAGATTTGTAGCAACAGTTGATAGCACACCAAAAATCTTTGCAGAAACCTTAGTAATTTCCTGAGGTAACCAAACACTGAGAAGACCATGCGGATAAACTTCTTGTGGGAAATTCTATCCTTCAGCCTTGGCATCTAAACTAGGGCAAAACCCAAAAAGCTGCTTGAGACATAAGAACCAGGGAGGAAGTAAAAGTGCAAAGTGCGTCTGCCAAAGCCGTATCAGTTGCAGTTCCTCTGCTAATTGCCATCCCTCCATATGACTACACTCACAATACAAACAAATGGAGAACAATGGTATAAATCAACTTAGACAAAGGACATGAGCTAGGAAGGACACCTACAGCATTCGGGCAGATAATGTTAAAAGAACTGGCTGACCAGCTGGGTAAGAGCTTGTGTATCACAGACAAATTCCTTTTTAAATGGCCACATTCGCCTAAGAGCTGCAACTTGATCTTTTCAGGTCCCTTCCAACTCAGAAAAATGTGTGATTCTGTGATTCTGTGAAGCTGAAAAAGAAGGGATGTAGAAGAAGATGAACTAGACCATCAGGAAGAGTTCCATGAAAATGTGTCTTTGCAACACCTGTTGTTAACTCTCACAGAAATCAAATAACTTTAAGATATGCTAGTATTTTTAATTAAGAAATCATATATAGAGGATGTAATCCTACAGAAGTTACATGAGACCAACTGGCATTTGACTGGCTGCAACCACAGACTTCTCTCACTGAAATCCCCAGTTAGGATTTTCTGCTGGAGTAAGCCTCTGTGTCCACACGTGCCACAGTGAAAGTCATAGCATCTGGGGAGAAATTCTGCTTTTCTTGGGAGCAGAGGTTAGAAAGAAATTCTGAAATACTAACTCTCTTTTTGTGGGCCACTTGCTGGCAGGGCCTTGAAAGCAGCCACTTACCTTCTGCGTGTCCACTCTCTGCATCATGTGTGTCTATTTCCCAGTTCAGAGACAGGCACCATTTGCTTCATTACCCAGCAAGTGAAATCCTCAAGGAATTACTGTCCGGCTAGTGGTGGAATAAGATCAGTGGTAAGAATCTTTGTTGCTACTACTGCAGTCTAACAGAAACATGAATACCTGCTGATGGATGCAAACTTCTTTCACTTCGGAGTAAGTAGAATGTGAAGTACGGAAACAAGTATTTAACATAACCATACTCTTGCAGGAAAAGCCAAATACCACCTGCAAGCCCCAGTGGGGCTTGCAGAACTGTTGTAAAGCAGTAAACAATGTCAATTCTACCAGTATTAAACAAGCTATTCATTCCCAGTAACTGCATATTTAACAGCATATTTATTAGCTCTTGGGGAGTACAGAATTCGAACCAGTTTGCTTCCTTCTCTTTCTGCCTGGTCTTGTCATGTGTAGTTCTCTGTTGGGCTGCTGCCCAAGGAGTCCTTAGTTAATTGAATATAATTATTCTGCATCCTACTTTCAAATGCTAATGCAGTTTCACCTCTCCTTGTAACACAATACGGATGAAAGCCCCACCTGTTGTCTGGTACATGTAATTCTTTCCTCTTCAATACATTCACCTCCATAATAATGCAGCAGTTTGCTGGGTGTTGTTGATCTTTAAGTATAATGTACAATGATGACTAAATTAGTAATGAAAGGTAGTTAAAAGTAAGAAAACACAGATAGTTCTTCACTGAAAGACGAATTTTATAAGCATTCAGCACTACTCTTTCTGTCATTACTCATTAATAAATTAACAAGGTAGTCAATTAACACGTTCATCCTCACCTGAGATTGACAAGCTGTAGAAAGCAGGGAGGACACGGAGGATGCTTTTTCACTGAAAGAGAGTCCTCAAATATCAATAAACGTCTGTCAGGGCTGAGAGAGCTCTTAATCAGTTTGGAATATCTAGATGGCCAGTTAGTGTTGCATTGCCTCCAAAGAGGTCTTCTGTGTCACTTTGAAAGAGGCAGGGCTTGGAGTTATGTTTTGGTGCTGGTATTTTGGTTTTGTTTTGTTACTTTTCTTTTTTTTTTTTTAACCCCACTTTAAGACATGTTTCAACTTAAAAGCTTAAAACGATTACTTAAGGGCACTTTGCAAGATTATGCCACAAGATTATGTCCCTACACATAAATTAATAGATTTGGGCAGAAAGTGTTGCTTTATACTTTTCTTCATCCCGGTGCAAAAATATAGAAATTTTAAGAGAAAAATTATTCTAATTTGAGATTTTTAATCAAAATCTCTTTTTTTTTTGTGAAACACTGTTTCAGCAGTGCTCCTAGAGGTCCTTGAAAGGCTTTTTTTAAAGAACAGTCCTTTCAAAATACATTTGGAAATGGAAAAGCAAGACTGTTAAAGATGATTTTCAGAAAGCTAGAAATAAATTTTTGATAAAGCATGTAATTTTGAAAAAAAAAGTGTGACATTATTCAGTGCAAAAAATGTTTCAATTAAAATATTCTGAGCAGTTCTACCAATAAAGTAATCCTTTTGACAGTCTGTGCTGTGAATAATACTGGGAAAGATATTTACTTAAAAATGCATGTGCAGACAATTTCTGACACTAATGGAAATTGAAAAGCTCTTGTCAAATGCACCTAATTTTCAAGGTTTTGTGGAATACCTGGGAAAAATTTCTGCCAATGTAGAAAAGCCTTGAAGTGCATTGAAGCCACTTTTATTCCTCTTTTTTGGTCATTATAACATCTAGGCTCATAGTAGATGTTATTGCAAATATTACTAATGTTTCAGCACTGGGTGGATATGTTTCAGATTATATGTTTAATTTTAGCATGGAATACACTCTTTACCACAGCCTACTGTCTTAACTCTTTCACTGCTTGGAATAGAAAAAAGTTGGCATATGCTGCCAGTGGCCTTGCAAATGATAGAGCACCAGGACAACGTGCTTGACCTCCTCCTGTCAGCCAGGATGATCCAATCTTCCACTCCAAAAGTATTACCTGAGTGTGAAGTTGTCAGCATTTACCTAACAAATTTCTTCTATAGTTTTGGTTTTCAAGTAAATATCAGATTGTTTCAGTCAGATATAGGTATGGCAGAAGGAGTAAAGGTATCAATCCTCTGAGCATTACCTTGGCATAGGCCTCACCCCACAGCAGCTGGTTCAGTGGACTTTACCAGAAATCTGAGGTAGGACAGATGAAATTACTCTTACAAGATAATTCTAGATACAATGGTTTAATGAAATAGCAATAGTACTTCTGGGTTAATGTTCGCGTCTTGCACTTTACACTTAAATAAAAAGAAGTAGCAAACCTCATTTTTGTGTTGATAATCTTCAGTGAATGGGTGTAAATTCAACTCCCACCAATTTTACCTTATGTGTCTTATAGACTCCTGTAATAAGGAGTGAAAAATATGTTTCTGTCCCATCTGTGTATAGATTCTATGATGAAATAGGAGAAAAAGTTGTGGCTTCTATATAAATAATCATCAGGCACTTAATACAAACATTCATAACGTCAGTGAAAGAAGAATAGTTCATAACCTTCTAATTTCTAGTTATTTAATTTTATCAGTTTCTTTCCTGGACATCACCGCAGGTCTCTGGTGTTATCAAACTCTACTACTTTATTACTCCATAGACAGTCTGCATTCTAGCCTTACTTCTAAAGTGGACATCAACCAGAATCATAAGGTACTTAGAATAATTTGTATCTCTTATAGCCAAAGAGGTCTTCTCCTTTTTCACTTGATCATTACACCTAAATGCTAATTTCTTCTTATTTGGGTTAAGATGGTATTTAGTGTCTGTCCCCAAACCCCACAGCCTGATAAGGAAATATGCTGGATAGTTTCAAAGTCATACTGACTAGACAGATTTGGAAATCCAAATCCCTTTTCCTTTATTTGAAAAACAAAAGTGTCCCCTGCACCTTTGTCTTTGCAAAGCACATAAAGGAATGTGTGATGGCAGAAATTCAATCCACACCAAAATGGACATCGTTTTCTTTATGAGTTTCTGCCTCATTTATGGGAAAAGGAGATATAGCTTAAACAACATTGACTCACTTATTCCTGCTGTCTTTTTCTCTTGCAGTTGCATTTTCTAATTGGTGTACTGGCCAAGTAGGGATTTCTGGAGACCACCATGGATTCCTCATGCCCTGGATAAGTTGTCTTTCCTAACAACCAGTTTATAAAACTTGCACGTATTTGTGTCTAAAGAATGCTATCTCACGGAGATCTGTCATTTTGCAGTTCTTTTCCCAGTCTTACGAACAATCTTATGAGTATTCCATTAATTGGACCATGTTGCAAACTGGGGGAAGCAGACAGAAACACTTAGAGTTACTCATGTTTCCCTGTGTCCCATTTTGTTTTGATGTGGGTGCTGTTTTCATTTTTGTGCTTTTTTTCTGATTTTAACAAGATAAAAGAAGTTATTTTCACCTATAATTTACTATGTTTGAGTCAAAATTATTGGAAATACAGATGAGAAAAAGTAGGGCTTTAATAGCAGTAAGAGCTTATTACTGGCTACTGCTTGCCAGAAACTGTTATGACAGAAAAGCTGTTGTTGCTCTGCACGTGTAGAAAACAGAACACGAGGAATCACTTTGGATACAAAATTATTCACTTGTTAACTATCACTAATAATTTAAATAATCAGCCACCAATGTTTGTGGGATGACAACGTACATACTTGTTATTAACTTCAGTAATGGGAAGGAGTTCTTCAAGATGACTCAGTAACTTGAAAGCACAGACATGATATTGTAATTTCTGACCATTTCCTTGTGCAATTAGATGGTTTGCCACTGAGAACATGCATACATTGCACTGTTAGCACTGTCAGGTGATGCAAACTAAGTCTGCCATGCATAGATATGGATATAAATCAGTTTCATGACAAAATCTGAACTATTGCTTGAACAATCAGTTTACACTAAGAGCAAGAAAAGTTTGATGCAGATGGAGAGGACCTTTATTTTGCAGCATTCTTTAACAAGGGTTACAACAGAAATTAATTTAAAACAGCACTCCATAAACTAAAGCTCTTAATGTCTTGTCTCACATTTCTTTCTGTCTCACTAACTTGGGCTAGTAACTATTATCCAGACAACTGTGCATGCAGATACTGAAAGCAGCTCCTTAATAGTGCACCATCTTGACTTAACTGGTGCTTTAATATGGAGTTTGATGGCCATTTGGTGAAAGGTCCTTTAAACTAAAGTACTGCTGATACTTGAACTGGTAATGAAAGAGGGATAAAGCAGCTCAAGTTTCAACATTGAAAAACACATTGCATGTGCAGCTTTCCAGCTGCTCACACAACTACTCTGCAAAGAAACCACCTTCTGCTGCTCTAAGGCTGTTCTGCATCATGACTACTACCATTCTTGTCTCCCTGGAAAGAGACTGCCTTGAAGGAATAATTCAGAGATGTTGCTTTATGCAATTCATAAAATGCATTCACTTTTGCAATGAAAGCAAGCCTCAGTTCTTAAGCACTGTAGAGTTTGTCTGCTGGTTTTTTCACCTCTGTCAGGTGCAGGACGGAAAGTGGAAAATTTCATATATTGCATGTCTTTCTTGGAATGCTTGTGATTACATTCATGTTTAGGTAAATGTAGCCTTGAGGGAGCTTTCTAAATTCATTATCTGCTTCAAGACAGGAACAAGCGTGCATCAAACGCTGAAGATAACACTCTTCTTTGCTGTTCTGGAAAAGTTTTTAGTAGTATAAATTCAACAGTTTCCTAAGCAGCAGATCCCATCGCTTTACTATGTTGTTACTAAGATGTACTATGATGTTACTAAGATGTATCTCATATCTAGCCTCAACCTGTTTTCTTCATTTTAGAGATGTTTTATCCTATCCTAATAGATTGCTTCCCTATTCTAACCTAGACAAGCTGTAATTTTTCAGCTTCCTTGGTTTTGCTGTCCTCCTCTGACCCACTTGTTCTTGAAAGGCCTACTGTGTTCAAGATACCACTTCACAAGCAAAGAGTAGAACTGCTCATACTTGGAACTGCAAAGTAAACTCTGGTCACTCCCTTGCTTGTAGCATGCTCAAGACAGAGGAAATTTCTGGAATATCACATACAAAAAAATCACTAAAAATCTTTTCTGTGCTTCTGCCAAAAAGAATTGTTTCCCAAGGATCTAAAACCTGGCAAAATACAGGAGTAAAAAAATATATATTTCTGATATGAAGTCCAAGTCCCTTCCAAACAGAAAGCTGCAATGTCCAGCACACAGGAAAATTCAAGTACTAGGTCTCAACATTTCCAATTTCCTCTCTTAGAAGGACTTTTTGATTGCCATTCTCTCATGTCAAACTTCTCCTCAGGTAACCAGCTTGCAGCAGAGACCCGACCAGAAAATATCAATCCAAAACATTGGAATCTTCTAGACCTGAAAGAACTCAAAGCAGACAATGGGAAAACATTAGATAATTTTGCTGTAGACCATTAAAAATCAGGTTTGCTTACTTTTTAAAAAAGCATTTTTAAATATTTTGTCCTGATAGTTATGCAGAAAAAGAAAGAAATCTGTCAAGTAAGTCAACAAGCAGATGTAGAAAGAATAACACAGAATATAACTTGACTTTAATTACAGTGTTTCCTCTGACTTTCTACAAGACAATGGAAGCCTGAGACAGCAATTTATTTTGGGTAATTAAATCTGTTTCCTTCCTTCATATTTTGTTGTAGCAAAGAATATTTATGCCAATCTTTTTCAGAAAATGTAATGCATTTGGAAACAGCTGGGTAGATGTCTCTCAGCAATGATAGACTAGAAGTCCAAATCTGTAGTCTGAAAATTTATTGAAGGATGAAAATGTTAAGCAGAAAGGAAAACAAATTATTGGCATACTGGAATGCCAGTAACATTGGGCAACAAAACCAAGGTGAGGTAGTCAAACATACATTTAAGAAAATGGTGCCTGATCAAAATAATCAGGGCACAGGTAATTTCAACAGAGCGCTTGAAGCAAAAACAGAGAGACACCAGTGTTAAGACTCCTAGGAATTTCTATTGACAGCTCTGGATAATGACTCATGCAGGGTGAACCAATAAAATCATTACTATGCGTGGTTTAAGATTTCAGGTCTGTAGTAGTTACTTATTTTTACAACAAATAGCACTTACAGAGTGACAATATAAAGCACTACTCTCTTACCCAAAGTGGGTTTTTTTACATTTAAACAGTAAAATATTAGCGATAAGTATTCTGGTCATCCTACACCTGCACTCTTTTGTTCTTCTAAAAATGAACCCAAAAATTCTCATCTTTTCAATATCTTCAGTCCAAAATCAAAAATTATTCAAAGTTGGTCTGGGATTTTGCAATCTCTTGAAACTATAGCTTAAATTAAACATACAGTGACTTTGCACACTGTGGGGGTGAGTGTGGAGGAGGTTGGGAACGAAAACTTGGAAGCAAGCTCTCCTTCCAATGATCGTTGTTTGTGAAATGGAGATCAGATTCACCAGCTTCGTAGGAAATTTACTGCAGAAGAATGATGGAGCTTGGAGCATTTCATCCAGCTTATCTACCATTCTTATGATGACAGTTCCTACAATGTCTTAGAATCTGCATAACACTGCTGTCTTTCAGTGAAGAAGCTGATTGAGGGAGTGTGATAGTGGAGCAAGGAGGAAATATGGGGTAAAATAATAGGCAACGTGGCTCCAGCTTCTGCAGAGAGAAAAAAAATTCCTGCAAAAGGTGGAGAATTTTTCCTCACTTTAGGAAATAAGACAGTGTCCTTCCAAAGAGGAGAGTTAGCCAATGGCACAGCAGATTTGCCATTCTTTAGCTGTTGGAGGGTGACAAAGGGTAGTAAAATTGTAGTGTCAGTTCAAGGGTCCCCAACATATGTTTAAAATTCTATAAATAATCTAATTTGGGGTATTTGTTTGTGTGTGTTGAGGGGGAAGAGTCGTCCCAAATCCCTCATATAATATGGAAGCTCTAAAAATCCTTAAGCTTAAAACATAAATTGGTTATGAGACAACCAGCAGAAGGAATGAGCTGGGTTGTCAGCTCCCGGCCGAGAATTCTCATAGCTCAGGAAGAAATTCTGTGGAGTCACAACAGGCAGTCAGACCATCCTTCTGAAAAGGACCTGTGCAATAAAACCTTTCTTTAACATTGCTTCAGCAGGTACACGTGTAACTCTTAGATATGCCTTATAATTCACTCAATAACTCTTCCCAGACACTCCATTTCACAGTAGGAAATACGATATCAATTTGAGAATGAGCTAGATGTTTCAGGATCAAAAGGGAATGTGCACAAGGATAATTTGGTAGTTACTTTTTTAATTTCCACCTCCTGTTGACCTTATGACTATTTTTTCAGATCACAAAAACATATGGATATTCTGGATTTCTCTACTGATCTTTCTATTTTCCTCTAAGGACGCAGAAGCATGAAGTTATATAGTGCCCAAAATACCAACCTGAACCTGTACTTTATCTTAAGTCGCTGGAATTTTCCTTTTTTTCCCATGATTTTCCTCTTTTTCAGAGGAATATAGGTCAGCAAGGTTAGGGAAACCATTTTGTTTTGACTGTGATTCATTGGGAGCAGATCACTGGAGATGACATCAACACTTTGTAGATGTGGTCAGTTTAGTTCAACTTCATTCCACAGGTAACAGCTGTAGATAGAAAGGATTTTTTCATCCTGGAGCCCCATAAACTGAGTGATGAACTTAAAAAAGATCTGTTGCTTTCCTACCACAGGCTTAATCATTAATTTTACTGGGCATCTTTAGTGTACGGCTAGTTTCACAAGAGTAAACAATCAAAGGTTATAAAACACTCTAAATGAAGGTCCTAAATGTAATTTATAGGAAGACACATCAAAAACAAATGCTGTGCCTTCATTTAATAGCAGGTTCAAGCACCTTTTTTAGATGTCCGTTAAGTGGTAGCTTTCGTGAGAAAACGATTATTAACAAGCCCACATTATCCAGTGTGGCCATAGAATTCTCTTTTCATGATTTGAGTGTATTCAATTTGGGAAGATACAACAATGACTTATGGCTGATATTAAAGCAAATTAAGTACTTGTACACTTGGTAATCTAGGTGATCATTAATTCAATCTTTGTGTAACAAAGCCTGTGATCCTTTCCCCTTTCTCACTTTTTCTTTACACTTGTATACAGCCAATAAAAAGCCTTATTTAGCAAGGAGGAGCCATTAAAGTGACCATCCTGGAAAATCGCATCAGAAAATATATATCCTTTTTCTCCAAATTCTTGTTTACAAGAAGCATAACGCTGCAAGAATTTACGTCAGTGAAAAATGTGCACATAAAAGTAGAAAAATATTAAGGTTGTGTCTCATGACATTTCTTGGTGGTGCAGTTTCCTGGGTTTTTTCATATGGAGAGCATTGTCTGAGGTTAGAGAACAATAAATCCTTTTACCAAAGCTAACCAAGGGGGAAAATGGCATAGCTCATCTCAAAATGGTTGAAATCCCTTAAACCATGTACTTTCTCATCAGACAACTTGCTCTAAGACTTAACTATGTGAGGGAACTATTTTGACACTGTAGCTTTGTGTTTGGGAAAGAACTAAAAAAACCCCTGAAGGTTAACTTTTTCAGCATTTGACATCATTAAATTGTCTAGAAAATTGTCTTTAAATGGATTTATTGAATCCATGACTAATGCTGTGATGGGCTTGTCTGAAATAATATAATATTTTACCAACAACAGTCAGTCTGGAGAAAAATTACATTCAGTCTTTAGAGAAATTTGTCATATTCTGACCCTTCCTTTCATTTATTAGCACTTGCAATGCTTCTGACAAGACCACAGGGAGAATTATTTGGGCACCTTTATTTGCATATTATTTTAGATGTTCCCTTTCAGGTCAGGATTTTGTTGCTGTTTTAAAGTTTTTCTAAAGAGAAACAAAAAAATATAAATCCCTACAGAACAAAACAAATAAAAATATCATGAATCTTACTTTACCCAGATCCAGGCCTACAACTCTGGGCTTTTATTCTTAAAAAGTTTCTCAGGGCAGTTCTTATTTTTAATTTTTTACCTTTTTTAGAAAATAAAAGCCACATAAATGCATTAAGAGAGTTTCTGGATTTCTATATTGTTTTATAGTTAAACAAAAAATCCTTTAGGGTGTTGGGGGCAAGTAGTATTTTTTTCCTACAGTTAGACTGATAAAAAATTCATATCTACTTTCAAATATTAAAAATGTGTCTATCAATAATGTGCTGGTTAGAACAGCAAAATAGGCAGGCAGAGGTCTAGAAAAGAAACAAATTTTTACCTACTGAGTAGATAGTGCTTAATTTAAATTCAGTTATACTAGAAGCTGTGTTTATTAGAAAGATTTTAGTCTAGAATGTGTTGCTACATTAGGAGTATTCCAATGTGCAATAAATATGTATGCACACAGTCTGGAACAAAGATGTTAGAAAAAATTTCTTCACTGTGAGGGTGGTGAGGCACTGGAACAGTTTGCCAGAGAAGCTACGACTGCTCCATCCCTGGAAGTGTCCAAAGCCAGGCTGAATGGGGTTCTGAGTAACCTGATCTAGTGGAAGGTGTCTCTGCCCACGGTGTGAGGGTTGGAACTGGAACTTTTAGGCCACCCAACCCTAAAAATTCTAAGATATTATGTGCCCATGTTAGTGGTCTCCCACCTACCTGCCTTTCCTAGACCATGTATATTCTTCTTGTTCACTCAGGAAGTTCTCAGGAAGTAATTGCAATTGCCAAAGGGATTAATGAAAGACAAATGGGTTCTAACACCTTCTATAAAACACAGCCAGTACTGTGGTTTTTATAAAACTAGTTTCAGTAATAATGCAAAAAAATAATAACTGTTCAAATGTCAACTTGACTGTTGCCTTATATATTCCTTGTGTTTGGAGGAATATATATGAATATATTCCTATATTTGTGCAATGAGCCATGACTGTGCAGTAACATCTCAGAACAAACATAAGTTTCAGAAGCTCCTGAATGAAAGTGAAGCAGCAACTGTTTGTCTGTGTGAAGATTACACAATTTGGTATATGCTGTGTTACAGATTAGTGACATTCAAGAAAAATGGGGCTAAAATGTGAAAATGTCTCCACAAAGTGATTGATCTCTGCTTGTAAAGTGTCAACATTCCAAGCTTGATTTTAAAATATTTCTTTAATTTGATCACTTCTTTTCTAGTTAAATGGGACATAATTTAAAAACTATTTTTGAACATCAATTGAAAAAGAAAAAAGCATTCATGCTTAGCTAGTTCATCAATATGTCAGATAGACAGAATGAAGCGCCTGCAATAAGTGACTGAAATGTGTTCCTATGAGCAATAGGACAGGGTAGAACCTTCCTAAAAGTCATAAAGAACTATTTCCATTCTAATACCTTTTCCTAAATTGAAAAGTTTAAAGATCACCTCTAGGGTAGTTATGTCATTTTCCTGCTTCTTTTCAAAAGTCCAGAAGTTTTGATCTGATCTAGTTTTTACTTCATCTCTAGCAGGACATATATAGAAATTGGACTGCACAGAAATCAGACTTTCTCTCTGCTTTAATGTAAAACAATGTAAACTTCATGCTTTTTGAGTTGTTCCATAGATCACCTGCATATACCTGATGCATTTATTTCAGTTTGAGTCAAGCAGTGTCTCTGAGATTCCCAGCGAGGTTTGTCACCATGATCTTGTGCAAGAAAGTTCATGTCTTTTTCCGTCGAAAGTCACTTACCTAACACTTTACACTTTTGTCAGAGTCAAGTCAAATCACAGTTATTCTGTTGTGATTGAATTCGATGAGATCAGCACATTTTCCTTTAATTTCTATGAATGATACTCTTACTATTGATACCTGATTACAGACAATTTTGCATTTTGGATATTTGCATTTCAAACCCACATTCTGCCATTCTAGTTATTAAGCAGATTCAATCTTAAATGTAGGAAATATTTTGCATCTCTTGAACCCT
The DNA here is from genome assembly GCA_036785705.1 of Acanthornis magna. NCBI lineage: Eukaryota > Metazoa > Chordata > Aves > Passeriformes > Acanthizidae > Acanthornis > Acanthornis magna. Next base: position 794,917 of record JAWUZG010000107.1, on the reverse strand, counting down.
GAAAGGCTGCCAAGAGCTTTCTGTCATGTAAGGTCCACATGCACTGCAAATGGGAGCTCCCCTGGTTTACAGACCCTGGGCCTGCATTCTCCTAGTCCAGACCCTATTGGAAAAGGGGTATTCCTAGAAAGATTAAATAGACCAATGAGTAAGCCAGTGACTCCAGATTATGGATCACATCTCACCTGGCACATCTCAGATCATACACATAGCCGTAGTGACAAATATTAATGCAATGAAATCAAACATTTAAGCTCATCATGGGGTCCAAATCCTTCACTTTGAGGTGGCCTCACAGATGATACAGCTGAAGTCCAAGTGCTAAGGATCACATCCCCAGTACACAGAATGAGCTGTTCCTAACCATGCTGTGGAGGCGTCTGCTGAAGGCAAAGCAATCTGGGGAAAGGGAGTGTGATGTCAAAAGTGTCTACAACCACAGAGTGGAAACTAAATACTGCCACCTCGTGACATGGCAGCGGAACCATCAGGATGGGAGTCATGGTGAAGAGTCCCCCAAGGGGCAGATGGCATCTATCCCCCGCCCTGCCCCTGGGGCTATCACAGGTCTCCAGCACCCGACATGCCAAAGACTTCTTTTCCCATCCATTACAGCTGGCTATGTGGATGCATCCCGAATCACAGAACACACTGAGCTGGAATGGATCCACATGGATCAACAAGACCCACTCCTGACCCTGCACAGCCCCTTTCTCATTCCCTTTCCCATGTACCCAAGAGAATTGTTCAAAGGCCTCTAGAGCTCTGTCAGGCTGGCGCTGTGACCACTTCCCTGGGGAGCTGTTCCAGTGCCCAAACACTCTCTGGGCAAAGAACCTTTTCCTGATACCCAACCTAAACCTCCCCTGATGCAACTTCAGGTCATTCCCTCAAGTCCTGTCCCTGGTCACCATAGAGAGGAGATCAGTGCCTGCCTCTCCTGTTCCTCTCACAAGAAGGTGTAACTGCAGTGAGGTCTCCCCTCGTTCTCCTCCAGCCTGAACAGACCAAGTGACCTCAACCATTCCTCACAAGGCTTCCCCTCAAGGCCCTGAACCATCCTCGTGGCTCTCTAGCAGCTCAATGTCTTTTTTGTGTTGTGGCACCCAAAGCTGCCCCCAGCACTGGAGGTGAGGCTGCCCCAGGTCAGAGCAGAGCAGGACAATCACCTCCCTTGCCCGGCTGGCGATGCTGTGCCTGATGTCCCCCAGGACACAGGTGGCCCTCCTGGCTGCCAGGGCACTGCTGGCTCATGTTCACCTTGTCAGCCACCAGGACTCCTAGGTGTTATTCTACAGTACTGCCCTCCAGCATCTCATTCCCCAGTCTGTACATACTTCCAGGGTTGCCCCACCCCATATGCAGAATCCAACACTTTCCCTTGTTGAATTTCATATGGTTGGTGCCTGCCCAGTCCTCTCATTTGTCGAGGTCTCTCTGCAGGGCCTCCCTGACCTCAAGGAGTCTACAGCTCCACCCAGTTTCGTATCATCTGGGAACTTGCATAGTAACCCATCCAGTCCTGTGCCCAAGCCATTTATGAAGACGTTGAAAAGCACAGAGCTGAGGATAGAGCTCCTGTGGAATCCCACCAGTGACAGTCACCAGTATGATGTCACCCTATTCACTGCAACCCTTTCTGCCTGACCTGTGATCCAGTTGCTCAACCCTTGCATGGTGTGTTTATCCAGCTGAGCCCTGGATATTTTGCCCAGAAGTATACTGTGAGAGAGACAGCATCAGAAGTTCTGATGAAATCCAAAGAGGTTACAGCTTCCCTTGGTCATCATGGTGGGCTAGCTTTTCATAAAAGGGAGTCAGGCTTGATAAGCAGGACTTTCCTCTTGTTGGCTGTGACCAATAAAGTGGTGTTTGCCTTCTTTGTACCCCTACCTAGAAGGAAACAAAGTGCTTTTATGCACTTCTGTTGCAGCCTTATCCTCCTCTTCACAGAGCAGGCAACATCTTGCAGAAGTAAGCACTGGCAAACTGCCTGCAGGACACTGGTCAGGCTAGCACACTGATGGTTTCCTCTGGGTGTGGGTTTGTGCATGTTTTGTGAATTATGAAAAGAAGGTATAAGCCAGAAACCCAACCCATCTGGTTTATACAGTCCTTAATTAAATCAACAGATTTTGGTATCTCCCACCAATACATAATATGGCAGGAAAAATTTGTATGTGAAAAACAACTGACTGAACCAAATTTTCAGGTTTGCTTTTGAATATAGCCATCATGATGTATGTGTGTGTGTGTGTGTGTGTATGAATATCTTACCACATTTTGGATTAAATCCCTCTGTAGTACAAATGAGTCTGTCTCAGGAGGTTAGTCATAGGAGGGTCAAGTCTGCAGTCAGCACACACCATTCTGTAAAGGCTTAAAAGTTTATATTTTTTTAGTGGCAAGTCAGTGATGACACCTTATGTGCCAATGCTGGTCCTACTGGTTTCCTACAGACTGAGGCTATAATGGAATTATCAGCTCACCTGCACTTTGCATGCTCCTAAATGCTTTTGGTTCCCTGTCATAAGGCAAATTCAAACAAATGGGATTGTATATTCCCATCCTATAATTGCAGTCATTTTTGAAATTAGGGAAATAAATGTAGAATATTCCAAAATTATCTGTGGTTTCTATAATATAGAAGCAGTTAAAGATGAGCATAAATCTACTGTAGATGTATTTTTCTAATCTGAAAATCAGGTAGAGACTTCCGTATTGACATTTGCTGTCATTATATTGCTACAAAATTAGGTATTTCAGATGCTCTATATATTAGTCAGTTGAAAAAATGAAAATTATCTTAAATCATGCAGAATTTCATTGAATGGTTCAAAAATAATCCGTGTCAGTTGCAGGATAATGAAGGTGTGCAAGAAGGGGCCCAACATCTCCAAACATTGGCATTTGAAAAATGCAAGAAACCAAAGGCCTTATTCCATCAAGTACTTAATCCAAGTCTTAGCTCCACACAGAGATATTTACATACATAATATCTACAAACATAATCCCTATGTCTACAACTAAGGAAAACAATGTACTGTAGCATAAATGTTACATAAAGGGAATCATTCTGCAGAAGCTGTTCTTCTGTCAACTGTTTGAGCTGTTAGAGAATCTAACCCATGTTAAGCAATTTGAGAGTGAATCAGCCTTTTTCCATTCCAGAAGCCCAGCATATACAGAATCATAGAATCATAGAATGGTTGCAGTTTGAAGGGACCTTAAAGATCACCTCATTCTGACCACACTGTCATGGGCAGGGTCACCTCCCACTAGACCAGGTTGCTCTGAGACCTGTGCACCCTGGCCTAGAACACTTCCAGAGATGGGGCATCCACAATTCTGGGCAACCTGCTCCAGTGTCTCGCCCACTTCACAGTCAAGAATTTCTTCCTGATATCTAGTCTAAATCTACCCTCTGTCAGTTTAAATCCATTGCCCCTTGTCTTGTCAGTACCTGGCTTTTTAAAAAGTCCCTCTCAAGCTTTGACATCCACTGCAGGAGACCATGAGAAATACTAAACACCCTGAGACTGAACATTTGTGCAGCATGTCCTGGGACTGAGTGCTTGTGCGGGGTAGGAGGTGCAAGCACTGGTAGAATGGATATGAATTCCCAACTGGTAGCTATGCCACGAGTGGAAATGATGTAAGAAAGTGATCCAAGAGATATAATAGCCAACAACGATGATGAAAGTTAGTGAAAGCTTTGGACCTCTTGTGATTCCATGTTAACCAGAAAACCTGAGATGCACTATCCCAACCTAACAATTTTCACGAACAGCTTCAACATTTGAATATTGCAGCAACAATATTGCTGTAATGACTGCACCAAACTCAACTATTAGCCCAAAATAAGGTTTCTTGATAGTTTTGAGATGTTTTATATTATACTTCTCAAGTTTCCACTTGATGGACAGGGAAATATATAAACTAAAATTCTTCCCAACTTCTTAAAAAAGTGCTTTCTATTCTTCCAATTAATTCCCTTGATCCGTTTGAAATAATTTATGACTTTTATTGCCCTATTTTTTGAACGCTCTTCTGATTCACTTGAAAGCCCCGGAGGACAGAATACCAGCCATAGCTCTTCTGAAGATAATACAAAATAGTGCATAGGTCAACAGAAATTCCTAGCCATCTATCTAAAACAATTCTGCAGAGAAGTGTTAATGGGTCCCATGGTGTGAGTTATTCGGATATATACATTTCATTTCTTTGTACTTTGCTTGTGTTAATTTTATAGCTCAAACCTATATCACTTAGAGGAAATTCCCCTTACTCATTAAGTCTGTATTTCACACAAATTAAAAAGCAGTGAAGTAATTTGAAATGGGAGTTTTCTAAAAAAAGGTCTTCTCTTAAAAAGGAAAAAAAGAAAACAAACCAGAATATGATTCTAAATATTTCAGCAGAACAAGTGCTTCTTCCCAAGACCTATTTAGTCAAGTGTATTGCAAAACTGAATAGTATTTTAAATGGCATATGCCGACATTGGGAATTTCTCATCTCTTCTTTACACTTGGCAGAATTTGAAGGGTATTTAATGCACTAGAGTACGCTTTTGAACGGTTGTTTTTCCAAATTTCCATCAAGTAACAATAAGAGCAACAAAATACAGTTGGCAAAATATTTAGCTAAAATTTCTTAATAAAGAAGGATATCAACGGATGTTACAGTTTTTGCTGTATGGTTTACAGTCATATGAAAACATCAATTGACAGGCCACTTCACAGCAGATATCTCATCTGTTCCTAAGTGAACTTTGAAACATCTTAAATAGTATGTGTGTACTAACAGAAGAGTGACAAAATTTAAGAAGAATTTGGCAAAACCCATCTTTAAATGTTTTATTTCTGGCAATACAGACCTCTTAGTGGATTTACTACATCTTCTCTGAGGAGGAAAAAAAAAGCTTAATTTTTGACAGGTTTTTTATATACTATGTTAGAAAATAATTTTGTGGTACTGTCATTATAAAATTAGCCTCCTCTATCTACTCCCTGAAATACAAGAAAATATTATCATAGGAAGAAAAATAGTATTTCAGTAGCACAGAAATACTGTTTCACTCATTTTAGCTTTGCATTTTTAAAATGTAATATCTCTGATTTCAGATACGAGTGAAACTTTAACTTCAAATTTGCCTTAAAATCATAATCACTGAGCATTTAATTTATGAGACAGTTTTACTTCTGCAATTTCTGGAAACAACCTATTTTCTCCTTGCTTGGCAGTTTACAGTCAGTTAGACTGGACTGTTGACATGCAGGAACAAGCTGTGAATTGTTTGGTGGAGCTCTCCTGTCAGTAGCAAAAAACCAGCAAAGTCAGGCAGCTTTTACCTAAGCAATGGCTGTGCCACTAAACAGTACAGAGAACTGTACACAAATACTTTTGTCACTCTCTCTCCAATAGCTATGTCTTTGAAGAAATACTCTAATGTAACAGAGATTTCAATTGGCAAAATATTTGTGCCCCTATGGCATAGTAAAGCACATGCATGTATTCACAGAACCAGAGTATTTGCTGCATTCTGATGTACAAAGTTATAATTTAATTAGTTACTAGTGCTCTATAAAATACAGATATAATTGTTACATGTATTTTCATAATGCCTGAATGCTCCAGTCAGAGGTCAGTGGTCATTGGTACCAGCTGTTAGAAATTTTTAATTCAGGACAGCCTTTTCCCAGAGTTGCCCTATGGATTATCAATATAGATGGTTAACACAAGAGCAGAATGAAATTTATTTAGGTCACCTCTGCACTTTTCAGTATTTGCCTCAGTTTTATGTTGAAGCTCACATTTAGACTTAAAGGTTTGCAAGGCTTAGTCAGTCTTGTGCTTTGCCTCAAATGTAGAGCTCTTTTAATACACTCCTGCTAATGTTATTTGATTTCTCTATCCCTTTTGACTAATGGCTACATAGATAAGTCACCTACCTTTTCTTCTCTCATTCCACCAAGACCCAGAACATTTGCTTCCACTTGATTCTCTCTTTGGCTGTTTGTTGTGCAGAATCCTGACTTTTAAATCTGTGAACAGAAATTGATAGTCTCCCATTCGGTGAAATGAGGTGCTCACTGGACCTTTTTTAACTAAACAGAGTTTAATTATTTCTCTAATATTAGTGTTCTATTATTTTTTTCTTTCTCTGCATATGAAAGACTTTCCTTACAAAGTATTGACATGCAAATTCTAGTGGTGAATGCCCTTGTGATTTGGTTGCTATAGCTGGTTTTTGTTTATGGCTTAGTCTTTGAGTCAGATGATTAAAGAACAATCTGAAATTCTGATTTTTTGTACTCTTAGAATTCTTAAATCACAACAAAACCAGACAGCACATAATGGAATATATTTATATATATTTTGAAAATTTGGGTTGTCCTCCAGACTATACACCTTTAAATAGCTGGGTTAGTAATGCAAAATCCATAGACAACATGATGCCTTCAGCAGCAGCTAGAACAAAACATGGAAAATACTACAGTGGGAGGATTTTTGCCAGGTACTCCAAATATATATGCAAACTTCTTTATTTCTTCCCAGGAGGAAGGAATTATCGTAGCCCCAGGTAGAACTTCCCATTCCCGCGTGACAGAAGCCTTTAATTTCATGGCCAAGGTATCTCACAGAACTTTCCTCAGTCCGTATATATTCTTGTCTTCTTCTGAAGAGAGCCTTTCATGCACAGCCTGAAAACTGCACTGCAGTTCTAATATTTCACAGGCACTTTGTAATTTTGCTGCTTCCTAACAATGCTCTTCCAAGCACTGCATAAATTAATTTGCTTGTCTCACAAGCTAGTTCTTCCCCCATCGTTCTTTTTGTACCTGAGCCTTGAACCTGGCAGCACATTTGGAGAGCAGACTGGGGTGCCTGCAGCAGCTGCACCACGCGCTGTCCGGAAGCACCAGTTGTTCAGCTCATCCCAGACATATGGTGCTGAAGGTTGGCTTCATTATTCTTCTGCCAAGGATGACTGTCAGCTCCTCAATGGATCTGACTGTGGATGAATGGGAGGTTTGAGAAACAGTGGTGGCTCAGTGGGAATGCCCAGCACTCCCAGGAACAGAAGCAGAGTGGCAAGGGCAGGAAAGCAAGAGGTTATCATGCACTCATTCCCACCACAAAGTCTGCAGTTCAGTTTCTTGTGTTTGTAAGGAGAGTCCAATTAAGCTGTTATCGACCCCTAGCTTAAACCAGATGGACAAAAATGGATTTGCTTAGAGAATTGGAATGAATGGGAGCAAAACAAGTTGTCACCCACCTCTGATCTGTACGATATGTACTCAGGAACAACAGGAGACATTTTCTGCATCTAATAATTCTCACTTATGTCTTTCCCTTTGTAACTGTAGTAGGAGGCTCTTTGTGACTTGTTTACAAAAGAAAGAAAAGCTTTTGAAATCACAAGGCTGCTTGGTTGTTATTTTTCCACCTACTTGAAATAATGGCTCAAAAAGAAAGCCTGTTGGTTGTTCTGCAGCAAATTGTGAGAACTGTACAGCGGTAACATGGCATCAGTTAGAAACAGAAGAGTTATCAAGTTAATCAGCTTGAACTCCACCTTGATTTTAAACCATAAGTTGCTACAGCACAAAAATACTATGGGTGAGCATTCCTTTTCCAGTAATGTCTTTCCTCTGAGGGTTCTCATGCAACATAGGTCAGTCTTCCCCTACACATAGATGGGAATCAGTGGAGACAAGAGAGCTCCATGGCATAGCCAGGACACATACTTGACATGTAATGTGCTATTCTGTCAGGAGGAGTCGCCGAACTAGTGAATGAGATATGTGCTATTACAATTGCTTTTTCTAGCTCTGTTGCTGTAGAACAGATAGATTTATTAACTCACACATCGCTCTGAGATGAGATACCAGGGAACTGACTCAACAGTATGAGCTAGTATGGCTGGCTCCACTGACCTCTCCCACACCTCTGGTCTTTGCTGGTGCTGACGGAAGGTGAATTACCAGCAGAATCAAGGCAACACTTTTCATCAGTCCTAAATTAACAGCTACTTTTTTAAAAGCAGCACCTATGATAATAGCTGTGAGACAGAAGCAGATTTGGTCTAACAGCTTCTCCCACAAAGGTCTCAAAACCTAAATGTAGACATTTGGTACCAGTTCCCCAGTGGAATAGTTTTTTCAGAAAAGAGTTAGCAGAATAATCCTCCGGACCATTAGTGTTAAAAAAGGTGATGCTCAGCATTTTTTTGAAAGGAGACTCACAGAAGAATCATTCCTGTTTTAGGTTGTAGGTAATGACACAGCATCTCTTTTAAACCAAAAGAAAGATGCATTTTTTCTGCCAGTCACACTGACTGGAAGATGTCACCAGATTAGTCTATAAGGCCATCAAGGCAATTCTGTGTTTTCCAGTATCAGCTTCAGTATAACTTGTATATTATAAAATCAGATTTTAAAGCCAGCATTTACTGGGCTCCCAATAGGGGAGTGTCTCATCTGTGAATGTGTGTACATATATCCACAATTATTGCAGTGACAAAAAACTTAGTGGTAGAATTTCTACTGCTCCTCTCTGCAACATAATCATCATTATATATGATAATACAAACCCATCCATGTTGCTGATGAATTCCTAGTAAATTCCACCTCTCTTTCAAAGAATTAAGAGGCATTCTCCTACTTCTTAGTCTGAATTAAACATATATTAATAAAAATCACAGAATCATAAATCAGTGACGATTCTTTCCTTAGGAGAATTGTTTATTCTCAAGTTACTTAAATTATGTTTAAATTTCCGTGATTAAGTTGGTGAAATACATAAATCAAACTTTATGCTTTCTTCACTGCAATTCTTCAGGAGTTCAGGATTTATGATGTAAGAAATCTCAGAAGATAAAAATAACCTTTAAATTAATGGGCATGTACCGGAAGTTTTAGTATGTATGACTGTTGTGTTGTCAGATACTAAGTTGGAATGTTTGCAAGTTGCTTTAAATTATACATGGGAGACAGCATCACCACAGTAATGACTCATACTGCCAGGATGAGAAAGAAAGAAGTTTAAGGAAACAAAATTATCAATACTGACCAGCACAGTGATATCTTAGCAACCCTAGCTACCCTTCTACTGAGTTAACATATCATCATTTGACACGTTAAATATTGACTCATTATTGGCAACGGTGTAAATCAAGGCAATTTGCTAAATATTCTTCATCTACCCAAGGAATTAAAAATACGGTTTCTAAAAAACAAACAAAACAATCCAAGCAGCTGCTAAGACTACTTTCCTGACTCTTGCTCAAACATGACAGTGCTTCAAAAGTTAGGATTCAACTTCATTAAAGCTTTGAATGCTGATACTTTGTTCAATACAAGCAGTTACTAAGCCATCCAGGAGAAACTTAAGTATTGTTTTCATTTAAATTCCACTTCGTTTTGGTGTGATGTCAGTGTTTTCCAGAGAAAAGCAGAGATTGTCTTTGGTTGTAAGGGTCCTTAAAGATCATCCAGCTCCAACCCCCAAAATATTTAATCAAAAAGTAAAAGGTAATCACATATGTGGGACAGTAAGATAGAAGTCAAGTCACATGAGGCCTAGGACTAAGTTCACAGTTTTTTGTTTGGTTTTGTACAAACATGAACTCTCCAGAAGCATAGCCACTTACTAATTTTTTTTTCCTCCAAGCATCATTTTGATTTGGCAGCAAACAAATGTCATACATATATCATGTCAACTTTCATGAATAGCCTCTGAGTTCAGGGCAACTCAGCAGAGATTACAAATTATAGTGTAATACAATTCCAATATTAATTATAACCTTTTTTGCTTTACAGCCCAGTTTTCATTGAAATTTGCAGGCAAGTTCTTTCTTGCATGCTATTTTAGAATTCATATCTTCATTTATTGTATTTTTGAGGAATCAGAAGAGTGGTAGCCTCAGTAAGTCACTTGAAGATTAGCCAGGTTCATCAATAATTTCTTGGCCTTATTAACACTTTCTCAAATAAAAATGGTAGAGCCAAATTTTAAAATTGTGTGTGTGCAGCGATACGATTGATTACTGACATCACTGGAGTTACTCTGGCTCCATACTGCTGAAAGCCAAAACTGAATGTGAACCCCAAAATGAATCTCCAGGAAGACACCTCTTCTTGCAGTTAGAGGGACTCTGTTTTTGCAGCAGCAGCGGAAAGAGGGTTAGTATTTAGGGACTGCTGGTTCAGAAATCCCCCATTCCTTCAGGCTTCTCACTGCTCCTCTTCACCGGGCACTGGTCCCCCATCCCTCATCTCCCCTTTTGGCAGCTGAGTGTACCCAATCCACGTCAGCTGCAGGGACCCTGCGAGGGAGAGGGGCTGGGCTGGCACCATTGCTAAACTTAATGGCTTTTATGCTCTTGGGAGGTAACCAATGAACCCTCGGATTTCTGAAGGTTCTTCTGGCCAAAGCCCTGGAAAGATATATTTTTATGCCACTTATGGCATTCTATTAATGACGTTCTAAATGGAAACAAACTAACTTTCATTGCATTAATTGAAACACTGTTTTTATCATTATCCTTTCACTATTTGGTGAGAGTATGTCTAGCCTATTTTTAAGTTTAGTGAAATCTACCAAACAAAAAGCTGCTTTAAGCTTTAAAAAAAAAAAAAAAAAAAGAGTTTAAAGTTAAAAAATATCAATGAAAACTAAAAATGAAAAAAAGCAGAAGCAGCCAATCATTATGAAGAGTTGATTCCTCAGGCTGAAAGGAGCACCCAGGACAGGAGACCAGAATAAAGAGTTCCACCAGTGAATTGTTCCAAAGTACCATTCATACATAATTTCAAGTACTTTTTTTATACTTGTGTCATTGACCACAAAAACACAGAAAAATGGAAAATTAGTGAAGAAACACAATTCCCCAATTTCATTTTCATCCTTCCTTCAAAGGCTTTCCATACTAAACTGTTCAAGATTTATTCAGGAAGTCTGGATTAAGTCTTGCTTTTCTTGCCATCTACTTTCAAAAGAAAATAAAATACTTTTACTGTCCTAAAATGTGGCAATTCCTTACCTGGTATTGCTCATAGGTTGTGTTGTTCTGGGGTCTCTACCAGGATGTCAAAAGAATAAAAAGGCTGAAGCTTTAGCCAGTTTGCCTATGCAACAAAAATTTCTCTCAGGTACAGACTGACTATACATGAAGAAGAGAGCATTGCACAACACAGTAGAGGAAAAGTGAACAGTGCCTGCTGCAGCAGTGTGAAGGTGAAAAAACTCGTCAGGATTAGGACACCTGTCTGGTACAATCTTCCAAATGTATCAGGCCTTTTCATTATGCATTTTGTTCTTTTTTCTTCCAACAATACATTGCACATCTTCCCTACCAGTAGCACAAAGCCAGGTATTCATTAATGGCATAGCCTCTGTCACTGCTGTTTTGAGATCAGCTGTCAGCTCATTTTAGGTGTTACAATTAGATGAAAATTTAAAGCCTTTACATCTACTGAAATGAAAAAGTTTTATTCCTACCAGTGCTGAAAACAGGAATGGAAAGTGCCCAGTAGCTCAAAAGAAACTCTTGGGTACTTTAGACTAGGCTGGTGGGTAATCAGTGTGCAAAATTGTTATATGAGCAAGGAAATAGGCAAGGACTGGAAATCAAATATTTGCTTCATTAGGGTTATCTGAAATTTCCATAACTTTTACAACAGCCTACTCCTGTATACTCCTAGGTTAATTGAAGTTTCAGGGCACACAATTTTAAATTGCATTCAAAGAGTTTTAGGTCAGAACAGGTTTCCACCAGATGACACGTTAGATTAGCTATATCAGAAGCAGAAATTTCTCTTAAAGTGTCCTTCTCCTTTGAGAGGTTTTATGAGAGGTTGTCAATCACTGCACAATTCAAACGCTGTACAAGGACACTGTATATTCAAAGCTACCTGAAAAGTGCCAGCCTTCCTTCTGGACAGTATTTCTGAACTATTAATAAAACCATATATTTTAAGTAAGAGGCACTTCAGTGTTTCCTACACTGAATACCAAAAAATGAGTTTTTAAATTAATTTTTCAAAAGTAAACACTTTCATGCAAGAAAAAGAACCCAAAACATTCTCACTTTCTTTCATGTTTATTCTTTTTCAATCCTCTGCCCTTCTCCAGTAGCTATGCTGTAGATTCCTTTGCAATTTATAAGCGGGGATGAATTATTAATAAGTAAATATTAATACATATTAATAAATATATAAAATAAATACTTATATATCATGTTATTGATAAATATACTGATAATTAACAATTATGAAATAATTCTATAATGTGCTATTATTAGTAAATAAAAATAAATATAAATACACTAATAAATTGTAATAAATCTTAATATTAAAAAGTGACAATTGTTAAATCTGTGTAATTTCTTAGGGGGAATATACCCTTATCATGTACACATAAAGATATGTTCTCAATTTCGCAGCCATTTTTATTATAATCTCCTAGAAACCCACAATTATTAACTACTGATTACTACTGCTAATTGTAGTTCTCCTGCCATGATCACAAAGATAATTTACTGATTCTGTCTACCTTTTCATTTATTTCCTATATCTTAGGGGCTTTTCTTTTCCCACAAAAGAAGCAAAGCTGAACAAATTTCACAACAGTGACTTTTGCCTACCATTTGCATACACGAGTGTTGTGACTCACTGTCTATGTTGCCTTGAGAGAATCTATCAGCTGAAGAGAGTGAGATAAATCATTATATTATTGTGCTATATGAATGAGAAAGGTAGAAATTTTCTGTGTATAACAGTGTTTGCATCACTGTTTTTATGCCTCTGTCACAGGGAATCTAAACGTAAACCAGATTCTAAACCTAAACTCGTGCATCAGAAAAAAATTCATCTTTATATTAATGGTAAAGGGGACATAAAGTGTTTAAAACAAAGAGAGTCCAAAACAAAACAAGCAGCATGTGCTTTTGCAGAGGAATGTGAAATCTGAATGCAAAGTAGTAATCTCCCACAAGAATGAGATTTCAGTATGTTACAACAAAATATAAATGTACTGTAAAGCCTTCTGGCACAATGTCAGCTTGCCTCACAGGGCATACTAGAGCACCAGACCTCTGACCAAACACAGACCAGACATATCATAAAAATGGCATTTTTAATTTCTTGCAGATACACAGTTAACTCTGTGGTTCTCAAAACACCATGACTGATTGACTGAAGGATGTCATTCACCCAGGTAATTTAAATGAGTCCAACTTGCTCTCAGTCATTGTAGATACAGCAACATTTAAATCTTTCATACATCAAAATCCTTAAGTAAAACTTAATCTTTTATAGCATTTTGGAGTAATTGAGCAAAGGCCGTAATTCCTGAGTGCTGAGTGCTTCTTAGTTTACACTGAATCTCCTAAAGAAAAGCAGCATTATCTGTAGGGGCACCCCATTCTTGAAGTTTCATCAGTGTACAGATATAGTTTATACTATAAAAGGAAATCGTGCAAACAATAACACATCATCTTTGTTAAGTTAGCTTATGTCATAATGTAGTTTTCAGACTGAAAACAATTATGGCAGTTTTTGTCAATACGGCTAGAACATATATATACAAAATTTTTAAATAAAAAATTTTCATTAGTTCCCTCCCTCTTACTGACAAAATGGAAGAAAAAAGACATCCACTAAGTTAATTGCACGACAGAAAGGATAAGACCTACATCTGAGAAGTGATAATTTATTGAATCAAGTTCAGTGTGTACTGAAGTCAGTAACCTCAGGCAAAAACAGCATTTTCCAAATTATGAATTCAGAATTCCAGTTTAAGCATTCTTGAAAGAGTCAGAGAAAAGGGTAAGCAATGTGCAGTATAATATAAAAGTACCCAAGACACCCCAAAGTATCTTGTAGAAATGATGGTAGAAGCAGATTTTGAGACTCTGTTCTTTGCTTTTCCACTAGATCTTTTGGAGGAGAAGATCCATCACCTTACAACTTCCTCTAATATATTCCAGCAGAGACATTTTGGGACCCAGTATACTCATTATGGTCAATCAGTAAATGACAGAGCTAATTCATTCAATTCTTACACTTTTTTCTTTAGGACCCAGAAAAGATCATTGAAGTCACAAATATCAGATTGTCCCTCAGATTGCAGGAACTTGATGGCTTCTAGCTTTATTCTTTGCTTATCAAACAGGTGCCTTATGCAAAAATGCCACTGGTGTGGTTTCAACTCTATTATAGTTTAAATGAAATTGGATGGTTTGTCATTTTTATGTGGAATGCACTTAGCAATATGCATTTATTAAAAAAATCCAGGAAAGCCAAGTATGTGACATCAATAATGTATTACCAGATAATCCTGCTACCTGAGAAATGACAGATTCTTCTGTATTGTTTTAAGAAGGACCAACCTAATGGCAACACACTTCTGGCACCAAACTGGAGCCCTGTAATATCTGCAGAGTGAATACTTATTGCATATTCTGCCCCAGTTCTGTTTGTCTTATTGACATGAATGAGCTGCACGCACAGAGCTAGGACAGAATACAAAATAGAAACCTGCTTTCACAGTGCAGAAACACTCTGCAGCTCAGGTGTGCTAACAGTGCCTTCCACCTCAGCAATGCACTCATGCTAGGAGTTTAATTCATCATACTTTAATGCTTGGTCATCCAGGACATGCTATTGTGCCTATTTGTTTAGACAACATACCGAATGAGCCAGGAATGTTATCTTCCTCTGTGGTTTATACAGTGTAGATGTGGACATTTCAGCAGTAATATAAATGAATAATGGAAACTTCAGTCTCAGTTTGCTGTTTGTTCATAGCATTTTTAAAGCACCAGCATCTACAATGTATAAAGGACAGATGGGAGTAAAATTGCTTAGTCATGCAGTTGATAAAGCTATCTCTCAGTTTATGCTAGACTGTACTAACACAAAAACAGGATCTTCAATTAAACAAGACTCATTCCTTCATTATTTGATGAGACAGAAATTATGTTTAAAACCACAGTCACAAAAAACAAAGAATCATAGAATAGTTGAGCTGGAACAGATCTTTTAAAGATCATCTAGTCTAGCTCCCTTCAATGAGCTGGCATATCTTCAAGTAGATCAGGCTGCTCAAAGACCCATCCAGCCGGACCTTGAGTGTTTCCAGGGATGGGGCACCTCCCAGATCTCTGGGCAACCTGTGTGTTACGAATGGAGACAGGAACCTAGCTAAATCTCTGCCTTTGCCCAGGCCTTTGGCAGCAGGCAGTAGCTCTTATTGGGGTGGCCAGGGCCCCAAGACCTGGTCTCGTTTGCAAGTTCTTTAATAATGGCTGATGAGGTCTAACATGACATAAATTATCATTTATTAGACACAGAAAATAACAGACATAAGACTTGGGACAAAACTACACAAAACAAATGCAAAGCTATGAGTAGTTAAAAATGCAGCATGTGAAAAGGTACTTATTATTATTATTATTATTATTATTATTAGCAAAACTACAAGTAGCTAAAAATGCAGCATGCGAAAAGGTACCTACTATTATTATTATTGTTGCTAGCAAAGAAAAATACAATTTAGGACACCAATGTCTCTTACCAAACTCCAATTTGGTGATGGAATACACATCAGAATCCTCACTCAGTCCTCAGGAAGTTACCACAGAGTTGCGTAAAGACCCTGGGGAGAGGCCTTTTCATGCTCCAATGTCTGTGTAGAAAAGCTTCTGCCTCTGTGATATTTCGTGTGTCTTTTATAGTGTAAAAGCGTGTCTTTCGGTTACATACACATTTCTTCCATCTCTCTCCACATCCTCTCTCCATACCAAGATGTGGATTCAGGGTTGGAGATCTCAGACTCTTGGGCACCAAGAGATAATCTCTTGCTGGGCTTTTGACCCAATCTGAGTTATCTATGCACCCATCATGGGGGGGCAGTGGGTCATCCCGCCACTCTATGCCAGTGTTTCTCTACCCTTACTGAAAAATATGCCTTGTATCTAACTTAAACCTACCCTCCTTACACTTAATCCTTGTGTTGAATGCTGGAAAAGTTGTCAATGGTCCTAAAGCACCAGCAGTTTTCCTTGTGAAGAGTGCAGTACAACAGGCTGTGGAGATCTACTAACGGTGCTGTGTAGACTTTTACAAACTAGAACGTGTGACTGGAAAACCTACTCAGTGTTAACAATGAACTTGTTGCAGCCATTTAAACTCTACCTTGGCTTGAGGAGGAAAGGGGTGGAAATTACATGTGAGTTTAACCATCTGTCACTTTCTGGAGAGCTTATAGAGGCCAGAAATTTTGTTTGAGGAAAAAATGTGAAACTTAGTGTCGGTAATGTTGCCTTTTCGGCTGGTAAAAATATGAAGCAGACACAGCAATAAAGGGATAAGGGAGCATTACCTCGGTATTTAATAGGATCCTAGATGCACACCTTTGCACACCATTTGTTCCATCAAAGGTGGAACACACCGAGCATCACACCCTGTATAACGCATACAGAATTTTATGGACCTCGCAAATTAGCATATCTACCTAAAATTCCCCAGTAAGAAGCTTAATAAATAAAGTAATTGTCCCCCTATTCTAATTACTGCCCTGCAAATGAGACTACAGCCTAGTTTACAAAATATGTCCCAGAGAGAAGGCTCAGTCCAAGGCTGGAGTCTCTAGTTCTGAGACGGTATGGATGTTTGGTCTTCTTCACTTTGCAAGACCTCAAACTAAGCTAAATATCAGACTACAAGAGTTATAAACGTGGGGCTAAAGTACAAGGAGTATTTGTGAAGAGTACAAGGAGAGGGAAAGGGTAAAAAATGCATTTAAAGGGTATAACAAAGAAAAGACAAAAATCATCAGGCATCAGTAACCAGATGGTGCTGCTCTTCAGTCCTCAAAAGGAGTATTAAGAGTACTCAACACAGGACAAGTCAAGCGAGAAAGTCCTTTGAATTTTGATGGAATTTTAAACCAAGGGAAATGCAAGACACAATAATCAGAAATCAGTCTGGACCTCAAATAATATTTTGAGCTCCAGAGAGAGGCAAATCTGGACATGAACACACTAGCAATAAAAACTGTTCTTGCAAACTACAACCAGATCCCAGATTAAGGCACATTAATTCTGTTGAATTTTTTTTAGTTTCTGTCATGCTCCTAGCTTCCATTTTTCACTTCCTTTAAAATGCAGCATTCCTAATATTGCTTCCAAATCATTGCTGAATACAACCTCTTTTATTTCTAAAAATTCTTTATTAGAAATCATGTCCTTTCTATGATTTTTCTTAATAAAAGGACACCAGATGGTATTTTGTTCTTTGAGAGCCATCCATAGCACTTTTTAACCCTAGACAATTTTTGCAAATATTTATTGTCTATTCCTTGTAGTTACTTATCCTTAAAAAATAGCAGAGACACCATGTAAACTGCTAGAAAGTTTCCATTTATAAACACTACTGCAGATATTACATCTGTATCTGAGTTATTTTCTCCTCATATTTTTGCTACAAGAACATTAGCTTTCTGTCACCTATCCCTCAGGTGAAAATCATCATAATTGCATTTCTGTGATGTCGCAACCTTGCTGCCAACAAAGAACCAGGAAATTTTAAAGAGTGCAAACCAAGGCAAATAAGCCCTAATGTTATAAAGACATTTTTTCATCAGTAATATTTTTAGCCATAGCAAATCAGGCAGATTTGTCCTATTGATGTTATGAATAACTGAGGAACATGAAGAAAAAATATTTTCTAAATAAAATATTTGGTTTTCTGGATCTGCCAGGTCTCTAGATAAGCTAAGTAAACCTCATAAAACACCACCTTTCAGCTTCTGTAATGTTAGATTGTGAATTATTTATATTTAGCACATTGTCTGCATTTGATCACGGCTTTCCTTCACTTTCATACACTTGTGTGTACCTACACACAAATACACACACACACAAATATATATTCTCCCCCTCTACTCCACTCTCACGAGATCTGGAGTACTATGTCCAGAACTGCAGCCCCCAATAGAGCAAGGACATGGATCTGTTTGAGCAAGTCCAACAAGGAGCATGAAGACAATCCAAGGAGCATCTCTCCCGTCGAAGACAGGCTGAGAGAAATAGGGTTGTTCAGCCGGGAGAGGAGAAGGCTCCAGGGAGACTTTAGAGCACCGTTCAGTAAGTGCAAAGGGGAGGCTACAATTAAGCTGAAAAGGGACTATTTTGCAAGGGCATGGTGTGATGGGACAATGGGAATGGCTTTAAATTGGTAGGTTTAGATTAGATATTCTTTACTGTGAGGACAAGAAGGAATTCTTTACTGTGAGGGTGGTGAGGCATGGGAACAGGTTGCCCGGAGAAGCTGTGTCTGCCCCATCCCTGGAAGTGTTCAAGGCCCGGCTGGATGAGGCTCTGAACAACCTGATCTAGTGCAGAGTGTCCCTGTCCCCGGCAGGGGGGTTGAAACAGGATGATCTTTGAAGCCCCTTTCCAACCCAAACCATTCTATGCGGCAATAAAACACACAGATAAATATGCTCTGTTTTCCCCTAGGAAAAATAACAGTCATAATCATCCCTATGCTTCCACAATACATTTTACATCTTATGGAAGTAAGTGATCTTTACAGAGCTACTATTCATCATGTGACAGCTCTGATAGGACAGCTGTTTCTTTTGCATCCTCAGTCTGAAAGTACTAATGCCTTTGAAAATATGCACCAAAGAACATCAAAGGGTCAACAAGGTAAATTCTTGCTCCTTAGATAATAGCAAAAATGTGAAAGCAACTGGCATAACTCAAATTTACAATATACCTGAGAAAACCTGATGCACAGTGTTGATGTTTTTCATTTCCAATGCATTGCTGTTTAATTTCCAACAGATTTTGCTATTATTGTCGTAAGGGATGAGACCTATACAATAATTTCAGTTTAAATATTCGAAAGGGAAATGTGCTTCAGATCACAATATAATTTGAACCACAAATAGGTAATATTTGGACTTTGAATACAGATCTTGATTCAGTTTTCCTCTGTATATATCCAGTTCTTTTCTGGGACATTGGTGCAGAGCCATCTCTAACACATCAAAATTAAAATTTATGAAAATTTGAGTAAAAGAGATTGTTTTACTATTTGCACTAGAAACAAAATGAATGACTGAATTATTATTTGTATGTATGTGATAACATCAAGTGGTAGGGACAGCATGCCTCTTCAATTTACTAGGTTTCATCTGTCTCTTGCCCAACTATAAAAATGAAAGCAGAGATAAAATTAAAGTTTGTGTAAAAAGTAAAGGTTTGTGTAAAGCCAGTAGGACAAATGCAGCATATACAGTAGTACAAAATCATGTGTTTAGAAAGCTTGAATTCTTAAAAAATTTGTGTCACAATAGTGAGGGATACATGCCAAAATATATTGCTTCAATAATACACTGAGAGATGGTTCAAACATTCTGAACTGACTCATGCTTACGTAATAAAATCCACAGAAGACTACTGAATTGACAGTGAAAATAAATTCACTCTCCATCCGGATATCAGTTATTCTAATGAAAGTATACTTTTTCATGGTCAATAAGCTCAACAAGCTCAGCCTACAATCACTGATGATGAATGGCCCCAGTGAATGCTTATTTCCATCCTCTGCTTCTAACGGCAGTGATAACAGGAGCGCATGGTATAACTAAAAGAGTAATGATCTGGTAAGGGAAATGGCCACTACCTGTGACTCAGGTCACCGCCACACTCACCAGGTCATTCTTCCCAGGGAAATATTTCTCACTTCAATGATTGCATGGCTGATAATAATTGATCTATACTGAAGAGCGATGCCTTTTCATCAGCCTCATGGAGCAGTGCTGTCCACCAACAAAGGTGCTGCCCCAGTTTATCAAGAGGGTAGAAAAAGTCAACAAAAACCTCACAACAGGTGGATTCCAAAACTGTTTATAGAAACCAAAGTATTTTACTCATTTTCCTGAGGGTCCTTTGAGCCACTACCATTACTGCCTGGCTCTGAGCACCCAGTCCTCCTTCAGCCTTGCACTTTGCTCTGTCTGTGGACAGGATTCATGCTGCTCCCTGAGGTTTTGCTACGATCCAGTGAAGATATTCTGAAATATGCAAACATCTGTCTCCACTGTAGGAAATAATTTTATTTACCTTTCGCTCACTTGCTGATCTAAGTCTTGAGTGCTACCTACTCATTCTCTGTGACTTTTCTTCTGGCCTCCCTAAAATACTTTCACTTCCTAATTTTTACTCCCACAGTGCCATGTTGAAATTTATTCTTCATTCTTGCCATGATTAATATTTTTTCTAGATATAAACGTCAACTGCTTTTTGTTGTTTTCACTTTTCCTCATCCAAAGCACTGAGCAATCAGAATAGTGATATGTTATACAAAGTTTGCAAAAAAGTACAAATGGCTACAGAAGATCCATGACAGTAAATATTCAGATGCTTTTAAGAAATATACAAAGGCTGCAGAACTTTGTCCATAGTATCCTTTTCTGTAATGTTATTGGGGCTGGGTAACGCGGATGAATTTAAAAACCTTGCTTGGTTTGGGGGGGTAAATAATTGGAGATATTAATTAAGAACACACAATGTATAAACCAGTTAAATTATGAGATTCTCTCCTATCTTCTGGCATCTACAACTTATTAACTTGCTGAGCCAGAGGCTGTGTTTGGACATAATTATTAGAAGGCAAAGAATGTCATTGCTTGAAGCTGTTTTTTTTAAGTGCATTTTGCCATTAACCCTGTGGAGCTGTGACAGCTGCAACATTTATTGCCAGAACCTGTGGAGAATGAGTATGGTAAAAAGCCATCTACACAGAGGACAAGATTGTTTCATTCATCTACACATTCTACAACTGATGTATCTAGACTATTTATCTAGACTCTCTCTGTAGTCACCACACAGAAAAAGATGCCTCCAGGTAGCAATTTACACTCTCCGTTTTCACTAGCTTTCCTCGTGTGGGAAAGATCATTCATTGGGAGTAGTTATTTTCTCACTACAGATTTTGGGTGTTTACTTCATTAGAAGCCTCCCAACTTTAGACAACAGAGTAGATGAAATTACTTCCAAGTGAACAGTTTCCATAGTTCACCTTACACTGACTGCCTTTTTTACATTTGCAATATAGAGAAATGGTCCAGTATAATTAAAAAGTTTCATGGATTAGGAAATGACTGACAGGAAAATTTGACATGTGCTCATTGATTCTCACAATGATTAATCCTAATTTTTTGATCCTGGTGATATTATAGTCACAAACTCCTAGTGTAGTTAAAAGGCTACCTTTAATTTGCGACAACAAAATCAAATTAATATCATAACACAGAGCAGCAATGAAATATGACAAGAAAGCAAAACATAAAGGAGGTGCAAACCAATAAAGTGCTCACAGTGATTGCATTCCACTCTCAGGAAAAGCTGCAGATTTCTGGGCAGCATTCCTCCATGCACTGGGGCAGGAACAACTTCAGCTCCCCCCCTCACCTCATCTTAGCAGTTCTCAATTAGGCATCATGGTCTGAGCCAAGTTCATGACAATCCAACTGAAATCCAGAAGTCTAGACAGAAATCCAAACATTTACAGGGACATTTGGAGCTACCAACTCAACTGATAGAGGGCAACAGCTTAGAAAATTCTACAAACTTCTACTATAACAGCATCTGCAAAAAGAAAGCAACAAAAGGAAATAAACTGAGAACAACTTTCGAAAGTTACTCAATAGAAGAAGGATGCTTTTATTTAATGAAAAGTATATTTTTTATCTCAAGGACATATTTCAAGGCACAAAATTCATACATACACATATACATGGAGATGCACAAACACAAAATACTTCCCACAGAAAATGCTAGGTTTATTTATGTTCTACCTAGGGCCTAATCCTAGAGTAATTCTGCAGTCGATAGCAAAACTGGTATTTACTCCCAAGGATGCTGGTCAGAATTGTACAGGGTAACAGCTGTTACCGTGTGTTGGGTTTGCATGGCAGGGTTCTGGGAGCAGGGAAGTGCAGGAATAGCTTCTGTGAGAGGCTGCCATAAGTTTCCCCAGTTGATAATGATGGCACCTGGCTCCTAGACAGATCTGCCACTGGCCAAGGCCTTGCTCATCAACAACGATGGTAGTGCCTGTAGGACAAGAGATTTAAGAAGGGAAGGAAGTTACTGCACAGCCAAAGAAGGGAAGAGTGAGAATTTATGACAGCAACAGCCATGCAAATGCCAAAGGCAGTAAGAAGAACAAGGAGGAGATGCTCAAAGCACTGGAGATTCCCTTGTAGCCCAAGGTGTAGACCATGGAGAGGCAGCTGTGCCCCTGCAGCCCATGGAGGACACCATGCTGGAGCAGGTGGGGCTGCCTGAAGCAGGATGGGACCCTGTGGGAAGCCTGTGCTGGAGCAGGCTCTTGTGAGGACCTGTGGCCCTGTGAAGAGACGAGGCCACACTGGAGCAGTTTTCCTGGCAGGACTTGTGACCCTGTGAGGAATCCACAATGGAGCAGTGCATACCTGAAGGACTTGTGACCCTGTCGCATGGAATCACGCTGTTCCTGAAGGACCACACCCTGTGGGAGGGACTCACATTGGAGCAGACTTTTCCTGAAGCACTGCATCCTGTGGGAGGGACTCACACACTGGAGCAGTGCATGAAAAATTGCAGCCCGTGGGAGAGACTCATATTGGACAAGTTCACAGAGTTCTGTCTCCTGTGGGAGGGACCACACACTGGAGCAGGGGAAGAGTGTGAGAAGTCCCCCACCTGGGCAGGAAAGAGCAGCAGAAACCACGTGTGACAAACAGACCACAGCCCACCCCACTGTGCCACTGGAGGGGAGGAGGGACTGAATCTGGGGTAAAGCTAAGCCCAGGAAAGAAGGAGGGATGGGTGGAAGATACTGGTTTAAGATTTGGTTTCATTTCTCATTATTCTACTCTAGTTTGAGTGGTAAGTAGTTAAACTAATTTACCTAATTAGTCTATTGTGACTGTGTAATGTTCCAAGTGCACTCCAGCCCTTAGCAGGCAAGAACATTAGGAATCTGACAATGAGAAACAGAGCAACAAAGACATCCAGCTGTGCTGGGCACTGTATGACTGAAAATACACAGAAGTGAGATTCAGGCCAGCCTACAAAAATATGAAATTATCACTTGCAGACCTAATATATAATCTGATTTAGATGGATCTCAAATGTCACATATCTTCAAAAACATACAAATTTCAAGGCCTAAGTATGCTTTTATTCTAATTACAAGTTAAGAAGAAGACATGAAGAGACTTGGTTTCACACCTCTTAGCCATCACTGAATTATCTCTTAGCCATCACTGAATTATACAGACTGGAAAACTGTGGGCAACAGAAATGTTTACTTTTGAAAAACACAATAGTATTTACAAAGTCTTTCTAGCACAGTCACAGAATTTAACATAAGAATCCCACAGCACTACAACTTCAAAGCATTAGATAACAAACCCCTAGTAGATCATGTCAATAATGCCTTTATAACAACATTCTGAAATGTACAGTCTCATAGTTTCCCAGTCCTTCAAGTTCATTAGACTCTGAATTTTTTTATGGTCTCAGACCTTTGTAAATGTTTTCAGACATATTTATTACTGAATAAAAGGGGGTTTTGTGTGATTTACTTACGGTGGTTATTAGGAACCACTCTAATTATGGTGTGCCTGAAGACTGGGCAAAAACAAAGCATATTGTGATAGGTGTGCACACACACAGAGGCTGTCTTGGAAAGCCAAGGGCACTGCTTATAACATGTAAACATAAACCACAAATACTTCATGACTATTTTAAAAAACATGTAGAAACATGTTCACATCACTTGTTTGTACATCACTTGGAGCAAATGTATCATAAAACTTAATATCACACTGAACCCATTTGGGAACACACAGAGGATCGAACAGCATTGGAGATAATTTGTCTGGTTGTATTCCTTCTTTTGCAATTGATTAAAATAGACTGGTTTTACCTGGAAGCAGTGGGCACTGTAAAGGCTTGCAAAAAAGAAAAAAAATAACTGGATCCAACTTTGCATTAGGTACTCATCTGCCTGGAAGCATTGCACTTCATCTAGTGCTACTTGCATTTCTGACCGTATCTTGTACTAGGTTAAATTTAAATCCTTTTGCAGGTATTTTGAGAGCTCATGAGAATTTTAAGTATGGACTTCAACAAAATTAATGCTATTTATTTGATGTATTATTGATTATAGACTGCATAGATACTTTCGTCAAGAAGGAAACACATTATATAGTACACTAGAACGCATTAGCATCAAGCATAAAAACTATTAATGCAAAAGGTATGCTGGGCTAATGCTACATATTTTCTGAAGGAAAAAAACTGTCTTATGTGAAATATACTCTAGTTCAAGGTGAAGCACTGTGGAAGAAACACTGTAAGAATTACCATTGGATTACAGGAAGGGTGGTCAAAACATTTTCCTATCACTACCAATGTGGTAAAATCTACAATAACTTCCCTCTGTGTAGCTAGAGGTTTCTAGTTGTAGTTAGATATTTCTCCTCCCTCCCCCAACACAGACTTCAGGAATTCTATTCCAAATGTTCCTCAAATGTTCACAAGCCTGAAAAGGTTTGGATATAAAGCAGTTTTTGCAGATCCTTTTTTACAAGATGCACAATTTATGGAATAATTTGCATGCTATCTTATTTGGCAGCCAGAAAGATTTAAAATGAGATTGTGATGAACATCTTCACAGTATGTAAACAGAGAGCAGAGCAAAAATGCATATGTGCCCTGTCCTCAAGTGGCAGCTCACAGGTCTGAATTATTGCTTTTATATCAGGTTGGTAAAACAATTAATGGGAGCTTATGAAAAGAGTAATTGCAACAAATTTTAAGATACTTTTTTCTTATGCCTCCCTCCATTTTATTGTGTGTGAACTGGGTCAACTTTTATCCACAGTCTTTT
The DNA here is from genome assembly GCA_036785705.1 of Acanthornis magna. Lineage (NCBI taxonomy): Eukaryota > Metazoa > Chordata > Aves > Passeriformes > Acanthizidae > Acanthornis > Acanthornis magna. Next base: position 769,952 of record JAWUZG010000107.1, on the reverse strand, counting down.
TCATGATCTCAGTAAAGCACCATGGACACACATGGATAGCTATTAGCCATGGCATGAGTTATACTGTGTGCAAATATGTGCAAAAATCTTGTTCGAAAAATTATATTTATATACAATAAGGCAAATATCAAGTCACTTCTGCTTTTTTCAATGACATCTCTTAAAATTCCTTTTATGCCAATTCTACAGTACCTTCCCAGACTATATGAGTCATTTACATCAAAAACTTGCACAGTAAAGACTCAGCTTCTAACTATAGAAATATTCTGTATTCATCATTGTCACTAAGTTTTAACAAAATGCTTAGTGCACTGCCTGGCCAAAGTATTTTATGATGTAAAAAATATTATCCACCCAAAGCATTTTTAGAAAGATTCCTGTGGAATAACGTGCAAAAAGCCAAAATAAATCACACTGTTTAGCACTCCAGTGTGATATCCTTTCAGTGATATTGTTGTCCCAAATGCAGGCTCACTACCCAGTGCAAAGTGCCAATTTTGCAAAAGTCTGGCTCCCTGATCAGCAAAATTTTACACTATTTATACATTTTAACAAAGAAAATTTAACCAACAAAAAACATCAATATCCACTGGTTACAGATCATGTAACTATTTTATTAGTTAGTACTCAACCCCCTACTTGTTAATTGTATTTCTCACTTCTCGTGCTAATTTTAGTCCACATTAGCATTTCTACCCTCCAGTTGAGTCTGGGGTATATTTTGGGTGGTCAATGACTTGCTGGACATGATCTCCCAATGCCAGAATTACCTGAGTCAGCTCAGTTGTGCTGACTTCACTCCTGGTGGCTTTCATCCAGATAGGATTGCCTGCCCTCTTACTTAAAATGAAAGATTAGCTAAGCATACAATGTCCATAATGGAATTGCTTAGTCATAACTATCTAGCTATAGCTAGTGATTAATTTCCATAAAATTGCACAGTTTGATTCGGGTCTTGAGGGGCTCAAATCTTGAGGGGTATGATGTCAATATAATTCCACATAGGTTTTCTCAGCCGTCAGTGTTGACATCATAAGAAATGTAACATATTTGATGATTTTAAAGTGATATTTTAAGAAGCAAGACTGCTCCAGCCTTGAACCACAGCATTCCTTTAAATATCTGTTGATTCAGAGCCTAACGTAGTGTTTCAGTAAACGTACTTACCTGAGGTAAAATGCATTGCCAGTAAATCCAGAATTTCTGCCATACAATGTCCATTTCATGAGAACTGAGGGAAACACCCTAAGAGAATGTTTCCAAGAAATACTCCTGTAATCCAGTCAGGGAGAATTTGCTTGTTAAGCTCCATTTTCAAAATTTTTACAAATTACGCTTTGGATACTCTTTTTGATAGACCATTCATATTGTATGTTTCCGTATGTAGGAATTAAGAGATGGTAAATTCTCCTTCTCATATGATGTTTTCTGCCATTGCTACCCAGACCAATGTCCACACATAGAACAGTTGCCTGATTTTCTTGGCCCTGAATTAGTTTCACTTCACTTAAAATGGATGGAATTAGTAAAGAATCTGACCTCACTGAGTGTCACTCTCCCAAAACCTAAACTTCATTCTACCACATTGGGAAGAAAGCTGTGATATAGAAAAATAAAATGAAAGTCATTACAAGGCTGCGATCAACTAGTAGTTGCACAAATGTATGATGTTAATACAAATTACTTCTGGAAAACAGACCCTGCAGTTGGAGTATGAATTATGGTGCTAAGAAACTTGAAAAGTATGAAGATTTTTGTTTTCACCATTGTTATTTCATGGGTAACCTGACTGTACCACTGGAGTGGATTGAAATAAATGCATAAATGGCACACAAGGAGGCATATCAAAGTTATTGCCCTGATCAGTCTTCAGCAGAAGAGGATAAATGTAGAAGTGTACAGCTGCAACAATAAATTAATTCTTCTGAAGGCTGCTTTGATTCAACTTATGAGAAACATGAATAATTCAGTATAGGTCATCATTACATATTGTCCTTTTACAGTAAATCATGAAAAAGTGATGGACTAGAATTCTTCTAACAAAATATTATTCTTTCCAGACCTCTTTTGCAAACTATTAAAAATATTATATCGTTTCACTGTAGACCTAACATTAAAGTGTACAATTTAGTATCACCAATACAAAGGGATGCTTGACAATCACAGCCAGAGTATCTACATTTTGAAATAGAGCTTGGACATTCAGTTCATTTAAATCAATCATTGCCTCCCCCCTTGTCCTCACATTAGAATTCATCTTTAAATCAGCCCTGGTTTTGCTGTAATTCATACAGAAACTGGAGCACTTTGTAAACTTCATTTCTCCATTTCCATTTTCATGCTGTAGCTGTATTCCTATTAGCATGTCTATCACACTTTATATCACATAAAATAGAAATACCCTTATGCCTGAGTAAACTGTATTTACTTACAGTGAGTACAGTACATATGGTCTATCTATGCACACCCTGGAAGCATTACTACTATTTTCAAAACATTTAAAAAACACACAACAGTTCACAGCTACTTTAAAAAAAAAACTAAATATTCCAGTAAACTAAGCTAATCTTAAAGAGCAGAAAGACCAACAATATTCTCTCTGTTCTACTGAATTCTTCTCTTCCAACTCCAGTTCAAAACCGTACTCGTGGTTGTCAGGCACTGTGAGCTTTGGTGTAGGTGCTCTTGTTTACAGACTGAGCCTCACCAATCTTGTCTTTTTCATTTACTTTGTCGTGTCAGCCTTTTTGCTCTTTGTCATTCTGTTGGTCTCTTGCAGTTTCAGTTCCCTTGGAAATTAGACAGCAAATAAATTTTAAAAAATTAAAGCTTTCCACATGTCAACAAGGGCACAATTGACATGAGAATTAACTATAAGGCAATAACATGTGGCTTCCCATGACAACAGCTTTTACAGCATTGTTTTTCATGAGCAAAATATTCCTGACTGTGCAATTTAATAATGCTTAAACCATTATTCCTGGAAATTCCTACCTCAAATTGAACTACTGAACTGCCCATATTGCAAATATTCTAAGGTTAGAATGCTGCCACTGACTTCATAATTAATAGACCACTGCTAATAAGGACAAATATCTTACAGGATATGAAAACAGAAGTCCAAGCTCTCTGAATAGTGACCCAAGAAAGCAAACCTTGCTGTCATCGAAGCTGGAAGCAAATCAGTTCTGGAGGTTAACCAGATGAAGGTTGTAAGAGGTGAAATAGGTGAAATAGGGGAACTCTGTTGAAGAAAAAACATGAAGTTACAGAGACAGACAGAAAGACTTATTCAAAAGACTATATAAAACATACAAAGAAAGCTTTCACACTGGGCATTAGAGTAGAACTTTGAGCTACAAATGAGATATAGGAAAAATAAAGCAGAAATTCTCATTATTTTCACTGTTCTTTTAACTTAGGGGCTTGGTTGTGCACAAATGTTACAGGAGTTGTTGGCTCTCTGAAAGTATTAGGCCACATTTTTTTGCCTAGATATTTCACTGAATTTTTAGTGTACAGTCGTAATTCTGTATTTTTACAAGGACTTCGATGATATAAACATGTCATAGACTATTTAATAGCATTCTTCACGGTCTGAAGTGTGGTACACATAAAAATACTTACTGCTGTCATGTCCCACAATATCTAATTCCTTATCATCAGAAACATCTGTTAGATATTTCAGCTAAGTAGGTTTCTATGGATCTTTTTTATAATTATGCCTTCCTTACAGGCCAGATTACTCAGACGACTGCATCAGTAATTTGACTACAAGAGGAAGTATTTTGGAAAGTACTTGTGACCTGTTGCAAGATGCAAAAATGCTTTCAATTATTCTTTTGCAATCCCTTGAAAAACTGACTGCTATCCAACAGCTCTTAAAACTGTACATATTTGTTTGTTAGTTTAAGGACACCCCATGGAAACCCCATGAAAGATAATTTGAGTTGTCCCATATTCATCAGATGAAATTAATCAGGATAGATGATCACACAATTTCAAATAGTTTTGATATAGTTTATCTTTAGGGCAGTGTGAGGGTCAGATAAGACTTCAAAGAGGAGATCTGACACCTGCAATGTATGAGGCAAAGTTATTTTCTTCAGTACACAAGATCTTTATTTACCTAAGCTGGGCATTTCAGGTCGGCAATAGAACCTGGAATTTGTCCATAAGTTACATCTGAACAAAAGTCATTGTTGCTAGTCTTACCAGGGTTACCATTTGCCAAAGTAAACGAATAATTTTTAGCAGAAGGACAGAAATTATGTAACAGAGGTAGATATTCTTGTTTGCCATTAACTATGTTCTGGTGAAAAAAAAGGACTTTGAAAATTTGAGTATCTAATTCTTGATTTGAAATAGGGAATGATAAATAGTTGTGGATTAACTTTCATTTTTTATATCTAGTATGACACGTTTTAAAGTGAAAGCTGTAAATATTTTTGACTACTGTATAAAAACATGACTTTTAGCCATTTCAGCATGAGAGCCACATTGCACTTATTAAAGATATTTTTAATAGACTTTAGAGAAATCATATTTAGCTGATGAGAATTAAAAGTTTTGTTTTAAATTGCTGTTTAATCATCACATCTCTTAAAGACGATAAAAGAAGTGGTACTGATGATTGTGTGCAAACAGAAAAGGAGAGGAATTGTTAATATACTACACTCATTGTCTTGCTAACTTGTAAAGATTCCCTTTTTCCTAGGTTTTTATCTTTAATCTTCTGAACAATTTTTAGTTTCACCTAAGAATTATATTTTGAGAAATACTTGAAAACTCAGGCCCTACTTTTATCTTTGAACATTAACAGTCATACAAAATGACAAGATGCTTTTCATAATTTGGCCAAATCTTCAAGCAGCATGCTTAACCAGGTAAGCCTCTTTGGAGAAAAAATGCTTGTTAGCATGTAGACACCTGAATCTTTCCACTGTACACAAATGGGAAGACACAAATAATTTTAGTGTGTAAATTATGACAGTATTATTTGAAGTTGTGGTGCATAATTAGTTTGTAATATCAAAATACAGAATCTGTACCAAATAGTTATCAATATGTTCTGTACTAATTAGCTATCCGTACATCCAGAAGTTGTGGATGTCCATTACTGGAAGTGTTCAAAGACAAGATGGGATTTTAATAACATCACCTAATGGAAATTGTTCTTGCCCATGGCAGGGGGATTGGATTAGATGAACTTTAAAGGTCCTTTCCAACTCAAACTATTCTTTGATTCTGTGATTCTATGGTGATTCATCTGCTTTAGACATAATGTACGTATTTCCAAAAACTGTAGAATATCAGTATAATTTAAAAATGCATTTTATTAAAAAACCCCAAACAAATGAGCAAAAAACAGTGATGATTAATGTAGTGGAATAATGTAAATAATATCACTGTCTTGAATATTTTTGATTGTTTTCTTCCCTCACTTACTTAAGATGCAGCTAGAATTCAAATACTCTACAAAACGTATACGGTACAGTAACAGACCAAATGCCCTGAGAGTGGCTACTAAAGATGCGGAAAAAAGCATAGGCACTGTCAATCACACAGGGAAATATCCTGCAATACACTCATGCAGTTTCTCACAGTCTTTACCTTTGGGACTTAACAATTCTATAATTTTTGGACTCCTCTAGGGTGTTAGTACCTCACTATCCCTGAACAGTAAGTTCCATAGCTCAATAACTGCTTATGCAAAATATACTTCTTTAGTTTGCTTAAATGAAATACTTCCTAGATATTTGTGATGACCCACAGTTCTTTTATTGAAATTGAAAATTCTTCCCTTTAACCACTCCCATCCTTTTCATGATCTATCAAACTTTATCACATTCTTCTCACAATCATATTTTCCAGACCACATGCTTAGTCCATGTAATCTCTTTCTGTTCTAGAAGCCCAACCACCCTCTCTATTGCTTTTCTTTTATCTTTTCAAATCCTAATATGTCCTTTGGAGGTAAGGAGAGGAGAGAAGGGAATATAGATGTGGATATTATACTCTAATTATAAACTGCACCAGGTCCTTACAGTGTAACATAGCTTACTACGTTCTCTACTACTTTTCTAATAGCTTTAACTACTAAATCTTTTTTGCCTGAGCACTACCAAGTTTTAGTTTCCACCCATTCCAGCTGTGAACCCTACAATATAACAATGGCTTGCTGTGATTACAAGGCAATCTACACACTGTAGATTGCAGGGCTAGAGATGCAAACAATAGAAAGAGGATAAAAGGTCCAGTTCTTTCAGCGTGAGCACATTCAGAAAAGAACTATTTAAACTATTTAAACACCGATGTTTAGAGCATCCATATTAATCCTTCCCTAAACACATATACACATACATGTACTTAGAAATCCAAGTAATACATGACTGTAAGAACAAAGATGCATAAATTAAAACATTTATTCATCATTTACATAGACTCTAAATATCTGAAAAGTAGTCGTGTCATGTTCCTTGTAGTGGCATTGCATTTCATTGTAGTCTATAAGCAAGTAGTTTCACACAGATTGAAATTAATGTGGTTTTGTTTCCCTTAGCACATGGCTAACAGAGGCAATTAAAAACTGACCAGTCTCAACTGAAACACTTTCCTTTGTCAGAGGTTTGACAAAACTTATTTCCTCCTAGATTCCTTCAGTTGTGCTCACATGCAAGCTCCAATGTTCCCTTTTCATTTTATTAAAGTACTGGCATGGTCTTCTGCTGTACCCAGTTTTCTTTTCACAAAATTAATATTTTGAGACTAGCATGTCCCTGATGGAATCAGTTGAAATTCACCACTAGATTATAACATAATTCAAACACTTGGAAAGGATGGCCCAAATAAGCTCATTTTTATGAGGAGTCTACAAGTTCCTCTTGGGCTTGGTGGGTTAGAGTTTTCTATTCCTCATGCTGCAGTATTTGAACTGGGACACAAAAACCTTTTGGTTACCTGTAGTTTGCCAGCTAGCTGCTTACAACTGCAACAGAAATTATTTTTACAGCCTAGCAGAAACAGAAGACAACACACTTTTTAATGTATGACCTAAGGGGCCAATTCCCATTGCAACAAACCACATCATACATCTCCACATAACTGGGGCAGAAATCTACTTTTTGACTGAGCGCACTTTTACTAAGATTGAGTGTTTGAACAAGCTGGAAGCATGTTACAGGTGAAGACTGACGTGCAGAACAGCTATTCAGATGAAAAAACCCTGGGCAAATCTGAGAACTGAGCAGGTCACCTTTGCTCTCTCTCAGGGAATTTGGAAGAATAGGTGGTTGTCACAATAAAACAGTGAAGGAGATACAGTTTACCTAAAATATGAGGGATGCACCCCTCCAGAAGATGTAATAAGAGATGCTGATTTCTAAGCAATGTTTTCTATGAGCAGCATGTTTCCATGGGAATTGTTCTTTTATTTTATAGCACATATTTGCCTTGAGCTTTGCAAACTGTTTGTTTTGTGATATTTTTGAAGCCTTTTGTGGCTGGTAAAATCCTTATGCCTCTTCCACACACTATGCTTTTCCTGATTTTCATTAGTTCTGCAGATGTCTCATCTGTTTTATAATGCTCAAATAGTCTTGAATATTAAAATTTTGTCTTTGTTTGTAACCTATGACAAGTTTGTTCAGATTTCTTCTTGCAAAGAATAATAACTTACAATTCATAATTAGGGACCTGAATAAACATGGCGGCTTTACACAAGGTTACTTTTGAGTAAGCCAAACTATGCTTGTTGGACTGGAAGAAACATTGGATACTTACAAAAGAAGAAAAAAGTTCTAGAACACGAACATCATCAGGTCAGCTGCCACATATCCACATTTTGGCAACATTTGCTAGGAGTTTTGAATATTTTGTTTTCGATTTACAGCCAGACTTGTAAATATTTTGGAGTTTTCTTATTTTTCTATTGAGGTCTGAAGACAACCCAACAGCCAACACTTCTATCTTTGTGTCAGCTAGCTTGGGTAGAGATCTGGTATAGTGATAAAGTTACTGCGCTACTCTCAGCTTCTGTTTGTTTTGTAACAGTTTTAGTTTTTAGTTATGTGCCTAAACAGATAGAGCCAAGAGAGTGTAATATGCAGACCTACTCTTTTACAAACACTGTGTTCTGTCATCAAACACTCCTTGAAACAGCCTTCTTTAGGTCTGTACTCACAGCCACAGAATTGTCACAGTCACCAAAACTGGTTAAAAACGTGACTTAAACAGGGAAAAAAAAAAAGAAAAAAAAGAAAAAATGGACGTAGATGCTGATCTTTCTTGTTTCTCATCATTAAATCATAGGTTGATTTAACTAATGCTTAGAATAAGATTGGAAAAAAAAGAGAAAAAAGATAAATCTTCTTACTGTCAGTGTTACAACAGCTCACAATAAACTCCTGAAAGATGGAAATAAGCAATACGTGGTAAATGTGTCACTTCTCATGCCGTTCTTTTCTATCATCCAGAGCTATGATTTGCATTTGAATATTAGGTCAAAGGACCCAAAGGACCCAAAGAATTTTTTTTTTTTTCATAGTACTATTCCCTACTTTTTAGAGGTCTCTTCTGGAAAAGCAGCTTTTACCAACTACTGTTAGCTTCTTTTCAAAACATTATTGTCTGTCTCCAAAATAAAGACATCCCACGCCACTCCACACTGATATGAAAAAGGCAGCTATTGAGCACATGTCTGTTGATAAGATACTTTTATCTGCTAATACTATACTCAAAACATGCTCTTCTAGAAAGTATGTAATATCTAAGCAGATATCTGCTTTCCCTGAGTGCACTTCTCTAGTTTCTGATGAGCAGTTGTAGCTCATCTTCTCCCTTGGTGCTGTCCGGAGCTGCAGAAGATGCTTGTGCTTCTCACTCAGTTGGACTCTTTCTCACTCATCCCTATCTTTATCACAAAGGCTATGGCCCAAAAAGCAGAAAGTGGAACAGACTGAGATTAACAACAATGAAATCAAGGTTTGAAATGTAATTAGCAGACAGCTGACAGGGAAATGGAACAACTCTCAATTCACTGTTCCATCCAAACCACCCATTGCCTATATGATGTTCACAGCTCTCCGAAGGGCAGGAGAACAGCACAAAAGCAATCATAAAATTTATTTCCCAAGGACATCAGATACCATCAGAACAAATGGGAAAAAAAACCAAAAAAATCCATACCATTTCTAAACAAGCATATCTACAAATAGACTGTGCATAAGGCAGTCTAGAAGAACCTGTTTCCTCTTCACTAACAGCCCAGTGATAAGAAAAATACTAGCAAATGAGAAAGTACTTTGCTATTGTAACTGCAACTTAAAACACCAATGACAATGTGCCATTTTAGGCACCAATAATATTATTCAGTAGTTCTAGTGTATTGCACTATCAGATACTGAGAGATCTGAGACAAATTATCTTTTCCCCAGTTAGGATCCAAGCATCTGGGAAACCTGTGTGCTCTTCACTTACTTGAAATTGAATTAAATTGAGTACATTCTGTGCCTTGTTGGTTTTCTCACATTCAAAACCCCAGATCTTTTCCATTATCTCAATGACTGAGTTGTTCTCTTAGACCAGTCACCCACCCCATACCCACCCCAGCCCTTTTAAGGACAGTTGCAAATGTGTTTTACCTGTTGTTGCATCTTATATTAGAAAACCTAAATTACTTCTACCAGTGGCTGAATATAAAGTTAAATAGATGTATCTTGCTCTGTTTCTTCAGGATGAGTCATCTAAATTGTCAAAACAGCAGTGACATACACACGTAAAAGTAATAATGTCCTTGTTGCTGACAATAAAGCAAACACTATGTGATGACTGAAGTGTTGTGTATTTCCCTTTTCTTAGGCTTTTTTTAAAATTTGATGAGTGTCTCCCCTTTCATTTCATTTAATTTCATTAACCTGATTATAATAATTTTGAGTCCAAAACTTCGAGCATCAGGTTGGTATTTGCACACAGACATACGCTCAGAGAAGTCTGTAATTTAGCTTTATAGGACAGACAGTTCCTCTCAGCATTTGCATAAAACTATTCTGGTAGGATGGGTCTAGAAAAATCTAATTAAGGAACCAGCACAAGCTGTAGAAACACAGACTAATCCCACCTTTCACTAATGAGTTGGCTAGATGCCTACTGCATCTAATAAGCAGTTAGATTGAAAAGGTTTTCCTCGGTTTGCCCTTCTATGAGGTGCTTCCTTTTCACTCATTTCCTCCGTGCGTGTGTGCTTGCACGCATGTCCCTGCCAGCTTCTGAGTTGAGCGGCTGATTTCAGTCCAGTTTGTCCAAATAAATCTGGCAAACATTTCTTTTGGTGACTCACAGCTCCTTTATTCCGTACAGCCCCTTAACTGGCTCACGTTGCTGGTTTATCTCCCAGACAGACCCTCTTGCTGGGATGGTTTAACTGTGCTCTGGTTCCCTGAGCTTGTTTATTGCCCCATGCTGCCCCTGCCAGTAGCTGAACTAGCACAGCTAGTCCTGAATGAGTAGTGAGGAATTGTATAAAAAAATGGAGGGCAGATGTTAATGTTCTAAATTTCTGCATTGTTAATGAAAACAGGCAGCTGAGTAGAGATACAAACCCTTTTAATGCTCTGAACGACAGAAACAACTCCGTATGTGAACACTCCTCACTGGACATGAGAAGAGAAGAAACCCATTTTGTTTCTCAGCCTAGGTATTAATAAGGGGTTTTACCTTTTCTCAATTTCAGCACTCAAATTGTTGTTAGCCTGTTAGGACATTCATCCACGTCCGTTACAACTAAAAAATTGAACCTGAATTGGCTGGGTAAATGGGCTGGAAAGGATGCTACAGATCTTTTGGAAGATTAAAAAAAAGTAATTGTTTCTTTTACGCCTGCTCAGAACTCCTGCTGAAAGTCTTCTTAAATACAGAATCATGTGGAGAGTAAGGTTCTCTGCTGTCACCTCAGAGTGACAATGAAGTTGTAAAGGCTGGCAACAAGAACACCAATCAGAGATTACGTTTCCTTAACATATTTCTTGCAAACACTGAGGATGTCCATGCACTGGATGCTTCCTTCTTAGGGCTTGCAGCTTTTCTCAGCCATGTAGAGAGGAAGCTAGATAGAAACAACACTGGAGCTGGATCCAGCATTAGCTGACTCCCAATGACATGGCTTAATTTCTGCGATTCTGAGGGATGGTTTTCACCATGGCCATTACACATTCTTTACCAGCTGAAACACAGAGTGCATATGCCTGGCCAAAACATGAATGCCTTAGTCTGAATTTATATATCATAGGTGAAATGGCTTTCTGAATTCCTTTTTCTTACAGATGTATATGAGACATATACAATGCTGAGAAAGAGTTCAGAAACAAATGAGGAAAAGACCCTCAAACCTCTGGTATTTCAAGAGCACTAAATACATTTCTGACTCAGGTTGACAGCTGCCAGAATTTTGGAGGCAGAGCTGGAGCTCTGGGTGTTTGATTCTTCCCATGTGCAAGCAGACAGGACTGTGTATACACCTGTGAAGAACAGAAATACAGAAGACAGCCTAACCGAGTTGCCAGATTTTTCTTCTGTTAGGAGTAACCTGCAAGAGTCTGGGTTTTGCACATTTATTCCATCAAAAATAAACAGATTCCAAAGGACAAAGTCATTCTAAGATTTTCAGGACATGCTGTTTATGGGGAGCTGCTGGTTAGCAAATATCAGTGACCAATCTTGTTACAAGGAAGTTAATAGTACATTGCAACATTCCTATCAAAACATAGGAAAGAGAAGCATCTTGCTTATATGGTCAAAAGGGTGACACAACAAAGACATCCTTTTTCAAAGGGGTATTTTTAGGGGAAGAACAATAAGGCAGTGAGGCTATCATGGCCACTGTAATTATGAAGCAATCCAGTTTGAGAGAGAAGGTTAAGTTCTACAGAAACTGCACATAGCTGTTGGTTGAAACTTTCCGATGCACCCAAAACTGCTTTCAAAATTTCCCTGATGATAACGAGTACATTTGTAAATCAAGATTCAGCATTGATTAATAATAACCGCTATGCTCTATGTTTGCATAATTCTCCCATCTGACTTTTTTTTGCTATCTTTTTGTTTGTTTTGTGATGAAGGAAGCTTACCAGCACATGCAGCATATGAAATGAGTTTCCAGACTGCAGTATATACATCACTCCAGAGTGGTAGAGGTTTGACAAATGCCTAGGCTAGAAGGTCAGTGAATGGCAGGCTTCATGTATGGCCACAGTTTCAACTGAGTGTGTTACCTAAGAGAAAATAATTTGGGAATCCCTAGTTTAAAGTGTGCTAATGCTATCAGGCTATGTGTCTGCAGGACACATTCTTTTCCATTTCCAAGAGAAAGGAATACCTTGTACAGGCGCCAAATAAATTGCTGTTTAGCAGCTGTTTTCACCTATCTGTATGCATAGTCTTATACAGTGACAGGCACTACATAGTTTCCAATAGGTTACCCCATAATCACAAATAGAAAAACTCCTTTGTTTTTATCATTAAGGATGATTCTGAATCACAGGGTTTGAAAGGACGTAAGTTCACACATTATTTATCCCACTATAATTTGTAATGTTGACAGTAAGTTTGGACATGGTAACAGAAGTTAAGGTTTTATTTTTCTCCTCTTCGAATGAGCTTGAAGTATTTACAGAGTCAGGGGAGATCTTGATTTCTGGTAAACTATTCAGCATGCCTCTAATTGCATTCAGTTTTAGTATCAGATCAGCTCACAAAGGAACATTGCACTTTGATTTAGCAAAATGAATGCTGGTAGTTGGCCAGAATTTGAATTTTGTGAAATATCATTAGTTATCCTCAGAAGTGCTGTCTCTGTGCTATTCTGAGGTCTGAATATTTAGATGAATTAGGAGGAGATCTCAATTTGCCAAAGGACTGTGCAGCTGAAGAGAGTGAGACTTGCTCATCTTCGCCAAAAGACAGAGCAGAGCATGGCCCTTTATATAACAACATGAGCTTTTAATGAGATCCAGATAACGTTTTCTAAAATGGATGCTATCAGCTCAACTTGTGACAACAAAGCAACTGATGGCAACTTCCAGATACTAAATAGGCTGCCTTGAGTCTGTCATCATTAGACTTACCGACCGTAAGCATTTTGATTGGAAGCAGTGATGTGCACAGAGTTCACTCACAGTGGACTGTGTATGTTAGGTTTGCATTATGGTTTCTGCCTGTGACATCCTGGCAGGCTTTGACTTTGCTCAGGAGTCGGACAATTGGAATTTTCCAGCACTTTCTGTGTACTAGCCCTGTATAAATAGAAAATTACAGCTATGGATGAGTCATCCAGTCGTCCTGACCCCCAAGTATTCCTGAAAGAATAGATCTCAGGCAGATTGTAACTGGAGAAGCAGATCATCAGACTTCCCCAAAAGTCTGGATATTCATATCAGTGATACTATGGGACACAGTCGCCCAGGGTCTGTAGGGTCATGAGGCAGGCAGACAGTACAAGATGTCCTGTACTTGCTATAGTTAAGCACAGAGACCAGGAAAAGTAGCTGCTAAAGTGGACAGATGAAAAGTTATGGGCAGGTGGATTATGTTCTGTTTGTGGAGGTTTTGTCTTTCCAGGGAAACAAGAAGTCTATGTGCCTAGCATGGTACTAACATAGAGCTCATCTCGGACTGAGACCACTAAAGCAAATCATTGCTCTGCAGTGAGAAATCTCTCAGAGATAAAAAGCAAACTTGCTAACCCTGGAATCATGCAAATGTTCAGCCAACTGATGACAAAGGTCAGGGTCTCAAAGGTCTGAAGTCACAGGCTGGGTTTCTCTTGAATCTGTCACTACTCAGCGCATGTTGTGGGAGCAACACAAGTGTCATTTATCTGAATCAGAGTAACTCAGCTGCAATCTTATTCTCAAAAAGAAATCAAAATGAAGGAAATTTGTTTGAGCACACAGCTGCACTGGCAAAACATTACTTCAAAAGTTATACTTCAACTAGCAGTTTTTATTTGTGTTTTTAAATCTATGTACCCTGACCTACAGTCAGGTGAGATGTCTTCAGGACTGATCTCTACTCTTGACAGGGAGACTATGGGATACAGAGAAGCTTTGGCAAAGGCAAAGCAGACTCTGTAAAGGCTGGCCTGGGAGATCCAGAAGTGTCATACCTTCTATTCCATACTCCCTTGGTTTACAGAGTAGTGTCCCAAATCATTCCTTGACAGCTGCAATCTGTGATTATGTTGCAAATACTAGTGGTGAATACACAAAATATGCAGTCTTCTATATGAAACCTAATCACGTTAGGTTCTTAGTAAAGTAATATTTTATTCTAAGGATATTCAGCATAATTTATTACTTATATTCAAACAGTGTCATCACTATTACTACAGTTTCAAATTATTTTCTAAAAATAGCCACAGAACTGTCACTATTTACAACATATGCAAATTGGTATTCCATCGTACTTTTAAGACTCTCTGGTTTGTATCTTTCCAGATTTTAATTCAAGAATTAACTTTTATTATAGTGCTATTCATTTCAATAAAAGGCATCACATATGCATTTATTCTATAGTTTTCTGTCTTAAGTTTCTGAAAGTGCCAAGACATTTCACCAATAATACCTACAGTACAGATTTTTTAAAATAATCTTGTTTGTCTTTTTTGCATTCAAGGCAAATGAAACAGAGAAAACAGACCTAAACCTACTACCAACCATCATTCTGAAGTAACTGCTTTCTTGAAACCCTTGTTTCAACTTCTTAAACTTTGTGTTCTCTCATTTCCACACACACAATCTTTATTTCTTTCTCCTACTCTGGTAAATAACTTAAGGACTTGACATATCATTATGAGACATCTAACCACATTTCCAGCTAACAAATATTCAGCATTTACCACACAGAGAGTTCTTAAAATACAGAAAGATAAAATTGGTGTGATTATAATAGAAACCATTAATAAATACCCCAACATCATCTGGAGCTACTAATGACCAAGTGACATGCAGACTGTAAATCATGTAAGCTCCCCATTTTTCTCTAAATGTGAGCGTGTGCTGATTGTAGAGCGTTAGAATTACCCCTTTCAGTTTGATTTTCTTTAGAAAGGCAGAGAAAGGGAAACATCCTTCTTTCCTGTACTGTGCCCAGAGTTGGAATCAAGAAGAAAACTAGTTCAGTTTGAAGAATACTTTTGTCTTGTGAATTTTAAGTTACATTTCCAAATTCAAAAGTATACATTGAGTCAGTTTCCTGCAATGCAAGTCTGACTTTTTAAGCAGTTCTCTTGTTCTGCTTTTATTATTTTGCACTTATTCCCTATTAGGTTGCTCCACAGACAATAACCTAACAACACTGATTTCAGAAAGCTGTATATTAGGCAAGTTGTTTACATTAATGTTTGAGCATCTGGCCAAAGGAATGATGCCAGTCCTTGTTAAGGCCTTTTTTACATCCTTATACTGAATAATTTTTGAATATTTGCATGAATCCAAAGTCAAATAGCTTCTTTTGGGTTTCCTGGTTTGTTTGTTTCTTTGGGTTGGTTAGTTGGTTGGGGTTTTTTGGTTGGTTTTCATCATACTGATGCATCATCTTACATCAGGTGCAATGGGTACATCTGCCTATTATTTTCCATAACAGTAAAATAACTTCAGGGCATAATCAAAAATATAAGGCTGTATTAAAGCAAGTTCCTTGTATTTAAATCCCCTTCAATGGGGAGAAAAACAGAAGCAGTTATCTAACTACAAACCATAAAAGAGAGTATTTCTAGTACTTACCATGAACATCATAGTCTCTACACCAGAGAACTTTTTTAAACTTCACTGGCATAATTAATTTAAGTAGGTGATTTTGTGGAATCAACTATTCATAACTTTGTTGAGCCTTTTTAAAGAAATAATTTCTCTGTAGGCAGTATCCAAAAAAACCCCACATGCTACCAGGAACTTGGGACAGACAAGATGACTTATTGGGTTTAGAGGTAAATTGAGGCAGAAAATCCCTCAGAATGTCACCAAGCAGTGCTCATACAAAGGGCTATAGGGATGCCGTCTATTGTACCCCTCTTATTACAGAATGGAAAGTTTAAATTCTCCTCAGCCATTGTCACTGAACAGCTCACTGCAATCCCTATGGAATTGACCTAGAGCAACATGGACAGCCCAGAAACCATCAGTTATATAGAGGAATCACAACAAGGTAATGATGGCCTTCATGAACAAAACTTCAGTGAGATTGAGAAAACATCAAGACCAGGAGCCCCATAGTTGTAAGACCTGGCGTATTTATCTAACTTGTTTATGGAGGACATTTATTTAAATAAAAGAAATGTTGTGTCAACAAGGAGACAATTTCTTGGGAAGAAGCCAGGAAAATTGTATTTCTGAGATGAAATCTACATGTACAGAAATTTGTGATGCAGTAGTGTTTTACTCTGGGTAGTATATTTGAAGCCTATTTGCCCCAGATGAGCCATGAAGCAGGACTTAGGCGGGAGAAGGGATATCTGTCGTTGTGGTCAGTTCCCACTTCAACTGTTGGCGATTTAGGGTTTGTGAGCTGCATTGCTATAACTTCACTGCCCATGAGGTACAAGTTGAACAGGATCCTGACGATTTAAATTAAAGTTTATTTTAGTGGTTAAGTACTGCCATCCACCTTGCTCAGTGGTAGGTCAGTGACAAATAGCCCTCTGGAACAAGACACCTACCAGCAGGTGGAAAGCCTTTGGTTTACTCACAAGAACCCAGCTATTATCCTGCCAAAACCCTGTACATTTCCAGCCCTGCCACTCAGCAGATAAATGTCGATAAGCACATTATTCAGAATCGGTTAGTACTCAATTAATGCAGGAGCTAATAGCAGCCCTGACAAAATTAAACACCCATTTACAAATTTTAATTTTCAAAAGCTGTTCTTTTAAATACATAACCATCAGCACAACAATAAACTGTGGAGGTTTCCCACACACTACACTGTTCAGTGCTAACGGAGCCCCCGCAAAGCTCTCTGGGCTCTCAGCTGACCTGGTAGGACAGTATTGTCCGGGCAGCCACTGCAGCAGCCCACCAGCAATAGAGTGGCAGGCACATACATTTAATAACCAGCAAAGGTCCACAGCCTTTTCAATGAACACTGCTGTGCCTGCTTTGACTCAGCAGTGTGCTGAAGAAATTATTCTCTAAGTATTGTAAAATGCTTTTCTGTATGGAGCCCACCTACCACCAGCGCCAGAGAAAAAAGGAGAGAGATCCGGAAGATTATGTGGGAGAAACTGTAAATGGAAGAAATTGCAAACAAAGAATGAAAATATCTTATTATTCTGAATATCTGAGCAATGCTGTGAAGAGTTAAGACACCAACTTTTCCTACACTGTTGGGAAGCACAGATTGTCATCACACTTATGCCTCTGGAAAGCTGATTCTCTGTACAAACATGACACAGCTCATGTTTAGTGTACAATTCCAATGTTCTGGCCATTTGACTGCTTGGTGCCTGCAGTTTTGATAGAGTTTCCCCAGTTGCCACTGCAACACAGTCAAGACTCTGTTCTCCTTTTGTGATCTCTCTTAATACTTCAGGACTTCCTTCTCAGAGCAGGTATCTACTTCTTCGCTTTGTTTCATCTTACCATTTTTCTTCAGAAAAAAAGGCAGTATTTGAAAGGGTTTGTTAACTCATTAACCAGCAAAATTGGTCTCTCTTTTTCAGGCAGCTGATCCTGACTGTTCGCTGGCAATGAATGAAGTAGCTGTCCCTCTCTGCAGAGGAATCACTGTCATTTTCACCCCTCTTTCCCCCCGGAGGTGTGAGGAAGGGAGCGGCACCAGCCCCTGCCCCTCAGTTTCCCGTGCGCCAACAGCTTTCCTTACTGTCCCCACCCATATACACCGATGCAGCCCGGGAGAACAGGACCGCAGTCCCATTAAAGACCTTCAGAACATGGCACAACCCTCCCCTCGGCCCTGCTGGCCCCTCTGCCCTCTACCCAGTGAGGAGGGCCAGGGCCAGGTATGCCCTCCTCAGCCCAGCTGGGTTTTCTGGCACCCAGAAGAAGATCTCTGTGTGGTTTCGATTCCTCCTCTGGGTTTTAAAAAAAGTATAGCTCAGATGCACTGTTACATTGATTAATTCATATGGCCTTGCTACCAAGAAGATAATATATGAGCACTTTGATTTTGTTAGTTGAAAGCTAATGGCAGTGTCATCTTATCTATCCAAATTCAGTCTTCCAGGGAATCCTAAAGGAGTGTGCCAAGCTGTTAAGGTTATGGCTTTTCTCCAGAGGAAGCAAACCTCTCCTGATGGCTGTGTCAACACCAGAGGATGCACAAAGTGGGGGCATGGCAGCACGGCCAGGCAGAGGAAAGCCTCCCTGCTCCCCTGGTCTCACAGGGAGGCAACTCAGAAAAGACAATAACTGTCTTAATAATCATCTTTGCTCAGGGACACCCCAGTGAAAGTGCAAAGCAGTGGCAAAGCACATTGCTACTGCAGCTTTTAGATGTGGAGATGTTAACCAGTGAGGCAAAGGAAGAAAATGTTTGCAATAATTGTCAGCTTGTTACCCTTGGCACTTCTGTCAACTAAACATAACTCAGATGTGGTGTGATGAAGCTGTTGGAACTCTCGTACACATCAGTGGTTCTCTTTTTAAGCCTATTGCTTTGTGGCAATCTGCCTGGACATAATTAATTGCACCACCTGCACTGCACCTGCGCAGCCAGGGGAGCTGCTCCCCAGAGGTCACCCTGCCAGGGCCCCTGGCTCAGGTTGCACTGCTGCAAGCTGCAGTTAACCAACACGAGCCCTGCTCTGAGCTCCTCACTCCCCACCCCCGACCCCAGCAGTCAGTGGGGGTATCTGTGCTGCCCGAGGAGGGTGGGGATAGCAATCACATTGCTCTGCTCAAGGGCTTGTGCTATCGCATCTCTTGAGCCAGCAGTGCCGCAGTCCCCTTCGCTTTTTCTTTGTCTCAGAGGCGATGTGATAAAAACAACCTCCTCAAGGTTACACAGCCAGCTGGTGACAGTCACAGAAATAAATTTGTTTTTTGCAATTGCTGGCCGTGCTGGTTCCTGGCCTTTTAGCTGTTCTCCAGCTTCCTCTCAAATTTCAGTCTGCCTTCAGTGAACCTACAGGTTTGCAACTACTGGAAAGGACAAGCAAGAGCAAGACAGAAATAAGCAAAAGGCAAAACAGAGGGGTGCCCTTAGCATGCCTCCTGCCTGCCTATATAACTCTGCTAACACAGCAATGCAAAAACATAAAGGCTTCAAGTTCTCCTACAGAGCGGCTGCAACAGCTCCTGGGGGTAGGGGAAAGCCTACAGGGAAAGACTAGCAACAGTCCAGCTGACAGTACAGCAAATTGTCAGCTGGACAGAAAAACACAAGTCTGCATGGACTGTAAATGTAGGCATCAGCAAGCATTGCCCTCATCACTTGCAAATACCCAAATACCCCATTACTCTTTTATATTTCAAAACATGTACAGTTTGTATGAATGAGAGCCCATCTTCTTGTAAAGGATGGAGAAAAGCAATCCCACCCACTTTTCAAAGGAAAACTCAAAGCAGCTTTATCGAAATACAAATATTTTACCAGCAATTCAAGTTATAGTTCTACTTGCAAACTCTTCGTATATACATTTTTATAATGAATCAAGATTAATTTTTATACTTTATTTTGCAACATAAAGTAAACACATTTTAATAACTAGTACATACCAGCCACTCAATACCAGCATGAAAATGTGAACATATTCAGACATGTGTCTGAATACAATCTGTATACACCCTGCTACAACAGTATCTTCCTAGATTCACATCTTCTCTTAATCCCCTGTAGCTGTGCGGTTGACTGAGGTGATCTGTGAGCCAAGTAAATGTGTTGCATTACAAAAGCTGTTAACATCCAGAGCATCACTTACAAAATGGGTTTGGTTTTTTGTCTTTTTTTTTTTTTTGTCTGAGACTAAAATAGCATGGTGGCATTGCAACTAAAATATTATGTCATATATAATATATATATGCATTCCCTATTTTCTCTGTGTCTGTGATTTATATACATAGTATATATGCCTGTATTATATATGCAGTACTTTTTGTATATTAGCTGGTTTTCAACCTAACTGTACACTAAGAAATATGCCATAGTATCGTACATCACCCTGCCAGTAATTTTAAAGCTCAGGGTTCTGCCTCTGTCTCACTCACTCTGGCCTTTGGCAACTCAGCCCTAATTAGCTCACTAGGAGATTCTCAGCCAAATTCAGAATGCTTAAAAAAACACCCCATGTACCATGGGCACTCTAATTAATTTCAATAATAGAGATTTTAAAATTTTTCCCTTCCAGGTGTACATTCATCATCTTTGTAAGGTTCCATTAAAAACTTTGCTTTGGCCATTCACTTCCTAAGTAATAGAAATAAAACTAGATTGAATCTCAGAGGCTAAAAAGAATTTTTCAAGTCCATGTTGTGCCTTAGAAAATTTAACATCTTTCTACAGATGGTTATAAATATATACAAAGAGATAGTTTATTACATATGAGAGCTAAATATTAAAAAAAAAAAATATATAATAACACCTCATCTCTGAAACTTTTATCTGCGAAAAATATATTACTTGGTGCCTTGCATGTATGCATGTTATTTATATTTATTGTGCGATGATGAAAAAAAATCATGTCTTTTTATTTGGTTTATGGTTTTCTTTGACCTTACTATGCAGTGCTTAATATTCAAGGAATTCTTCAACCACATACACCACATGTTGTATGGCCGTTGTGATATACGATGCATTTTCAACACAGTTGACACTAGGAATTGAAGTGGCAACAATTTTCATTCAAACACTCCCTTCATTGTCGCAGTTGAGACGGTCACAACATGAAAAAAGTTCACCACAACAGCTTCTTGGTCAGAGGAAAGGAAGAAGTAACTTTATTTTCCAAAGCCTTTTTATACTGTTCTCTAATTTTCATGTCATACACCCATTGGTTCTCAATTCACCACCCCACAACATCAATGGCTACCTACAGCCAGAACAACATCTTGGAAAAACACCACCTGCATGAAGCCAGCTATCTCTGTTTACGAATTCCTGCTTGTTTTGAACCATAGAGCTACTGTGAGAATTGAGAACAACAAGTTACTCTCACAGTAAAGTGGCTCATACTATGTGCCTACGATTCCCACACTTCATGCATCCCTACAGTTTGAACTAAGGAAGCAATCTTCTCGATGAGTAGACTCAGGTTCAATATACATCAAGCACACGTCCAGCCAATTAGGTATGTACAGTGTTAGGGAATCTAACCTAGTAAGAGTTTGTGTTATATCACTTTCATATTTGTTCACTCATTGCCAAGCAACTAGCAATACCAATGAGAACGGATGAGAGACAATCCACTGCGTCCTGTGCAACTGAGCTTCCAGCTCCTCTGAGCTCTGGTCAAGTTGCCTTCCCTTCTGGTCCTCAAAATTACCTCTGGCAGTCTGGTAAGTCCTGATGTGCAGCCAGAAAATTGTGAAATTCTTCTACATACACTCAGTGCTTTCTTGTCAATAAATCTAATGAAACTGAGAAACAGTAATATGTCTACAAGGAGTGAGCGCTGTTATCCAGACAGAAAAGCATCTGTGGGAGGCCAGACGCCACGGATTTTGGCAATAGGCGAAAAGCCCCTCATTAGCTTGGCCTAACAAGGGCACAACACATTGTGGCAGATAGCTATGCAACTAAATACTTGTCCTGGTTTCAGCCAGGGTATTTCTTCTCAGTAGCTGTTACAGTGCTGTGTTTTGGATTCAGAATGAGAATGGTGTTGGTAACACACTGATGTTTTGGGGATTTGCTAAGTCAGTTTATCTGAAGTCAAGGACTTTTTTTCCCTTGTCTCATGCTCTGCCAGTGAGGAGGTATGCAAAAAACCCAACAAACTGGGAGGGAGCGCAGCTGTGGGGGGACCCGAACTGGCCAAAGGGATGTTCCGCACCACAGAATGTCGTGCCCAGTACTTGAACTGGGGGAGTCACCCAGAAGTGTGACTGATTTGGGTTCTGGTGGGGGGTTTGGCATCTGTCAGTGGGCAGTGAGCAACTGCATTGTGCATCACTTGTTCTTCCCCTTATGTATTAATTATTATTACTATTACTATTACTATTGCTATTATTTACCTTTATTACTGTATTTTATTTGGTTTTTAAGTAATAAATTTTTCTTAACTCTCCATACAAGTTTTACTTTGATTCTCCTTCCCATTCCACTGGGGTGGGGGGAAGGGACAGGGGAACTTGAGGAGTGGCTGCATGGTGTTTCATCTCCAGCTGGGCTTAAAACCACAGCAATACTTATGAGTCTGCCCAGCTACTAACTTGAAAAGCATGTGTTTGTAGTGAGACACAGAAGACACAGAAAGGATGGGGACTTAGAATATTGCTATCAGCAAAATATCCCTGGCCATATAGAATCATAATGGATGACAACTGAACCTCAGGGAACATGAATTATCCCCCTTTGCTCCAAAATAATACAGACTGAAAATGGGTATGAGAAAGAGAAAAAAATTAAAATACATGTGAAATTCACTGCACTGAAAACTAGTAAAGATCATAAAGCTTTCTGATGGCTTAAAGGTATCTTCTGTTTGTGTGGTGCTGCTGGCAGTACCTCATTACAAGTAAGAAAATGAAACTTTTGGTCCCTGAGAAAATAGGTTACTGCCATTATTCTTGCACTCTCTTCCAGGGCTTTTTTTTTTTTTAATGCATCAACTGATGAATGTATCAGACATCCTGCAGCTGAATATAGCTTTGCTGGCTGGAATAAACCCATTTTTATAATCATTGTCCAACTCAGAAGTTAAGAACTTCCACTGCAGAATGACTGTTACTGGACCTTCCGCTTAAACTTTGTGCGTAAGGAAAATTTCATTAAAGAGGTCTAAGAAAAAAAAAATTATTTCATGTTTCATGTGCTCACATTTCCAGAAGTTTAGAAGCCCCAGCCTGGTTTAGGCCTAAAGGGAAGCAAATTACCTAATCGTCAGACTCATTTTCTAAAACCTTCTTTAGGTGTTTCTTACAAATTGTCTGTAACAACCTGTGCTTAATGCCAGTATTTCAGTTTAAATAGAGGTGATCACCAGTTGTTTAACAAGAGGCAAATTCCATTGCCAAGGCACAGCACACATTTTCTTCAATACTCTCTCTTCAATACTCTAGTTCACACCTCTAGTGGTTTTACAAAAGGTCCTTAGTTTTTGTTTTGTTGGGTAAGAAAGATGAGTGCTAAAAATACCTTTCTGTTGGTTTATCCCTTCAAGAGGTTATAGTGGAGAGGATTCTCCGTGATGCCAGCCGGAAAAAATAAATGGACTCAAGTGCCCTCTTGTGTTTCTTTGCCTAAAGCTATGAGGCTTAAGAAAATACGTAATATTTCAATAGTGAATACAAAAAATTGAGGAAAATATCCTTAAGAAAATATTTAATAGAATATAGTTCTTAAAACATGAAAGACCACCGAGATATTCAATTTTTTTTTACCTAGTATTCCTTCTGTCTCATTTAACAGTATGAAATATATGCTGAAATACTTCTAGACTTTGTTGATCATTTGTCCTGTATTGTAGTGTCTCAGCACTGCTGCATATATAAGTTACAGCATAAATCAAGAAAGCATTAGCAGAACAGTTACAAAAATTAACACTCATAAAAGCGTCCCAAATGTGACATTTTTGCTTTAGTCCATTTCCTAAAGTAGCATCTTTTAAAAAGGCAAAAAAACCAAGATTTTATGCCAAAAAATCCCTTTAAGTAGCAAATATTTAGTATTAAACTGGCATCCTTTTTGTCAGGTGAATGGGATTACTCATGTTAAGAAAGGATAGGACTTTTGTACCAAGACTGAGGGGACAGGCCTGTAATGTTTCTGTTGTTGGTTATGTTTCACAGTAGGATATTGCAGCATGTTATATGCAAATGTTAATATTTATATACTATTTTAGTGTCCTTTGCCTAGGGGAAACAATGTGAAGGATAACAAAAAATTTATTTATTTGTGAAGGATGAATATACTTTAAAAACAAATTTTCTTTGGAAAAATCAATCACAGTTTGGATGTAATAGCTTGCAAAGTAAACTCTCAAACTTTCATGTGTCTTTTACTAGGAACATTCCTGACACATTTAGCCTGTTGAGAAGTGCTGTGGTTTAGGAATGGTGTTCTCCAATTTTATACTCCCACTAAAACCATCACTGCCTCCCATTTGCTCTCCCTCCCACTGCAGTGGCTGGGAAGGCGAATTGGAGGCACAAAATGTGAAGATGACAGGTTGAGATAAGAACGATTTACTGGAAACAGCAATGAGATAACAACACAAATGGTAACAGCAACCATGTTAATAAATAACATGTTCAAAAGAGAGGGATTCTCACACAAAATGCTCTCTGAGGAGCCTGCCTGTGACCAGACTGCAGCCACACTAACTCCCCTGGCAGGGACCCCTTCTCCTCTGAACACACTCCCTCCCTTTCCCCTGCCCTGGCAATGATGTGAGGTAGCACAGCATAACCTCCAGGTCCTGGCCATGACCTCTCTTGGCTACTGCAAAAATTAACCCTGTCCAGGCCAGAACCAGGACAGTGAGATAAAAATCAAAAGCTGTGTACAAAGTCCTAAATTCAGATAGCTACAGCAGGAACAGGCACCTGACACCTGTCCCAGGCAGGCACAGACATCAGGCAGTGCTCATCACCTGTGTTGTTCAGCTCACAGCACAGCATTCCTGTTCAATTATTCCTGCTTTGCTCTGTACTCACATTTCTGACAGGCAGTTCCCTGCAGATATCCCTTTTAATACGTAACAGTTCTAATGGTGCACTTGCTTGGGGAAAGAAGTAGACGCTCTAGGATCTGGGAAATTTTTGCCTGGAGACAAATGAGGCACTCTCATTGAATTGGCTGGCTTATAGTTGCAAAGATTTAAATGTTCATTTTTAGGTTGCAGTTCTGGTCTATTGAGATGGATGTAGCACCTGACATCTTTCACTGCAATTGTTCCAGCTCTCCAAAGAGCCAGGAAGATATCTTTCAGCTCCTGTTTTTTCTTTAGACTTCCTTTTTTTTTTTTCACAACTATAAAGGCTCACTCTTTGAAATGAAAGATAGAGCTCTGTTCCAAGGGACCTATTTGATGCCCATCAAATTGTAAGTTAAATGGGCCTCTAACGACAAATATGAATCTATAACAGGCAATGGGATGAGATGGCTGGTTTTGGATCTGTCAAAATTCAAAGCTTGATATGTGTGCAGAACTGGGCTGTCTGTGGAGCATCACTGTTTTATTTCCCACAGTTCTGCTATCTTTCGTCACATATATGTTTTAGGCATAAGCTAAGGCAGACTCCTGCTTAGCTGAGCTGTTCCACAGACACACACTGACACGGCGGCCCCTCCTGAGGAGAGTGGAGCACATTTTGTGGCTGTCAAATCTTCCAGAGGGCTCTGAGCTCTGCAGCAATCTACGTGTTTCACAACCACCAGGTAGAAATTCAGGAACCCTGAAGAGGATTCATTGGTTATTGTCTCACCAATTCCACCCTGCAATCTCTGAATACTGATTTAGTCATTGGTGACAGAAATCCCGTTCTAAAAGATAGAGTCCAACTTACAGATGTAGCTGTTTGGGTTTATTAATATTCATAACTACAGCCATGACTAATAGCAGTGACTGACTGCATCCGCTATTATAGTATTAATCTATTATTTTTCAGTTATTACTGTGTTATAGTCTGTTGTATTTGGATGTCTTCTCTATTTTATTTGTTAAATTTTGTCTTCACTTGTTTCAGCTGCTCATGAATTGTGCATACACCCTAGATAAAAAGCTGTATGAAACTCCAGAAAGCATGAAAGAGCAATTCCCATCAGATAGCTGACAAGCATGACCTAGTAACCTGCTTTCTTCACTCAAAATTAGAACTAGGATGCCGTTTCTCTTTTCTTGCCATTCCCCTCACTGAAGATTCAACCCAAAGACTTCTGGGTTCAGCACAGCTCTTCCCAGTGGCTTTTTTTCCTCTGGGCTGCCCATCAGGAAACCAACTGTGATACAGATGTAGATCACTGACTATTGCAAGTTCCTTTAACAACTTTGAAGAAATAAAACATGTCTCTGAACTAAGCATTGAACTCACTGGCTGAAAGACCAGAACTGTCAGCCATGACAAACAGGCAAGCGTATTTGCAAGAGAAAAGAGCACAGAAGTCATGTGCAATCACTCTGTGGGGCACTGAATTATAAATCTCTGCTATCTCAGGTGTCCTTCTCCCTTTGTAAACACAGACATTGGTTTGAATAAGTAGATATTATA
The DNA here is from genome assembly GCA_036785705.1 of Acanthornis magna. Lineage (NCBI taxonomy): Eukaryota > Metazoa > Chordata > Aves > Passeriformes > Acanthizidae > Acanthornis > Acanthornis magna. The sequence continues at coordinate 743,574 of JAWUZG010000107.1, read as the reverse complement.
ACTATTCACAAAAAGTGCTCAGATACAAAATATGTTTTGAGTTAGAAAATCATCATAATGAAATCAGGCACTCTCCTAAATACAATGAATGCAGATGCATCTTGCAAGATAGACTAGTGATAATACATGTGATGATCTTAAAAGTTTATCATTTTATCTTCTTTAAGTAAACTTAAAATTACAAAATTTTATGATAGTGTAATTAGGAAGAATTTTCTGCATCTGAGTTTCTTTTTGTTTAGAGTAATGAATATGCATTTTGCATATCTACTCAATATAAGCAAAAAATTCAGACTAAAATTTATTAAACAGATTCAGCTATCTGTTCTTTGTTACTGCAGTATGAGATGACAGGAGGCAAAAATCAGAAAGGATTTAGAGACGTTGAACAGAGCACAGAGTTATAATACGTTACAGGTTTTTTCACAAAATATTTTGCTATGGATGCACTACCAGCAAAAATCTTAGAGGCCATTTATTTAATTGGCTATTTCTATTCAGGTGAGTTTTCAAGCAAATTTGTAGTCAGCCAGACTTTTAGGCACGTGCTTATTCCTTACTGCCTTAAAAACTGTAGTTAATATATCAGCTCAGTATCTCTATACAGTATCATTGGAATACAGCATTTTTCATGCTCCAGATAGACATTGCAAGTTGCACTTCCAAAAGGATTACCCTTTTGACTAGTTGAGTTTTCTGTATGTTTGTACTCCTCTGCCTGCGTCAAATACTGGCCTTGTAGAGCTGACAAAACAGCTGACTGTTCTCATATATCTTTGTTTCTGTTCTATACTAAAGCATTAGGTATAGTCAAAGTTTTAAAATCTTGGAGGTTTAGGGCATAAGAAAGAGTCCATTATTTATTTCCCTTTTGTAATGCTTGGATTTGAACACTGAATTACAGGGGCACATGACAAATTAATCTAGTCAGCCATGTTATGAAAAAATAAGTGAATAGTTTACTGAATTTAGAGGGAAGTCAGGGATTCTGTTTGTTCCCCAGAGATGACATGTCTGTTTTAATAAAAATTTTCCATTTGATGCTCAATACAGATACCAGAGATAAGTGAATTTCAAGTGCTCGCCTTGAAATGACATGAATTGGCATCTCATAAGCAAAATCAAACTGGTGTTAATGACTGTAGCCCCAAATAAGTTAATGGTGCTAAATAAAACCTTAACAACTGAGGAACTACCATAACACATATCTTAGTTTGAGCTTAGCCATTTCAGTCAAGAACCAGACCCGAGAAGATGAGTACTTCTGCAATTAATGGTGGGTGCTTACTGCTGTAAGTTTGATGGGTTTGTAAGTGCATTGAAGTCAAAAAGAGCAGAAGCTATGAATGGACACCAAGAATTTTCTGCCAGGAGCCTAAAAATTGAGGCCAATCTACATATATCCTGGAGAAAGACACCAGCCCACTGGCATACTTCTCATAAAATACTGACCATTTATTTACCTTAACCCTTGACAGGATTGCTCAAGGCATACATTTTCTCACTTTGAGTTTTACCCTCTCTCATCATGATTTTCATGAATAGATTATAAGAGGTAGATGCAATGCCCCAAATAAGAACTTTTATACCATGAAAGTAAGCTAGACACCAAGCTGATAAATCTGTCTTGGCAGGGCCATTGGTCAGAGTGACTCCAAAACATTCTTGTGGTGCTTTCCTAACCTCACACATTTTCACCATCAATTTCATTGTGAGAACACCTAAACTCAGTGTAACCTGTGTAACCAGAGCAGCCTATATGATTAACCGCATCCATGTGAGATAACAGAAGAACACTGCAATTGATGCCTAAAAGAGAAGCCAAAACAAATTAGGAGTATAAAATGCGGACAAATTTATTCGAGGCCTTCAAGGTACACTCAGGCAAACGAACGTCCCCCCCAGGGACTACACCCAAAATGGACGACTGGTCATGAGCCCTTCACCTTTTACAGGTTCTGTCCCATTAGCATACTGGCCCCTAATTCTCCAATCGTACCCTCTGGTGACAATGTTCACCACCCCAGGCCTGCCCCCCTCCATCTTACAGTTGTTTACATATTTTCAGGCCCCAAGGCAATGAATATGTCCTTGAATCTGTGTTCAGAGAGCCTTGTTTTGGCTAAAGGTGCTGGGAACAGAGTGTTTTAGCACCTAGTAAGAAGTACTAAACTGCAGCAAGTTACAGATGCATTAAGAGGAAAAAAAACTAGAAATATTCAAAGGCATCACAATTTCATGAATAATAGTTGCCAAAGAAAAATTTGCTGTAATTTGCTGTACTCCAAAGGGTCACTCAGCTAGCTGGGGCTCTCAGAGAAGGCATCTCTGACTTACAGGCAAGGCTGCCTGGTCAGGTGCATGCCAAGGCTCAGGCAGCTGCAAATAAAGGCTACCAAACTACAGACAATACCAGAAATCTCCACAAAACCCTAAAGCAGACAATGGTCAAGGCTGTGGAAGCAGCACAGCAGACAGTCATGTGTCTAAAAAAGAGAAGTCCAAGAAAATCAGTATACTTCTAATCAATTGAACCCATGATCTCAAGCAATTATATTAAGTACATTTGACAAGCCCTATTTTATTTTAAGCCCTATTGACTGTCATTAATTCTGCTTCAATCTTTTAAACATTCCATCTTTTGGCCACAAATCAATGCAAGATTGACCTAAAATTACTCAGGTCATTTCACTTACCTTTCTAAAAATATTACCATGACGTTCATACTCTCCCTAGTCTCTTGGAACACATGCAGTTATAACTTTACAAGAAATTGCGGACACAGCTCAGATATGCCTACTACAAATACAATCATTTTCTTGTCATCTTGGTACCCTTGATGGAATCAAAAGGATGGAAGAGACTGGAGGAACTCGGACCTCCAACCTGTGTTGTCTGATGCAGATGGAGGTGGTACCTCATTAATCCCTATTGCTCTCATACACCCCACTTGGCCATTCTCTCCTCAAAATCTCGATGCATATTAGGGCATAGTCACTCCTATGCTAAGGAATTTGCAACAGGCACTTCTGCAAAATTCCTTAGGCTTGTCACTTGTCCCTGTGAAGAAGAGCCCGAACATCAGGAAAGCAGTGTGAGACAATATACCCAGCTGGGGGAAGAGGATTTTTCCCTCAGGATGTGCTGTGGACTAAGAGAAATGTAAGACCACTGAGTAAAATAAGCAAGACCCTCTCAAATATAATTGGTCATGACTCTGGATTATACACTGCTATCATATAACTCTTCTGAACCAACACTTGAATCTTAGTATCTTATAGTATTATCAGGCTGTTTGTTCTTGGATTTACCCCTCTCCACACGTGTCCCTTCTGGCTGAAGTAGTCCTAAATTTCTGACTTCTTCTAAGTGAATTTTCCTTTCAGGACCCTGGGCTTTTCCTCCTTTTGATTTTAAACACCATCCCACTGCTTTCAAAAGAGCCACCTTCATTATGAATATGCAAACAACCACAGCCATCAAAACTATTCTCTCTCCAGAATTAACAGTGAACAGTAATAGTTATTAGAATTAATATTAAAAAATCTACTACATCAGAAAGAATATTGGGAAGGGAAAAATAAACTGGACTAGCAACTAGTTGCTTTAAAATAATTAGTACTTATAACAAAATGCATGTCAAAAGACTTCAAAATCTCAACCATTAAATGAAAGTGACTGAAAGTAAAAGATATAGATATACCCAGGTAAGCCCAACTGCTGTTTCCCTATGTAGTCATTTGTCCTGTTGGACTTTTCTCTAACTTTCAGGACAGCCCAGAAAACTGAGCGCATTACTGTCATGTTCAGAGGTAGCTCCACAAGTCAGACTCCCTTTGTTACATAAATGAAAGCAAAACTACATAAAGTCATGCAGCATTTCTAGCAAAGACATGCTAAGACTTGAATTAATCCTGGCACCAAGACCCCAAGGCCATGGTGTGGTATGTCTCATTTCACAGTAAGGGCAGAGGGAGATGAGTGAGGAGCATCTCAATCACAGTAAAGTCAGAAGTGAAACTCTCTGCTGAGGCCTTTATGGCCCAGAACTCATGTTTACTTTGTCAGTATCTGATAACTGCAAATAATATATATTTTTCATGGTAATCTTTGTTTGTTGCCGGCTCAGCACTTTCTCCTTCATGGTCCAGTATCTTAGTCAATGGCATCCTTTGCAGATAGCAGCTGGGTCAATGGTTTTATTATTATTTAGTTTTCAATCTCTATTTAAAGACATGAACAGTATTGACTATACGACACTAAACATCTACTTAAATATCATGGTAGAGGCAGCCTTTCAGACTGGGGAGGTTCTCTCTTCAAGTGATCTGAATGGCTGAACATTGCTTTTTAACTTCTTTTTAGTTTATCTACTAGGGTACTAAGTTGTTCATCTAGTTTGTGATGAGTGGCCAAGTGTGCAGCAGGACTGCGTCTTGAAAAAGATCTATTTCCACCTTCCATCCATCTTTAAGAGTAATCCTAACCATACAGGGAGACCCAAAAGGTAAAACATTAGTGACTGGTTCTCTCTGCTAATTTATTGTCTGTGGTCCTAGATGCAGGAGGCCTTCTCCTTCCTTAATTAATAACCATGCCTATGTTTTCAATCAGCAAGGGAATGTATGGACTGCCAGGATAATAAGTTTTGTGTACATGGACCGTGCCAGGAAGATAGCAAAGGACCAGAAGTATTGAAGTTGGTCAGGTCAGCTGTTCAGACAGACATCCTTGTCTTGGTTAGTTGAATTTTGACAGGATTGTTTGAGGGAAATTATGTTTGCTGATAATGAATTGACCTAGTCCTTGGAATACGAAATAGGAGACATCAGCATGGAATTTCACATTAAGCAGAACTGAGAGTAAGAGAAGAACCTAATTCTTTTCTGCACTTAGAAAAGAGCCCCAGAGTACTGACAAATCTAGAGAGAATATCAGCACCCAAACTGCAGATCTGCCATGCAGAGGTACACAGACATCAACAAAAGAGGGACACCTTGACTGCTGTTGTAAGTAGACACAGCTCTTTGTACCTCATGGAGCTACTTTTCTTTTAACCAGCAAAGTAAACACTAGTTCTTCTCAGTGTCACAGCAAAAATACCCAGCTCACAAAACTGCCATTGCCCTGAGCATCCTTTGTATGTCCAAGTCATATTTTAGAGAGTAATCAGAGTAAACAAATCAGGTGTCTTTGCTCAAATGGAGACGGTGACTCAGCTCTGCGCACTGGAGGACTCTGCCTCCTCTAATCGGAGTGTTGACTCAAATCCTCAGGTCTTACCCCTTGGCTAACCCCTTCTGGATCCCACCACTGGACCAGGAACACCCTGAGCTCCCTGGAACTCATGGACTACATAGCAAGCAGCAGAAAGCACTCCTCTTCCTCACTACAGTACTCTCCAATCCTATGGGAGAAATTCCCCTACAGTTAGTTTCACATGAAAACCTCAGGTGAGTTGAAGACTCCATCACCAGATGAATTTGGCCATTATGACTGCCAGTACTGAATTTTAGGCACATTCTGAGCTTTGTAGGAAGCTTTGTAGATCAGTCTTAAGTCTGGGGAAGTCCCTAGTGGAGCTGCACAAAGACCTGAGTACGCACTGCATCATAGCATGGATAGCTACTAGCAACAAGGAACGGAGGGTTTATATCACTTGCACTGCCAGTGATATAAGTTCAGTGATATCACAGGACCCGCCAAGGTGGGGAAACTAATGCACAAGCCTGATCAAGAAAGTACAACAATTTTTTGCCATCATTCCTCATAAAGAAGGCACTAGTTAGGGCCATGACTAACAGAGAAGCTTATATAATTATTATCCAAGCTGAAAGTATAGAAAGATGAGTAAGCATGTCAGCTTCCAGAACACTTTTTTGTAATGAAAAATAATCCTAGAACACTAAATACTTTAAAGACATCCTTGCAAAGCATCTCCATCCCATGCATTTTGCTCTATCCATAAACTATTCACCTTACTAAAAAGGCCCCAACAGATACCTTGCTAAATTCATCAGCAAAACACTAAGTAGCTAAGATACAGTGCACTGCAGCAACCTGTTTCTGAGCACAATTAGGCAGGCTCCTCACACACACAGGTACTTGATCATAGTATTAAAATCTAGTATTTGTGTCATCTGAAATACAGTCTCTTGTTATCTGACCTGTGCATATACTCATTAAGAAACTGACTGGAATCAGTTGTGTGTTTGTCCTTCAAAAAAAGCAACATCTTCATAAAACCATTTTTTGTGGAAACAACACTGACTGATGTTGAGACACGTCATTGCAATTCAAACTAAGACCAAAGTTATATGATGCAAGAACATGTTTAAAATATCCATTTTCATTCTCCTTACCAGCTTCACAGACTAGTAACTGTGGTAATATCAACTGCTGAAGCAGAGAAATAGTACAATGTTTTTAAAGTTTCATTTGCTTATTAGTCTGGAATTAGAATTTTCCAAAGTTAAGTGAATGATTGCAAATAGCCTTAATTGCTAAAGGAAGCAATTTAGGAACTAAGGACTGTTATGAAGGTATCTTTATAAACATCCAAGAAAAAATACATCTCACAGAATGAGATAAATTAAGTGATATGCTCTTAACCTCACACAAAAACATACACTAAACATCTGCATTTATGTACAATCTTTGCAATTGTGTAAGCAAATTTTGAACCTGACCAGTATTTTGTTGTTTCCTTCTCTTTTCTGGCTGCAAGGTCCCATTTGTGTGATTCATGCACGTGAAAATACATGGATCTCAGAACGGTCCTGAAAAACAATCCCCACATTTCTGTGCAAAGTCACAGAGTGGGATGTCACAGGTCAACCTTACTGGATTTTTCTGTTGTTTACGCCTCCATCCCATGCACACACTAAATAAACCACCTCCTCTGTGGAAAGGGGAAAATTGCTGCTGTCACGGCCAGGTTCCCCAGAGCCCTTTTACATGACTGTCACTGCCGTGTGCTCAGGCAGTGCCTCCTGACAGGGTGGCCTCCTGCAACCACTCCGCCACCGCTGCTCCCAGGAACTGACTGCCTCAGTGTACCATTATTTGCATGGATGGACAGGATTCCTCAGGAAGGAGCCCAAAGAGGCTTGTGTGCTCTCTTGCCACCCTATCAGGATTATTTTAGCTACACTTCCCAACATAAAATAACTGCTCAGCCATCTGTGGAGGAAATCCTCTGCTGCACGCTGATTCAGAAGCAGGCATAAAACTGTAAACAAGCTCTCCACTATTTGATGGGCTGGCATCAGCAGATCAAAAGAGTAAGCAACACAGTGCTAAAAATCACTGCTAGAGGAAACTTTCAAGGCACCTATAGAATCAGTTTTGGGAATAAAATAATTCCCAGTCTATTGAGAAATATATAAATACCTATTTTTAATAAAATAAGGCTTCCAAGATTTAGAGGGGACTCTACTCTGGAAGTCAGTGCCGATCACTAGTGCTCAGGCTCCCAGCAGGCTTCCTAATATGACTATCAGAAAATTGCTTATCTTGTTAAATTACAGCATAATAATGGAGAGCACTCCACAAACCTGACAGCACTGCTTATAGTCAAAGACAACAAGAAGAGATCTGAATCAAAGTAAATCATACAAGGAAAAAAAACGAGAAAGAAGAAATCACTGAATGCCTCTTCCGGCTCTTGGTTATAGAGTATCTAGCTCATAATTGCATGTTACATTTTCGTAATGTGGTTTAATTGCCAAAGATTCACCCTTTTGCACTGCATGTTGCTCATTCTCACCCATGCAGTATCAGTCACTCTCCTTTTAAAAAAATGTCAGCTGGGGGTGTGATAAAAGCAGTCAGGCAGCTGGTGAGAGTGTGGTTAGAAGCATCTCAAATCAGCTTTGCTGGTTAAAACTGTAATACAGAATTACATCACTACTCTTTACAGAAAATGCAACTTAGCAGCCTTGACCTGAAACAGATCCTTTCTTTGCTTAATCATGACACAGCGCTGACGGCATAGTCCTTAAATGGGGCACAGATGATTCAGCTAAACCAGTGTGTAAATGTCAGGGGAAAAAAAATTACTACAATTTTTGGGCTAATTGCAGGATAAACTTTTGATGCTACTAAGTGGGGTTGAGGTAATAAGCCATGAAAAACAAAGCACAAAGACGCAAAAAGCAGATAAAACACATGAGCAAATAGACAGTCAGCGTGCTGGATCCCTAGGTAATGTGAGCACTCAGGGACATCGCAATACCTGAACTTGCCAAAACAATCCTTTCTTCTCCCAGGGCTGTCTTCAAGTTCACAGTTTATTAAACCAGCACATAGCAAGTCCTACATGTTGTGAGACTGGCTTAGTAACACCAGGTGAACAAACAGTCCTCTGGTTAACACCTCTAAAAACAATAGTTTTATAACTTTCATGTGTCTAATTAGCTAGAAGGTTTCTGGACTGCTCCCAGAGAAGCACTGTCCTTCTTGAATTATCTTCCTTTCCTCTTTGAGGAAAAAAAAATCATATATTTGCTGAAACTTACAAACAAGAAGTTATTAAGAATGTGAGAAAACAGATGTATTTAATTCAGACTCTACATGACATGCTTACAAATATGAGATGTGAAGCACTTGCCTGCTCTCCATGGCACTGGGCTCAGTTTTGGGGCTGTGTTTCCATAAAAATAGGAGCTGTTTGAGAGGGACTAGAAGTATGGTGAAGGTGAGGGAAGCAATCAGCAAGCTCAAAAACACAACTTCATTAGGTTAAAGAATTTGGGGGAGAGGGTTGTACTTTAAAAGGACAAAGAAGGAAAGGATGTAATAAAGATAATTTAAAAATTTGGGAAACTTCTGCACAGGAAAGAGGGCGATTTGTTGAATTCCATCATATATATAATTCAGTCATGCAAGCCATGCTGCTGCAGGAGAGGGGGACACTACCAGTACTATCTCAGGAGTCTGCGGAAACTCCCATGTGGGGGATGGTTAAGGACATGTTTGGTTACCCTGTGTCAGGACATAGTTATCAGTGGTCCCTTCATACCATGGCTGAGACCCTTCTGCATTAATTATTCTGGTATTTTGTTCTTTATTATGAAGGAAATATTTACCGAGCTGATCATGGAAGAAAATTATCTCATGTGTTGCATAAAAGTAAAAAAATCAGAGGCACTCTCGCTGATGTATTTGTCAGTAGACAGCATCCTGCCAGTCTCCTTTCCAAAGCTGAATAGTTGTATTGCTTAGTAGGAGATTCATATAGTCAGATATCCAAGGAAATGTTTTAGCTGGATACAGCCCCATCTAGACAACAATTTTTTAAAATGTCCTCTAGGCTGAGAAGCCTGACGTGTAAATGGGTGTTGTGTTCTCTTTCCACCTATGGTTTCATTACCAGATTAAGAAATGATAGTGTGATCTTCTCCAAGTTCTTTGGTTTTGCAATTATTTATAGTATCGGACACACATTTATAGTATGGAACACTGCCTGCAAATCGAGTGTTCCATATTAGAACAAGCTGCATGTCCTTCTGGGAATGTAGTGAGCATATGCCAAGAGGAGTCTCCAGCTGAGACAACCAGAGCTCAGCCAGAGGAAGGCTCTGCTTCATCTCACCTGGGGTGAAGAAGCAGAAGCTGCCCACAGACCATATTGTCCCCCTCCACAGGGCCAGGGGAACAAAGGCAATGCGTAGGCATTGCATAGGCACTGTGGACAGGACACTGCCTCTCAACTACAAATGTGGGAAGGATGCAGAAGGAAAGGTAGCTGGCATCTGTTCAGATTTAACCTTAAGCGGGAAAAAAAAAAGTGTTTCAGAAGCAAGCCCAGAACTCAGCACTCTTTCAGGAAGAGAAAAGGTGTGTAAGCTTTTTGGTGGGCTGTGTACTCACACAAGCAACCCCTGATCACCTGCTGATCCAGCAGTTGAGCAAACAGACCTAGTGCCCAGAGCAGCACTCCGTTTTAGCTGCTCCTGCAATGGTGGCACAAAGCTGAGTGCTTTCAGCATTTCTAAAGAGATCAGAACTGTAGGTCTGAAGCGTGTTTGGTAGATGTATTAACAAACTGCAGGTAGAAATCTCTTTCTGTGCATAGGCCTGATCCTCAGCACTGCCAAGTGAACACATGTGCTTTTTACTCCATTATATCTCACTACATCTGCCTTACGTATTTGCCTGTTGGCTAGACTTTGAAATCTCTCTTACTCCAGTCAACTAGTAAGTCACAGAAGATTCTTACCCCTGTAAAATGTATGCCTAATACATATATCCTGCCTAGAACCTAATGCATACCTAGTACATAGATCCCGCAATTTGCTCTTGCACTTCGCAGCAGCTCTCTTAGCACCATTGCAATGAAAGCAGACAGGGTGGTTATCCTGCATCTCCAATCACACCTAGATGGCCCACAGATGGCCACACCAGGACAGTGCCCAGCTCTGCCAGCGACACAGATCACAGATTTGCGTGTCGCACTTCTGCATGGGGAACCTGAGTAAGCTAAGGCTCGGCAGCTCCTTCAACAGCAAATCCAAAGAACAGGCAAGGCATCAACGGCTTGGCCTTTGCTGTCCTGCTCCCTCTGTGGGAACCTGCTGGCAAAGCAATTTCTCTTCCACTCCTCAGCTGTTGGAGGGGCTGCAGGACTCCCAGGTACTTCCTGCAGGGTTGAAGATGTCGCCGGGCATCCGGCCAAGGCAGACAGCGCGCACACGGGAGACTGGGCTAGCCAGTGCCTCTGCTGCCGCTCGCCAGCCCTGCAGCTGCTCTGCGGGGTGCCCCGGCAGTATTCCTGGGAGGTGCAGGAGCCGATTTCCCCCGGAGCGAACGCAAGGCGATCCCTCTGCGCTCCCAGGCCGGGAGCCGCGGCTCCGCGCTGCGCCCGCACCCGGCGCGGGGCAGTGCTGCCCTCTGCCGGCAGCGCCGCGCCACAGCGCGCCGGGCCCGCGGGGAGCGCGGCGGCGGCCGCTCCGCTTTGGGCTCGGTTTGTTAATTTGGCTTGGTCTGCTCATGTTTTGGACCGTGTTTGTGGTTTGGTTGGGTTTAGTTTGGTGTGGTTTGATGTGGTTTGGTTTGGTTTGGTTTGGTTTGGTTTGGTTTGGTTTGGTTTGGTTTGGTTTGGTTTGGTTTGGTTTGGTTTGGTTTGGTTTGGTTGGTGGGAGTTTTTCGGGCAGGGCCATTGAGTCCGTAGTTACGGCTGCCACCCCTCGCTGCTGAACAGGAATTCCTGCTTCACTTACAGACCTGCCACTGGGCTTTCCTGGTCTTTGGCTGAGTCCCTTGGAACAGCTGGTTCTGCTTATGCTGGGATTTCATTTCGGGTGCTCCTCAGCAAGAGCAATTTTGGGCCACAAGCTTTGTTTCACATGACTCCTTCCAAGGTCTGTGGAAAGGTCAGTTAACTAAAACCCCACGTATCTCACCCAAATGGATGGCCAGACACACTGAAGTTGAAGCAAATATCTTATGCTCTAAACCAACAGAATTTTTAAATGGTTGGTGCTGGGGGTGCTTGAGACCAGACATTCCTTGGCACAGACTATTCAAATAGCTGGATTTTGACTTCTAAGTACTTTCTTCTTTTTTTCCTCACTGACATTTAGAAATGCTTTGCCTTTATAGTAGCGAATTTATATTTGTCTTCATTGAAATATACCCTAACAGAGAGCTTCTTCTATCCATATAACACAAATTAATATATCTATATCTCTACCACCTACAGCAATCCCATAACTGACTTTGAGCAGCGCAGTATATTAATTTCAGCTGCAGGTTTTACATTTGGGCAAGTATCCTATTTCCAGCTTTCCCCTTTCTTATCCAAACCCCCTTGCCTTTCATGGCTCTCCAAGTAAAAATGCATATTCCTTGGCATTTACATGATGTAATCAGATTTTTCTTTGTCACATCGTGGTCTGTCATCAGGTTAAACAGAAGGGAGACAGATCTGAAGCTCAGCTGCTTATCTGCACAAATCCACAGCCTTCAGACTGGTAGTGAAAATGGTAGTGAAAAACCAACCAGGCAAAGGTCTGCAGTGCTTGTGTGCAACATGCAATGGGCAACAACACTGCCAACAGCCCAGAAAATGCACTCTGGTCCTCCTGTAGCACACTTTGTTGCTTGCTTCCCTCAGGAAAAGGGCAAGACACTACCTTATAAAAATAAAGAAAGGCACTAACATACAGCTTCTACCTACTTCCAGTATTTCATTAAAATACAACAGTTTTGAAGAATAAGAGACTAAACACTTCATTTAAAACACTGTTTGACGAGCGTTCAGTCTGAGCTGTACCCACAGCAGCTCACAAGAGGTGCTGTGATCACCATCTGCAGGGTTTGATGACAAGAACTTAATGAAAATAAGCTCACTACTTAATTATATTCGTTGTCAGACCTGGTAGAGTGCAGATTGCACGGTGACAGGCTTTTGAGCTGAAGAAATACCTACTTAAAACTGAATCTGAGTGTTTAGGCAAAAGCAGAGGTGATCCTACTAATTGCCATGATTTCAGAGGTTGAAAGTCCAGATACCTGTTATCACTGTGTGTAAAAATGGTTGTGTAATGAAAGGTAAAACATGCAGGTGAGGAAGAAGGGAAATAGCAGAGATTTTTTTTAATCACAAAGAAGTCTAAGACTATTTTATTTGCATGAATTTAGGTTTTCTTTTTAATATGCTATATATGTTCTTTCATGTCTGTTTTTAAGTAAAGGTCTTCATCATTCTGTGACATCCATGTAGGCACATATTGCATCACTCCAGCAGAAAACTAGTTTGAAGTTTAATGAAATGTGTTGTTCTTGGCTTCTTTCAGGATCTGCTCTGGAATTTAAGAAGCTATGGAAGTGCAGTGTTGAGGTCTTCAAACTAATACAAGGAAGAAGGGTTTAAATTACCTTCTCAAAGCTGTTTTTGTTCCATTTGCTTGGCTTTGCCTTTGACAGCCTCGTTGTGTGGAAGATGTTTTGCAAAAGGAAATGATCAGTCTGTATTTTGTCAGTAGAGTACTCTTTCTTAAATACAGGATGGAGCTTTCCTGGAAGGGATTAGCTGTGTTTCAAAATGAGAAAGATTATTTGGTATTTTCGTATTGAGGCTCAACACATGTGTTTTTCTTTCTTCTGTTGAATCCAGCAATATTTTTTAATGATTAAATGTGAAAAACTCAACACAAAACTTAAGCTACCAGAAGTTTTTAATGTTAACTGTGGCAAATGAAGTACCCAAGGATCGGATGAGAGCTTGTAAATGAAGGTGTAAAAGAGGATTTTCCTTCCTCTTCAACAATTTGGTAACTTGCAATATTGCAGTCTTAGCACTTTGTTAGAAAGTTCTAGCCATTAAACAAAGCAAGCTAACATTAATTATCTGTTAAGTATTTCTACCACTATTTAAGTCAACATACACAATATTTTGCAAGCATTTAGACTAAGTGTTCTATAAGAAGGGGAAGAGCAGAGAGATAAAAATGTTCGGTAACCTAGTTACAGCAAAGAGAAGCAAAATTAGGAGGTTCTTGTATGACAAGGTTATAACACTACCTAATCTTTCTGCAAAATTAATAATCGTATCCTTTATTCATTTTTTCAGCATCTTGGCTTAAAGTTATTTTCTTCTGATCTATTATTTACTGCAGCAAGCCATGAAACAAAGCCTATTTCATATCTTCAACCAATTTGGGGCTGAGCATCTTTGTCACACACAAAATTAATGTGTGAATGAAACCTAAACTTGCTTTGGAAACTGGATAAATTCAGGCCATAAGGATAGATATGCTGGGTTAAAGAACATGGTTAAAATCCTGTCAGCACTGAAAAGGTGAAATAATTATGTCTGCATCAGATATCTACATTCTTAGTCTCAGTTCAGGAAGATGTAATTCACAGGTCGCTTAGACTTTTTTCGTTTTTAAAAGAAAATATAATTTTGTTTTGAAATTAGAAAAAAATTGTGGGTTTGTTTATTTGTTTTTTAAATAGAACCTGCTTTTTATTTTGATCTCTTCAACAAATGAGGAAATCACAGGGAGAAAAAAGTTCTGTATCATTTTAAAAAAAAATAATCAAGTGTGAAAAATTCACTTCTTGCTAAATCTGCAACAGGAGCAAATGGCAACTAGGGACTAAGAAATTTTTCTTGTAATGCTAAAGAACATTATTCTCAAATCAGAGTTCACCCTAGTGACAACTTTAGAACTTTGAGCAGATTTCTCAGTGTAGAAGCTGGCAAAGCAAAACCCAAATTTCTTGTAGCAAAAACACTGCACATGTGAACAGTATTGATGTGAACAGTGAAACACAGTATAATCATCCACTGAGTCACTCTGGGGAGGTGCAAGATTTTTATTTAATTACCAACAAGTTGGTCTCTGCAGACTTACTTGTTGAACTCTATTTCAACAGGCTGTGTATTGCTTAGTAAAACAGCAGTGGAAAATAAGAATATGATTTCTCTCATCCTTTGCTTCTCAAAGCCTTTTGATTGTCACTCTCTAGCATACATTTGCATTGTATGTGTCATATCAAAGGGAGCAGAAAGGCAGTCACTGGAGCTATGGCTTTGCCATTGGGTTTGCATTTCAAAGGAGAAGAACAATTTCCTGGATTTGCTTCAAAGCAGCCAGCCCCTGGGCCTTTGCATTTTTTGTGTGGTCTGCTGAGGACAACCCAATGCTATCAGGAGCATTGGAATATGCACTAAAGCCTAGTTTGGTGCCAAGGTAAAGAGCACTTCACACAACTGTAAATCTGTCACCTCTCCCTTGAGAGCTAAATGGGTACTTGTGAGATTGCAGATTGTACAAAGCAAAGCACACACTGACTGTACATGAAGCAGAACAAAGAGGGCTGAGCCTCTCTCCCAGGAAATACTGCTGATGGCTACTGTGAAACCAGATAGCCCATCTCTCCTAACTCTTTTTGTTTCAACCTATCCATCAATATGTTTTGACTCTGCGTTCTTAAAAATATTTCGACATTTCCTCCCTACAGCCCCGTTACGTGTTCCAGGCTCACCAGTACATGCAATTGGCTTTATTAGGATGAACCTGGAGCTAGCTCAGGCAGGCGTGTCCCAGAGCAGAGAATCATGCCAGGGCACCGTGGGGAGTTTTCATAAACTGGCAAAACCTCAATGTTAGCGCAGACAGAGGGGTCCCAGACCCCTGAGCAAGGAGAGCTGAAACTCTGAGGGACAGTGGCCATCCCCCCAGATGGACAACAGCAGAGCACGAGCAACCAGGATAAGCAGCCAGGGCAGCAGCTCACTGTGCTCCAAAAAACCCCCAAAAAATGCAATGGCAGGGCCCCACAGAAAGGATCCATTAGATGATGTGTCCTGCTGTACTCGGCTCTCACAACAAGTCAATAAAGCGGTGCTGGAAGATAAACTCATGTTGAGTCACTCTTGAATACATTTGCACCACAAATGTGTTTGCTGCGTGTCACTGCCCTCAGACTGCAGCAGTG
The DNA here is from genome assembly GCA_036785705.1 of Acanthornis magna. Lineage (NCBI taxonomy): Eukaryota > Metazoa > Chordata > Aves > Passeriformes > Acanthizidae > Acanthornis > Acanthornis magna. Next base: position 728,121 of record JAWUZG010000107.1, on the reverse strand, counting down.
ATGCACCACTCTGGGGGCTGTGCCTGCCAGGTGCTGGCTAGTGCATGAGGAGCTGGCTGGGGATTGGAGCTGGCCAGCCTGGATCTTTGCAGCCTGACAAAATACAAACTGCATAAGGGAAAAAATTATAATAAAAAAACAAATCTATGAATTTGCAAGGGAATTAAGGTATTTGGAGAACAAATAGAATTTGCAGAGAAAAATCTTACCAGTACATCCTTTTCTCTCTAGTGTCTTAAAAATACATTTTTCATCCCTTTTTGTGTCTGGAAAAAAACAAAGTGCTCTGAAATAAAATAGTGCAAACGTGATTTTTTTCTCATAACAAGTCCCAGTTGTATCCTTTTTTATCCTGATTTTTCTGTCGCAATAGCTCTCTAAAATGAATTCTATTGTCATTTTTTTAAAAAAGATAAATCAACACTTTGGGTCACATTTGCTTTTTGTAAGGGTTTGGCTGTTTCCCTGTAAGGCAGGAAAAAGTCATAATAAAACCAGCATGAATGAATTCACACCTGCAAAAATACTCTGTAGTGTCAGGGGGTACCTGATACATAGCATCTTCTAAACAAGGAAAGAAGTGACAAAATCAGCTCAAGCCTGGAACGCCTGCTTCCTTCGCTAGTTAGCTCCAGGGCAGTCCACAAAGAAAGCTCATTCCAGACCCTGAATGGGCATCCTGTGGACATGGCCACAGAGAATTTCTGCCAAGGTGGAGATACAGGAATTGAGCTTGAAAGGTGCTCCGTAACATTCCCAACTCTAGAGTCTTATTGTAAGTCCCAAGAAATGACAGAGAGGGAGTTGACAAGTGCCTGTGCTGTCTGCAGGTTTGGTGAGGAAAAATCTGAGGAAAAGGAATCCTGTCAGCTCCACTGGGGCACAATGCCACACCCTCACATCTTCTGGCTTAAAGTTCACAGGTAGAGGGGATGCACCTCGAGCACTGACCCAGGTCCTTCTGTCTCAAATAAACAGTGCCTTCAGCCTGGACACTCCCCAGTGCATAGGAAAGGACTGACCTCTGTCACCTTGATAATCCAAATACCTGGCTGCAGTGAGAACACTTAACCCAGCAATATGTGCAATCCTAAGATGGTCCTAAGAATAATTATTCTTTTAATAAGTCCCAGTGTCTTCAGACCTTCCTAAAAATGTCATGAGTGGTCAAGTAACTTTCCAGAAAGATACATGCACTTAAGCACAAATATAAATACATATACCCAAGATGTCTATATATAGGTAGGTTCTGTGAGAAATGAAATTAAATGTTTTCCCTAGCCAAGTAGTTAGTTCAAAAAGCTGCAATTCTGTTAGGAAATTACTTCTCAAATGAATTCTCAATTTTTAATCATTATTCATTGCTTACCTTGGGTTTGAAGGAGCGTTTATGAAATTATTTCTCAAAAGAAGCTTTTTTCTTCCACAAGTTTATAGTGTTTTTGCGGCATGCTATGTAGCAAAGGATGATGACTCATTTAATTGGATTGCTATAAATTCTACCCTTGAAAGTTATACCACAGTTCTCTTTTTAAGAAAGGATTGATAGATAATGAAGACAACATTTACGTTGGAGATGGACATGCTTTAAACCAACTAACACAGACAGGGTCTAAATATAATATTTTTATTTCAGTTCACACAGAAACAAAGTCATTTGCACATTATACCATGTAGGAAGAAACCAGGAGAAACAAACTGCACATTCCCCTGTTTTAGGCCACCAGGTTGCAATGGGCTACCAACCACAGGAACAGTTCTGGACAATATGCCAAGTTGTTCTATGGGTTGTCCATGTTTTGCATTACCAGTGGGAACCTCCTCTGCCTGCCTGCCTCCCTTCCTGGCTCAACCACCCATGAAGAATGGTCACTCATAGAGTCTGAGGAAGAAAATAATTATTTTTCCTGTCTTCTAAAATTTTTTTCTCTTTTTTTTTTTTTCCTATTAAGTTGAATGTTTTCTCTTCTACCTAGAGCACTTTCTCTCTGCCTTCATCTGATAGGTTTAAATATAGCTGTGTTTTAGGTTTTTTCTTCCTTTATTCATCAGTCAGAGTGAATGGAGGAGCAGAGGATACTGCTCCTGTAGTTGTTCTCAGGTCTTAGAAAAGAGCAGGAAATCCACTAGACGCACAAAAGTTGAGGTGATATGGGTATGATAGAGCAAAAGAGAAACAGGAAAAAAATAATTTTTGAGAGAAGTATTTTTATTGTGTTTGAGCCCCCCACTTCTCCCATGCAAATGTAGTATAGGAGACAGGAGGAATAAAAGGGTTAAGAACAAGGACTAAGCCTGTCAAACCAGGCAGGCTTGCTGAAATAAATGGATCCTTTCAGCTAAGTTGGATTTGCTCAGTGCAATGTTTATAGTTGGGCAATAAATACAAAAAAACCTTACTATTTTGCCAAGGAGCTAGAAATATTCTTCAGGCCAAGTCAAAGCCACTTCTTTCTAATTTGGGACTCCAGTGCAAACTGACATTCTCTCTCACACAGATGCACCATTTGTTTTTCTGAACCTCAAAATAAGCTTTCAGACAGTTGGTGCTGAGCAGGCACTGAGCCAAAGACCACGAACTATCTCAGGTTTCCCCTGATGGTAAGCACCAGAGAGCCCTGCATTCATGTGCTGATGGGGTTCTCAGAATATTCTTCACAGCCCTTTTCAAGTGCTTCCTCAGACACCCTTCTGTCTGTTTTACTATATTTCAATCAAAAGACAAACCTGTCATTTATACCTTTGAACAACATACTTGAGGATGACAACCAAATCAAAAGCTTACTCAGAGTGGGCAGCTCTCTCTTTTGGGGCACTGCAGCCCCTATCTGCCAGCCTGATAGAGAGCAGGAGATCTGTGCTGCCTACCAGGGACTAAAATCCATGATGTTGCCAAAAGAGCACCCCAACTTGCCAAGATCATGGGCTAGAACCTGCTACTACATTTCCATGTGGGTGCAAATGATGCTGCAAGCCAAAACATGGGCAGGATCAAAGAAGACCATAAAGCCTTGGTGCGGCAGGTGGAAAATATCAGTACCTAAGTCCTCTTCTCTTCTCTTACCATCCTTGTAGGTAAGCTCAGGAAATGTTTGTTCGGTGAACGGACAGTGAAGTGGATCAAGAACTGGCTAAATGGCAGAGCTCAGAGGGTCAGCACAGCAGAATGCACTTGGAGGCCTGTGGTCAGTAGCACTCCCCTGGGATGAGTACTGGATCAAGTTGTTTATCAATGATCCAGACAAAGGTATAGAACACACCTCAACAAGTTTGCTGATGATATGAAAATAGGGCTGATACACCAGAAGGCTGTGCTGCTGTTCCATGAGTCCTTGATAGGCTGAAGAGCTGTGTGGAGGAAGCCTAGTGAGGTTCAGCAAGGGCAGGTGTGGGATGCTGCACCAGCACAGGTCAGGGGATGACCTACCAGAGAGCAGCTCTGTGGAGAAGGATCTGGGAGTCTTGGTGTTTGACAAGTTGACCAGGAGCCAGCAGTGCCCTTGTGGCCAGGGGGGTTAATGGGATCCTGGACTGCATTTGAAAGAGCACTGCCAGCAGGTTGAATTGGAGGTGATCCTGCCCCCCTAGTCAACCCGTGAGGCCTCATCTGGAGTGTTGTGTCCCGTTCTGGGCTCCTCAGTACAAGAAAGACAAGGAGCTACTGGAGAGGGCTCAGGAGGGGCCACAAAGATGATTAAGGGTGTGGAGTATCTCTCTCACAAGGAGAGACTGTGGAAGCTGGGCCTGTTTAGTCCAGAGGAGAGAAAACAGAGAGGGGACCTCATGAACACAAATACCTTCCTCAAATATGAGTGCCAAGAGGATGGTGCCAGACTCTTTTCAGTGGTGCCCTCTGACAGGACAAGGAACAATGGCCGTAAAATCAAACACAAGAAGTTCCACGTCAACATGAGGAAGAGCATAAACTGAGAGTGGGAAAACACTGGAACAGGCTGCCCAGGGAGGTCATGGAGTCTTCATCACTGGAGACATTTAAAACCCACCTGGATGCACTCCCATTTTGCCCTGGCTCTAGGTGAATGTCCTGAATCCAACCAGGGCAGGGGTAACTTTTGAGCAGCCAGGAGGAGCACAGCCAGGTTATTCTGTACCAGCTCACACCCTGCACAGTGGGAACAGAGGGGCGCAGGGTTTTTCACCAAGGTGTGCAGGGTGTGGCCTCAGGTGGCTCCAGGATCCCACCTGCTGAGCAATCCATGACCATGTTTCACCTCTCTTGTACACTCTTAGTATTGCTGGTTTTGCTGTTAATTTTCTCACTTCATTGCTGTTTCTAGTAAGTTCTCCTTATCTCAACCCATGATCTTTACCTCTTTGTGCCTCTAATTCTCCTCTCCATCCCATCAGACTGGGGAAGGAAGGGAGAAAGTAGCACATGTATGGGGTGTTTCAGTGTGAACACATAATTGAGGAATAGCATTCCTAAACCATGACAGTGACCCTGCCTTGGCAGGGGTGTTGGACTAGATGATGTTCAGAGGCCCCTTCCCACCTTAACTATCCCATGACTGGGAAAATTCGGCAGAATACTACTCTTGATTTCAATACTTGTGCTTTCCCAGGAGTGTCAGCCTGCCTCTCCTAAAGCATTAACATACACATACTCATGGTATGGGCTGCTTTAACTGCACTGGCACAGCTCACAGGAGATTCCCTGTGAATACAGCCTCTGTTGCTTGCAGTTGCACACAGAGTTGATCTGAAGGCAGCAACCACCAGAAGTTGGAACTTTAAAACATTCCACAAACAACAGCATCAACAAATGCAAACATTGAGTGAAACAGAGGAATGCAGATTTAAGCAGTGGCACCAACTTTCAGAACTGTGGAGTAAGGCAGGTCCCCCCAACCTGTCTTTTGGCAGAACTTTTCAGGTTGGAGAGCTAAGCACTATCTGCATCCTCTGTTGGGAGTGGGTAGGCTCCCTTGAAAATGCCCAAGAGCCAAGTTCCTTCTGGATGCACATTTTCCTTCCCTGAGTGGGGAGGGAGGCTCAGGCAGCCAAGTTCCTAACATCAGCATCTTAAGTAAAAGCCTGGCAGTTAGTTAAGAGGGACTGGTATACGGGCAGACATGAGAACCAAAGCAGTGCTTTCTCCCTGCAAGTCACCTATTGTCATGTATTGTAAGAAAAATTATTTCAACCAGGGTACTTCAGAGCTGGGATGTAATAACGTGAATGACTAAGATACTGTATTTTCAGCTTTTATTAAAAAAACCCAAGACATCACTTTTACATTTCAGAATATTTTCAAACAAGGCCTTTCTGTTAAAGCTTTAGGTATCTAAAAAGTGTCTACATGATTCACACCTGCATGAAGCTTTGCAAGTCACACCATAGTCACCAAACAGCTATATTGCACAAAGATCCACACAATACCACACCATTTTTAGCTTAGTCTACATTGTAAAGTGCTGTTTCATAGGGAGAAACTTGAAAAAATAATTATCTGGATAGGCAAGTACTGCTGAACTGTATTTCTGAAAGCTGACACTTCCATGGTAGTGGAAAAAATATCACAGCGTGTTGTCAGTGCCTCTTGACAGTGTGTTTTTCATTTAATAAGCTGCAATAAGCACCAAAGAGTACTGTCTGGAATGCATACTAAGTATTCAAGTAACACCAAAAGCCAAATCAATTTTTAAACTCAGAATGAGATAAATACAAACAGATATATCAAAAGGTAGATAAATGTTTAAAATAGCATCAGTTTCTGTCCAGTAGAGTAAGTAATTGCATAGCAGAACACAAATTAATTTAAAACTATAGTAGAAAAAAGCCCCTAAATTTTTTATTTCTTACTTTTACAGTCTCAAAGCACTAATCTTTTTCAAATCAATGAGTTTGAGACATTGTCTTCATATCTACAATAGAGTGTTCCATTAATGAATATTTTCATAAAGCAACAAATCAGGTGCGTATAAAAAATCTAAAGGTGGAAATGTGGAGAGCTAATCGTGACATAAACCCTCTAATTTAGACCAGTTTCTGAAACATGGGAATCAAAAATGAAACATTTGTCTATGGAAGGAGATTTAGTCTGGAAATCTATAGCTTTAAGCCGATACTTGGTTTGACAGATGAACTGACCATTGCCAATAACACAAACGGAGAAGTCACAGCCACTGAAGTGAGAATCCTTTCTCCTGTGTCTGACTGCTGTGCTCACACATGCAAGATCATGACTCACCTACTCAACAGAGTATACTAATGTAAGAGTTTTCAGTGCTTGACTTGTGGTTTAATAAATAATTGGGGGGGGGGGGAGAAGTGGAAGGAACAAAAAATCTTAACCACAGAGACAACTGCTGAGTCTCACTACAACTTAGTTTGTTCCAAGACCTGGAAAAGCAAACAAACAAAAAAATGGTCATGTTTGTGTTACTGATGAAGGTACTTGGGAACATCCAAGTTTAGAAGTGACTGAAGAGCTGCAGAAGGTCCTCAGAACTCAGTGACTAGGTAAACAAGCATTACCAACATTAACAAACGCAAAACAGCACACCGGGTGGGGAAAACCCTATGTGCACCACTAAGCATCAGGACAGCATGAAAAACACTGCAGAAGAAGCTTCATCATCAGCCTGGTATTGGGTATCGACCAAAAAAAGGCAAATATTGTTTTAGGACTACAGAAAGAAGGAAAATACAAAATTTTGTCATCTTTCACAGCAACAGAGTGTCTTATGGACAGACTGCTCTGTCAGCCTCAGCAGGCAAGAGGAGAGCAATGGCTTCAATTCAGCAAGAGAGAAGATGAAAGGGAGGGAATGACAGAAATGAAAGGCTATGACAATAACCATCAAAACCAGAAGAAATTACCAAAAGGCTAACTAGTAAGGGACAATTTGCCTTTTCTCCTGCAAGAGAAAATTCCAGAAGATATCACCTATTTCACATCTGCTACCTGGGACATTAAAGTGTTTCACACCCAACTCACACTGAATCTGTGGAGTGCACTTCCACGCAGCCTTATCAAGACAAAAGCACCTGCAGGTGAGATCCAGACAAGAAGTTGCCCTTGCTGGGCCTTTCTAGCCCCAAAAGGGTTGTCCAACTCACGTTGGCACAGACAACCATTTCTGACAATTTTTTCTGACAGTGGCCACCAGTCAGAGGCTTAGGAGAAAGGACACTGGGAGAGGTGGACTCCAGGTCAGATCAGTACAACAGTTCAGACAGCAAAGCCCACGGAAGTTTTGTATTATGACCCACATTCACTTAACTGTATTGTGATTATTAGGTCCCATTTCACAGCTCTACAGCTGTATACATGTACTTAGTAAGCATACTTCACACACATTCATCAAGATGCAACACTATCCCCAAATTACAAAGCATATCCCCAAATTAGAAAGCATATCCCCAAATTAGAAAGCACCAAGTACTTATCAGAAACATCCTTCACTTTAGATCCTTATTTTTCCACAAGTCAAGAGTGCAAAGCACCCTACTTTTATTCATACATAGGCTTCTATAAAGAGAGGCAGTCCATCTCCATTCCCAGTAAGATCATTGTATTGGGTCTGACTGAGGTAAAGCTCACAGTGCTCCCAGTGCTGTGCCTTGCATTAGTAGCTGGAGAGGTGCTGATACGGAACCAGTGTTTTGGCTCCTGCCAAGCAGTGCTGTCCCTTTGAGATTCCTTCCCCCATCAAAGGGGATGGAAATAGGCGAGATCCTGGGAGGGGACACAACCAGGCCAGCTGACCCAAATTAGCCAAAGGGATATTCCATATCATATGATGTCAGCAAAAACATAGAAGCTGAGAGAGAGGAGGAAGGGGGGCGGCATTCACGCATTTTCAATGTTTGCCTTCTGGAGTAATCATTACAAGTGCAGAAGCGCTGCTTCCCAGGAAGTGCCTGAACATCACTTAATGGGAAGGAGAGATTGACCTTTTTCTTTTCCTTTAGCTTATGCATGAGCAAATCTCTGCTTATTCCTTTCTTTTTCTGTAATAAAACTGCTTTACCTCACCCTGCTGGCTGTTCTCCATCTTACTCTCTCCCCTGTCCCAGAGAGAATAGGAGTGATAGAGCGACTTAGTGGCACCTGGCAACCAGCCAGGGTCAACCTGCTACAGTCCTTTTGGTGCCCAAACAGGGACCAGACAAAGGCAGTTTTTAACATATATGTATATATATATATATACACATACACACACACATAAATATTGCATGCCCTAGTAACTGTCAGTAGCAGTTCTCAGGAAGCATGCTCCTGTGTGGCATACGGCCTTCAGTGGCCACACTGCTAATTTTTATTTTGCTTAGTCTGGGAACATGCTGAAACAAACAATGACTATGAATTCCTTCTCTCCACCTTCTCTCCTTCTCTCCACATGGGGTGAATTTGAATATGGATGATTTTTTACTGCAGGCTCCCATGGTCATTGCCAATCCTCATATAAGCTGCTTCATATTATTAATACTAGCCAATGTCGTTGCTACACTATGGACTTCACGGAATTTGTCATCATCCTGGTACAAGAGGAAACAACCTTTGGGTGAGGAACTGTTAAAATCTCCCCTGAGGCACCCAGTTCCTGGGTGGAAAGGTGTGTGGAAGGATTTGGGCAGGTTCCTAGGGCAGTTAACACCTCCCACTGCCCGGGACTTTACCTGAAGAGGTAAACAACCCTAACAAATTGGCCCATGGACTGATAGAAGGGTTTCTCATTTACACCCACGAATGTGAGCAGCTTCTCGCCCTGTACTGGAGCCTGGCCTGAGCCTACCAAGCCTCTGTTCATTACTCTGAGAGGACTGCAGTCGAGGCAGGAACTCAAACTGTTTGAGGACTCTGTGGCTGAGGCAGGAACACAAACTACAGCAACTAAGGCCAAGATAGGGACCCAAACCACAGCAACTACAGTAATTGCCCCAGTAGTGAAAACAAAAAAATGGACAAGGCAAGTTTCAGGCCCCTACCACTGAATAGTAAGGGAGAGAAGAATAGGAAAACAAAGTAGGAAAGGAGGAGTTAGATAAAGAGGCAGGCCCTTCAACAAAGAAATCAAAGAGAGTGAGGCAAGTCAAAAAGGAAACTGAAGTCACTCAGTCCCTGACTTCATCAGAACTTCAAGACTTGCAAAATGATTACAGCTGCCAGCCAGGTGAGCGCATTTCTGCATGGCTGCTGCGATGCTGGGATAATGGGGCTGACAGTCAGCTCAGCAGTTAGAAGGTCATGAAGAAGATCTTGTGGAATCTCCAGGGAAGTGGACCACTGCAGATGAAGGTATCCAGTACTTGAGAGAATTAGCAGTGCTGGAAGTTGCCTATAGTGATCTAAAGAATGGCAGTGTCTCTAAAGATCCAGAGGATGTCCCTTGTATACTCGCCCTGTGAAGGAAAGTGGTTCAAGGCGCCCCTGCATCATATTCCAGTGGCTTGGTAGCACTGTGTTACCTGCAAATGGATACACCAGCTGTAGAGGTGGCATCCTCCTGACTCCAAAATGTAGAAGAAACTTTGGGTACCTTCTCATCCCCACAAGCCAGTACCCCAGCTTTTAGGGGCAGCCCAAGAGATTGCACCTCTGCAGCGCCGGTCACAGGGAAGGGAAGCCCCAAGCACAGGCCACATAACAAACTCTGGTTCTTTTTGCATGAGCAGCGGGAGGACACGAGGAAGTGGAACAGCGAACCCACCTCTAAGCTGAAAGCCCATTCCATGAACAGAGAGGGAAGAGAGCTGTTAAGAAGGGGCTGCCCAAGAAGACTGTCAGTGTAGCTGCTGCAGAGAGACAAGATGACAATCAGTGATCTCCCAGATACAGGAGAACTAAAACCATTTCTTAAATCCCTGATGAAGGAACTTCTGATCTGGCATTGCAAAGGTCAGACAGTGAATACTCCAACAAGGAACAGGAATAGAGGGTCCCTGCCTCCAGACAGGAGGAGGAAAGGGATGACCGGGTATATTGGACTATGTGGATTCGATGGCCTGGCACATTGGATCCACAGAAGTGTAAGGCTTTAGTAGACACCGGTGCACAGTGTACACTGATGCCATCAAGGCACAGGAGCATGGAATCCATGTGGATCTTTGGAGTGACAGGGGGATGCCAGGAGTTGTCGGTCATAGAGGCTAAGGTGAGCTTAACAGGACGGATGGCAAAAGCAGCCCATTGTGACTGGCCCAGAGGCCACTTGTATCCCTGGCATTGACTGCCTCACGAGAGGGTAATTCAAGTACTTCGATACCCGAAAGGGTATCTTTGGGCTTTCGGTGTAGCTACAAAGAACACAAAGAAGACCAAACAGTTATCCGCCCTGCCTGGCCTCTCAGAAGATCCTTTCACTGTAGGATTGCTGCATGTTGAAGACCAACAAGTACCAACTGCTACCAGGACAGTGCAGCAGCAGCAGTGTCGCACCAACCCAGACTGTGTAACTCCTATCCATGAACTAATTTGTTGACCAGAGAACCAAGGAGTAATCAGCAGAACCCACTTGCCCTCAACAGCCCCATCTGGCCACTGCAGAATGGAGGCTGACAGTGAACTATCGGGGCCTGAATGAAGTCACGCCACCTCTAAGCGCTGCCGTGCCAGACATGTGGGACCTCCAGTAGGAGCTGGAGTCAAAAGCAGCCAAATGGTATGCCACAATTAACATCGTTAATGTATTTTTCTCAGTCCCTCTGGCAGCAGAGTGCTGACCTTGGGGTGTCCAACACACCTGGAACTGACTGCCTCAGGGGTGAAACACAGCCCCACCATCTGCCATGGCCTGATCCAGATGGCTCTGGAACAGCGTGGAGCTCCAGAACACCTACAATATATTGTGTGGGACAATACAGCAGAAGAAGTTTTTGAGAAGGGAAAGAAAACAATCCAAATTCTTCAGAAAGCTGGGCTTGCCATGAAACAAAGTAAGGTAAAGGGATTTGCACAGGAGATCCAGTTCTTGCGAATAAAATGGCAGGATGGACACCACCATGAGGTTGTTGACAAAATTGCAACTATGTCTCCACCAGCTAATGAGAAGAAAACACAAGCTTTCCGGGCCTTGTGGGGTTCTGGAGAATGCACATTCCAGGTTATAATCAGCTTGTGGGCCCCCTCTATTGTGTGACCCAGGAGAACCACTTTGAGTGGAGCCTTGAGCAACAGCAGGCCTTTGAGCAGATCAAACGGGAAATAGCTCATACGGGAGCTCTTGGGCCTGTTCGGACACAACCAGGCAACCAAAATGTCCTCTATACTGCAGCTGGGGAGCAGGGCCCCACCTGGAGCCTCTGGCAAAGGACCGCAGGAGAAACCCAAGGTTTCACTGGGGTTTTGGAGCCGGAGTTATCAAGGATCAGAAACCCACTATACTCCAACTGAAAAAGAGATACTAGCAGCTTATGACGGGGTTTGAGCTGCCTCAGAAGTTGTGGGGACAGAAGCGTGTCTCCTCTTGGCGCTGCTGTTGCCCATCTTACACTGGATATTCAAAGGAAACATCCCCTCAACACATGAGGCAACCAGCATGTTGGTTAAGCAGGTAGTAAGTGGGCAGCATTAATTACATGGAGTAAGTGGGTAGCATTAATTACACAACAAGCCTGATCGGGAAAACACAATTTCCCAGGAATCACAGAAGAAATTTTAGATTGGCCAGGGATTTTGGAGCATTGCCGCACAAGGTAAATCATGCCCAAGAATCATCATATAATGAGTTACCAGAAAACAAAAAGGCTGTGCTTTATTTACTGATGGATCCTGCCATGCAATGGGAAACCACTGAAGGTGGAAAGCTGCTGTGTGGAGTCCCACACGACAAATCAGTGAGGCTGCTGAAGGAGAAGGTGAATCAAGCCAATTTGCAGAGGTGAAAGACATCCAACTAGCCCTAGAGGTTGCCAAGCAAGAAAAGTAGCCCATTCTTCATCACTGTCCTGACTCTTGGATGGTGGCTCATGCCCTGTGGGGGTGGCTGCAGCAGTGGAAGAGTAATTGGCAATGCAGGGGTAAATCCATCTGGGCTGCTGCAAAGGTAGAAAACATGACTCTGAAAGTAGCAGATGCACACGTGCCCAGAAGTTGTGACACTGAGGAACATCAGAACAATGAACGGGTAGATAAAGCCGCCAAAATTGGATAGCTCAGGTGGACCTAGATTGGGAAAGAAAGGGTGAGCTGTTTATAGACTGATGGGACCATAAAACATCAGGGCATCTTGGAAAGGATGCAACATACAGATGGGCTTGTGATCAAGGGGTGGACCTGACCATGGACGCCATTACACAGGGTATCCACCGGTGTGAAACGTGTGCTGCCATCAAGTGAGCCACACGGGTGAAGTCTCTCTGGAATAGAGGGCAGTGGCTGGGCTTCCAGTGTGGCAAGGCCTGGCAGATTGATCACATCAGGCCATTGCCACGAACTCACCAAGGCAAGTGTTATATCCTCACCATGGTAGAGGCAACAACTGGCTGGTTGGAAACATACCTAGTAAACCATGCCACTGCCTGAAACACCATCTCAGGTCTTGAAAGACACGTTTTGTGAAGACACAGAACCCCAGAGAGAATTGAGTCAGACAATGGGACTCGTTTTCAGAATAATCTTATAAACTCCTGGGCAAAGAGACATGGCATTAAGTGGATATATCACATTCCCTACCATCCACAGGCCTCTGGGAAGATTGAAAGGTATAATGGGCTGCTGAAAACTGTGTTAAGGGCATTAGGTAATGGGACATGGAAGCACTGGGATGCGAACTCAGCAGAAGCCACTCGGCTGGTCAGCAAGAGGGGATCTGCTAACCACCCTGGTCCTTCCCAGACTAAGCCCTTAGACACAGTGGAAGGAGACAAGGTCCCTGTGTTACACATAGGGAAGTGTCTGCGGAAGTCACTGTGGATTTCTTCCCCCACGGGAAAAGACAAACCCATTTGTGGGACTGTCTTTGCCCAAGGACCTAGGTATACTTGGTGGGTAATGCAGAAGGATGGGGAGAACCCGGTGTGTTCCTCAAGGAGACTGAAGCTTGGGGTAAGAATAATCTATGATGTAAGTTATATGTCGAAGGAGGTAAAGTAGCAATGGAGTGATATGAACTGACAAAGAATGAATTTTGCAAGGAGTAAGAAGGATGCGACAATGAGCCGGGACGGTGTCCATGCCCAACCATCAAGTGTACTACTACTCCTGTCCTGACCCCTCATCCTACTGGAATGGAGACCTGGGAAGATGTGAAAGGACAGGCGATAGTAGTTAATGAAAAGAATGTAAGTTCAGTATAGAGATGGTTTAAGGATGTAGTTTAAGCTGCATGTGTGGGTAAGAAAGGATTCCAGTAATGAGAAAATATATATAATGGAAGAACTGAAGATACATTGATTCTGTGGGATCTGAGTATGACGCAAATGATATGGAATAAGGGGTGGAGATTGTATTGGGTCTGACTGAGGTAAAGCTTACAGGACTCCCAGTGCTGTGCTTGGCCTGCACCTGGATCCAGGTAATCCCCAGTATCAATACAGACTGAGTGACGGAGAACAGCTCTGCAGAGAAGGACTTGGGCATCCTGGTGGATGAAAAAGTGGCCATGAACCAGCAATGTGTGCTTGCAGCACAGAAAGCATCCTGAGCTGCTTGGTGGCCATCAGGGCAAGGGAGATGATTCTCTCACTCTGCTCTACCAAGACTCCACCTGGAATACTGCATTCAGCTCTGGGGTCCCCAGTACAGAGTGGTTCCAGAGGAGAGGCACAAAAATTGTCAGAGGGCTGGAGCGCCCCTCCTGTGAAGACATGTTGTGAGAGATGGAGTTGTTCAGCATGAAGAAGGCTCCAGAGAGACCTTATTATGGCCTTTTAATATATGAAAAGGATTTGAAAAAAAATGGAGATAGAAACAGACTTTTTACCAAGGCCTGGAGAAACAGGACAAAGGGCAATGGTTTTAAACTAAAGGAGGTTACATTTAGATCAGATATAAGGAAGACAATTCTAACAGTAAGGGTGGTGGGACATTGGAGAAAGTTTCCCAGAGAAGCTGTGGATGCCCCATTCCTGGAAGTGTTCAAGGTCAGGCTGAATGCAGCTCTGAGCAACCTGGTCTAGTGGAAGGTGTCCCTGCCCATGACAAGGGGGGTTGGAACTAGATGGCCTTTAAAGTCCCTTCCAACTCAAGCTGTTCTGTGGTCCTATGATGCTGTGGAAAACTACTCTGTAATACAATTTTTAACATTAGAGGAACTGAAATTTGAAGGGAGACATCCTTTAAGGCAAAAATTAGGTCTCAAAACTTAATCAGTGCATTTTTAACATTCTTACTAAGTAAAATCCAAGCTGCTACCAGATAAAAAAAAAATAGCCTATAAAAGCAAGTATTAAAAGAAATTATTAAAAGAAATACCTGATTTTTTAAAAAAATTCATGTATAATTACTCATGTCAGTAACTCATTTGCTTTTGCCTAAATACCAGGTACTATTATTCACACATGCAAACATTTCTGATTTTTGACTCCAAATTCTGACATTTAAGGTACAATTGCACTTTCTTTTAGATAGCTTATAGAAAAAGCCTGGAAGGATAAAGAAACTTACCATTATGCCACCAACTATACGACACAGAGTGTCAGAACTTGAGTTTTAACTTACAATCACATTAAGGGTATACAACATGCAATCAGATTCAAGTTTACCCTCGTCATTCCAAGCATAACTTAAACTTTCAACACCATTTCTGATTTCTTCTTCTTTTATACCATATATTTTTAAATGCTATTTTGTACTGAAAGGCCCAACTGGTGCTCAGGGGTTAACTGGAAAGCATTTGACCACACAGAGGCATTCAGGCAGATTTCTTAAAAGGAGAATTGCAATCACACACTGTCAGCTTTGACTTCATTAAATACAAAACTGACTAGGTAAGGATTTAAGTTAAACAAAAGGCAGATTTCTACCCCGAAGAGTAAATTTTGGTTGCTAGTCCTGAAGAGTAAATTTTGGTTGCTAGTCAGACTTCTTCCCTGCTTCCCCCAGGGAAAAAAGTCTGTGGAGAACAGCATTGCACAGATCACAAGAAAGGCAGGAGAATTCCTCTGGTGCAGGATGCGCTCGGACCATTTATTTTAAAAAATCATGGGCCAGAGGCTTGTGAGCAACACGTCGGTAGAATATAATTAATCAGGACTGAAAACTAAGGTAGAATTCTTCTGCTTTCATTTTCCATTTCAGAGCAGCAATGGGAAAAGATTACTGCACTAGATGTCGTCATGGTACTCCCTGTACTTGGCTGTGACAGCTTCCTCAAGATGCACTGCTGCACCGCCCATTAAAGCAAACGCTGGGTACATTATGCCAGAGCAATCCACCTCACATTCATACAGGCACTTCATACGGCCTGCATCGTAAAACCCTACCCTGCCTCTGTCACAGTCAAGGCAAATGCCCAAGCACGATGGCAGGGGGAGGATTCTGCTTGTTGGATCCTTGGGAGCCGCAGGTGTAGCAGGGATAAAGAACTTCTTCATGCCTAAAGTGACCAGTGTGCAAGGCTGCGATGAGTCAAAGAAGGCATCTTCACTCCCACTGTCATGACCGCTGTCTTGCTCGTACCTGCAACGGAAAAAAAATGTGTGCTTTTGCCAAATTCTGAAGTGGGATCAGTGACGTGAACTGGAGAAAACATTTTTCTAAGACAGGCAACACCACATGATCACCCAAAAGACCTTGTGGAGTAAAAAAATTATAGAATATCCTGAACTAGAAGGAAACCACCAAGAACATCAAAGCCCAAGTCCTGGCCCTGCACAGGAAAATCACAAGAGTTACACCATGTGCCTGACAGCATTGGCCAAACACCTCTTGATTCCTGGGAGGCTGGTGCTGTAACCACTTCTCTGGGGAGCATGCTCCAGTGTCTAGCCACACCTCTGGGTGAAAAATATCTTCCTAATATCCAGCCTAAACTTCCCATGACAGTTTTACACCATTGCTTTGGGTGCTATCAATGGTCACCAAAAAGAGGAGATCAGTGTCTGCCTCTCCACTTCCCCTCAGTCTCCTCTTCCCCAAAGTGCACAAGCCAAGTGACCTCAGTTGCTCCTTGTAGGCCTTCTCCTCCTGACCCTTCAAAATCTTCATGGCCCTCCTCTGGATGGTCTCTAACAGCTTAATATCTATTTTAAATTTTGGCACCCGAAACTGTCCCCAGCACTGGAAGTGAGGCTGCCCCCGGTCAGAGCAGAGCAGGACAATCCCCCCCCTTGCCCGGCTGGCGATGCTGTGCCTGATGTCCCCCAGGACACGGGTGGCCCTCCTGGCTGCCAGGGCACTGCTGGCTCATATTCAGCTTTCCATCAACCAGGACCCCCAGGTTCCTTTCCTGCACTCACTTCTGCTTTCCAGCCTCTCATTTTCCAGTCTGTCCAGGGTTTCCCCATCCCATATGCAGAATCCAGCACTTTCCCTTGTAGAATTTCATATGGTTGGTCCCTGCCCAGTCCTCTCATTTGTCGAGGTCTCTCTGCAGGGCCTCTCTGACCTCAACGAGTCAACAGCTCCACCCAGTTTTGTATCATCTGGGAACTTGTGTAGTAACCCATCCAGTCCTGCATCCAGGCCATTTGTGAAGATGTTGAAGAGCACAGGGCTGAGGATGGAGCCCAGAGGAATCCCCCTAGTGACAGATCACATCTGACGTCACCCCATTCACTATCACCCTTTGTGCCTGACCTGTGATCCAGCTGCTCACCCATCCCATGATGTGTTTATCCAGCTGTGTGCTGGACTGTTTCTCCAGAAGGATCCCAGGAGAGACACCATCAAAACCTTACTGAAATCAAAAGAGATTACACCAACTGGCTTCCCCTGGTCATCTCAGTGGGTTACCTGTGTCATTAATGGAAAGTAAGCTTTTCCAGCAGGATTTTCCCCTGGTTACTGCATTGTCCTTCAGGTGTTGTTCAGTAATTCCCAGAATAATCTTCTCCATAAATTTACCAATCATTGAAGGGACACTGACAGGCCTGTAGTAACCAGGGCCATCCTTCCTGCCATTCTTGAAAACTGGGACAGCATTTGCCAGTTCACTGGCACCTCTGAAGACCATTGAAACATTCGAGGTCTCACAATGACATCAGGTAGCTCAGTAGCAAGGATGAATCCTATCAAGTCCCACAGACTTATGAAGATTTGGGTAGAACATGAAATCCTGCACAAGTTTGGGGTTGGCTGGGAGTTTATCATCCTCACAGTCATGGTCCTCAAGCTCTGGAACCACCAAAGCCCATCACTGGTGTTGAAAAGCAACGTCAATAACACATTAAACATCCCTGTCTTATCTCTGTCCCTGTTAATGAGGTGACTATCCTCATCCTGTAACAGGCCATTGGTATTTCTGACCACCTTTTGCTATTAATGTATTTTAAAAAACCTCTTTTTATTGTTCCCCAGAGTTCTGCCCAGCTTCAACTCCAGTTGGGCTTTGGCCACATGAATTTTCTCCCTTGAATGTCAAGCAGCATCTCTGTATTTCTCCCATGTTGCCCGACCTTGCTTCCATTGGCCATGCCTTTTTTTCTTTGCCTTAGCTCTAGAAGATCTCTGCTCAGCCTTTACTAAGGAGTGGATGCATCTAAATGTACTTATGCTTGGCAATCATTAATGAACCTACAGGTATAGTAAATTAGTTAACTTGAGAAGTAACTTAGAAAATATGACCAATCCTTACAGACAAGATCATGTCCTTTGAGTTTTCCATGCAGCCGCTATGTTACACGATCTTTAAAATTCACAACATGAAAGGTAGTATTTTCTGGTTTAAGTTTTGGGGCTTTTTTTTAAGTGCTCTGTCTGAAGACTTCCCTAAACAGTTTCCCAAATGGTTTCTGAAGGGTCTGCAGATACATTTGGTCAGTCTACATGCTTTCCCCTCCACCTCCGTCCCCAGATAAAGACACAGGGAGAAGCACACCTCCTTCAGAAATTCCCTACCTAGGATTTCAGTTTTTGGGGTGCTTGTGGGGCCAGCTGTTTCTGTGTCAGCTAAAGTTTCGCAGATATCTATGGGGAGCCGGAAAAATTAATCAGGAAATTTAGATCAAATTTCTCACTTTGCAAAAGGCTCCATCTGGCTCTAAGCAGCTCAAGGTTGTGCTGACACATTTTCTGCATGTTATACGGGAGGAAGCCAAACATTTGTTAATTTCTGAAGAAGAATCCCCAGGAGACAGCCTCCCTGCCTGCAGTTCTTGCACACATCCACGCTTGCTACAACTGTAATTGAGACATGGAAATCTTTTTACTGGTTTGTCCACTGTACTTTGGCTTGTGTTCAGTAGCACTCCAACACACTATACTGTAACCACGTAGCCTGGGATAAGCCAGTGACTGGGAATCCACTGTGACACAAACTACTGCAAAAACATACAAATATGTACAGTAAAGACTGTAAAAGCCAAAAGGCTGCCAAACCTTGTATGCTGAGGGCATTAAGGTAGAGTCTTACCACTGATAATTAAGCATTGCTTCAATCTTACAACTTACAGTTATTTTTAACCTCCTTGCTTTAACTGATGTTACTTGGCATCTATAGGAACCTGACTTCTTTCCCAAAAAGAAAGAAAAAAGGACTCTGGAAAATCAGTACAACTTTCTGCTAATAGTAAGGAATACACAGAATAACCTGGCTTACACCATATCCTTCAAACTTTTCACTGGTTAGGTTCACCTTATGTACTAACTGAGACCGGACTTGCTCTAATTTACTTTTTTTTAAAAGCCATCTTCTTATGTAAAACATGCATTAAGCAAGAGTCTGCAATTTACCTTGGACTGGTCACGTCATGGGTATTGTGGAACAATTTCTGTATCTTGTTGCTAGGAACAACTCCTACTTTCACCAGGTATGAATAGGCTTCCACATGAAAAGCCCAGAAGTGCTTTCCTTTGGCAATCCCAGTGTCACCAATGATGTAATCCAGGGTTGTGTAGCATCCAACCTGCAAGCGCTCAGATCCTAGTAGTAGAGGAAATCCTGCCCGACTTTCCACAGAGGTTCTTCTTGGGTTCAGCTGGAGGTGTTCATTGTTGTACCCACACTTGTCATCAAAAAGAAAACTGAAAACTGAAAAACAGTATCCCCAAAAAAATCTTCTTAGTTAGGTATTTGGCCTTCTGTGCTTACAAACTACATTTTAAGTTATACTGGCATTAGAATTTCTCAATTCTAAAGGCTGCCAGGAGTGTCAGGCAAGCTAACAGTCTCTGTATGTTACCTACTTAACCTTGAGCTGCGCTTCTAAACATTTATGCAACTGGTAACAGCGCAGGAGACATCTGGGAGCTCCTGGAAACTACTTTCAGCTCTTAACATTGACAGACATAAGAATATCCCATACCTGGAGCCGGCGGAGTACGCAAAATAACTTCTCGGCTCCAAGGGCTACAGATGGACCCTTTGTATCCTCGAACTCTAAAAGCATAGCTGCTGTCCTCATCAAGATCAGATAATACTTTGCTCCTGCCACAGACTTCGGTCTTCTGCCATGTCACACTCTCCTCTTCTCTATTAAGCTTATGATACTCAAGAACATAGATATCAGCTGAATCTGTCTTCCCAGGGCATTCCCAACTGATCAGAGCTTTGTTGTACATTCTGCTCTGCTCTTCACTGATTTCTGGTATTTCTAGACCTGGAACACAAGAGGTAAAAAACTCTGAACTTTAGATACATGTTGTTTTAGAGTTAACCATACAACCAGTCCTGGGTAATCCAAAATGATACTGTATTCCATACCTATCTGTGCCCCAGTGAGAATTCAGCCACTTTGTAACTAGGGACTATTACTGTTATTTTTGGCTCATTGCTCTTCCTGGTTTTTAGTAAACTGTAATTTTTTTCACTTCTACTCATATTTGTTTTTCCTTATTGGTGGAAAGGGATTGGTTAAAGTTATATGGGGAGAAAACTCATTTTAAAGGGTCCACCTCTTAAAATTGTCTTAAACCAAGACACAACCCCTTTGTTGAATGGCTATAGCACTGTTTAAAAAGGGAATCTGACTCACACAGTTAAAGGCAGCAGATGAGGATGGTTCTCCATTCATACACTTAAATAAATCCCTTATTTTCTGTTTTTTACTTTGAAAGGCTTAAGCCTTTTTTTTTCTGGCAGCTAGGAGAAAAAGCATATTAAAAACTATTCTGTCACGCAATAAAAAGCTTTTAGGAAGGCTGACAATATTTTGGAAGCCAGTGTAAACTGGTACTGAAGGCAATGTCATTTTAGCTTCTTTATGAACGCTGAAGCTAACACTGCTGCCATGTAACGCTTTCTGGATCACAGAGACAGAAGGACAATGCAAGTCTCTGAGCAAGACTGAGCTCTGCAACGGCTGCAGTGCAACTTTTGCCTTTCTCCAGAGAAGCCCTTAAAGCCAAAACTTGAAAAAGACCAGATGGTCTCAGAATTTACCATTGGAATGGAAAGACAAGTTGCCAAGGATGTCTTCTTGCTTGGCAGTGTCCACCACAAAGTCTTCAAAAGTAGTCTCAGCTGCTGGCCTAAAGCTCTTCAGAGACTCGGTAGCTTTTTGGATTCTGAAAACACAGAAGAGGCAGGATGGCACAGGAGAGAAAAGGCAATTCAAATGGACATTCCTTGAAAGTAAAAATGCTAGGTTTTGTTTTAGAAAAAGTTCTGCTTTCGTGTACTTACTGATGTCTCCCAGAAATGTTTATTTCTCTAGAAAGAATCTCAAATGCAAATTTTAAAGGCTTTTTGTACATCAGCATAAAGATAATGAACAGGTCATCAGGCAAAGCATTTAAACAACTTAGTGCATTATGTTCAAAGAACAAAACCGATGTGAAACACTAATAGAGAACAAAAAGATCAAAAATCTTAAAGCCAGAAGAGACCTGCTAGATTAACTTGCAAGTACCTGATACAATCTCTGAGAAAAGGAATTTGTCAGGGAGCTGAACAGACTATCCTTCCACTGCAGTCCCACAGAACAAGGCTAGGCGTTGTGGCAGGACAAGAGCCCTCCTCTCCTGAGTGGGGTTTCCTAATGCACAATCTAATGCAGGAATTCCAGTTGAACATCACCAGGACCATATCCCAAGCCTCTGTGGTGCAAGGTACTGCATTCAGCACTTTGCTATCAGCAGTATGAAGAATAAAACTGCAAAGGCATCCTGGAACAGAAGATATTTAAGATACCTGACATGAAGTTGTTTTGCTGTTTGAACAAAACAGGAGGGATCCGTTTCTTTAAGTACTTCTTGAGCATATCCTACAAGGCCATTATTTTCCAGGAGCCCTTGGTATTCTTCCACTTGTGTTTGCAATTTTTCCAGCCTTATATTCTTAGAGGTTTCAATTGCCCTAAGAGCTGCAGATTTCTTCTCTTCCAGGACATGATATAATTTCTCAAAACTCTGAGATGCTTCTTGTTTAGCTCTTTCACTGTTGCACTAGGAACAAACAAAAGACGTTTTAGAGAGATTCTATATCACTGTAGCTCTGTACAGAAACGTACTTAAGGTTGTTCAAGACATCACAGTAATCTAGTCATCCATTTGACAGACAAGACTAATGAGCTTTGTTATGCTATTCAGCATGGAAAATGAGATCAGCACAACACCCAAGCCAGTCAGCATTTGTTGTCTTTAACAGAGAACGAAGAACAGAGAAGTATTCCTCTGATTATATCTTGAGTTATGCATTACATTTGTCTACATAGCTCATGAAAAAGCACTGTAAAAACACATCAGTCTCTGAAGTCTTCATGGCCAAGAGCTACATGCTCTTCCACCTTTCCCAATCACCCTGAACTGCAGGTCCAGCCCAGCTTCTCGTGTACACCCTCTCAACTGTAGTGCCACCTATGACTACTGCCCTGGACAAAAGCAATTGCAAAGCACAGAGGCAATCTGTAATCAAGTTTCACCAGTACGAGAAGCTCCTGCAATTTCTGCCATCGTTTTTTCAGCTTGTATGTGAGTTTCCAGCTGTGACTCTTCCACAGGGAGATTTTGGCCTTAATTCTGACTTTCTCAAGGTAAACAGGCAGCATTAATAGGGGACCACCATTAATACACAAATGCCCTAAGTCTAACCCACTTGTCTTTGGTTAAGGTATCAAGTAGGTTTTATTTCATTTAAATTTACAGCAGCACCCAAAAATGAACTTCGTTCTGTATGTTTCCCACAGTGGCAGGACTAGGTCTCACCATGTGTGATTCAGTACTCACACAAATTGTTCAAAAATTGTTTTACTACGTAACTGAAAAAAAACAAAGTTTGAAACACTTCACTGGAAACAGTTTTGAGTCCTTGCTGTGTCTCTACAAAGGCCAACCCCAGATAACCTGCAAGCCACTCTGTTACTATCTGATTATTAAGGTTCTTAGAAATGCCTCTGTCTGAATTAAGGTGTAAACAAGACCATATGCCTGTCAATAGCATGGCTTTTATTTGGCAGTAAATATGAGAGAGAGAGAGAGGAAAGGAGAGAAAGGGAGAAGTAGAAAAAGAGGTGGGGGGACAGAAAGAGAGTGACAAAGACAGAATAAGGAAAATATCACCATCCATGGATCTCAATGATGTTCTGTTGATCCTCTCCAGCTGGTCTTCTTCATGGTGATAGTCCCCCAAAAAGCATAGCCATGGGTTAATATACACTCAGGCCAGGTGGCAATGTCCAGGTACATCCCCCTGGGGGAGAGGGGCAGTCTCTTGCAACAGACTCTGGATCTGTTGCATCACGTGTGATGCTGTGGCTCAAGGCCTCTGGGGAGAGCTTTGGGGGGGTCTTCGATGGATTATGACACCCTCTAAGCTGCCTCTCATGTGAATGTCCTGTGGATGGGGCCCATGGGCTGGGGGGCTCCACAGTTGGGCCAGTTTGTGTAAGGGAGGATGGGGCTTTCCTGCCTCTGACCAGGCACCTCTGACCGAAACCTCCTCCTGCCCCCTTGGTTGGGGGGGAGTCTGTGTGAACCTGGCTTCTGCAGGCTGTGGTCTCCTCCACGCCAAACTCAGCCAGAGAAGAATCTGTGCTGCATTTGGCTCTCTTGTGGATGCATTCCTTTCCCTCAGCCTTGTTTGTTCTCCCAAGGCCTGATTGAACAATAGCATCTTATCTCAGTAGCTTAACTTACAGTCCAAAGTCCCAGTCAGGTATCTTCAGGGAAGCATCTCTGGTTGTAGCTTCTTTATACAGTTTCTATTATAACAGGCAAAACTTTATATCAATGTTTGAGGCATGAACTATTTCAGTCTCTGACACACTCTTACCTCTGTTTCTTTCAGTAGCAGATCCAGCTGTGTGATGTGAGCTTTCACCTGGCTCTCCTTACTGATGAGGTACTCGATATCTTTTGAAAGCTTCTCCTGTTGAAGTGAAACAGTAAGAATAGGGTATCACACAAAAAGTGACAACCAGTACAGGGAGCTCATGCAGCTGGTCCTCAGTTTATCTGGCCACAAGGACAACAGCCTGACACCAGTTATGAGCAGCAATCCTGTGGAGAATTGTTTGGTGAGTGGCACAGCCTCTAAGGACAAGAGCTGACAGTGTCAGCTGGCTCATTCTTCCCCCATCACCCAGCAGTCACCCTCTCTAAGGTTAGGAACATGAGACTTCTGGACATTAAACTTAGAGAAAGAAGTTGTTAGTTATTAGCACATTTGTAGTAAGAGTTTCTAGAAAAAGGTGTGGTTCAAATCACAGACTTCTGAGTGTCTCTGCACTTCCTTAGCTGCAAGAGTTAGCAGTTGTACAGGAAAAGCCTTTCAAACTGGTGAGAAGGCCAAAGAGCACAAGGCGGGCTAGTCTGGTCTTTTTTTTTTTTTCATCCTTTGAGGAAGAGAGGAAGAGAAGGAAGAAGAGGAAGTAGGTGAAGTCTTTAAGAAAAATTGATGTTTGCAAGTCTTCCCTGTTGTGCTGTGCTTAGGAAATAAACAGCTATGCAGCTTCAGAAACATGCAAAGTCTCAACAGATACTTCAGATGCTAATTTTTCAGGAGTGCTTCTCAAGTATCAGCTACCACAAGCTACCTGAACACTTATATTAAGAAAACCTGATTGTAAAGTATTAACTGCTTATACCTTCTGCATTGTCTGTACTGCTGTACAGTTAGCTGAAATAAGGTGAAAGCACTTTTAAGGGGTTATGTTTCAAGCATCATAGCAAATGCAGTTTAGTTTCTCCGACATGCCCTATGTCACACTATTATATACATTAATCAATGTTGCACAACAGGCCTCCAGACTAGTTCAGGGTCTCCTAAACACACAGCCCAGCTTCCAGCCAGAGGGAGTTTGCCCTTACATCAGAAGTACTCTTCCCCTTCTTAAGGCCAGGTCCAACGATATTTACTTTTACCTTAAGGGTTTTGTAGGCAGTGCTCATGGTTGTTACTCTGTGGTTTGCATGACCTCCACCCAGTTTACAAAGATGACAAACAGGCCTTCTGCAGATTTCACAGTACATGTTTACCCTTTCCATTTCATGTTCTGGACACATCAAAATCTGTGGGGGAAAAAAAGAGCAGAGAGAATACAGGTGTACTTCCAAAAACTAGCACTCTCAACAAAAAGTCAAAGCACCCAATCAACCCAAAGCAGCATGTGGTATCATCAGCGAATTTTTTACAGTCAGTTTATCTTCTACCTTTTATATTTGTCAACACCAGTGAAAGCTAGCAGATGAACACACACAGTTTCTCAAGGTTTGCAGTAAGTAAACCTCTAGCAGTGTCTGTGTAGCCTCCATACAGCCATCAACCTTTTGTTAACCCCTGCCCACGTTGTTTGCATGCCTCCAGCACCCTGCACTCCTACTCAGAGCTGTAAATGCGATATATAACACACCCTGCCTGTCAAACTTAACTATGCTCATGCCAGCATCTCTTGCAACACCTATGAACTGTATCTTAAAGCAAGAGCTGACATAACACTTTAGCAATTTGATTCCAAGCTAGGTTTTGATAAGCCACATAGCCATTGCTCTTGGGGCAACAAAGTGCAGCCACCACCACCAGTTAGTCATTTTAAAGACAAAAGACTCCACTGTTTCAATCTTTCTGTCTGACTCGAATTAAAAACTGTTCACACTGAGTGTTAATTCCAGGATAATTCAAACAGCATTGCAATGGTGTTTGCTAAAAATCATCTTTCAAAAACTGAACGTGTTGAAATAAATGCTCAAAGAGTTAAAAAAAGTGCCACTCAAGTCCAAGCTCAGGCAACAGATTAATTCATATAAAACTCTCTGTGTGTGTGTGTGTGTGTGTGTGTGTGTGTGTTGGTCTAAAAAAACAAACAATGCTTTGCCTCATTCTAGAGCACTGAAAGACAACATTTGGGTCATCTATTCCACAGAAGTTACCAAAGAGGAGCTTTTGAGGAAGTTTTTTAGTTTCAGTATGCCCCCACACAAGAAATGTCAGAAAAGGGCATAAAAATAGAAAATTGTGAGCAGCCCAAATATGAACACATTAAGCTAAAACCTGAAACCAACTTTCAAGTCCCAAATGTTAGCTTAGGCTATGGTGAATAGCCCAATATGACACCAGTCTCACCAGCACCTCAGTACATTAAGACTATCATTAAGCCAAATATGCAATTAGTAGTCAGTAGTCAATGCCATCCCATTGAGAACTGACTACTGGACTTGGAAGGAAATAAAAAAGGGAAAAAAGGAAGCTGCCAAGAAAATCAGTTGTGCAGACAAACATCTCCAAAAACTAGTCATTCAGTTAGTTAGTCTGTGGAAGTAATTTTTCCAGAGCAGTGTATAGCCACACCACACAGAAAACCCATATTTTTTTCATCTCCTCATATCAGCAAAAATTACAGCCTGCAAGCGAGAGACAGCAGAGGTCAGCAGACTGCCTTGTCTAGTTCTCTCAAAACTGGAGAACAATCAGCCCAGTATGTTCTTCTCCCATCCCCACCACACACGCTCCAAAGTGCTCTCCAGCCTGTTTGTAAATTAAAGTGATGACTGCGAACATTGTTTAGGGAACCAACAAATACTTCAAGCTTTCAGCTCAGGTCTTAAAAATGCAGTGCAATGAAAAATTAACTTTCTTTATATTAAGCTCAAACAGTCCTCAGAAAAGTTCCTATAAGCACACAGTAAAGATCAGCTTACTGCTGTTGGGAAGTTTTTCAAAAAAGTAGATGCATCTAAAGTTAATTTAAATGTACTATGCTTTTCTCCTTTTTCCCCTCTTTCTGTCTTCACATGTAACAAGAAATGTTAAATCCCACATGCACGCATACTCAATACATCAATGTCAGAATAATCTAAACCACTTCATCCCAAATTGCTCTGCTTCAAAAGAATTCAACTACTGACTTTTTATTGTGAATTCAGTCTGCATGTAGTATAACACAACAGGGCACCTTTAAGAGCACACAGGGATTGAGGCTGGAGTGATTTTTGCCCTTTTTTTTTTTCCTTTTTTAATATATTTGCAACCTTCCCAGTACTTTTCCCTACCCTTTTCCCCAGCTAGAAAAACCAAACACATTCCAGAGCTCCAAGCCTTGGGGGGGTACAAGGCCCCTATCCTATCTTGGTTCTTCCTGGGAACCAAGGTCTTCGAGACACATTTTCATAAAGAAGTACAGCTAGTACCAAGGGGAGGAGGCTCCAGAGAAGGGGCTTGACCTGGGGGGAATTGCATCACCACTTGTCCTCCTAATTGGTGCTTTTTATTAATTATGCCGATTTCCTATAACCTATAAAACTGTATTCACCCCTGTGGGGGTGGGCTTTTGTGGACATTCTTCTATAACTGCCCACAGAGCTGCAATAAAATCCACTTTTATATTACCTCCTATACTAAAATCATCTCTAGTTTCATTTCTAGGCTGAAAAAGGCAACAGGATCACAAGATGCCTGTCATATTTTCAAGTAGCAATGTTGCAGCTGTAAGGGTGTAGATACCACAGAAGTGAAATTTTTAAGGACCTGTACAGCATTTTAAAGCAACAGATAGAAGACAGTATGTAAACCTTCACCTTTCTCATTTATCCAGTAGAGGGACATTTCACATAATGTGTGTGGCAAGCACATTTGAAAGCGCATGAAGATGTGCTCACTTTTAACTGGAATTAATGTGTTAGACTCAAGAAAAACAGCACCAAGTGGGCTTCCGGATGTTCACTATCTACTAGCTTGCTAACCTTAGAGGCTCAAATTTTTCCAGTCTCAGAAGGAAGATCCACCAGCAGTCAAGAGCTTCTTACACGTTGCACATTATTCAAACTTACTTTATTTAATCAAAATTAATCAGGACTCCTTGACCATCAGTATTTCCAGTATTCGTGGGACCTCCAACAAGGAGGCACAGGCACACAGCATGTGCTGGGACTTTAAGGCCTATTGTGGTCCCTGGTTAGCAAGATGGCATCTGTGGCATGTAACATCTGTGATGTAATTTAAATTCAATAACTCAATAAGGCACTGCCATATACTGCACCATGCTTAAGCACGGGACACAAAGGTAGTGGCATTTTGCAATCATTCTCTTCTGTCTGAATGCAGCAACAGCAGCAAGAGTATAAAGCAGAAATTTTGCCATTACATTTTTACCTCTTCTGCTACAGATTTTTTAAAAAATGGTGTAATAATGATGGAGACATTAACTCCACCTTTTGTTCATTAGATGCAAGGAAGGAGAGGAAGAAGATGCTTTGTGATAGCTCAAGTTCAGGCACAAAGCATCCAAAAGGGATGTGCCTATAAGAGGCCAGGTGTGTCGGGGTTTTTAAGTTTACCACACACAGCCATTCTCCCCGGACAGTCCCATTCTAGATGGTCAAAATCATGGTGCTAATAACACCAAGGCTGTGGATTCAATCCCTGTATGAACCATTCACTTAAGAGTCGGACTTGATGATCCTCATGGGTCCCTTTCAATTCAGAATATTCTGTGATCTGTGATCATTAAGTCTTAAAAAAAAAAAAAAGAAAAAGAAAAAGACTCAAATCACAAGTAATACAATGGATTCCACAAAGTAGAAAAACCTTATTTTTATGGGAGCCTTCAAACATGTTCTCAATGTCCTCTTCAATGACAACCACTTGACCATCAGCAAGAACAAAAGCCTGTGGTTCACTCAATAAATAACAGCAGTAGTCAATAAAGCAATAACAGCCCTAAAAAGGCAATTATCATTGCACAGATGTGTCTGACCCTACACGAGAATGCTGCAACCCAAATTCTGTAAGGTACAGTATACTTACCTTGGGTCTGAAGTTGGTGGTTGGACCTACATATTCATGCTGGGCTTTCACAGTTCCCCAAGGATGGTGTACTTTGAAACATTCATTGCAATAGCTTGCACTGCAGTCCATGCAGCTCTTTGTGGACTCCTGAGGTGGAGGTTTGCAGAAATCACACATAATAGCAATGGCTGCCCTGGCTGCCTGTCTGTATCTTTCCACAATGGTTTCCAAAGTGAAGTTGCGAAATAATCCATTGATGCCACGTTCTCCAAGATCAATATCCCGCTGGCAACCCGGACAAGGAAACAGAGTCGATCTAGGAGTCAGTGAATTGCGTTTTCTGCCTGCATAGACACCAAAACCCAATTTAGGATGAGCATAAACCAAAGTGGTTTAGATTTTAAAAGACGCACAGGAATTTATGAACCAATTCCAGACTGTAGCACATTGTCCAAACCAGTACAACACAAACTTATATGCAGTCTGCCAAGCCAAACAGAATATGATTGCCCTGACAAGGTAGTGTAATGTCTGACTCCAAGGGACATTACAAACTACTCCTCTAAAGCTTAATTCTATGTTAAGATAAATTTAGCTGTTCTAATTCTATCTTCTTTATCTAGTTTTGGATGCACTCAAGCTCTAGCCTTTTGAAACAATAAACACAAAGCCTTGTGGAAGGCAGGTGGTTTTAGACTAACTGGCAGTCCAGACAGAAAGCAACAGCTTCCTAACGTACTGAAGTGAAAGATGCTTACTCCCAGAGCAAAACAAGTTATTCCCAGAAAAATATAGCCAACTTTGGGCTCCCTGAAGCTTGCTTTGGCCGAATTTAATTTACCTATCCCAAGAGACATCATAAAAAACCCAGGAAAATGAGGGAACAGTATGACATCTCAACCAAATCATTTAGTAAAAAAATGTAAAGGCTGACTTGGCCCCTGCTGAAAGGCCTTGGTAAAGGAGGGCTCTTAAATAAGCACCACACACCAAGGAGGAGTCTGAGGTAGTTACGTCTGAAAGGTTCCTCTGCCCTGAACTGAGGAACCACAGATCTCCACTGTTACACAAGGGTACATCTATGTTTATTAATTCCTAAATGGGAACGGCAAAGAAGCTGCACTCCTACCAAACAGCTACACACAAATTTCCCCCTCTCTTCAAAATAAAAACAGAGGCTCAAGAAAAGCCACTACCCTAAGGAGCCTTTTGAGTCTGTTAGGGGGATGGCTCACATAGACTTAGACATTATTCACAAGGTAATGTTTTCAAGGTTATCAAACTGGGAGTGCATCCCATCTCACTCATGAACCCATAGGATGCAAGTACCAGAAAGAATCCTTTATGTATTTCAAAAGCAGGCTAAGCCAGTCTTTAGGCTTAACTTGTATCCTCTCAGCTTCCCCTTACAAAGAAACAAAAAACCACATCTTCTGAAGTGCTGGTGCACTGTTTTAAGATCTCTTTGAGACCACTGCAAGTAGGTATAACTAAGTGTCCTGGTTTCATCTGGGTTAGAGACAATTTTCTTCCTACTAGCTGGTACAGTGCAGTGGTTTGGATTCAGTATGTGAATAATGTTATTACACACTGATGTTTTGGCTGTTGCTAAGTAGTGCTGATCCTAAATCCAGGACTTTTCAGTTTTCCATGCTTCAACAGTGCGCAGGTACGCAAAAAGCCAGGAGGGAGGACAGCCTGCACAGCTGACCCAAACTGGCCAAAGGGATATTCCATACCACAGAATATCATGTCCAGGACATAAACCTGGGACAGTCAGCCAGGAGGGGTGGATTGCTGCTCAGGGACAGGCTGGGCACTGGGCAGTGGCTGAACAATTGTACTGTGCATCATTTGTTTCTCTTGGACTTTATTCCTCTCTCTCTTTTGCGTTAGTTTTGCATTTGCATTCTTTTCGTTACCCCTCCAGTATACAATTAACTCTATTCCAGATGAAACCAGGATACTAACAAATTCATAAATGGAAGTATGACTCAAAGCTGGATTCTTAAGTGTTGAAATTGGTTCTTCTTCAGAAAAAGAAACTGTTCTTCTCCGTATTTAATCAGTACTTTCCCATCAAAAATGCCAATGCTTTATTAATTTCTGAAATGTCCTTTGATGCCACCCAAAACACACTTGCTTTGGGCTGCTCTTCTGTTGCTCTTTCACCTAGCAATCAAAAACCTCCATTCCTCTCTCTTCAAAAAATATCGAATCAACACTCCTATAAGGAATTAGCTCCTTTAAATACCTTTGAAATTTGACCCGTGGTAGTTATGCACGACTGCCAGCTGAGAAGCTACAACCAGAGCATGGATAAAGGTGCACTAACTGACAGTCTCCCACCCAGCTGGTCTCATGCCTTTCTGTAAGTTCTGCGCAGAACAACTACGCTGCCTTTACAGAACAGGATGGGTGATACAACGCATAGGGATACAACTCTCTGGCTAAGGTAGCAGAGAATTTTTTTTCTGACGTCACATTTTTTTAGTACTTACTTGAAGTGAATTAATTACTGCACATCCTGCAGTAGCTGTAACTTGGCACACACAGCAACACACGCATGCAAGGCACAGCAACAGCAGTGAAACACAAACTGTATTTCCAGTGTATGCTGCAAGCTAGCACTGCACACAGGAACACAGAGAAATCTTCTACACAGAATTCTACAATGTCCTAAACAAAAAGATGACTTCGCATGCAGTGCCATGCAGACAACAGCTACAAAGTGATCTGGAATACATACATTTGCTGAAACTAAGAAAATAATCAGACAATGTGGCACATATCGGGACTGCCTACAAGTAGAATGCTACAGCAGAGAGCAAACAATGACAAAGCAAGATAACAAGGAAAGAAAACATGGTGCAGTGGTCAAGTTTAAAAAATACAATCTGAAATTCGTATCCATCCCAATGGAGGCCTTTCATTCTGCCTGTGGTGGACCGAAATGAGACTGTCATCATGAGCCATGCTCTGCAAAGACTGGTAACATTGCTTACGGAAAGCAATGCAGTATCAAGGAAGTCCTGCGCACCTTCAGATGTCTCATCCCTTTTCACTGACAGCACTCTGAGAGTCTAGGTTGGGGTTTTCTCCTGTTTTAAATCCTGGAAGTTTATTTGCTAAACTTCTTGGCATGTTCTGCCACTTCAATACTCAAAAATAAGGAAATACATTCTCTCTTTGCCTAGTAGTCTTAAAATATGAACACTGTAGTTTGCTTTCTGCTTAAAGGATTTCTACCCTCATATTTTAAGAAGAAAGCACTGATGAAGTAATGAATTACTTTGGACACTATCTTTCCTATCTGTCTTGTGTCCAGTTTGATAAAACTGAATTCTGTTTATATACAAAAAAACCTCAAACAAACAAAATGCACACACAAAAAAAACCCCCAAAAACAGAGCAACAAACCCCCTAGATTCTGTAGGCATATTAGATATGCAGCTTAGAGAACTTGGGTCCTACCCATATTCTCTTCTGCACTTTGCGAATTGGGCTTACAACACACAAATATGTATTTTGTGAAATCTTAGAAATCGTCACAGGAATTTTTCCATTGTGGTTTGTAAACTGCTCCACTTGCAATAAGTTGCTCCATTAGTAACAAAAAAATTGTCACAACATACATTCATGCTCAGACTCACAAATATTACCATAGCGATTGCAAAGACTCAAGTCAAGGAGCAATCTTAAGTACGCCCTTTAAAGACAAGGTTTAGACATCATCTTCCCAAGGAGAGGTACCAACACTTAAAAAACCCAAGCTGCAGTGAATGGTTTGCAAAGGGATAAGACATCTCAAAGACAAAGTTGTGTTTTCCAAGTAAACAGCATTACCAGAATTCTATGGTTGTGGAAGATATGGACATTAAATGTATGAAAGTTGAGGGAAAAAAAAAAGATTTAAAAGTCAACTGGATTCTCTTGAAAGGCTGGGGTGTTTTTTTTTTTTTAATATAAATGTGTACTGCCACCCTGTAACTCAGTTAATGCTTTTAGAGGGACTTTTAGGAGGAAGGGAAAAAGGGAAGGGGGAAAAGGTGATAGGGATAGCAGTAGGAAGGGGGAAAGAGGGACGGGGAGAAAAACAGAGAGGGGAGTGGGAGGAAGAGGGAGGAAAGGGGAGAGGGGAGATGGGAAAGTAGAGGGGAGCAGGAAGAGGCGAGAAGGGAAAGGGGAGAAGGGAAAGGGGAAAGGGGATATGAGAGAGCAGAGAGGAGAAAAAGAAGGGAGAAGGGGAGAAGGCAGAGAAGAGATAGTGGAGAGGAGAAAGCAGAAAGGGGAAAGGGGAGAGGGGGAAAGAGAGAGGGAAGGGAAGGGAAGGGGAGGGGGGCAGGAGAGAGTGGAGAGGCCTCATGAGAGAAGCCAGTAGAGCTAAAATGTTACTTCTAGACACTTTAGTTTTCCACAAATCAAAGGTCCTTTCTGCAAAAAGAGCAGATAAGGACAGCTTTCCAAGAGGTCTGATGGCATTGCATGGTATCTCTGTTTTATGACACTTTCAGCCTTCAACAGAGGCAATTTAAACTTCTGATCAGCCTGAGTGTGAAATTCAGATTTGTGTTTAGCTCAGTTCACACCTTTCTTGAAGGACACTATATTCCTATGGATTGCTCTTGTGTCTGCCAATACTGTGGCAACAAGGAGTTTGGGGATTTTTTATCCTGCTTTTGACAGAGCATCACATTAAAAAAAATACATCAATATTAAAAAACTCCATACGGTGGAGCTGAGCTGAGCTGATCAGATGAGCTCAGTTGTGGAAATGAGATATAATTAAAACACTGGCTACCCTTCAACCCAATTGTGTCATTAGACATATTAAATATTACAAGTCTGTAAATGTAAAATGTTTCATTTTCATCACATATTCATATGCTGTGATAAATAGTGAGATGCAGAACTGCCTACTCATATCAACATGGTCTAAATTTCAATCTGTTCTTCATCAAATTAAGCAGCTTAGATAAAGAACCAATATTACATTCTATTTAAACATGATGGCCAAACATGACCTCTAAACATTAGAAAGGTCAGTGCAATAATCACACTTTATTACCAGGAAGACAACAGCTTCACAGAAACTTAAACACGTAAACTCCTGAAAATCAAAAACCAGGGGGTGGAGGAGGTGGTGTGGTGACTGCTGGGGTTTTGTGTGCATTTTTGCATCCACCGATGTATATTGAATCATGAAAACACACAAGGAAAAAAATATAATCCAACCCTTAACCAAATCCCAGTCCAGTTGACCTTTAAATCAGTCTTGCACAGAATGAAAAGCTGTCCTTATAGAACTTATTTGCTGTACCTTTGCTCACTGCAAAAGCCTTTTTGTGGACTTGACCACTGACAAAAAGCTATATGCTAACCAACAATATTTAACTCGAGATCTAAATGCTAGACTATCTCTAGCCAACACAAGAAGTGAAGCATTTCTACCTCTGCACCCAAAAGACCTCCTCTGTGAGGCTGCAAACAATGAACAGAGAGCTGTTTAGACATCAAAAAATGAGATATACCATTGGTTTACAATGGTTCAAATGATAAGCATCAACTCTTTTCTCTCCTGTGGCTGTTAAACTCCTGCAGGGTTGAAAGGCAAGAATGTTTAATTTCCTAGCATATCAAACAACTGTAATATTTAAGCAGAACAGGAAAAGGAAGAAAGAAGGCATTGGGGGGAGGGGCACAGGGAGAGATAGCTCAAACATTTGCACAAGTGTCAACATAACCACATTACATGCTTTAATTACACCAACACTGTAATTACAGTAACATTAGAGATAATGAAACAGCAGTAAGAAATAGCCTTCATTTTCATGTTATATAAAGCATGTTTTTTTTTAATTAAAAATTATTTTAAATGCAATATAAACAGGAGTATTTTTAAACCAACACACTGTATCTTAAGCAGCACATACACTCTATTTCAATGAATTCCATCCTTTTTACATTAAGATAAATTGTACTTGTAAATGCAAGCTCCGCGTGCACAACAAATACAGAACACAGACCAGCTCCTTCTGGCATACCAAGAATTTAAATACCAAACCCACTTTAACTAGATTATATTCCTTATGGAGACATCAGGGATTCTTTAAGTGGGGAAAAAAAAAATTAAAACTCATAGTGAGAAAAAGGTGTCATATGTATTTTGAAATGTGATACTTATGCCTTGACACTGACATGTCCTGCACAAGCCTAGCAGAAGTTTAGTGGGTTTTTGTTACGCATGTGAGACCCCACTTTGGATGGGTCTTAACATTTTCTCTCTTATGGAGCTGTTTTCTTGCAAATTCCCCTACAGATCACAAAGCTAATCCAGCAAGGCAATGCACAGTATGAGTACTCCAGATGCAAGATACAAGACAACGACTGTGCAAACATCAATTGCAAGCTGGTGACCAGTGCTGGTACCAAACTGCTCTGAGAGCAAATCTCACAGCTGATACAGCAATGGAGTTATAATGGCCATAACATTAGAAGCAAAGACAGCATAACCTGAATTTACAAATGTATTCTTTAATGTGTCCATTTCCATATGCTTTTCATTCTGTAAATTTGAACTGTCTGAAATTATAATTTTCCTGTGATGTGCATCTGCCCAACGCTCTTTGAGGTAAGAGGGGGGAAGCTCATTATTTCCAAGTCTCAACCCTCTCTTGCTACTCATCAAACAGGTCTTTAGGAAAGCAATCACCTTTCTACTAGCAGGTCAGATGAGGAGATATATTCCTATCAGTTTGCTGAGATGGTGTCAGACTACAGGGGATTTAAAGATTACAACTCCTGCAACAACTTGTGTGCATGTATCTCAGGACAGGGTGGTGGTGGCAGGAGGGAGTATCAAGAATTGATGGCTTTTTGCTTATCAAACTAATTTGAAAGAGTACCAGTACTAACAATTCACTAGTTGTTTAAAAGAAGCTGGTGAAATTGCACATTTGATCTGTGAAAACTGGGAAGGATGAACTTTAGTAACATGATATGTAAGACAGAGCTTTAGAGTTTGTCCTGTTGGTAACTCTTCCAGAGCACCAGGGAGTGTGGTTTTAAAGTGGATAATTATGTCAGAAGAAAGCCTAAAAGCCAAGATGAAGTATCTTTCAAGAAGTAAAGCATGCACAAAGCACTTTCAGTGCATCTGTGTAAAAGCAGATCAACTATCTGTGGATTACATGGACTGTAAGAATCTCTCTAAAATCATACCACAAAGAGCATGGGGAGTCCTACAGCTACGTACTCCTTAAATCTTCGAGCAGACCACAATGAAGGAGGCTGTTAGGGCTCTCTCCTGACAGTCATCTGTCCTTCAAATCTGCAACCGTGCAATAATCATAACCAATGGAAAATTATTTACTCTTAATGAAGTGGGCAGGACAAAACTCTAACTTGCCAAGCCTACACCAGCTCAGAAGGAAGTCAGAACTACTGCACTGGGGCTGGCTGAAACCAGAGCAAACCACTGACTGCCAAGGAAATTGCCAAAATCTACATCTCCACGCTACTGAACATGATGCAATTGCATCTCCATGTAACTGAAATACAGAAATAAACAAACACGATGGTTATAAAGATTTATAGAATGCCACAAAGACAAATCTATTATAGATGAAACAGAGTGCATTGTCCTTAAAAATATTCCCATTGTTCTTGACACAAAGTGAACAAGAGTAGCACTATCCCTAAGTCATCTCTTTAACCACACCAGGAGTACCAGGAAGACATTTTTCCAATGCAGATATCATTCAGCTCAAGCCAGTCTAATAATAAAATCAGGAAAACATGCACAAACTCTGATACATACCTGATCTATTAATCCTGTCAATTCTGTCCATACTAGAAGCAGAGATTCTAATTCGAGGGCTACTCTGATTAGAGGATTCAGAGCCTCCGTCAGCAAAGGAGTCTTCGAATGCAAAAAGTATTTCTTTCACACATTTGTGACAGACATTGTGCTGGCAGGGAAGGATCAGTGGATGGGTAAACAATTCCTTGCATGCAGGGCAGATAAGCTCTCTTTCAATACCCTTAATCGCAACCTTCATGATAGAAAGAGGGAGAAACAAGTGTAAGCGTAGGAAAACATGAGCCATCAAGACTTATGGCACTGCTCTATGTCACTGCAGCTCTGTAGAATAAATGCACACAGTTTTATCTGGTTTGAGGCACTTCTCTGGCTAAAACAAATTTCAATTAACATTTATGAAAGCACTGACAGCATTCATTTCAACTAAAGTGAGCACTGCCACTAGGCAAATTCAGTTCATCTTTAGGTCATGCCTGCATTGCAGGGGAGGAAAGGAGGGGAGTAGTCTTAATTCCACTCAAAGACCTAGTGAAACGAATGCAACCATACTTCTTAACAATAGGAGTCCAAACGTTTAGCTTGCTCCCTGGCTTACGAAGAGGGAGGGGAAAAAAAATAAAGTGTCAGACTGGTTAAACAACAGGCTTTCCTGACATGTAATTCATGTTTAAGGGTTGAAACTGTCTTGATTTCATTAGGGTAATATTTTCGAGTCGGGAACATAGTTTATTTATTTATTTGTGTGTTTATTTACGTCTTTTATCTGTCGCACAAAGAGCCGCCTGTGGATCGGCGCAGCTCTTCAGTAATTCCGCGACCCCCGCGGCCGCCCCGCACCGCACCCCGCCAAGCACCGGCTGTCGGGCGGCAGCGGCAGCGGCGGCGGCGGCGGCGCAGCGCCCTCTCGGCCCGGCGCCCTCCGGGAGCGCTTCCCCTGCGCGCACCGCGCCCGTCGGAGCTCCCTGCGAGCCCTGCCCGCCGTCCCGGCTCCGCGGCCAGCCGGGCACGGACGAACCTGTCGGCGCACAGCGTGGGGACTGACTGACTGACTGACTGACTGACTGACTGACAGACTGACAGACAGACAGACAGACTGACTGACGGACCGGCAGGCAGACACCCCAGAGCCCCCCGCAGCAGCAGCCGAGGGACGATGCACCCCGCCCCGGCGGCCGCGCCCCGCCTGTTCCCCCGCGCTCACCGGGCTCTCCAGCCGATCGCTCTCCATCCCCGCGCCTCCTGCTGCTCCTCCCGCTGCGCCGGGGCGCCGTCAGCCCGGGCGTGCGGCCGGGACACGGACGGTGCAGCGCCCGCGGCGGCGCCCGGCGCAAAATGGCGAGCGGGCGGGCGGGCGGGCGCGGGGCAGCGCGGGCGGGGCGGGGCGGCCGCGCCCGCGGCAGCAGCCGCACAGCGGAGCTGTCCAGCCACCCCCGCCGCGCCCCGCGGGACACCGGCTACCGCGCTGCTATTGTTTGGGTCCTTCTCTTTCGCCGAGCGGCACCGGAAATGCCGCCCGTCCCGGCGGCCCGGAGTATTGAGTGCTTTCCCGCTCAGACCCTGTCATTGATCACCTGCCGTGGTACCCATGTCATGGAATCGTTGAGTCGCAGAAGGGTTTGGGTTGGAAGGGACCTCGAAGATCACAGAATCACGGAATCAATCAGGTTGGAAAAGACCTCTGAGACCATCGAGTCCCGTCTATGCCCTAAAGCCATCTTGCCAAGTAAACCGTGGCACTAAGGTCCGCATCCATTCTTTCCTTAAATATTTCCACTACCTCCCTGGGCTTTGAAGATACTCTTCGTCATGTCCAACCGAAATTTCCCCTGGCTCAGCTTGAGGTTGTGTTCTCTCATCCTAATAATCTAATTCCAATTCCCCCACGGTGGGCAGAGACACCTTCCACAAGACCAGATTGCTCAAGCCTCCATTCAACCTGGCCTTGCTCCAGGGATGGAGCAACCACATCTTCTCTGGGAAGCCTGTGCAAGTGTCTCACCACCATCACAGTGAAGAATTTCATCCCAATACCTATTTTAAATCTGCCCTATCTAAGTATAAATTCATTCCTCCTTTTTACACTACCTGGCCATGTAATATCTCACTCTCCCTCTTTTTCATAAGCCCTCTTTAAGTACTGAAAGGCTACAATAAGGTCTCCGTAGAGCCTTCTCCATGCTCAACAGTCCCAACTCTCTCAGCCTGTCTTCACAGGAGAGGTGGTATAGCACTCTGATCATTTTTACGGCCCTTTTTTGACTCACTCCAACAGGTCCATGTCTCTCTTGTGCTGAGAATCGCAGACCTGGACGCAGTATTTCAGGTGCGGTGTCACAAAAGCAGAGTAGATGGGGATAATCACCTCCCCCATCCTGCTGGCCACACTGGTTTTGGTGCAGCCTGGGATACAATTGGCTCTCTGGGCTCTGACTGCACTCTGTTGGCTCATGTGAACTTTTCATCCACGAGAACCCCCAAGTCCTCCTGCTCAGGGCTGTTCTCAGTAACTCCTCCCAGTCTGTATTGACATTTGGAATTGCCCCAGCTCAGGTGCTGCTCCTGGCACTTGCATGTGTTGAACTTCGCAAGGTACCCATGGGTCCATTTCTCAGGTTTGTCCAGGTCCCCCTGGATGTCATCCCTTCCTTTTTTTGTGTCAACTGCACTGCTCAGCTTTGTGCCGTCTGCAGATTTTCTGACAGTGCACTGGATCTCACTGTCCATGTAATTTATGAAGATACTGAAAAGCACCAGTCCCAAGAGAGAGCCCTGAGGGACACCGCTCATCATTGGCCTTCACCTGGACAGAGAACCATTGACCACAGCTCCCTGGCCAATTCCTTATCCACCAAATAGTCCATCCATCAAATCCACGTCTCTCCAGCTTGGAGATAAGGATGTCATGTGTCAAATGCCTTACAGAAGTCATCTGTGGGTCTTCCTGTGTCAACCTTTGCAGTCACCCCATCACAGAAGATGAGCAGTTTGGTCAGGCACAATTTGCCCTTAATGAACCTGTGCTGGCTGTCTCAGACCATCTGCTTGTTTTCCATATGCTATAACACTTCTTCCATGAGGATCTGTTCCACCCTCTTCCCAGGCACAGAGGCAAGGCTCACAAGTCTGTGATTCCCCAGACCTTCCTTTGTCCCCTTATTAAAAATAGGCATGGTGTTTCCCCTTTCCTAGTCACTGGCAACTTTGCCTGACTGTCATGAATTCTCAAATATCATGCAGGAGGCATGCACCAGGCAGCTTTTGTTGCAGCTAGGATGAAAAAGAGGTGGGGAAGATGTTCTGATGGCCAGCACCTCCTACCCTCACCATATAGCACATTTCCATTAGAAAAGGGGTAGCAAATACCCTTTTTACCATCTTCCAAACAAACAAAAATGTCTTTAAATTTCCAGTATCTTCAGATTTTGGCAAGGCTGCACATAGCATTTGGCAATAGTTAACATGGCATTAGGCTAAGGGAGAAAAAACACCAGTTAGCAAGCTTGGAATGAAAGCATACACTGTCCTCTCATTACACAGAAGAAGAAGGTTTAGTTAAAATACATGAAGCCTGGGTTATGCGAATGAGTAAATATTGTCAGTTTGACAAACCCTAAATCTGACCTACTTGCCTATTTAAGGAACAGCATCAGTATGAGAAGTTCCCTTTTCCCCTCAAAATTACTTTTCATAGGAGTCAATAAAACAAACATACTTGAAATGTCTTACTAGGACATTATTTACACCAGGGTTCAGTGGCCTGGACGTGAAACTTGAATGGAAATTTACACTCAGAGATCATGAAGACAGAGGCGATTTTCCAGTGCGACAATGAAGGACTTTCTCCAGAATACTTATAAAGATATTATTTTGCATTTCTTTAGTAACCAGTCTCATAAAAATACCAAGCTTGAAATTATTCTGATAATGCCAGTGAATGCACATTATGTGTATTCAAACTGAAACATGTCACTTAACTGGGCACGGGGGAGAACAGGTTGGTAAGGTCATGTGTTGTCAGCCTTCCAACTATGTTTTGAATAATGATTTGCAAGCCTCTGAATAAGTATATTATCTCTTAACCACCTCTACTATTCCCAACTTTCCTGATGTTACAGGCAGGCAGCTTTTAATAAGCACTTGTCTGCACTAGCACACTTCCCACCACTGACACTGGATTATGGTTGATGCAGGGCCAAATAAACTATCAGCCTCAGATGAGAACAAAGACCCCTTGGCTCTACAGCTGTCTTTGAAACAGCAGGAAGAAATTTTGTCTTTGGTGGCACAGCAAGGAAAACCATTCATGGCAGGGGTGAAGATGCCAGCACAGGTGGGTGCTGCCAGCACAGACAAACCTGGAGCACACATTTCCTCCTGTCCTCTTGCAGTCCTCACATGGACCACAGTGCCAACTACTGCTACTGCCAGGGCTTGTGAATGCTTCTTTGTTCAATCCCTTAACAGGTCGTTAAGGTATTATTTGTGTACCTGTTTGTCTGGCTTCAGGGTGCTTTAGAGCAGGATTTTAATTACCACCTCCATCACATTAAGATGTTACATGGAAGAAGGCCTCCAAAGGGCAAGACTCCCCCTTCTGCACTCACACCTTTTTATTATCCTTTTAGTCCATTCCCAGCCCAGGACTACGACATTTGCAGTGCCAAAATTCTCATTAGCTTTAGATATTGGAAGGAAAAACTACAGCTAGGAATGACTGATACATTAAAAAGATAAGAGCACAAACCAGTGTCACAAAAGACTCCTGTCCTTAGCCTCTGGAAAAGAGTTTAATAAGACCAGCATGACTACAGAAGTCAGATTTACCCTTCTGCTTTGTTTCAGTCAGATGTACCCCTCTGCCAAAGACGTGCATCAAATGGACACCCATTCTGCTCACAAGGGACTCCTTTTGCATGGAGTAATTCCTGGGGTGTGTCAAAATAGTTCTACACATCCTTCAAAATTCATGCCTGTCCCCTCAGCAGACAGGGTCTGACCAGGAGTTACAGCATGCCCTGCACTCCCAAGGCAGCAGAAGAAGACAGAAACCGGGATGGGTGGGCATTGCCATCCTGTTTTTCCCCTTACCTCACATTAAATGTGCTTGTTAATTGAATAATTGATACACTGCAATCTCCCAAATGCTCATTTGCATTAACTATCAGTATAATTTCAAGAAGGATGCAGCACTGCTTTCCAACAAGCTGTAAAAATCCTACACTTGTTAATACTGCAGCTGCAGTCCTACTACATGAAGTAACACAAGCCTGTGCCAAAGCACCAGGAAGGTTCTGCTAACACCTCCCCTGCCTTCAGTAGCCAGGTCCTCAGACCAAAGCCTTTCAAGACATTTATTTTCATGCTGCTTTGGCAACCATGGCTTGAGACTGACTCAGTTCCCTGCCGATCTGCACTCCTCTGACTGAAAACAGCAGAGCCAATGCATCACAGTGAAGATATGCAGGATGAGAACAGCTTTTTCCTGAGCTAGTATGACTGACTTGGGGACCGAACTATCACACAGGCACTTTTCTCCCTGCACAATATGTTTTCTTCCAGGATGAATTCGGAGGGGTGTTAGCCCACATCCTGCTCTCTGCAAATTGTCAGTGATTCAATTTGCTTCTCTACTTAGTCCTGAAGAGTTGAACCTAATGACGATGACTTCTATCCACAGGATTTTGCCAGTCATGCAGGCTGAAAGATATATTGTCCCCTCAGCAATAAGGCAGGAATTTATGCTGCCTGAGAGAAATGTGCCTTTTTTGGCTCAAGAACTTTGCCTTCACAATGGTTGCCCTTCAACAGTGTGACCCTAAAGAGCCAGCAAGGATCTGTAGACACTGGGTGTTTCAAAATGAACATAACTATGGCTTGAGGATCTCTTATCATAAAACAAAAATATCAGTCCCTAATCCCGTGGTTCAGGGTTGTTTGTCTTCTCTGCAGAGACGCACTACCGGCCCATAATCCTCAAGGCTGGACGGGTTTCCTAACAGATCCCATAACCTGATCAGCTGGACTGAACAAGCTTGGAAGGTCCCATGTGCCACTGCTATGCACAGAGCACTGAGTCAATAAAGACTCACTGAACTGCCAGGATATTGGGTCTGAAATCAGCTCTGGGTAGGATTTGTAGCTAGCAGATCTCAAAGTGTGCTAAATTGGCTCAGTGTTCTTTACTTTTTCACTTACTGCCACATATACAGCAGTCTGCTTCAATCCCAGGACACCTGGGAGGCAGCAGGGGATCCAAGGAGCAGCTGCAAACAACAGTCCACACAAAGGACTCTGCTCTTTCCCTCCATACACTGTAATCACTTGCCAAGCAAATGAACGAATTACAATGAAGAAAAAGCTTCCCAAAAGCACATGACATTCAAATCAAAATATCTTCCAGCTCTGAATTAGGAGAGAATCCTACCTGTAAAGAAATTATTACTGTTCATCAGAAAGGAAATGTAAGGTTATTTTTTAAAGGATCTAGAATATAAACCATTTACACTTTAAAAAAATTTCAAATTTACAAGGAAGTCAGCCATGGGCTCAGTTTCTGACAACATAAAGATATGACAAGTAGGACAGTACACATGGAACACATGGGGACCCTTCTCTCCTTCACTTCAGACTGTAGATACCCCTCTGTCAAAGAGGACAAAGCTGGCAGCTCACCCTTGCCAGGTCACATCCCAAGTACCTCTAGGTGCTTCAGGGAAACCATTGTTGGAGTGATGAGGACATGTCAAAGATGTGGAAACACACCTTTGTCACACAGGCTGACTAATCCAGCCAAGTAATTGATTCAAAGCTGCAAAGACTGGCAAATTGGATTTTAACTGCTCTTGTCTGCTGGATTTCAAACTCAGACTTCTCTGAAGTACCTAACTTAATGCTGTTACTTGCTATTGAACTCCATGTTATCTTTACGTACTCTTTCAACCAAAGCCTCTTTTTTGTGCAAATACCCCTCTCAATGCACACATAAGATGGTATGCTTTTGAATACTCTGTAAATGGAAGTAAATTGCTGTTAGAGGACTATTCGCATAGGGACCCAAACCCCGAAGAAGCACTTTCCTGCACATAAGCAAGAAATAAAGCCTTATCTTCTTTAGCATGAGGAGCAGAGCTCCAGTTTGGCTGTCAGGCAGTCCAGAGCAACCCACCAGCCACTAGTAAATGTTGGATCTCCACTCTGCAGCTCCTCACTGTGATTTGGGATTGTATCCCTGTATATCTCTATCCCTTACTGTCACCTGGAAAAAGGCTGAAATGCTGCCACAAGAGAATTTTACATTAGTCATTTCATGAAACCAGGCAGAAGGAAGGGACAGAAATCAGTGCCATCTGCATGTTCCAGTTGGAGGGCATACAGAAATTGAAATGTTCTCAAAAATATTTTTGTATATTTTTCATACCCATATCATACAGGTTTTAGGACTTATTCTTAGTAGTATCTGTTTCTCTAAGTGTTTTTTCTGGAGAATAGCTTTTAAAGCTGTTCTATGAACCACAAACTGTCATTTTCTGCAAACCATGTGGAGTGTAGGAATAGTTAGTAAAACAAAGCAAACAAGTGAGGGAAAAAAATAGAGGGTGAGGGCCTTGAAACAGAGCATGCCAAGGTCCTTATTTCAGTTAAATCAGGGATCACAGGGACATTGCTGGTGTTGTTAGCTTCCCTCTGACACTCACATTGGTTTATATCAGCTTGTTGATTTTATTTAGCTTACAGAGAAATGTTGAAAAATGTTTTTACAAAGCAGAGGGCAAGTATTGGTATCATTTAATCCATCAGATATTATTGTTTTTT
Organism: Acanthornis magna; assembly: GCA_036785705.1. Lineage (NCBI taxonomy): Eukaryota > Metazoa > Chordata > Aves > Passeriformes > Acanthizidae > Acanthornis > Acanthornis magna. The sequence goes on along the minus strand of JAWUZG010000107.1, from coordinate 684,261 downwards.
ACAGCATGTAAAAATTCTTTGAAGTTAATACTACAAGAGAATCAGACACAATTAAAAAAAAAAAAAAGAAAATATACACCTCACAAAGGTAAAACATTTGAAATGGAGTTTAAGTGAATAACTGAGGTAGAAGTGCGTATGTTTAGACTACTGCAAAAGTAAACTTACAGGGAAGAATTTGGGGGAGGGGTGAAGAAGAGGTAGGGATGGAAGAAGCCTGAAACCATTTCTGGAATAAGACATCATTTTGAGACAGATGAGTGTCCATCCTTGCTGTGATTTGAACTGAGATTTCAGAGTCCTGAAAGAAGGTCATACCATCTCCTTCTGCACCAGTGCTTCTGATACAAAAGGCAGTTAGTTGTTAATCTATCTTTCAGGGGTATTTTGGAGTTCTCAGACGCTACTGTGACATTTGTGACAGGTGCCATGGAGGCCCAGAATATCTCAGAAAACATTGTAGTGAGCCTAAACAGATGTTGTGGTTACATGGATTACACAAGAACTGTCTTATTGGAACTAAAAGTGCTACATGCATTTTTCTGTTCTAGGTGCGACATGCAAGTTGTGTGTGTGAAGAGGAATCACAGGAGAATAATGAGTACAGATCATTAAAAGAGATAACAGGTTTTTGAAGTGACATTCCCCCGGGGAAAAGTGATATATAATGATTTACCCTGTTTCAGAGGTCTGATGGAGGTTGCCAGCTAAGTGGAAAAACAGCATGCTTGCCAAAAGGGGTCATGTGCCCTGGGTCCAAGAGCTGATGCACTGTACCTGCAGGGACCCTACACATTGAGAGGTGAGTGTGCAAGTGCAAAGCATTCTTACTGCATCCCGATTTTCTAATAGTTCTTTGTTCAGTGAAAGCCAGATGCTTACCAGTTAATTCAGAGAATGTTAATGCTTCCAGGCTTTGTTGCAAAAGCTTTTTTGATGGGGCGAAATGGGACATGGAAAACTGGAGTGCTGGAACCTCTAAGCAGCAATACCCTGACCCCAAGCAAATACAGTTTACCATGAAGAAGAGTCCTTTTGCTGGCATGATTTATGTCATCTGAGAAAGCAATTTAATTATCCCAGCAGAGCACCTCCAAGCTGCTGGATAACATCAATAAATTACAAACAGGCTGTAATCTAAAACCCTGGTCTGAAGGTTCAAAAAATGCAAAAGGAAAATGTGGAGAGCAAGAGGTCTCAGGGCTGGGCGCTGAAGAAGCTCGAGCAGTGATCACCACTATGGAAAGTCTGTGGTGGTCGCACAACTGATACTGCTTCCCTTTTCTTTATGAACATCAAGTGTCTGTGATGATGGGACTTGGCAATGTCATTGTCTATGTATAAACAACAGCACTGTTTGTAATAAACATGCATATTTCACACTACTGTGCCAGCTCTGCTGTCTATCGAGCCATATGCTCATGCAGAGGGTGCCTGATTAAAGTACAAACTGCTTAACTGTGGGATAAGGGGCAGAGAAAGAACCCCGTTACCGGGACATTCCAGGCAGAAGGAGTTTCTAGCCTGAAACACTCAATGATTTTGCTTGTTGTGTAAAACACAACAAGCAAAATAGAACAAGACTGAATTTTTGTTTACAGCCCCAGCATGATTACTCCCAGGCAAGGAGAAGCAGAAAATCACTCAGGAAACGCCTCACTCACCTGCTCTAAAGGTTCATCCAGAACTTTTAGAAGAGGGAGTGGAGGAGAGGGAGGGGGAGAAAGATGTGCACAAACAACTGGCTGCGAAGGTAGCCTTTGGAGATATGCTGGAAAGTCATCAGGATGAGTCTAGAACAAACAGTATTTCCGACAGCACCATTATTCGCCACACTTGCTTTTCAGTTTAAAAATATTGTGTCTGCTTCATTTTTTGTAAAAAACACCACGCCTGAAGCTTTGGTGCTCCCTGGTTTTCACACATATTAGCAGCTCAACAGTACAAGAAGTTGGATTCCCTCCTTTTTTTTTTTTTTCCCCCTACGAAACTCACACGCAAGTTTTCCTCAAAATACGTGCCAAATCTGAATGAGTTCCTGGGGGAGACGGTTCCGTCTCCAGCGCTGCCCGCAGCCGGTGGCTCGCAGCAGCAGCAGCCCGGCGGGCAGGGCGCATCCCGTCCGCGCCCGGAGCGGAGCATTCCGCCGCGCCCGGAGCAGCAGCGGGGCTGCTCAGGCGCTGATGCCCGCTCAGCTCTGCTGGGCTGACGCGCACTTCGCATGGAAGTTATTTTTTTTTAACTTTTTCACCTCGTCGCCTCGGAAGCGTGCGGCAAATATTAGTCGAACTTCTAGAGTACATTAGCTGTAAAGACGAGTTATTCCTATCCCCACGCTCCCCCCAAAAACCCCCACAGACCATTTGGGAAGGGAGCAGTCTCTCCCGTCGGGCGCTGCCTGCCTGCCCCTCGGTGTTCCGGGGTGCCGTCCCTACCTTGTCCCGCTTCAGCAGCTCCAAGATGTAGCCGAACCGGGCGCAGTCCGCGGCCACCTCCATGGCCCCGCGCTCCAGGCGGGATCACGCCGCCCCTGCGCTCTCTTCGCGCCCGCAGCGCAGCCCCGGCCCCGCTGCTCTCCGGGGGAGGGCCGGCGTGGTGCGACAGATGCTCTGCCCGCCCACCCGCTCACGGGACCCAGCAAACCTCTCATCCTGCAGGGCGCGGCAGCACTGCCAGGCACCTGGAGATGCCCAGGAGCACCGCCTCTGCTCGGATGCTGTGGGCGCGACAGCTGTGTTAAAGCTGACAAAATTACACCTGCTCGTGGTCTCCTCAAATCTGAGCGGTGCTGTGGCAGTCACCGAGCCCGTGGCACTGGGCTGATGCTCACCAGGACAACACCCAAGGTGGGCATGCTTCTTTTCAAAGCACAGCTTGCTGAGGAGCAGCATGATACCTTTGTTCCTAGCCTCCATTTGGTTTTCTCAAATTCTAAGCTTTTGTTCAGATAAAAAATTGCGTCTAAACAGAGAGCACCTACTAATGTACATAAGTGTATGTATGATCTGTCTCATGCGTTTGCACTTGACTGGTGGAGTGTTTGTGGGGTAACTCAAACCTTCTTATCATGCCTTTTTCTTCATCTCAGGCCTGATGAGATCCCTATCCCAATCCGTACCTCTGGGGTGAGATGGATACAGTATGCCTGTATACAACTGTGGCAGAAAAACTGGTCCTAAGTACCCTCCTCTGCTTGATGAAAGTCAGTCAGTCCCACTGAAATGTTCACACCAGGCAGGAGGGCCAGCTATCAGGTGAGGCACTGCACAGCCCCCCCCAGGGGGGTCCACAGGACAGCTGGGAATGGTGTTTGATATGTGGCAGACATCACATTTCTGCTCTGTGCCTGTCCCCACTCCAAACCACTACTATACCTCGCTTCTTTGGTGGAGGAACTACAGTTCACTTCAGCCAGCAGCTGCCTCATTTTTTCCTCTCCTGGAGTAAAACTTCCCCAAACCCAAAGGTCCCAGCTCCAAGACCTGGGGGAGAGGGAGAGGTGAATGGCCAGCACATTCCTGTCTCACCAGCTGTGTTCCAAACTGAGAGGTGGAAGGTGACAAGCCCTTCTTACGCTGTAGCTATCAGGTAGCCCATGGGGCACATCACCCTTGTGTGGTGAAAACACACCAAAGAGTATTTTATAACAGTATAATGTATCCCCTCAGAGGCTGCATTTCCTAAGATATTGATATAGTAGTAATGTTATCTCAAATTCTCTCTACAGGTTACTACTTGCTGAAATAGTATAGCCTTCCTTTCTCAGGAAATGGGACTCATGAATAGCTCGAGACTTTTCTGTTACTAGATATTGTGCAATTATATATATCAGATGACTCATTAATCAAATAGCTCATTATTATGATATAGACAGGCTTTCAGTGCTCTGCTTCTTGCTTTTGCACAAACAGCCCAAGAATAAACAATGGGCAGTGACACTGGGGACAGTCAGATATCATCACCCACACAGCTGAGAAGTCCTCCATATATAATTTAACTCAACGTGAGATATTTTGCCTCCTGATCTGATTTCAGTTCACCAAATGGCAGTCATGTAGGAAATTTTCACTACTATAATTTGTGTCAGTGCTGAGTGCTGGCAGAGGGCAAGGCTTGCTGAGGCTGGGGCAGGGGACTGCCTGAAGGAATACCTTGCTGCTCCCAAGCTGCTCAAGTCCAGTAGTCATCTGCAGGAAGCTATTCTGGTGTTGGCCTCAGCAGCAGCAGCACTCCTGCACAAAGGAAGGCTGTACCATGATATCAGTGTGAATCTCCAGATGACAACCAGCACCAAGAGCAAACATACCTTTGACCCTACTGCTCTGTAATGACAGGCTGTGTGAAAAGCCACGGAATTTACAACCCTTTGTGCTCCACTGGAGCCCTTTCAGCAGAAGGCACGCCTGCTCCTGAATCTCACTGCAGCTTTGTCATGCTTATGTTAAGAAACCCTCAACAGCCCTCTGCCAAAGTCTGAGGCAAGGGTCTCCTCCAGTGCGTGCACCACGGGTCTGCTCCAGTGTTTTTGTCTTGTGTTCTTCAGCCACGAACCACACCGGTATTTTGAACTAGGTGCTCTGAATTTCTGGCTACTCTCTTGTGGGTGTTTTTGGTTTCTTTTTCTTTAACAGTTATTTGTATTTGGATTGTGGGTTTTTTCTTCTGTTTCTGCCAAACATTGTAGGTTATGGCCAGCCTGGTCAGCAATTCAACAATCTAGGACAAAATAGGATGATTCTTTGTTTCTCTTCCTTCACCTCCTCATGTCCCACTTCCATAAATTGGTAAGTGTAAATGTAAATGTAAAGAGATGTAAATGTAGCTCAAGTCATGAAGTCAGCCAGGGCAAGAAGGATACAGGAGAAGATGGAAGAAGCTGATGGTTCTTTCATGATCTCTTCTTGGAGTGGTTTTGTTTCAGGTCTAGCTCTGTTAGCACTCCTGGTTCAGATGGCTGCCAGTGATAGTTAAGCATGAGGTTGCCACAAACCACTTGTGCATTGATTTCACGTCACAGCTTCAGCAGTGGCATCCTCTTAAGCAGCTCTAGCCAGGATGATCCTGGCTGCTGCATGACAGTGCTCTCTGCCATCAGCCCTGCAGAAAAGGGAATTTCTGCATGTCCAGCAAGCCTGAGCAGAGCCTTGTGGGCCCTTCATGGTCATTAACACAAGCTCTCTCCACACATCCAGACTAGCTAGGAATTTGGGAATATCCTCTGGAGAAGATGTAGATTCCTGTAGCCATTCTGAGGGCTCCTGTTTCCTTCCCCTTGGATAACAGACAGTTTTTGCTAGCCTTTGTCTTGATTGGAGGAAGGCTGACAGGGGAATGTGCACTTGGAAGGCCACAGACAGATGGAGAAGCTTCATGTTGCAGCTGAGTGGCACAGGGTAACCCTCTTGGTAACTGATGGCTGTGTTTTACACAACCCTTACTGGTTTGGGCTCTCCACCAAAAATAGCTGGGAGCTCCTCATATGTTCCACGTAAATCCAAGGTATGGAATTGCTTTTCATACTCTTCCTTCTTTTTTTTTTTGCCTCTTACATCAGTTTCTTTCTGAGGAACCAGGATGTCTGAAAATAAATTCAAACCTTTGGTTGTCATGAAATTATCTAAGAGTATGTCATATTATGTTAAAATGAAACATACAGGATATTATTTGTTTTCTGTTACTTAAACTTGAGGCAGGTCTCCAAGAAACCAAGGATCCCAGTCAGATTACTCAATTATATGAACTAACTGGTATAATTTTGTGGAAAAACTGGTCCAGTATTGCAATCCTAAAATGTCATGCAACACAGGGTTCTGTTGTGGCATGTTGGCATGCAAATTAAAACACAAAGGAAATTTGTGTTCCCTGACCCGTGAATTTTGTTGATTCTCCGAGGACAGCAACAGCAACTCTAGATTTTCTCTTTGATCTCCTTCTCTGTCTTAGTTGACTTCTAAACTAAATCTGAGCAGTGAAGCCTACTCAGATGCTTTTGTCTTTCTGTTCCCATAGGACTGTGAGATATTTTTCCATTTCCATCGCACAGGGAATCCAGTCAAGCCCACACTCTCAGCAGCTGTCTAGCACCATGGTGGGGTGGGTCTTCTCCCACTGCACCCCCATACACCACACTTAACTTGTTGGCCACCATCACCTGAGGAAATCCACTTAAAGAGTGTTTGAAACCAGTTGCAGGTGGTGACATGGTTAAAGGCTAACACAAATCATTCAGTACAGAGGTGAGAAAGATAGCTTCCATTTTATAGTATGCAGGGGGCAAATGGTTCCGTGCTGTACTTTCATCTCAGACAACTCCGATGTCACTGAGAATTGCAATGCCAGAACAATGGAGATGTAAGAAAGGTGATGAAAAAGTTAGTAGAAAATTGTGCTGGTATTCAGCATGAACTGCTTCACTGTTGAGTCGTACATGTGAGCAAACACTTAAAATCATTATATAAACACCTCCGAAATGCGAGTGTGCATGTCTGTGGTAGAGGAACTACCAGAGACATGTGACCTGCTTTTATTCTCTGAACAGCATTCAGAGGCCTGCATCCAGCTTGAGTAATATGAAAGAGAATCCATGTGAATAGTTTATGAATTTTATATAAACTCCTTCCGTCTGTGCGGAGTGATGTAGATGTGAACTGTCACTGGCAGAAAATAAATTGCCATGAAACAGATGAGAGCTTCTGATGGCTGGAAAGGTGTGGGAAGAAGGACAAATGAGACCAAATTATTTCAAATATCACAGTACTTGCTTGCAGACCTAAACCTCTCCCTGCAAAAAACCCCATCTCTATAGTTCTACAGTGGTATAGTTCTATACCACAGGGAGAATTTTTTTTTTCCCATTCCTGCCTGTGCTGCTCCAGGGTAAACAGAGGAGCAAAAGTCTCTGGAGTGTCTTGACAAGCAGTCAGAAAAATCTCTGCTTCTGCATCTCTTCCAGATTTTAACTGAGGTCTTTCTCAAGATGGTCAACTCCTGCACCTCCTCCCTGACAAGGAAGTTAATAAATTTCATTTAGTATTCAGATTTAGTCCGTGATCCCCAGATCTCTTGCATGATGCAGCTGCCAAGCCACATCTTCACTTTCTGCTGGAGAATTTGATTTTTGCCCTTTCAGTGTCTCTAAACGTCCTTAGTGATCTAATTTTTACTCCCCATCACCACAGACTGAAACAGTGTTTTTTTTATTTTTATGTACTTTATTCTAATAGATACTGGCAAAAACATGAATGTCCCTAAATACATAAGACTTTAAATGGCCAATAAACAACAGGAGATACTGAAGCAGTTCTGCTGCTGCTCTCTCGCTAACACAACATGATTGCTAGCTAATGGCCAGAAGAAAGATTCTCACCCTTTGCCTGTACCTCTTACTTCCCTTACTTCTGGCTGTAAGTCCTCAGGCATAGGCAAATGTAATAAAATTAAAAAGTGGATTTCAAATCTATGATATAGTGGAGCCAGATGTTTTGTTCTACTGTGCTCAGACCTTTTTGACACTGGAGATACCTATCTCTAGGATTTTTGTCTTGCTCCTCTAAAAGACCTCTGCTTGAGTTCCATTAATATATTCATTCAGTATTTTTGAGACACAAACACACAAAGTAGAGAGAGAAAACTGAATCTACACTGTTTGAAAAATTATCTTTATGTATGATTTCCTCCTAGCCTGTCCCATGTGACACTAGCAGAGTATCACATGCCCCTGGGACCAAGCTCATTTAAAAAATATGGGTTAAGTATGTAGTCTACTATTAATATTTAATGTATTGAGTATGTTATTAGATATTTATGAGGAATAAGCTAATGTACATAATTATGCATACCATGAATATATCATGTAATTGCCATTTTTTGTTGCAATTGCAGTTAATCAAGTTTGACAATACAAAGAGAATTCGGGGTATCTAGAGTTTTAACAAATATTAATTGAGCAAAACACAGCAAGCTCGAGTCTATTAATTTACTGATTCTATTCAGTTACTTAAAAGAATGTGTCTAATGAAGAAATCAGAGACATGCAAATCAGAGAAAGATAAGGGAAAGATGAGCACTGCTGAGATCTGCATGCAAATGTTGTCATGTATGTTTTAGTAATTTTGTGTGTTTTGCAAAAGGGGCAGGTCTGTAACTGTGAAGGCTCTGAAGAATGAAGCATACACACGAAAGCTTTTTAGACTCAGCTGGCCTTCAGAGACTATTACACCCTTCTACAAAGCCTGTCCAATTCGTGCCTTCAAGGTTTAAATGGGTCAGCTGGGCTCTTGCACTTTTCTTTCAGCTTAACGATACCAGGATTAGGTTTGAGTTAACTTTCCTTTTTCAAAATGGCATGCTGTGCTCCTGCAGCGAAATTCATCCCCTGCATTTACCCATGGGTTAATAAAGTCTTTAATCCCCTCTAAAGGTGGATTAAGCTCCCTGTGGATTGACTTTGCACAGGGAAAGGTGGATGCCGACCCCACTGTGCCCAAGCGCTGAGCCTCCCAGTGTCACACAGCACCAGAATGAGCCTGCCCCTTTACCTGCATGCCTGCCGGGCACCTGAGGCTCTCTGGAACCACACCAATAACTCCATTTAACACCAGTATCCAGCTGGGATCAGCACTTAGGCATCTGTCATGCCGGAGTACCTGCCTGCAGGAGCACTGGCTGCTGCCTCTGGGCAGGCAGCAGTACACTGATGAGAGCTCCTGTGACTCCTTCCCACTCTGAAGGCTGACAAAGGAGCTGGTGACCTGTCAAAGAAAACTGGCTCAAAGTTGGCTTATGTATGTAAAGGGATGTGCATCACAGAGCAAAAGGCCAGAAATGTCACTTAGGGGCATTTGTCTGAAATCACTACAAAGAAAATTGTTCCTTATAGTGTTAATAAAAAGCCAAGGGTGGAGCACAGTGATGCTCCTGCTCCCTGGTCCTGCCATGTGGAGTATGGAGAGGATCTGAGGAATAAATTTGGATCTGAGGTGGATGCTAAGGCTGGCCAGCAGTATTTGGGGTCCAAACCCCTAAACCATGGCTCTGCCTGGTTCCCCAAGTGTGTTGCAGCGCAGGGCAATGCAAGCACCATGAGGTGCAGAGCCAGCCACAGGGTGCAGCACCTGAGAGCCACAGCTCCGAGTGCTGTCCCACAGACACCACAGTGCAGAGTGAATTGTTGCCAGCCTTGCTGTGTGAGCTTGATCGCCTTCATCCCATGGGTCACAGGCAAGCAGAGTCCCTCATGATGTGAGTCCCTGCCATGAGACCACAAGAACTTATGCACTGCTCTGGCGTTTCTGCAAAATGAAATCCCCCTGGATTCCCATATGAATTTCTTTTCATTCCTTTGACTTCTGCAGACTGTTTGGCAACTTCAGCAGTTCTATTGGCATACTTGGAAAGGCCTCCCTGATGCAGCAGCCTGAGTGGAACAGACTTCCCTCCAACTCAGTTTCAACACACTAAATCCACAGAGGCACACTCACTTTGCCCTGCTGTGGAGAGGAGAGTCAAATGCATGTTAGTGTGCCAAGGGTGGCCTCTCTCAGTGTCCTCCCCAAATAACTTGTCAGACAAAGATTTCAAAGAAGTTACACAAATTCCTACTAGTTTGGAATATCACATTATTTATTACTTTTTTGTGTGTGTTTATGTTGAACTGAGGTGTGTGAAGTGTTGGCAAAATGGAGATTTTAGCCTGTTTAATTTTTTTACCATTAGCTTAAAGCAAACAAGAATAATCCATTCCTGACTGAGAGCATTAGATGAGCACAAGTGTTTAGGCTAGAGCTGTCTCAACCCAGAAGGCAAAGCACATCTGAAGTGCCTGAATCTTCATATGCCAGTGTTTCCAGAGCACAGAACTTCACTGGTGTGACTGGCATAGGGGCATTTACTTATTAAAAAGAAAAAAAAAAAGGTTTCCTTTACATTCCTGCTCACTCCAAATCTGGCTTGCATCAAAAAGCACCAGAAAGCTCAGTTTGTTCTGACAGGACAAGTGGTCGGTGGGTAGCTGGAGTAGGCTGGGCAGCCAGTAAGGGGATGGGAGGGGGGTCCAGTCCAGACTGGCTATCAGATCAACAGCTGCTGCAGAATTTTATTTCCTTTTATAGAAGGGAAACTGTGGGAACTGTTGCTCTCCATAGTCAGTGGAGCCTTTGGCTTAAAAAACTGCCCTCCCTGGGGAACAGACGCTACATAGCATCCCAAATGCCTGCGTGTTTGCTCAGGTTTCTGCCGCAGCCAAAAACAGTGTGCTCGTGTTTGCTTTATGTAGGGACCTGTGAAGCCTCCCTTCTCTGGGGCTTCTGGACCATGACTTGGAGGCAGAGGAGATGAGAAAGGCTGCAGCAGCCCCGAGAGGTTACAGGCAGATGATAAGGGAAATGCAGTGTTAGGACTGACTGGTGTAGAAGGAGAAACATGCCAGGAGCCAACCTGCTGCCATGCACGGGGACCGTGGGGCACAGCGCAGGCTCGGGTGCCTGCTGGTGACCACTGAGCACGAGAGCATGACCGCAGCTGTCACAGGGCTGGGGAACAGCTTTGCCACCGATAGCTGCCATTCCATGCTCAGAGCAGGGAGAAGCGTGCATCCTGGGCAGATTAAACGTGTGCCTCTGCTGTTCCCTCGTCCCCGGGTTTAATAAAAGCTGGGATAAACCAGGGCTGGCAGAAGGGAAGGGGACAGGACTTCTTATGGCTGGGGAAGCTCACCTTTTAACACAGTTAACACCTTTTATTTAGATGCCCACCATCACAGTCCTCACTTGTACCAGCACCTCCTCATTCTGTAGAAGGAAGTTGCTTGAGGCTGGAGTTTTTTTGCACTGAAAACAGATGTCAAGGCATGGAGCAATCAGAAAAAACTGGTGGTAGTAGCAGTTTGCATGGTCTGCACAGGAAGCTATCTATAGCAGCTGGGAAGTCACAGAGGGCACATTATCTCCGCCCTGCAAGACTCATTCTGGCCACATACAAGGAGTTATATATAGAGCCATATACAAAAATACAGAAGAGCCCTGTGCCTGTGTTGAAAAGCCTCACCAGGACTCCTCTTGAGCAGGCTCCTGTCTTTGGCCTCACCACAGAGCTGTGTATTTCAGAGAATATTTTGGAAGGACGCTGGACTGTGGGTACCTCCCGAGGACAGCTGATCTGTAAAGTACAAGTGTACAGACCAAAGTGCATGTATGCCCAATCTGTCTATGATTTCTGATTTCCTCTGAAGTATTTTTGCGCTATTTATAGAAACCTCACCCCCGCCCTGCCTTCCCATCTATGTACCTCACAGACTGGCTTTACAATAAACAGTCCCACCAGAGCAAAACTCTCCTTGGTTTAAGAATTCACAGGTTGGGGGTTTGGGAGAGGTGAAGGTGGTGTTAAAAAAAAAATTAAAGTGGAACTAAGGAACTGTAAGAAATAGTCCAGGAGGGCCCTTAAGAGCCCAGCAAAGTGCCCTGAGGCAGAAACTGTCTCTACACCATGCCCAACAGTTCTTAGAGGTAAAAGAGCACCTCCCTGGGCAGCATGTTTACACAGATGATGCCTTTCCACATGATACTTCTCCACAGTGAGTCTGAATTTAAAAGAGGCTTTAATGATATAATAAGCAGAATGGATGTTGGGACAAAGATTAAAATGCAATTTGGTCAAGTGAGCTTATTTTAGTACGACTTGGCTGTAATTTAAAGAAGGTTGTTACATGAAGAATTCTGGACAGCACAAGAGCAAATAAATATAGCTCTGTGCTTCAGGAAACCTTTAAATTAACCAAAGACAGCATGCAATTTCAACAGCAGTCTTGCATAGTTAGCTTTCCAGGCTGCATAAGCACTGCTCCTGTCCCACAAGCACTCAGGAAGGGTGACAAACCACAGAAAAACTTGCCTTGACTTATATTCTGTCATTTTCACTTCAAATTTTCCTTTTGCAGATTTCACATAAAAAGATAAGGTGTGATCCACCCTCCCAGGGTGAGGCAGAGTCTTTGTCTCATGTGCTGGAGCAAAGGGAACACAGGGAGAGTTCTGGATAGAAGCCTGGGGTGGATCTTGCAGAAATAGCCTCACAAAAGCCTCCATGCCCTCCCAGATTGAACATGCAGAGCAGTTGCTTAACTGGTGCACAGGTGTGGTGGGTTGACCTGGGCTGGGCACCAGGTGTCTACTAAGCCTCTATCACTCTTCTTCCCAGCTGGACAGGAGAGAGAAAATAAGATGGAAAAGGACTTACAGGCTGAGATAAGGCAGTTTACTAAAGCAAAAGTGGAAGCTTGAGCATGCATAAGCAAAAAAAAAAAAAAAGTTTATTCTCTACTTCCCATTGGCTAGCGATGTTCAGCCACTTCTGGGGAATAGGGCTTCAGCGTGTGGAGTGGTTGCTCTAGAAGGAAAACCTAGTAAATAAAAAATGTCCCCCTTCCTCCTTTTCTTAGCTTTTATATCTGAGCTGACATCATATGCCATGGAATATTGCTTTGGCCAGTTTGGGACAGCAGGCCTGGTCATGTCCCCTCCCAGGATCTTGCCACCCCCAGCCCACTGATGGGGGGTGGAATGTTGGGGAGACAGTGCTGATGCTGTACCAGCAGCAACCAAAGCACTCCTGTGTCATCAGCACTTTTCCAGCCACCAGTTCAAAGCACAGCACTGTGAGGGCTGCTGAGGGAAAATGAACTCAGCCAGACTCAGTGCAACAGGGTAGCTCGCAGTCCTTGTGATAGGGCCTGGTTAGCACCACTGTTATGAGTTAATATGGAAGACACCTTCACAAGCAGGCTAAAATTGTCAAAGCACAGCTGCTGCATTCATATCTCCCTCCTTGCATTTGGGAATTTAATATAAACAACTTATCTGGCAAGTTGAAAGCTCTTTCCTTAATATTTTTAATTCTCGAAGTGAGAGCGTACAGATTGCTTTCACACAGATTTTCTCTTCCTCAATGAACTTCCTCTTTTTACTGGAAGTCAGGACCATATTCTTCCTCAGAATCCTACTTGTTCTCCAGTGACAGCAGCCGCTTTTGTCCAGTCCCATTCCCAAGTACAGAGCCTGTTCCTACAGACAGGCATTTTAAAGGATGCCAGTCTCACCTTGGTGGAAGGCAAGATGATGGAGCAAATCCTCCTAAAAACTATGCTAAGGCGTGTGGAAAATAAGTAGCTGCTTTGTGACAGCCAGCGTGGCCTCACTAAGGGCAAATTGCGCCTGACAATTTTAGTGGCCTTCTAAAATGGGCTTACATTGATGGATGTGGAAAGGGCAACTGAGAGCATATACAAGGACTTGTGTAAAGCCTTTGACACGATCCCACATGAAATCGTTGCTTTAAACCAGAGAGGTGGGTAAGGAATGGGCTGTATGACCTCACCCAAAACAGTTGTGGTCCACACTAAATGTCCAGGTAGAGATCAGTGATGTGTAGCCCTGCGCAGGGGCTTGCACCGGGACTGGCACAGTTTACATCCCTGTGAACAGCAGGGACAGCAGGATGGAGTGCACCCTCAGCAAGTGTGCCAGTGACACCGAGCTGTGTGGGGCTGCCCACACTCTGGAAGGGATGGCATCCAGAGGGACCTGGACAGGTTTGTGAAGGGGGCTTGTGCGAACCTCATGAATTTTAGCACAGCCAACTGCAAGGTCCTGCAAACATGGAGACAGGCTGGGCAACGAATGGATTGAGAGCTGCCCTTCTGAGAGTGAGTTGGGGGTGCTGTGGGTGAGGCTGGACATGACCCAGCCATGTGCACTCAGCCCAGAAAGCCAAACGTGTCCTGGGCTGCATCCAAAGCAGCGTGGGCAGCAGGGGAGGGAGGGGATTCTGCCCCTCTGCTCTGCTCCAAATCCCTACTTGGAGTGCTGTGTCCAGCTCTGGGATCCTCAACCTAAGGACATGGCCTTTTGGAGTGTATACAGAGGAGGCCATGATTAGAGGGCTGGAACATCCCTCCTATGAAGACAGGCTGAGAGGGGGTTGTTTGGCCTGGGAAGAAGGCTCCAGAAAGACCTTATAGCACCTTCCAGTACCCAAAGGGACCCTACAAAAAATAGGACACCAACTTTTTACAAGGGCATGTAGTGACAGGACATGGGGGAATGGCCTAGAACTGAAACAGAGTAGATTTATATTAGAGATTAGGAAGAAATTCTTCACTGTGAGGGTGGTGAGGCACTGGGTACAGGTTTGCCCAGAGAAGCTGTGGATGCCCCATCCCTGGAAGTGTTCAAATCCAGGTAGGATTGGGCTCTGAGAAACCTGATCTAGTGGGAGGTGTCCCTGCCCATGGCAGGGGGTTTGGAATGGATGACTCTTAAGGTCCCTTCCAACCCAACCCATTATGTGATTCTACAATGTCCTCATAATGTAGATATCAAACAAGGCACTTTTCCAGTGCCTCAAAAAATAAAGCACTAGCGTCAGGGTTTGCTACCTTTGGTGGGTTCATCTTGAAAACCTTTGGAGGTTGTCACTTCTGTGCCCTCAGGAAGACAGACCCTCACCCAGAACATACTTGGAAAAAAAGACATGACAAGAGCTACAGTTCACAAGGAATTACAGGGTTTTCCCTCAGTTTCCCAACAGTTCATTGATTTTTATTAAACTCAGAAACTAATCAGGCAAATAGAGACCAGGAAGACATAAGCTTTAAAATGGTGAACCAAAAGTGTACATCTACAACACACTGTAACCACCCAGTGGAATAATTTAATAACCATTTAGTATAAAGACGTTGAGACTTTCTTCTTTTACACTCAGTGTTGTCTAAAGTGAGGAAAACTTGTTAAGTGGTCTCTTCTTGCAACAGCAAAAGAAGAGCTTTTCAGAATCACCACAGTAACTAGCATCAACCTAAACAGATCAATAATTTCATTCACCTGATGCATTTTGGAGATGTTTCATATTTTGCCTGCAGCAATAGCATCTTCTTACCTAGGGTCTCCTTCTCATGCATGTCCTGACATCTCTTTGACCTCCACAGGGATACCAATAGTAGGATTCCTCCAAAATGCCAGGAGATGGGCTGTTCACAAAGTCTTTGACTTTGGAAATCTCTGTTTCTTTCCTTCTATACTAGATAACCCCTTACTGGATGGCTCACTCGGTACAAAGTTGAAATATATTTTTCAGGGAACACTACTGTTTCTACAGAGTATTTTATTTTTATACTGGCATCCATGGAGAAAGCATATTTGATGTAGCTTCTTCAGCTCCTCTCAGGCTCTCTTTTACCTTGGGCATTAGAACACGGAGCAAGGTACTCTTAATATGTGCTTCAGCATACATAGTTCAGGTATTTCTGCAATGCCTAATTTACTTGCTAGATTTTTTCAGTGATGACGATTGTTCCATTTAAAAAAAAACAGTTCTCAAAATTAAAATTCATACATACAAACATACTTAGCAGCAGTCTTCCAAAACGGTGTTATCATATGTGCCAGCAGCTATGTACAAATCAAGAGGCCCTGAAAGCCCTAATGACAATGTTTAAATCCCCAGTCCTCAGATCCTATTGAAAAGATATATTTAACTTCCTTTGTTCAACATACCATTTTATAGCTGTTTTTCTAGAAGAAAAACTAGGGCCACAGATAAAGTTTGGGAGTGTTCCAGATAGGATTGAGGTACTCACATTTGTCAGCCTAATAGCCAAGAGGTTTTACATCCTCAAGCACATGGTAAAGCCACATAATGCATTAATTTCTTATGTAAGTTCAGTCTCAGCAATGTAAAGCTGTGGTTAACACAAAATTATTAGAGGTAGGTAATAATCACATGGTTTGCTTTTTCTAGCTACATTTAAGTTCACAGTTCATGTTTAAGTTTTAGCTGTATTTGGATATATCCCCTTTAAAAGTGATTTTACATTATGGAATTCTGTGAAACTCTTGTCCATTGATTTCTCATTTAACATTTTTCTAGTCAGAAGACACAATAAACCACAAAAATCAGAGAGGCAATTCAATACATGCAGAATCCAGATGTCTGCTACACAGGGACATCCAATGTTCATCATTCATTTGCCTGACATCAATTGGGGCAGCTAGAATGGCAAATCATGCATGCAGAGCTGATTATTAGTACAGATTTTTGTCAACTTAAAAAGATTAAAGATTCCATACCAATTAAAGCAATTAGATACTCAGTGTGGGGTGAAGGCAAACATATTTTGCCGCCTTCATCAAACTTTGGGAGTTAATGAGAAACAAACATGCCTTGTGTAACCTTTAGGAAAGGCTAGCTCTGCTGTCAACAAGCAGACTGAAAAGATGCTGTTCTTTAGTTAGGAAAAAAAAAAAGAGTTGTAGAGGCCAAGGATATGAAATGTAAAACCCATAGAAAGAACCCAGGGTAGCTTACAGATACAGAAAACATAACAGGAAATGTTAGCTGCTTTTTGAAGCAGAAAACTGTTAAATTATTTGCCTTGAGAATTTAAGCTCTTGTTCACATACTATGATTTTTCACTGCTATCCCTTTGTTTTCTGCTGAGGGACCCTGATGTCTTTCACAGATGAGAACCTAGGCACAGGTAGGGCAACACAGGAACCACAGTTTAGGATATTGCAAGTATGGATTTGCCTCACGATAACCATACACATATTTTCTTATGAAGCTAAGCAAAAACGCATAATTAGGCTGTTTCCCAGCAGAGACTAAGAAAGAACACCTTATTCAACTCTTCTGAAATTCAAAGCTACTCCCTCAAAGAGGATACGCAGTAAATGCTAAAAAACTCAAACACGAGCAAGCCAGACAAGCAGTAGGGGGGATGGTTAGCTACAGTTACATCTCATCTTCATTATAACTACACTGTGTTACAGAAACTCATCCTACCCCACCAAGAGTCAACTCCTGGTCACCATCTGATGTTGCAACAAGCAAATACTGTGCTATTTTTAACGACTTTTACTTCAAGATTTTTCTTGTCTGGTTTTAAAATGGGTTTTCATCTAGGTAGACCTCCATGAGTCACGAGAATCTGCTCAGGGAAGCTACTTCAGACTTTGCTGACTAACATCCCATTATGCCTCTCCAGGAAAATAGGATTCCCACAGGAACTGCTGTAGTTAGCCTGGGAGATCCTCTCTTTTAGGTAACTCACTATGTCTTTTTATGTGGCCAAATTTCATCTCAGCATGTGGGCAATAAAACCAGTTCCCAAGCTCTATCTTCCCCCCTTAATTCCCTCAAGTTTCTTGAATCAGTAGCTCTCTTTTGCTCCCTAATCTTACCCTTGAAAGCTCAAATGCTTTCCATTGGCTTGGTTCCATTCTTACACCACATTGTTTTCTCTTGCTTCACCCTTGGTATCTCCCAGTTTTCATTTCTCTTACTCTGTGCTAGTCCCACTCAAGCACCTCATTCCCCCTCTCCAGTACTAGCCCTACAGTTCTCTTGGTTTGAGCCCTCCAGACTTCCTACTTTTTCCAACTATTTAGTCTGTCCTCCTCAAAGTAAAGCATCTGCTGGGACATGTCTAGATCACACATCTTACTGTCCCCTGCTCCTCCTCTGCTTTTCCAAGCATATCACTATCACTAGTGATGCTCCCAATGCTGCCACGTAAATTAATCTGCTATAGAAATAAAAACTGTTCATTTAGGTAGGAATGCTGCTACAGGTTTGGACACTTGGGATTGTTCTGGTAGCCTGAAGATACCTACTGGATCTCTATGACATGTGTGACAGGGGCACAACTACACTACCTTTTTCACTTGCCCTGCATTGCAAAACAGGAATCATGTTTATCCCCAAAGCCCTTTTGATGACCAAAAGGGTCTATTATCCTGTCTCTTTGGGCTCAGCAGTGGCAAATGGCGCACTTAATCCGTTTTAAGAAGTCTTCAGTTGTCTTTGGAACCTTTAGAAAAAAAAGTGCTGTTAATGACTGGCAAGTAGAAGGACATCGTGGTGTCTACTGAATGCACAAACTGACCTGCCACAAATACACCAGCTGCAAAGTTACTTGTTTCAACTCCAAACAGCACTTCAAGCATACAAAGTAAGGCACTAGTAAAGCACTAAAGAAGCTGAGAATGTTCATCGTTACTCTAAGTTGAACAACTTCAATGTATTGCAAAGGTTTGTCTTTGGAAGCAGGTTCTAACGCTACTCGCACACACAGGCATGCTTCCAAAAGACTGGGTTGAATATCTCTTATTGACACACATCAATATGCCATACTCTAAGTGAATTTCACATGAAGAAACAATTTCAGATGAAAACTCTTCATCTGGTTAGCAATCTGTGTAAAGCCTACTCAGAAGAATTATGAAATTCATTTAGTAAGGCCACACAACTTTAAAAGTCCAGTATATGGAATAAAATAATTTTATTTGTATTTAATTAATTTGTTTTTGAAAACAAAGTTTATGGAATCTGAAAGCTGATGATAATAGGTAACTTTTAACTGAGACTTAATATGGGAGATTCTCTACCCAAAAATATGTCAAACAGTAGGATTATAAAGAACTCCAACGTTCTGTGCTATACTGTATGATATGTAAACAATTTTGAAAATACTTCCCCATTATATATTTTGACACAGTATGCACAAATTTAAAAAAATAAAATTAAAATGAAGTTTAAACGCCTCAAGGGATTTCTTAGAAGTAAAGCCATCTGAAAAGCCATTTACGGTCTGCGGTGACAAACTTCTATATAATCAAAATATTCCCCTTTTCACACTGCAGAGTAATCTGCTGAAGGCAACTCCCTATCAAAGTGATGCCAGCAACACAGATCTGATTGTATGACTCCAGCACTTAAAAGAGCACATTGGTTACACATGGCTTTTTACCCTGGGCTACAATTATGCTACCAGAACTAAATTCAAGTCTGAATCAGTCATGTAGAGAGGTGTGTGCCATCTGAACACTGTTTAAAGTCCGTGTTTTCCAGATCTGATGAAGGTGATGAAGACGGTCTGATGCTCTTGTGCTTACATTCAGAGCGGGATGAACTTTGCAAATACCAGGTTCTCCAATTAATGACAAACCACAGATCCCAAAGTAGGCATGTAAAGCATCTGAAAGAACAGAAGAGGAAAAATAAAATTATTTCAGGCTTTAACAGCCAAGTGTTCCCATATTCAGATACCCCTAAGTAATTAACAGCCAAGGAAAACAAATAATCAAACGCTCTGTTTTAAACCTGAGTTTTGATGGAAGGAATCTATTTCTGCCCAAAGCTACCAGCATGAACTAAAGTCCAGATTTCTTTTGTAACAACTTGCTTGCTACTTTATTTTTTCTGAGTGCCACAGCCAAAAAGCAAAAGAATTTAAGCATCTGAAAATAACCGGTTCAGAAAGCAATTTTTTTTTCTTGCAAGCATTTTTTGGCTAGTTACTTTATGAGTAGCTAACTACTGAAATAACAAAATTAGTGCCAATAGTTGCCAATAGCAAGACTTAGAGAAATTAAAGAAGCCATTACCTTTCCTAGCTTCCCCCCTTCCTGAGAGATTACCCCAAGGATATGAATTCATGCAGCTTGATCAAGAGATGACTGCCACCAAAATGGGATATTCCCACTCTCCTATCCCATGCGGATCCTGATGCCCACCTTACACCAGGGTTACAGCTTGCTGAGTCAGCCTCCTCTGGGCAGCAGCAAGCTATTAGATGGGATTATCTGCCCATGAAATCACAGGCTAAAGATGGAAAGAAGACATGAACTTCATGGGCCCCTTGCAAAATCTCAACATGTAGCACTCCGTGGAGGTGTCAATACTTTAATATCTGACTAAAACCATCACAGAACCATTTAGGCCAGAAAGACCTCTAAGATCAGAGTCCAATCCTTAATCTAACATTGCCAACACCAGCACTACACCATGTCCCTAAGTGTCACATCATGTCTCCAGGAATGGTGACTCAACCACTGCCTTGAATACCCTGTTCCAATGTTTTGCATCCCTTCTAGTGAAGAAATTTTTCCTATTACCCAATCTACACCTCCTCTGGTGCAACGTAAGGCTGTTTCTTCTTGTCCTATCACTTCTGTGTTAAATAATGATAATAGCCGCCAAAACCAACAATGGTTTGATGTCTGCTAGCAGGGGAACACAAGAAAACTACAAAACAGTATTTCCCTGAACAATCAGCTGCGAAGAGTTACTTGTTAACATTGCAAATAAATGTAATACATAGATTATCACAAGCAGCTGACTGTCTTCTGCAATTTCTTCCAGTCTTCTTCCTAAAAACATTATTGCACAGCAAAGACAGGTTGACTACCCAAATTTAAACAGAGCTTTTATAAAGTAGGAGCCACAGAAGTTAAATCTAATTCTGATTAAGTCTTGGAAATCTTAATTGTGTAGACATAAAACAGTCAAAAGACAACTTGCCTTTCATAACAATGAAAACACAATTCCTTAGAAACAATCTTTGCAATGTTGCATTTAAAGTCTTCATATCAGAACTGCACTAACTTTTTACCTTTTCCTTCAAAATGGGAACACAGACATGCCACCAGCTGCCTGAGGAAAAAATGCTACAATAAGCCTGGAAAATACACACACATGTGCACACACACACATCAAAGAAAAAGAACTATTTGTCTTGCCTTTCTTAAATCTTATCTCAAACAGACACAAATATGCTCAAAGACAGAATCACAGAATCATAGAATACCCTGAGCTGGAAGGACCCCACAAAGATGAGCAAAGTCTGACTCATGGCTCTGCACAGGACACCGCAAGGGTCACACCATGTGCCTGAGAGCATTGTCCAAACATTTCTTGAACTCTCTCAGGTTTGGTGCTGAGGCCACTTCCCTAGGGAGCTGTTCCAGTGCCCAACCACCCTCTGGGTGAAGAACCTTTTTCTAATATCCAACCTAAAGCTCCCCTGACACAACTTCTGGCCATTCCCTTGGGTCTTGTCACCTGTCACCAGAGAGAAGAGATCAGTGTCTGCCCCTCCTCTTCCTCTCACAAGAAGTTGTAACTGCAGTGAGGTCTCCCCTCAGTCTCCTCCAGGCTGAACAGACCAAGTGACCTCAGCCATTCCTCACAAAGCTTCCCCTCAAGGCCCTGCACCATCCTTGTGGCCTCTTTTGGAAACTCTCTAACAGCTCAATGTCTTTTTTGTGTTGTGGCACCCAAAGCTGCCCCCAGCACTGGAGGTGAGGCTGCCCCAGGTCAGAGCAGAGCAGGACAATCCCCTCCCTTGCCCGGCTGGCGATGCTGTGCCTGATGTCCCCCAGGACATGGGTGGCCCTCCTGGCTGCCAGGGCACTGCTGGCTCATATTCACCTTGTCATGGACCAGGACAGCCAGATCCCTTTCTGGAACATTGCCCTCCAGCATCTTGCTTCCCAGTCTATCCATACATCAGGGATTTGCCCTTAAATTTCATATAGTTGGTGATTGCCTATCTTTCTCATTTGTCGAGGTCTCTCTGAAAGACTTCTCTGCCCTCAAGGGATTCAACAGCCAATTCAGTTATGTGTGTGAACTTACTTAGTATCCCTCCCAGTCCTGAATCCAAGTTGTTACTGAAGATGTTGAAGAGCACACGGCTGAGGAGGGAGCCCTGTGGAGTACCCCTAATGACAGGTCACCAGTCTGATGTCAACCCATTCACTGTAACCCTTCATGCCTGACCCATGAGCCAGTTGCTCACCCATCCCATGATGTCTTTATCCAGCTGTGTGCTGGACAGCTTGTCCAGAAGGATCCTGGGAGGGACGGTATTGAAAGCCTTAGATTACATCAAGTGGCTTTCCTTGGCCAACTAGGCCGGTAACCTTGCCACAAAAGGAAATTAAGTTCAAGATAGGTTAAGGCTTCACACATGGCAGGTGTTTGAAACAGACTTTTCTAATCTCTAACTCACAAGGTAAATGTTTCATTGAGATGAACAAAAAAAATCCTTCCAAATTACACTGATTAATCTATATAAAGCAAAGCAAATACAGCAAAATTCCTCAGAAAACCTAAACCGGATTTCAGGGAAGTGGCAGAAGCAAATCTATCACAAGCACTGTATTTTCAGTGTGGGTTCACCTTGAAAAATTCTCAATTATTGCTCAAAATGAAATTGTGAGGGAATTAAATATCAGGGCACAGATACTGAATAGACTCTTCCTTTATAATGACTAAATTTTTATCTCATTTGGTCAGTTTACAGACTGTTTACCTTCCCTGTACAGAATGCCATGGGCAACACTACTGGCACAAGCTTTGTTTTCACAGGTTTACAATACCTTAACTGAATTCCACCAACTTTTAAAATTAAAATATTTTGGCATCCTTTAGAGCTTTTTTTCATTACTTCAAATTATCCACTTCCAAAAGCATAATAATTAACTTTCAGATATACTCACATAACCACAATCTACAAATCATTATATGTAACTATGTAAACTTTGACTATTTCTACATATATCAATGACTTCTGAACAAGCTTAAATAATTAATTTACTAAACAAATGTTTTGATATATTAGTCAATTTACAGAGATACCCACAACACAACATTCCCTTTAAAAAGGACAGTTAAACACATACTAAATAGACAGTGATACCCTTTTAACCGTAATCTAAACAACAACAGCTCACTTCCTCTGTGGCTGAACAAGGAAACATTTTATCTGCCTCTTTCCACTTCAAAAATTAAAATCTTCTTATATTTTGAAGGGGTTTTTTCTCTTTTATTTCTTGAAGGGTACAATTTCCCTTACACCTCTGAGATGTATGACTGCTGGAATGTATTTCTTACTTAGAACACACTCACTGTAATTTTGAAAAGCTACTTTACCTGGATGGCTATCTGGCCACTTCGCGAATCCACCAACAAGGCGATCTTGAGTTGACAGGATGTAATTTCGGTTTTTCTCAAAATTTGTATATTGGAATATGTTCAAAAGCTGAAAAGAAATTAGACCATAACAGTAATATATCAAGTCTTAGTATATTTTTAATACTAGAATATAGTGCCTACTTTTGAGATAAGCAGTGACAGCACAGATAGCACGAATCTGGTAAACCAGAATTTCCTGCATTTTTTGCAAGATGAAAGACATTTATACTCATCGGTCCATATTGGTGCATTTGTGTCAAATACTTAACTCTTTCAAGCAAAGAAAATGGTGTTCAAAGAAATCAGAACAAGTCAGTAACTACCTCTATAACTGTTCTGTACACTACCTTCAATGTTGCTCCCACCCAAAAGGAATAGCAAGTGTCTACAGGTTTGTTGGGTCGTCCATGGTAGCCATTCTGTTGTCTCATTATACACCATCTTCTTATTCTGTTCAGTTCTTTTTCTGAAAAAACTTCCTCCAGTTTGCCCATCAAACACAGTGATGCAATACCACAAAATGTAGAGCCCCCTGTGAAGAGAGAGCAGAGTTTGCAATGCTTTGATACCCAGATTTTTACTGAAGCCTATATGATCTCAGGCAGAACTTCAACTAAGCTATTAGCAATTAAATCCATGGACTTTTAAAAGTATTTAGACTTTTACAGATTTTTAAGTCTAAAATCCAAATAAACAAGAACACCCTAGTTCAGCAGGTATATCAGAGGGGAAAAAAGACCCCTCAGCCTAGCTCTTGCACAAATAAACCAGCTCATTTTCTTAAAACTGTTTCTCTCAATGCTGCCTGTGCAATTTACATCACACAGCAGCCCAGAAATAAATAAATGGCATTGCAACAGAAACATTTCTTCATCTGTAACTTAAAAAAGAAAGCTATTGGGATGCCAGCAATCAGACTGAAACAAAGATGCCAAAGCCAGCCTCAGACACAATCCCGCAGAGGATATAAACAGACAGAAGTGTCTGGTGAGCAGAAGGAGAAAAAAAATTAAAATTTTAAAAAAGAAAAGCACAGCTAATACGGTGAAAAGACTCCTGGACTCTCATGGTTGTAATAGATACAAATTGTGCTTCTAAGGAATTTTTTGCTCTCAAGGAAACTGCACAGCAAATTAGAAGGTGAACTCATGTTCTTTGTGTAGCCCAGCCATCCCTGTTTAAAGCCCATCAAAATTTATTTTGACTCTACTACCTGATATGAAAAAATTAGAGGCTGGGAAAGACCATTAGCAAGTTGTTTACAGATGACTTGGGCCCTAAAGTTCCTTACACAAGCCTGGTGCTCGAAGATACTAGGAGCTGTAAGGCTATTTTCATTCCGATGCTGAAATGCAGCAGGAGAAGACTGCTGAAGTACTGTTATCTGTTATCATTAACATTCTACATAAAGTTAGTTAACCAATTGTTTTAATACCTAGGGGTATAATTTAAATTTTTTCAGCTTTATTGATCCAGCAGGAAGAAAACAGACAAAAACCTATCAAAGTTCAACACTAAGGATAAAGATAGCAAACATTTGATAGAATCATTTAGGTTGGAAAAGACCTCCTAGATCATCAAGTCCAACCTTTGACCAATCACCACCCTGTCAAATAGACCACAGCACTAGATTCAGTACCAGTCACACAAAAGTCAGGAGTTCCTCTGTCACAAGCAGACCACTACTTCATGATATAGAAACATTTTGCTTAAAAATAGCAGTCTTTTGGGGATTCCTATCTACATCTTCCATCTCTACAAAAACTAACTGTTGCTGCAAGATTTGAGCCCACAACAGATGCTGTGATCTAACAGAGGAAATGTTTCTAGATTACATTAAAACAGTTGACATTGGAAATGATCAGGTGCATTGCACAAAATCTCTGGTAGATAAAATCGTCAGAGTAACAATGGCACGAGTGGAGAAAGTTTGCTCTGTCAGCAACAGCTCAGAACTACAGCCAACACCTTTCAACAAAACACTCATGAGGTAAGATTAATGGAGATGATATATTAAGAGCCCATCTGTTCAGATATTAAGCTAGATCTAAAGGAAGAAGTGATATTTGAAGGCATGTTTTGGACTTGCTCCTCCTCACCACACTTCCTTAAAAATCAGAAAACAAGGAAAGGTATGGCATGCCCTGCACCTCCTACAGCATTTTCAATACCAGTCTGAAAGGCATAGAACACTTTAACATTCTTACCATGAGATTCCAGTCCAGCTCCCTGTGCCAGGCCATTATCATAAGACTGAAGAAAAAAAATCCCACAAACCAATTACTTTAGAACCACATCACTTTAACAGACATTGCAATTTCTTAGTTTACTAGTAAAATTGTTATCAGATCATAGCCACCATTTAACCTGATTAAATTCTGAACCTCCAAAAGTTCTTAGCACAAAACAGTTAACAAATCAGCCCTGCTTCAATGCAGACAGTTTTTATGACTTTCATGGAATTAACTTTAGTTGTGACATATGTTAGAAGCCTGAAAATGGGCAAACATATCTTTGACAAAAAGAAAAAAGCATGTGATGCAGATATAAAAAGAAAAAAATGCATATGTAATCAAACAAGACAAAATTAGATAATTTACTCTGTCTCTAATCCAAGAGCAGTTTAACATACAGAAAGGCAAAATGCAAGACACTACTGTGTGCACAATAGTCAAATCTGAGGAATGCTTCAGTAAGAAGCAAGTACGTCGGGCTTTAAAAAAATTAGGGGAAGGGGACCAGAAGCAGGAACAAAATTACAACATCCAAAGGAATAAACTTAAGTTGGCCTACAAAATACTACTGTTAAAAAATACCATAACAGTGCCGAAAATTATTGTGAAGTGCAATAAAAGCACCAAGAATATTATAGTACATGAGCAATTATAATCATGAGCAATCTAGGAAGCGATGTATATGTAAGAATAAAAATCTTTCTTTCCTAAAAATCCATTAAATCTTTTCATTTGATAAGAAACAAAGGATCATATAAGAAGTTATTCAGAAAATGGAAAATATTTATTTCACAAGAGTACATTGAATACTTAATAAATTATCACTGAACAAATACCAAATTGCTTAGCAGGAACAATGAGGTATAATTTTGGAAGTTAAATTACATAGGTCCTATATATTCTACATCAACCATTCAATTAATGATTGGGTCAATATCTTATCAGACAAATTAGCAGCAACAAAAATCTTTCCTCCCACATCCTCCAGGTGCTGACGACAAATTTATCATGTTTTCTCTAAAACAGTCACTTAGTAGATACAGGACACCTTGACAAACGACTAATGACTCCCGCAGTCCTAACCAAAGAATGGCTACAGAACTATCATATCTTCAGAAATTACCTAAGGATTATTTTGTACATGTGCTTTTAAAGCTGACATTGAGAATAAAATAGGAAACAGAAGTAGACACAGAAGCTACATTAAAACTGCATTCCTGTTTTTGAGTTATTACTGCAAGTTGAAGCAACTAAAAAGACTAATATCTGATAGATACACTTCAAGCTGCAGCTTGATTTCTCAAGTTTGAAACAGTCAGTTTTAAGTAATCTCTATAAACAGCTGAATGTTAAAGCACACAGTGTCACCTCTTCCTTTTGCACTGCCTTTTGAGAATGCAATACAAATGTGCTACCACACTCCATAGACCCATTAATTGCTGAGAAAAGGCAAGCTGATTAGCAAAGCTATGCTGGCAAAGCTAATTAACTCTACAAACAGCAATTGTAAGAGGAGGTAGCTTGCTTTATGTATGACAAAGTAATCAGCTCTGGAGGAAAGCTGTTAAGTGTGCATCCCAGAGACTCTACTATGTTGGGCTGTACAATTAGCTTCAAATTCTAACAGACAATAGCTGACCCTTGGCTAACTGATGCCTATTTATTTACAACACCAGCTGCTCTCTGGGGACTTGTGTGAGCTAAAGAACTAGGGAATACTTTTATTTCTTTGTCTCTTTGAAAAGACTGAAGAAATTGTATGCAGGAAAAGCTCTGGATTACTGCAACATGAAAACTGTATAATTAAATACTACCCTTACGAAACACGTAAATCCAGTTGGTTAAAATCTTCGCTTCAAAGTCTACAAGTTTTACAACCAGCTTAATTATATCAACGGACCAATACAGTTGCTCTTCAAGAAGACTATACTAGAAAAAGAAGATGATATATTCTTGCAATATTTCTACTTCAAAAAAACAAGCATTGTTGCAAAAAGCAGGGTTATTGAGTCCCTGGAAGTCATTCAAAATTTCAGCATCCTCATGTCTGTTATCTTTTGATTAGTGATGTATCTAAATTTTGAATGTGAAAGAGAAGATCAGCCTATGCTGACAAAAATTGTGTGATTGGAATCTGACTATTTTACTGACAATACAACTGGCCCAGAATTATTTTTGTCATCAGCATTGCACTTTGTGATCAGCATAAACACTTTTTAGTCAAATGACAGCAAGAGGGCTATCTATTCTATATGAAGATTTAATTATTTTTAACAGTTTAAACACCATTTATGTTCCAATCTTCTGCTGTTCTTGACATTCCTAACTAACAAACGCACCCCCTCATTCAGCTGTACTGAATAGTATGTCACAATTCTTACACTCCACCACTAAAGGCAACAAAGTCCAAAGAATAAGCTAAAAAATCCACAAGTGTATTACAAAGATTACTGTGTTTAACCAGGCATGTTACTCTCAATCCAGATCAGTTGCACTTCACATGTATGCCAATTTGAAAAACTCAAAAAAGTTCTGTTAACTGTCACGTGGTTCATCTATGTGCAATTGAGTAATTACATACAACAGTAAATCAAAACCACACCTTTCTGGCAAAGCAGTTCAATATCAAGCAGTGCAATCTCTTTTGTTCTATAACCAATGAAAGTGCCAGAATGAGGCGACATTGTAGCAAAACAAGAATAAACATTTACAATAAAGCCTATAGCTATAGTCATTGCATAGTTAGTTACACAAGGAGTAACAAATTAAACAATCTCAAATAGAATTTACTTCAAATTGTTCCATTTTACAGCTCAATTTCAGCACCATCTAAGAACTCTTAATGGGAGAAATCAAGCTAATGTTCTTGGATGCCACATTCCACATTCATTGCATTTATTGATGAGATACACTTTAAGAAACACTTGGCTCCTGTGATAGGTCATTGAACTGAAATACATCTCAGGGAAAGAGGGGGAAAAAGAGGATTACAAACCCAGAAAACACAGACAGAGCAAGTGTACACATGCATACCAACTCGGCACTGAATTCACAGCACACCACTGGTTTAAAGCAGTCTGACTGAACATAGTGGGTAATCAACCCACCAATTCACAGTAAACCTGGACAAAAATACAGCATGCCTTGGTGCAGATTTGTACATACTAGAATGACTGCTGCCTACAGAATATTGCTTACAGGATCTCTCTAAGTAACTCTCTGAGCTAGCCAGGAGAGATAAGCCACAGTGTCTTCTGAACTTTGACCATGACAAGACACCTGTTTTACTTTACTGGTGAACTGAAGTTATTAGTATGAGAAGAGTCTATGAGATTAGACTGCCAAGAAGTCTTGCTCTGCTCAGGCTTCAATTATTCATTTTTTTTAAAGTGGTAACAATTTTTCCAATAGGAACATAATGACTGGATTTTGCAGGCAAAAGGATTAATGCTAAGCTCTAGAAGGAAAGTATAAATTCGGTTCAAGATCACTCTGCACAGTAAATCTCCAATACCGTTTCAAAGCTCTAAACTTTCAAGAAATCTCCACTTGCCCGCTCTGTTAAGGGCCTCATCTGGTGCTCGCTAGATCTAGTTACTTTACATTACTCTGTTACGCTCCACTTAACAATCTCATTTCCAGAATAAAGACTTCAAGTATATTAAATGCTCCTTCTACACAAGCTGGTCTGTACCTTTCACAGTTCAACTCAACTTTCTTTGTCCCCTTCCTAGTTCCACCATTTCTTTGGGACCAAAACTTCACTCAAATGTTCACAAGGTTAACTAACAGACAATATGATGTACAGAACTACAGTGAGGATCTTGCTCTTGGGTTTTGTTTTCTATTCTTTTCTACTATTTGATTCTCCTATCGTATCTCTGCTAAGCTATCTAACTAAAGGCTGTTTCAGTAAACACAAAGGTCCAGAAAAGATCAGAGGAGGAAGAATCCTCCCAACCTAATCAGTAAAAGCAAGCACTCTGCCTATGCTCCTCCCTCAAACTGTGGAAGGAGAATGGATAAAATCACTGCTCTTGGGTGAAACCCACTGAGACGATTCAGCAGGGATATTCTCATCCTGAGAACCCACACTAACTAAGGTGAGCTACCAAGAAGGGGTCTTATGGGACACAGCGGGGGAAAATTCCAGGATTGTACAGGAAACCCTCTTATTATGGACTGTTTTCTGGGGAATGCAGGGGAGTGCACAACTTACCATGGGATGGCTAGGGAAAAGACCAATGGTAAGAAAGGTGTGTCTATCAAAGCAGAGTGGGGAAGAACAATTAAGGGAAAACAAAGCAAAAAAGGGGACAAAAGGTGCTACTAGGGTGTGAACAGACTGCAGGACCATATCCTTGTATGACCAAGCCCTGGCCTTGAGCCCTGGCCTTGATCAGCGCAGCTGTCCAGGATTGTGGCAGTGTGCCAGAAAGCTTCTTGAGATGCACAATAAGAAATATTTAGGCATACAAGTGCCTCCTTTAAAAATAAACAACAAATAAAAACCAATTTGGTCTGAAGCAGGAGATTTTAAAGTCTTTTTTAAACTTGTTTCTCTCACATAAATGTTACAATCTTGCTGATGGCAGCAACTACTGAAAACATTCATTTACAACAGAATTTGTGTGTCATCATAAATTTGCGTCTTCTTTGTGGACCACAACAGTTTACTGTATGTTTACTCACACTCAGGGAACTGCAATTTTCAAGCTTGCTCAGCTTCTTAAAAAAATTGTATTTCAATCGTGGAAAATGTAATCCAATTAAACTAATGAAACATCACGAAAAAATCCTGAAAGCTCTTTTACTCCAACCAAATATGAAGACAGCTTGCACAGGCACAGAAGAGAAAAGCATATATACTCATGAATATTTTTCTTCATTCCAAGTATCTAATATATAAATAATGAAGTGTATGTCTGGAAACACTTAAGCATGAACTAATGTCAATAATTAGTTTTTTTGAATCTGTGTATTTTTTAAAAAGCATAATTACAGCTCAATGAAATGTGAGGATTTTATTGATACAGTGCTGTATGAACTTTTTCTAAGTTACACAAACATCACGCCTCAGTTCTCAAAAACTTGCTTTCAATTTTTTAATTATTTTAAATAAAGAGGATTTTAAATTTAACTTGCAGTGAACAAACACACCAAATAAAATTATCTTACTAGCACACACATTTTAATGAAAACACCAATGCAAAAAACCAATGTACTTTGTAATTTTCAACTTGCTAGAGTAGGAAGAAAAAAAATAAAGAGATTACCATAATACTTCAGTTTGGACAGAGTTTTTTTTAGCCCTAGTTAAGAAAAAAGCTGTAAGCCTTAAAGCATAGAAAGAAATAACACTTTGTGAACACTCACCATACTTCTTCTAATGTAGTCTATTGCTTTCTTCATATCCATGCCTGACCAGTTATCGAGCATGTAGCAGATACAGGAAGCACAGTACACAAACCTCATATCATTCTCACTTCCTTCCAGCACTGCACAGAAACTGAAAGAAATTCAGAATTTCTGTCTTTAGACACTGTGTTGCCTGTTACACCAGAAAATATGAAAAGCAGTTCAAGAATTGCAGTGTTTCCTTTAAAGATTAGTTTACATTAGTCTCATAAATATAACCCAAAGCTACACCAGGTTTTCTTTACAGAAGATGTGATTCTAAGCCAAGGAGAATGAATAGAACTATTAACATTTAGGGGCCTGAGTGACTATTTCCAGCAACATAATGACACTGGTGTTTATTTATTCTAAGATATTTATGCTTACAGTCTGTCACCTATTACAGGATATACAGATACACACAGACTTACCATTTTGCCCTTAACTCTTTTAGGAAGAATTCTTTGACTTCCAAGGAATCCTAATAGCTCACAAGGCTTTCTTCCCTTGTGGCAACTTCGGGATCAGTTTCCCATGTGCGCATAAAGGTAACTGCCAATATTATCATTTCCAATACAAATGGTGAATCTGTTTTTCATTTCTTAATGTTACAATCTCACCAAACATTTTTAAATTATTGCATCTGGGTTATTTTGGCATAATCTCAGAGACTCCTAAGACAATGATGGATACCCTGATTTGGATGCTTGTATCAGAAAGTGGCCAGCAGGACCAGGGCAGTGACTGTGCCCCTATACTCGGCACTGGTGAGGCCACACTTTGAGCCCTGTGTTCAGTTTTGGGCCCCTCATAAGAAAGACACTGAGGTGTTGAAGCATGTCTAGAGAAGGGCAATGGAGCTGGGGTAGGGTTTGGAGCACAAGTCTGTTGAGGAGCAGTTGTGGGAGCTGGGAGTGTTCAGCCTGGAGAAAAGAACACTGAGGGGAGATCTTATCACAGTCTACAGCTACCTGAAATGAGGCTGTGGCAAGGTGGTGGTTGGTCCTCCCTCCCCAGAGAAAATGGCCTCAAGTTGGGCCAAGGGAGGTTTAGATTAGGTATTACAAAAAATTTCTTCAACAGAAGAGTTGTCTAGCACTGGAACAGACTGCCCAGGAAATAGGTGGAGTCACCGTCCCTGGAGGTATTTAGAATATATGTAGATGCGGTGCTTAGGGACATGGTTTAGTGCTGGACTTGGCAGTGCTGGGTTAACAGCTCGACTTCATGATCTAAAGGGTCTTTTTCAACCAAAATGATTCTATGATATACAAAAATAGGTAAAAGGTTGAATTACCTGTGACAGTAACTAAACCTTTAATTGTTTCTTCTGTGATTTGCTCCTTGGCAAGCCTCCATTAGGTTCAAAGTGCTAGTTAGTATTCTCTAATGACTTAACTATTTGTAAGAAGCCAGCATATGTACTGGCATGTGTTCTGTGACTGATGCAATTACCAACCAAACTATTTTCTAACAGAACAAAAAGATTGTAGCTACTACTTCTGTAAAAAATGTGTTTCTTATGTTTCATTCCACATGTGGGTTGTGAGAGTTGCAGAATATAAAATATCTTTTACCTTCCATCCTCCAGCTGGAGAGCTCTCAGTCCTGCCAGTATGGCATCTTTATTTACTCGACTTAAATCATCTCCAAGAATAACCAGACATGATAGTCCCGTGTAAGTCATTGCTATGTGCCCACTATCATAGGGATGTGATATACCTGGACCCTAGAAAAAAGGGGTAAAAAAAATTGAAACAACACAAGATCTTATACTACAGCAAAGCTTTTTTTATTTAAGTTAAGAGGCAAAAAATTACTTTTCCCTTTACTCACTATGGTTAAACTGAAGGCATCCTGCTGCAGCTTTTACCTAAGCTACTGCATAGCTCTGGTACTATTCTAAACACTTGGTCAGTAGGATGCTTTGGAAAAACCTTAGCCAAGAAATATATCTGTGTAACAGTTAAGCAAAAAGATGGGATGTCCTCAACTGTATCTAAGTTTATTCTGACACACCCCTGGGCATTAGCTTCCTGGCAGCTGGGTAAGCACTCTTAAACAGCCAAACCTCTGGAGGTCCCCTCAGCACAGATTTTACAACATAATGATCTACAAGTAGAAAGCAGTGTGAGAGATTATTAGCAACCTCTCTGTCAATTGAAACAATACCGAATTAGCCACTTATCTTTCATCCCTATTTTAAAATAATAGTAAGAGTTCAAATAAAGTATTTATATACCAAATAATCACAGAAACGTAAAATATCCTGGTTGGAAGGGACCCACAAGGATCACTGAATGTCAATTGAGAAGCTAAAATCATAGTTAAATGCCAACTAGTCCCACAATACAAATCATAGAAATGAGCAAGGGATTGATACATCTGTGCTAAAATGATTGTTTTTCCTTATGGTGTTTTATAGGCAGATATTGGACTGCACCACTTCATGAAAACAGAGACCACATATACCAAGATGACTTTGGATACTTGGGAAGGTTCAGTTTGGAGCAACTGGAAAACAATTATTTTATACAGAATAAAAGCTATTTCAATACTGAGTAGTAGAGATAGATTTTTAAATGATATTTCACTAGCTTTATTGCCTAATCAGCTGCAATTCTTATTTTGCAATTCATCCTAAAAACACAAGGAAAAAACAGTATAAAACCATATTTAATATTATGTTACGTGTAATTGGTATTTTTCAGGCAAGTCATGTTTACTTCCAAAGCGAAAAGGTTTTGCTTCTAGCAAAAAAATTGGAGAAAAATTGTTATTACCCACCAGACAGTAAGAAACTGCTGTCACACAAGGGAATCAAAGACAGTTGGGAAAGGGTGGCAGAAAACAAGGTGAAATGACTGCAGCAGCAGTGAAAAAGCTCTATCTATGCAACAAAGAAGAAGAACAGGAGAGTGAGTGCTGAGAGCTGCACCTCCTCTCCCTTATTTCCAGTCCTGGACCCTCTCCTGAGAAGGGGGCACAAATCTCAACAGCTCACAGTCCCATCCCTAAGGTGCCAGTGGCCCCATCACTGTTTCCTATCTCGGACATTAAACAGATATATAGGGCACATTAAACTGCTTTTGTAAAGTGCTCTCTACTGACCTGAGCTAATGCACTGGTGCAGACATGCTCTGAGAAGACAACAAAGGGGATATGGCCAGGTCCTGTTCTCTACACACTTTGCCTTTTGTGATAATTAGTCTGTAGGTCCCACAGGAAACAGATTTACTTGAATCTCAGAGATAGAATAACCAGCTCTGTTCTATTGGCATCACCATAATGTTTGCCACAATCTTACCCTTCCTTAAAAGAATTAACACTTAAAAGATGCAAGGTGAGGGGAAGCTTTCAAATACTTAAACTGGGCTCAATGACATGACAGTGCTCCCTACTACATTATTTAGAACAGCTATTCAAACATAACTCATGGCCACCAACAATTCCTGTTGACCACTGCAGAGAGAGCTAAGAAACTCACTCTGCCGCAAAAGCATGGGCAAGATCTCTTCAAACACTAATAAAGAATGCTACTAAGCATACACTTGCACTGGAAACATTCCACTTGCAAAAAACCTTCTTCTCACACCTGGCACTGCTGTCCCAAGACAGGGTTCCTTCACCCAGGGCACCGATCCACACATGGAGTTAATTGGTTTTGACACATTTGCACAGAGGTGTGCAGTGGGTGCTAAGTCCACAAAGCCAACACACCTAGTTACAGCCAAAAAGCATAACCATACTTTCAAAATACATAAGTATGCAGTTATGTAGTTTCTAAATACATCTCTACTTAATAGCTATTGGACAATCTTTTGTGTGCTTTGATTTAAAGGTGCAATGTATTTTATGTTTATTGCAGATGTTCGGTGGGTAGCGGTCTTCATTTGCAGGTGGGTAGCCTAAGCTTTAGAGGTGTGTTTTTCACATTTTAATGACTTAAGTTCACCTAAAGCACATGATTTTTTAGCTGATTTAGTTAATTTCAGTAAAACTTACGGTACATTGCCAAATGCAGTATCTAGTCTCTAATCCAAGGTGTCTCTGCTTCTCTAATCTCTTTACTTGCTTCAAAACTATTCCACAAGACCTTGCCGTTTCTCACTTTGTAGAACCACAGAATGGCCTGTGTAGTAAGGGACCTTAAGGTCATCTAGTTGCAACGCCCCTGCCATGGGCAGACACTTTTCAGTATACCATGCTGCTCAGGATCCCTAAAAATATTATACAGAGATATTTGCTTAAAATAAAAAATATATATAATACAGAGACATTTTGACCCAGGCTTACCTGGGTCTTTATAGTATTTATTGTTATCTTAAATTTACTTTTATATTCTATTTACTGTTATCTTCTCTGTGATTGACTCTGCAAAATATTTTTAACTATCCATCTTTCACCAGTATCAGTGCTGCAAACTTGAGAAAATATAATGTTGTGTCAGGAACACAGAAGCAACCCTTTTCGCCCCAAGTGAAAGAATACGTTATTTACTAAAATCTTACATAACAGTTGCAGCTATTGGTTTTCAATTTAGCCCTAAAACTGATTCACAACACTTAATACATACTGAAAAGACTTAATCTGAAACTTTGAGGAGACCATTCACCCCTAAATTAAAAAGCCAGTTTGAACTTCAACAATACCAAATGAGAGACATTGCAAAATCTGGAGCCATTTCAGTATGTAATTATTTTTAGTTCTAAAACAAATCATGTTTTAAATGTGATGAGAGAGGAGACACTCTTAGCCTTCACTCACAGCTAAAACTGTTACAGTTCATGAAGGCTGTGTGTGGTGAGTTGGTGAAGTGGTTGTGCTTTTGTTTCACTTTTGCTTCTTCCCCAAAAAGCTGCAAAGACACTACTATCAAACACCACAAGGACAACGCTAAAAAACCACAACTCCCAAATCAAACTCAAAGTGAGCTATCCTTGAAACATTTAGTAAAGCTGGATATTCTCACACAATCCTTGCTTTTTTCTACTATTTTGAAGGGTCCCTAGTGACTGAGTAGATTTGACTACCTCTGGTATGGCACTTTCTCAGAGTTCAAGAATGAAATCACTGTAGTGGCATGTAATACATAGTGAATAGCAATCCAAAATGCTTACAGGCTTTTTCAAAAAATATATTTAAAGGTAAATTTAAATAGAACATTTTAAAATAACGAATAAAGAAAGACAATGTGACTGTAAACATATCTCAAAGTCATGGCAGTGGATTTTCACGTCTTTTTTTTCTGAGTTATTTCAGACAACAGTGCTGGAAATGCTTTAAACCTTTCTCTGCCGATAAATCAAGCAGACGCAATCCCTCAAATGTAGATAAAATGAAAAAAGTACTGCAATGCTTGAATAAAAACCACATCCATGCGCAACCAATTTTCTAGAGATAGTGACCTTGTAGCTAATTTCCAAGGTTACATGATTCCACTCCTTTATCCCTTCTGTATATTGGCCAACACGTTTTAAGACACCAATGACCTGCAATATATTTCCAGTAAAGATAGTATTTAAGTATGAAGCATATACTTTTGGAAGTTGAGAATTAAATTAAAACATCAGAAAACGCTGGGAGGGTAAAACAATGCTTTGTCAATCTTACAGACTTTTTGTCTTCGTGGCCCTTTGCAGTATCGCAGAACTGTATCCAGAATTAACTCTTCTGGCTTCATACACTGGGAAGGATTTGAAAAAGGTTTCCAAAAGCACACACTGATTTAATGTACTACACTGCAGAGGCTGCTAAAGGTGTTACGAAAGGTGTGATACAGCCAGAAGAGGAAAGTAGTGGTCAGTGTGCAGGAAGGACTGTGAAAGAAGTACAGTAGTTCTGTCCTGCACTTGAGAGTGAAGAATCAAATCTCACTGAAAAGTGGATGAAAAATCTTTGAGAGCACTAAATTAGCCTCAGCTAACCTCTTTCGTCTATTAACAGCACTTTCTTTTCATGTGAAAGTTTAACTCTCTGGAACCTCAGTTCACTGGGCTTCAAAGCAATCTCATGACAAAGAGGGACGAACAGAACTTTGCCTAAGTCTGGGTGGGTATCAGGTGCAATCAAATACATGTGATTCAGCACATGAAGAGAAGTACCAGTTGCAGTTGCAGACACTGACATTGAAAGAAAGTCATGTCCAGTGTACTAATCATGGCTCTGTGGCTGGTGTCACTGCCAAAATTTTGGGTATTTTTTTGACAATGGAATGGCCCACATGGCACCAGACACATTGGCATCAGACGGGATTTGCCTTTCTCAAAGGACCTAGACAAGCTCCAGAAGTGGGTCATGGGAACCTCATAAGACTTAACAAGACCAAGTGCAAGGTGCTACACCTGGGTCAGGACAACCCCAGACTGGGAGGGTACAGACTGGGAGGAGAAGTCATCGAGAGCAAAGGATTTGCAGGTGCTGGTGGATGAGAGGCTGGACATGACCCAGCCATGTGCACTCAGCCCAGATAGCCAAAAGTGTCCTGGGCTACATCCAAAGCAGTGTGGGCAGCATGGGAGGGAGGGGATTCTGCCCCTCTGCTCTGCTCTGGTGAGAGCCCACCTAGAATGCTGTGTCCAGCTCTGAGGTCCTCAGCACAAGAAGAATGGGAACCTGTAGGAGCACATCCAGAGGAGGCCACTAAGTTCATTAGAGAGATGGAGAACCTCTCCTGTACGAAAAGGCTACGAGAGTTGGGATTTGTCACCGTGGAAAAGGAAGGCTTTGAGGGGACCTAATTGTGGCCTTCCAGTTACTGAAGAGACTCTACAAGAAAGATGGGAGAGAGACTTTCTACAAGAGCATACAGTGACAGGACAAGGGGGAATGGCTTCAAACTGAAAGACAGCAGGTTTAGATTACATATTAGATTAGAAAGAAATTCTTTACTGTGAGGGTGGTGAGGCACTGAACAGATTGTCCACAGTTATGGAATCCCCATCCCTGGAAGCATCCAAGGCCAATCTGGACGGGGTCCTGAACAATCTGGTCTAGTGGAAGGTGTCCCAGCCTGTGGCAAGGGGATAGGAGCTAGATGATCTTAAGGGCTCCTTCCAGCCTGAACCATTCTATGATACCAAAGAACAGCACGTTTTGCAACACTTGATTAGGGCTATTCTGCCCTTCTCTACCTCATCACAGTCCTTGAGCTAGAGAATTTTTCCTTTGTAAGTAAAAGACTGGAGAAGGAGACTGCATTGAGATAATTTGTATGTCAATTTCTTCACTGCTGTGAAAATTCAAGTTCTAGGTATCATTTTAGTATGCTTCATATGCACGTTTCTTGTTTCAGTATTAACAATGCAAATTCCCTGGCTTCCAGACATTCAGTAATTATGCAGTTACTATTATAAAAAAGGCACAAGATCATTTATTGCCTAATTGAAAACACACACGCACACGAACACACACACACACACACACACACACACACACACACACGCACACATGCACACTCACATTTAACCGACCTTGGAGGGATTGAATGGCATCCCTAAATATGAAGAGCCTCTGAATCCACAGCGATTCATGTTTGATCCTGGAAAAGATTAAAACAATACTCAACTAACTTGTTTTGTTGAAACATTCATTATAAACCATAATTCTCTAATGAGATCAAGACTTGCTAGTTCAACACTATTCACAGCATTAATAGTGTGCATGTGTCTCTCAGTTCCCAACCTTAGTTTGCTACCTGCTTAACAAAAAAACCCAAAAAAACAAACAAAAAAAAAACCAAAACAAAAGAAAACCCACAAAAAAACCCAAAACCAAAGAAAACCACAAGCAAACAACTTACTGCTGTAGTGACAAAACACAAAACATCAGGGTTTTTTTTATTCAGTGGAAATACAGTTTGTGTCAGCACAGACTTGTCTTCCATGTTCACAAGAAAAAAAGGACTGCTCCCCTGGGAAAATGGCCAGAGTTAACATATTTTTTTATTCCTCTCTGGATTCCTGCCTGGTAATACCGTCTGTTCTCAAGCAGAACTGTTTTAAGATACTTCGCAACATGTTCAAGGGCAAACAATTCGAAGATTTAAGCACACTGTAGCTATCAAACATTTGTTTCAAATGTATCACAATACCTGAGCATGTAGCACACTGAAGTGTGAACCACACACTGTCTAGAGTTAAGTACAGCTTTGCAGGGCTCAAACTTGCTTTCGCATGGCAAAACCTCAGTTGCTCACTGCTCAGTGCCTGAATGTAAAAGCCTAATGAATGCCACCATTAAATAGCAGCTGGATGTTCTTAAATTCTCTCCACCTTTTTCAAGTTAATCAGCCTTTAATCTAAAAATCCTCATGGATATTAGAGAAAATTGCACCAGAATAAATAAGAATGAATAGTTATAAAGCTGAAAGCTTTAAGGAACATCACTATGCAATGTGGCCTACAAGCTCTGGTGTAATTTAGCAGCATATTACCTTCTAATTCTAAATATATTCTATATACATGTAAAATTTGAACTAGAAAGGTTTTATTAGCCTAAGAATTTCAACTTGGCCAGAAATATGCAAGTTTCTCTTCAAGACAAGTATTTGAATCTTACTGACATGAAGTGAAACACCTGTAATTCTCCACTTCCTCCACAGCTCAGCCAAAGGTACTTTTTAATGACTCTAACACACGTAATGAAAGCAACTTCAGCCTGCTTAAAAGCTGGTGTGCCATAGTCAGATCCACAAAGAGGAAACAGAAAGAATATCTGTATTTGTAGATTAAAATAAAATCATAAACATTCTCAGCACAGGACACATGTCTGTTGACTTCCAGAGCCAAAAACTTGCATTTCACATTGCATCAGCCTCTGGAAAGCACAAAAAATTAAATGAGTTTTAAAGGCTAATCTAAGATCCTGAAGGATGCTGCCCAAAAATGCATCACAATTTCAAAAACTACACACTATGAAGAAATCATTAAGAGAAGACCTAGAATTCCTGCCTGTTAAGTCTCAGATTTCCTAGGTGACATTGTAGGGAAAAAAAATCACCATTCACTTTCATTTTCAGTAAAAATGAATCTGTGCTTAAGTGCTTAAGCAAACTAGAACACCGACTTTGAAATTATACTGGTGTGGAAACCCTTTTTCCAGAAAACAGTTGCTACGCTACTAACACACAGCTATTCTGGCCTGCTGCAAAGGCAAACAGCTCTGTAGCTGAACAGAACTCAGCTGATAGCCGCTAGATGGAAGGATTCATCCCAGAAATACTGATTCCCATCACTGGCCTTTTGGAGTGTAATTTACAATTCATTATCAAGGCAGAAATTTCAGCATGAAACCCAAGTTTTGTGCGTTATTAGTGGGTTGCTTTGATTGCCTTCTGAATTCAAAGACACTATGCAAACAGATTAAAAATATAGTACGTGAATGAAATTATGATTTCTTACTCCCTTTAGATGTTCAATTTTCATGTAGCATTTTAAAACCTTTCTTATATTACTAAACTTTTATCAAATATAAAACAGAATTTGCAATTTTAAAATGTTGGATTTTTAACTGTATTGCTATCAGTTTAAAATCTATTTTGACTCTTTTTGTCAGTACTTTTGATGTCCCATTCTAGACTTCACACACTGGCTCCTAGGAAAAACAGATGACCAGCATGCGTAAGGGCAAACTTTGCAGCAAATTTTATCCTGTCCTCAAATCCATTAATGTGGATACAACAGATGCTTCCTAGACCTTCAGTATTACAAGCGAGTTGCTAAATTTCTAGTCACAATACATGAAGTAAAAAATAGAATTCTGAGTTGATAAAGGAAGTATTAAAGCAGGAAGTGAAAACAGCTCATTTTTAACCACATGACTCTGGAACAGTGAGGTCGTGTCTCAAAATGGTTTTTTAGCATCCTGTGAACATGCAAGTTAAAAATCAAATGGGAGCCAAAGGGGGGTTACAGGAAATGACTGTCTTTCAGTTTATGAAAGAAACTTTACAATGTGAAATTTCATCTTCTGTGAAGTTTGTTTTACTATTTTATTGCAAAGTACTTGTACTTCTTGTTTCACAGAATAGCTTAGTATTGCTAATCAAACTCTTTACTTTCCTGTAAAGAAACCAGAAATGGGCTGTCAGAAACAGAATTAAAAATGAAATAGACCCAACTTAAAAGGATATGATCACAGCTTATACCCCTTGGAAAAAACTGCTGGAATGGCCAGTTCAGCTCCAGCAGTTTGCTGTGCATCAGTCCAACTGTAGCTATGAAAGGGTACCACCTGGTGTTCACTTCCACCATTAACCTTACTCAGCCACTTTCTGCAGGAGCTTAAGACAGAGCAGAGTAATAAATATTTCATAAATTGCTGTCTAACTATTGCAAGCTTAACAAAACACCCCTGAAAAACTTTTCGCATTTGACAACTAAAGAAAACTGACCCTCTTCCAAACCAAAAGACTTTATGCTTAAATCAAGAGCTGACATTTTCCTGTGAAGAAAAACACACTACTTATGTGTCCTTAAGCGAGAAAGCTCTTAAGATATGTAACAGAGCTTCAAGTGATGACCACAGGCAACTTATCCTAGGAGCTCTTTTTTTTACAGACAGGACATTTTTATTTATATTTTATGGCTTCTCTTGCATGGAAGGATTGGTAACTTTTACCACTACTTTTTCACGTTCAATTATCTATGCATTCCGCTGGCTGCAAGGCTTCTCTCCTTTCTCTCCCTTCTCTCCTTTTTTAGCTAAGTATGGGAGTTTACATACATTACTAAAATCTTATAATATATAAAAAAATCATAGCTTTAACATAGGCCGATTTAGTCAGCACATCCAGATATAAGTACGCATAAGCTCTTCTCACTGAACTGGAGCTTGTAATTGTTCCTGTAAATCACAGCACTAGAGTATGTCACTAAATGCAAAGCTGCATTGTCTAAAATGGAACTCCATTACATATCCAGATAAATACTTCAAATGTAGCCATTAAAGAAACTTATGTTGGAGGAAAATTTCTTTTTCTGCTCAAGAAACTCATGATCAGAAAGCTCACATGTATTAATGACTTCAAAAAAGTCAGTGTCCTTTTATACATTTTTTTCAGTACTGCCACATAATTAGAGACTCACGAATACAAATCTAAATTTAGACTTTTATAGAAGTAAGTTTTACAACCATGATGCGGTATACTGGTTTTCAGTCTGTTATCCATGGGTCCTGGGGATTCAGACCAACAAATGAAATACATTTCAGTGCTCCTTTTGGTTCAATTTCTTAGTGCAGCAAAGCTAGTGAAGCATCCAGCTGTCAAAAAGCACAATTTTCTTCCCTCTTCCTCAGTGGGCTGGCACTGGTGCTCCCAATCAACACAGTTCACCAATGCAACACAAAGCTAACCTTCTGTTAGATAAATAAATGCATATTTTTCTGCCACTTCAGCAAGCTCTCAAGCAGGGTCAAACAAATGCCACAGTTCCTATGGGGGAGGACGGTGGATGAATATGGCCAAGCAGTGTGCTTCCACTGTGTAATTCGATTACTTGAGTACAAAGCTCTGGATTCACTCTCTTTCAAAAGTGCTGAACTGGCTTTGAATGTGACTTGCAAGAAACTGGAATACATCTTTCTTAAATTGCTATGAGGTGCACTTTAAGGTAGTTAAACTTGAAATTCTGTCAAAGGAGCTGCACTATGAGTGGAAAAACAGTAAAACACTGACATGATAAAGATCTTAAGAACAAGCAACAAGTTAAAATAAGGTCTTTTGTCAACCTTTTTCCAATTTCACTAACACTTCAAAAAATACATCTTATTCTAAATATGTATCATTTTTGGTAAGCCTTGTTAAAGAACATCACCCTCCTCAGAAGCACTTTTTAAGATTTCAACTTTCTAAAAGGAAACATAATGAAGTCTTCTTGCAGCTAACACACAAACAAAACAAAAGCACATATTAGCTATGCGCCTAAGCAAAGCATTTTCTATAATTGAAGAAAAAGTAACAATGGCCAAAATCTATGCAAGATAAAGCCAAACTATTTAGCATGAATCACAGAAGACAGGGGCCCTTCAAACAAGCAGAAGGCAGCAGTAACTTGAAGCATTTGGCTAAGGATGTGTTTCTGTGTGAGGGTCAGTTTGCACATGCGATCTGCCATTTCATCCTAATTAGAACTGGTATTGAGCCAGTCTCTGGAACACTTGAGCTAAAATTATGGTACCTAAAGGACATTATTTGTTTGACTCACAGCTACAATAATCCCACAGAAGAATACAGTCTATCCTGACAGACCTTAATCTTCAGCTTTCCTAAGTGCATTTTGATTAAGTTGACAGAGCATGTATTTGCTTTCTTACTCAGCTAGATCAAGATCTCTTAAGCATCAAGATCACATAAGCATTAGTGAGCTTTAGTTTCACATAAAATTTCAAAGGCTACAAACCTCTGAAGTGAAGCTATCATTAGCCATCAGTTATATTACACATCAGTAAATACAAACATGTCACCTAAAACTA
The DNA here is from genome assembly GCA_036785705.1 of Acanthornis magna. Taxonomy (NCBI): domain Eukaryota; kingdom Metazoa; phylum Chordata; class Aves; order Passeriformes; family Acanthizidae; genus Acanthornis; species Acanthornis magna. Next base: position 641,344 of record JAWUZG010000107.1, on the reverse strand, counting down.
TCCCACAGTATTGCAAGACTTTATCTAAGAAGTGCTGTAAACCACCAAATTCTGAATTTTCTACCAGGATCTGTAACACTCTGCTTTGGTGGGCCAACTTCAACCAGCAGCTGAGGCAAGAAAACAGAGAGATGGAGAGAAGACATGCAGAGTGAGACAGAGACAATTTGATTGGTGAAGCAAAAGTATGGGCACAAAGGAGAGTAGGAATTTATTTACTACTTCCCATCAGCCAGGCAGCTGTATAGCCACTTCCCAGACAGCAGGGCCTCAGCAGGTGTAAGAGTTACTCAGGAAGACAAACACCAGAACCACAACCATTGCCCCCTTTCTCCTTCTTTTCCCAAGCTTTTATTGCTGAAAATGATGTCAGATGGTGTGGAGTGTCCCTCCCGTCAGTCCTGAGGTCAGCCTGGGTCAGCTGTCCTGGCTGTGTCTCCCAGCTGTATCTGCCATGGGAAACAGAGTGCAGAGGAGGCAAAAAGAACCAGCCTTGACTGGCACTGCTCTGCAAGAGCTGAAAGACTGCTGGTTACCAACACTCTTCTAGTACCAAGCTCAAATCACAGCAGCTTAGAGGCTACTATGAAAAACATGAATTCTAGCCCAGACAGTACACCTACTATAATGGTCACTGATGAACAGATACAAAGTTTGGAAAGCATCAACTGTTCTGTCTCCCATTCACTGGAAAAAACACTGTAAGGTAAGGTAGTTCTAAAATAATTTGAATTTAGCATCTTAAAAAAATGTTTCCAATAAAAACCAAGTCAAGTGCTGTGTATAATGGAAGGATAATTGGAGGGACAAATGTGAAGAGCAGAGCAATTTATTTTTTCTGGTAAGAATTACAGGAATTCATTTTGACTGATACCAAATTTTAGAAATTCAACCACTGATGCAAACAAGAACAAACCCCAAGATTCTGTAAAAATATATTCCCATCTAAAATGTAGCTTTAAAAATTGGTTTTCAATCCCAGAGCCAAACTTAGGGAAGACTTTTATCAAGTACAATACAGTTACTTTAGATTGCCGGAATTCATCATTATAAAACAGTATTTTAATTTAAATGTTTAAAACCCAATATTCCACAGAAAGAGCAATTTGTTAGAATGCATAAAAAATGCTGCAACAGCATGTTTCTTGCAAAGTAAAATGTTGTGCTTTCTTGTTTTGATTTTTTTTTTTCACCTGGATGGATGCCAATCCAACAAGCTAGCAATCACCTGTTTAACTAGGGATGCACAAGCACTTTGAAACAAAAAACTTTAGTGCTGTAGCCTACCACAGTTTAGTTACTTTTTCAAAGGGGTCAAAAGAGGGAGTAGGAGCTCTGCTGATGGGAGGCTGCCAATTAACAAGCATTGCACCCACCAGGATTAAAAAACAGAGAGCAAATACATTTTACTGAAAGTAGACATTACAGAAGTGTAGGTGTTTCCTTCTTCACATTTAGTCATTCAATATCCAGCTTACAGCTATCAGCATAATTTACATTACATGATTTTATTACATGAAATAAAAATAACGCTGAAGTTTTAGCCGTCAAGTGACCAGGTAAGAGCAGTGTTATTACCAAAAGCATAAGAAGAAGAAGAAGAAGAGTTACTACAGTATGATACAAAAATACAGAACTGAAGGGAAGCTTGTTCTTCTAGTGAAAAGCAGGGATTTGTTAGTTGGAAAGCACAGAATGTGCTGCCCAAAGTGTCCTCCCCAAAACGCCTTTAAGTTTTATGAGGGGATGATAACTAGAAAAAGAAGCACATCTCTGCTGAACTGTTAGCCTCCACATCCGCACGCTGAAATTTTTACTGCCCTTCCTAGGAGGCTCCTAGAATGGCAATATTCTCAACACTGGACAGGTAGAACCCCTCAGAGAATAACTGGATACTATCAAACAAACAGAAATGCCTGTTCTAATCTCTCTTCTTGCAAACTTCCCTGCTCTTTTGGAATCAAGTCCTGAAGATTGGGATAAAAGTCACAAAGTGAGTAACTCCTAAAAACAAAGCATCTACACCGGGGGAAGATTTTTTTAACAGTAAAGCATAGGAACCTTCTAACCATTAAAAGACTTTGTAGGAGTAATTATATGATCCAAACTCCTAGTTTTCAAGAATCAATCCTGGAAGATTGAGATTGAACAAGAAAATCTATTTGAACTAATTCCTGTGGTGGATCTGATGGTTTCTCAATCTCCAGAGTAAGAAAAAGAATTTTTTTTTACTGTAAAAATAAAGCATCAGCAGTTCTTACTTCCATATGCTTACTTCATAAAACTCACTTTAGAGACCTAATTTGTAGTATATAATTAGCCTAGATAATACAAGGAAACACACAATTTTCTTTCTACATCCATCCAAAGTACATGCTCATGATTTTACAGACAGGCACCTGGAATTGCCTTTTCTCTAGAGACCACCAGCCTGGAGCTATGCCCACACCAGCATTTAACATGCCAGCACCTTCTGTTATAAAACAGCAGTACTTCACCCACGTCTCCCTCCCTCCTTCCCACCCCTTCTACTGCTACCTGGGCTGTCACAGAGAAACTGCCAACACCAACTTGCCTACAGGAACAGCACCTCCCTAATTTCTGTCAAGTCACTAGGAAAGGGACATTTCCTGCGTGTTCCCTCACCAGCTTGCATCTGCTATGCACCTTCCGATCTGAGGACAGCTGGGATTCAGCAGCGGCCTTATTCCTTCTCAAAACGTTGGGCAAATTCAACCTTCACAGATCTAAAGAACAGATTTTTCTTTCTCAAGCAGGGACTGTGTTTATCCTTTTTGCTTTTTACCCTTACACCTCCAGTTCTCCAACAGCTGTTGTAAATAACCACTCCTGTGCTCAGAGCTCTTGGCATTGGAGTGGAAGTCAATATAATAATTATTAGATTTGTAATACTTTCACGACATATGTATTTCTTTCAGAACCAGGTGAAACATTCCTCTGAGATGCCTAAAGGTGCAACTTTATTATATTATTTTAAACACCCTTATCTTCACATTAATTTCTGCTTTTTCTAGTTTTATTACTTGTGAGGGATCTATTTCCAAGATTTGCTCAACATCACTACCTGAAATCAGCAGGACAGCACTTCAAGAAGGTCAACCTTGTATTTTATAAAAACAAGTGCCACTATTTCCCAAGTAAAAAGCAAAAGTAAAGATGTTAATATCCATAAAAAAAAACTAAAAACTCACTCACTGTCTTCTGTGGGAAGGACCTGCAGGGAATAAATCCATTCTATTATATCATCTTTGTTCACCACATCTAAGGAATCCAACATATCCAGACCAGAGAGTGCGAAAAATGCAATTGTCAACCTAAAAGAAAAAGATAAGACTTACACTTCCCACCATAAATATCATGGGGAAATTATCAAACGGTTGCAGCAACAGATACATCTATGAATTCTCAGCCTGTAACAGTGGTGCAACACAGAACCTAGCTCAGAATACATGAAAGTCATCTACTGGACAAAATAATGTTCATTGTATGGAAAACATTTTTCTGCCTCAACAAGGCTTTTCATATAAGCTGATAAGCTTTCCCTCCTTTCATATAGTAATGATATGTCAGTTCAAAGTTTAGCTAAGGGAATGTTTACACCCCCAAAAAAAACCCAACAAAACAACCCACTACAAAGTAAACTAGGCTATGGTATTAACATATGGAGCACTAGTTCTCTGTGAAGAATTCTTACATGAACAATCCCCTAAACATGCATTAGGTGCATATGCAAGGTAACCCTTAACTATAGTAAGCTGCCTCCCATTGTGTCCCAAACCCAATTTCAGATGCTTAGATGTCAAGGGTCAAACAGCAAAGCCTACTACACAAGCAAACAATGTATAAACAGGCATATAGGATGAACTAACATCTAGAGGTACTTATTTCTGGTTCTTGAGTGTAAAGCAGCCTAGATGACTACCTTACTTAAACATCTAAAATTAAGCATGTCACATCCACGCATCCAATAGAGTAGTGGAGTAGCTAGCATGCTGAATGTCCTACAACTTGTTTCCTTCCATGAATGAGTGCTATCATACCAGCTAGCTATCATACCTGCTAACTAACACCTTTCTTGCTGGGCTTGTTTTAACTTAAACCATTGCAGCCACCCACAGCATGGCCCTCCAACAGGTGCATTACTCACTCTGACAGAGCACCAAAGCAACAGCACTGGGCTAGGAACTTGGGAGAACTTGCTATGAGAAAAAACACTCATGTAATGGTACCTTGGATGTTCTGACTCAGACTAAAATTAGCTGGATGTATATTTTGCCACCCACACTTGTCTGCTGATCCTTCTAGAAATTCTTGTTCTCCTTACACCAGATAAGATGATGGATTGTGAAACAACTGCTACACATGCAGAAAGTACAATTCAGTATGCCAAGGAAAACCAACAGTTAATACCAGCTTTCCTTAGGAGATTAAGTTGTAATTTTTATTTACCTCACAAACTGGTGAGCCACCCTGGCCACCAGTAGTTGGCACCTCTGACAAGACAGATGTGGACAGGAGCCTCCACAGCCACTTAATTTCTGCATGAGGTTCTGTATCAGAACCGCAAACAGTAAGACCATAGGTAAAATGGTGATGTGAGTCAGCCCAAAACACACATCCAAAAGAATTATTCTAATTAAAACACAGCAGCCAAATGACATAGCAGCCAATTGCATAGCAGCAGATGCTAATCCCAATACAGTGGCACAACCTCGAAAGGTGACATTCCTACCAGTGGGCCAGTAAAATATAGTTTTACTTTACTATTAGTATTTCAAATAATTTTTTTCTGAGGAGAAAAAGCCAAAAAATGTATGTTGCACATGAAAGTATTTCTATGTAGAACAAGAGTATATTTTCACACCTCTGATGACTAAAAAATTGTCTTTTGAAGTACAAAATTAACACTTAAAGGCTTATATAAAATTTTCCCACTGATCTGTTTAAACCAAAATCAGACCCTGGATAAAAAACAACTAATTTTTAAAAAATCACTACCTTTATTTAAAAAAAACAAGGAATTTACTATTCAGCTACAGTAAACTATTTATTTGAAACACTGCCCGTACATTCTGATTTTCACAAACACTAACAATCTTTTACTAAAACTATTTAAAAGACATTTTCACTCTATTTTATGCAGCAAAGTTACTCCCAATGAGGCACAAACAACATGCCAACATCAGCACTAGACACTGCTGCAAAGTAGGTTCAAAACCACAAGGCTATACATACAATACAGACAGTAAATCTCATCTACAGGTAAAAATACGTATGTCAGATATATGAATTTAAAAAGTGGTTTCATATATAGTTAGGGCTCAGTTCATTTATTCGGAGTTGACTGTTGACAGTCCAGCATTACTAAGGTGTGTGCTGTAGCCTGTAGTGTGCTGGAATTTATTTACAGTGGGCAAGAACATCTGGCACCACTGTTCACACAGAGGCTGCAATACAGCTGTTTAGGGACTGCATCCTTACTCCATATGCTATCTTGCCTCACAGAAAATTAACAGACATGTCCTAACAAAAACAACTCTTAGCAGCACCTTAGGTGACACAAGCCAAGAAGTGTAAAAACTTTATCTAAAGCCACTTCCACTGAGGACAGCCAACAGGACACTTGTGATAATAGATTCAGACCCCATCATCTTCAAGCATGGACAAAGACTACAGGTTCACAGAAGAATTCAGAAAGCATTTGAAGTGACCAATTTGAGAAACTGATTAAGTGTGCTACAAAGAGCACCATTAAGTACCAGAATCTGAAAGACTTCAGAGACCAGGAGAGTTGCATTCTCCTGAAAAACCTCACAGTGCTGACAATCAGAGTGTATGAAACACTATCAATCAGAATGTTTAAAAACTATTCTTGCTGCAAGTACTGCTGCATGCAATAACTACAGATATAAGTAATTACAAAGGCTTTGAGCCAAGTAGTTGAGAAGAGAACATGAAATTAATTTTCTTTATTCTGTGTTATTGTTTGACAATCTACAGCTTAAGTTGGAATGCACCAGCAGAGTGAGGAAAATTTCACTCTCTACCACCCTTGTCTAGTGACAAGAAATAGAGTTTTCTGCTGCAGTGCAGTGAAAAAAAACATCTCACTGACAAATGACTATTTATTTATTTAAAAGATCTCTCTTTAATTTAGTTGAGTTTCCCCATCTAACTCACAATGGAATCACTCAAATTCAGGAACGGGGGAAATAAGAATAAAAGAGTAACAGCATTAGTTTCTGTAGCTGTATCAAATCCAGAGGTTTGCTGAACAACCTTGAACTTGGCAAAAAGGCAAGCTTAGTACTCTTGACATTGAACTGGGGATGATGCATTTATGGCTCAATCCCTCACTTAGATTTTGTTGACAGACAGGTGTGCACCCTTGCAGAACATGTTTGTGTTCTCAAGGGCCTCTGGAGATCACTGGTCCCACTTTTGCAGAACACAGGGCCTCAGAGGAGATGACCCAGAACCCTGTCAAGCCACGTCCTCAAAGGTGACTCCATCACTTCAGTGGGTAAGCTTGGTTGGTTAACTGCACTAATGGTGAAGAACATTTTTCTTAAAGCCACTCAACTCTTCCTGAAGCACCTCATTCCCACAGCCTCCTGTCCCATCACCATACTCCCTTGCATAATGTATACCTCCATCTTTCCTTGAAAGTAGTTTCTCACTAATGGAAGACTGTGATTAGATCCCTCCTCCTCTAAGCTAAAGACATCCCATTTCTTTAGCCTTTTTCAAATGTCAGGGGGCTAAGGTTAGCTACTTGTGTTACCGCTCTAATACATCTGCATGCTGTTGTAATTTTAAGCCCTATAAACAGTTTAGCATAGGATGCCTAGACTTTCCCTTGTTGTCATCTAAAATAACTGAGAAAGTAGACTGAAACACCAGATAATTTTTAATAAATAAATGATCTACAGCTCTGCAATCAAAATTTCACAAAATTACAAAATAGCTGGGGTTGAAAAGGACCTCTGAAGATCGTCTCATAAAACTCCCCTCTCCTAATACAGGTTTACCCAGAGCAGTTTGCACAGTATCGTGTCCAGGCAGGTTTTGAGTATCTCCAGGGAAGAAACCTCTCTGGGCAAGTCTGTTACAGTGATAAGTCACCCCCAACGGGAGGAAGCTTTTTCTCATATTGAGATGGACGTTCCTGTGTTTGTGTCTGCTGCCCTCTACCCTGCCACAGGGCACCACTGAAAGAGTCTGGCCGCATCCTCTTGCCACCTACCCTTCAACATACTTGAATGCATTGGTCAGATACTCTCTCAGGTATCTCTTCTCAAGGCTAAACAGACCCAGCTCCCTCAACCTTTTCTCATAAGACAGATGCTACAGTCTCTTAACCATCTTCAAAGCCCTCTGCCAGCCTCTCTCCAGTCGTTCCGTTTCTGATTTTCCTTTTCAATATAAAGTTGTGTTATTCCACACACAGCTCAGCACTATCCATACTAGTCCTTACATGTTTATGCCACATGTTTGTGGTCTCAACTGAAATCAAGAAGGATGACCTGATCAAAGCCATTAAGCATTCTTCACAGCATGAACTGCAGAACATTACAAACTGGAAAGAATCTCACTGTTTTATTGGTTGAATAAGATTATCAAACCACCTACGTGTCTCCAACATTTTAATAAGTGAACTTGATAATCACATTACTGTTCTTACACCTCAGATGTAACTAACTATCTTAGGAAAAATGTTCCTCTAATTCAAAGTGAGGAACACATTTCAGTAGTACTTTCTCTTTTATACTAGGTAATGAAGACTTAAAAATATTTGTTACATTAATCAGTCTTCTGCGTGCTGAAGTGAAGCTTAAGTGACTTATTTTAAAATGGCTTCCAGGACAGATTAAGATAGTGAAGCACTGGACTTAAAGCAGATTAGAAAGATCAACAAGTCTTCCCCCGTGGATGTCAAGCAGTTTACGCGAGCAGTGACTACACCCCTCCATTAACACATATTTTTTGGGAGCCGTCTGCTGGCCGGCAGATTTATAGGCATGCTTTTCCTTCCGGCCGCGGGCTGCGGCTCCCTGCCCCTGCCGCGGGAGGCGGCAGCACCCCGGGAGGGGTCTCCCGTCACCGTGACCGCCCGGCGGGAGGGGAGCGCGGCCGGGGCCGGGACGGGGGCGCCGGGCGGACACGGCGGCGCCCGTCCCGCCTTGCCACCGCGCGGCCCGCCGGAGGAGCCCGGCCCGCTGCTACCTGCTGGTCTCCAAGGACGAGTAGCGCTCGGGCAGGATCTGGAGGCACCGCTGGAAGAAGCGCACGTGCCGCTCCCGCAGGAAGTCCAGGCGCTCCGGCTCCCCCGGGCACGGCGCCGCCGCCGCCGCCATCTCCATCTCGCCGCTGCTGCCCGCGCCCGGCGCGCCCGGATCGCGTCACCCGCTGCGCCCGCCCCGGGGCGGGGAAAGGGAAGGGAGCGGGGAAAGGAGCGGGAAAGGGAAGAGGTTTGGAACGGGAAGGGAACAGGAGCGGGAAAAGGAGCGGGAAAGGGAAGAGGGAAAGGAGCGCCTCAGTTGACTGCGGCGGCGATCACGGTGAAGACCCCGCGCTTAAGGGGCAGCCCCAACCAGCTGCGAGGGAAATGCGCATTTAATGCCAAGGGACATCACAGGCGGCCGGTGTGACAGCTGGCGTGTCAAACCCGACACTCGCACAATACAAAGGTAATACACATCGTGGGTCACGCCAACTCTGTGCCGGCTCCCGGCAAGCTTCATCCTGCGGCGCGGACAGGCTGGCGCGCAGCTACAACCCTCCTCTCCAGGCTGGCATAGCTCTGACAACAAAGCAAAAAGGCATAAAGTATACAAGTGCACTTGTGTCACGCTGCACGTCCCTCGGTCCCCTCCTCACCTCTGAGCAACGCGCAACAGCGGCTCTGCAGCTGCTGGTGCCATCTCGTTCCCGTGCTCCTCCCAGCCTTTGGTAGGTCTGTTCAACCTGGGTCGGTCTCTGCTCACCCGAATCTCGACCTCAGAGTGAAACAAACAACCATAAATAATTGAGTCTTTTTCGTTCATCACAAAAGGAGTTCTATTACGCTCACTGGGTCTTCATCATAGAAAACAGATGCAGAGGAACACAACACAGGTGGCTCCACACTATCACAGGGAATGGGAGAAAGGTGAAAACTTAAGCGTGGCAACAACTGCTTGCTGTCATTAAATTTTAATAATCTAAAAGGTTAAACTCTTGTAAAACGCAGTGTATGCAAAATGCTTCTGGGAGGCAACCTATTTATTCAACCAAAAGTAGAAAACCATTTGAAAAAATAAAAAGCCATCATATGCAGCTCACTTGTATGGCCTGTAGGCCTTACCCAGTGAAATACTGCCATGAGATACATAAATTCTCACAATTTTTTTCCTGTTTTTTTAAACACAAGAACAACTGCGCTTGCTGCAATTTTATCTCCTGATAACAGGCATGACTTTTGTTTTATCAACCACTTAATTAAAAACAATTGCTTTTTGATCAATGAAAAAAAAGTCTGCATAAAGCACCAATCTGTACACATCTCTGGATAAAGCAAACAAAAAGTTACCTTCTCTCTTAATTTTGCCAATCTTTTCTCTTTTTCTTGTTTCTCTATTTCTTTAGCGTGTTTCTGTAAAACCTTTAGCTCCAGTTTATGTAGATCCTGAAACACAATGAGGGGAAAAGCACTCTTTTCTTTGGAAGAAAAATATATATATAAAAGTATACATGCAGCCTTTTCACAGCTTTTGTTTTGAAATTATTGTAATAATAGAGAATAAAGTTTCACTAGGTAGTTATATATTATAGCTTGTCATGTACAAACAAATTATAGTTACATGGCTTCCGGAAAAAAAAAAAGTAGTAGTTTACACTCTGTTTGTAAAACTTTAGTGTGAACACTGACAGTGTCAGTTCTCCAGTAATTGCATTTACATTGATATAGGATCTGACTTTACCTAACAGGTATTGAAACCCACAGGATATTCAAACAACTCTTTCTATCTCCTATCTGCATAGAACACTCTGGTCCTCTGACATCTTAGGCAACAAAGCCCAAGCAGTTTTTCCCAAGTAAATTATTTACTGAAGAAATAAAACCACTTCTTATATGGATAAGGAAATATGGGCTTGAGAAATCCTGTAAACTGTAGATACTGAAGAAAAGAAACATCTTCGTCTAAAATCAAGTTTCATACTGTTTGTCTGCAATAGATACTGTTATTTGTAATGAATCGATAATGGATTTACATGAATGAAACCTGGATTTTAAAACCTGTTTAACTGATTATACTGTAGGAGGCAGTCACAAATTTAAAACAGTGACATGCAAAAATGGAGATGCAATTACGCACATGCTCTTGAAACTTAGAAATTTCTTCTGCCGCAATTTTCTTCCTTTCCTCCTTTTCAGCTTCCTCTCTCTTCTCATTTTCAAGCCTTTCAAGTCCCTCCTTTACTTTTTTATGCAAGGTATTCCTTTCCAACAGTAACTTCATGTGACTTTGGCGCTCTTTTTGTTGTTTTTTATCTTTCTCTTCTACTTTCAGTTGTGATGCTTGATCCATTGCAAACGCTACTACTTTCTGTTTCTTCCAGACTTCAACTGCTGCTTGTTTTCTTTTTCTTTCTTCTTCTGCTTTTTGCTTCTGAGCTTCTTCACGCTGTAGCCATCTTTCCCTGAACATTTTTTCTGATTTCTCTTTCTCCTTCAAGTTTCTTTCTTTTTCTTGCTGCTGCTTTTCTTTCCACTTTTTAATTGACTGCAAGAGACCATAGAAAAAAAATCCAAGGTTTTCATGAAAATTTTATATATTCACATTGATTCAGTCTGATGAAGACATATGTCCCAAGGACACAAACTGCGCATAGGAACTAAAGTCTACTGAAGGCAAAACTTAGACCAAACAAGCACCTATGTCTGTTTCCTCACTTTCTTTTTTCTATTTTATGGATTATACAAGCAGGTTTAACAGATGTCTGCTAAAACATCTGTCTGTTTCAGTTACGGCAATCTTAATAACTTTGGGTAGTTACGAATGTTGATGTAAAATGCTTTTTTAATGCAAATGTATTTCAGTTCTTACTTTTTTCCCAATTAACCCACTGTTTCATAGTAGTTCTTATGTCAGTATATCTTTTATTAGTTGGATAGTTCTTGAGGGAATCGTATTTCTGTATGTCAGTCTGGCATAAGAATATTGTTTATACGGTGGGACAGACATTCTTAGGGACAAATGTAACAGGAACAGGATCATTTACTGCTCTGGACTTGGCACCTAACTTGCTAGATCACTGACATCAAAAGCATTTATAATATTCTTTGGCAATCACAGCCTACTTTCTGTGTTGTTAGGTCTATGCTTATTCATAATTATTTATTAAAGACAAATACTTTGGCAAGTTGGGGATACTAAAGACCTCCGTTATATACCACCAACTGTAAGAGAAATCTGCCTAGCGCTACTACCAGAGAGGCAGACACAAAACCAAGACAGTATGCATTTTAAAAGTAATTACTTTTACTTAAATCTCAAAAAGCCCTAGAGGGGTTATTTTACCTCTTTCTTTCTTTCATGTAAAATTACAAATTCTTGATACCATTTGTCATGTTGTTCTATATCTTCTTTTGTTCTTCCACTGAGATACTCAAGGGCTTCATCCATGTAAGACAGCCTTCCCCTATATTTTGTCCGTATTTTCAGAAAATTTTGATGATCATAATCATCCCAGCCTCCTTGCCGCCCTCCTGTCCGCTGAAGAAATCTTTCAAACTCTATTACTTCTTTAGGCAGATGATTTTCCAGTGTTTTATCAACTGTGACCCTGGCTGATGGCAATTTCAAAACTTTTTCTGCTGCTGAGCTCCTTAATGCCCACAGTTCCACTTTTCTCTCAAAGAGACTGAGCTCATTAATAGCAGCTTTTTCCTCTTTCAAAAGCTGTTGATATCTGAAAAGAGACAAACACTGAAATGTAAGAAAAAAAGAATCCAGTATTCATTGTTCATTCACCAAAAATGAATTTTGGAATTGTTCAATGCCACACAAAAGCTATTCTTCAAAGATTAAGAACAGAAGTGGTAACAGCACAGTTGTAATGATCCGATAATAAAGCACTACACAATGAGAATTAAGTTACCCTTTTACTGAAAGAACACATTTATGGCATGCATACAATTAACTCAATCCCCTCCTGACACCAGTAGAGAGAAAGGGAAACCCCCCAAACCGGCTTAGACATCACAACAGCAACAACAAACCCTCCACAATCTAATCTCTTCTACAGCCTTTCTCTAAAAAGCCTATTCATAAGCAAATCATTGCTACAGTGGAATGCTGCATTCGCTGTATAAGGCAGTTTATCAGGATTCTAACACTGATACCTTGTGGTTTGATTTACGTAACGCAGGAATCACTACCAAAAGAGTAAATTGTAAGAACAGTTCACTAGATCAATGCAAAGTTTCCATTGTGTCTTATGAAAGCACTTTTCCTAGTAGCTGAAGCATGTATAAACATACATTTGCCTCTGTTCCTCTTTAAAAGCATTGATTGCATTTTCAATTTCTTCCATCATTTCCTTGATCTTGTCAACAACTAAAAAAAGGAAAAGAAAAAAAAAGCATATAACTTAAGAAGTCTAGAGTATTTATCAGCACTATCCAGAAATGCAGGACTTGTGGAGACTTCCAGGACACACATTTCAGTGTACAAAAAAGCATATATTTCCATCTCAAACAGCCTTAAAAGCCAAACTCGTATTTATTCAAAAGTGTGTTTATAAAATTACTTAGCTAACTGGATGCAAATCCCAGTATAAATGTTTATTTCCATTAAAAAAGCCTCATCTTGACTATCCTTCAACTGATTCCCAGAATAACCCTTATCTTGAGTTCCACTTTTGTTTCTTATAACAATGCATTTAGTGACTTAAGCACACTCAAATCTGATTTATACCAGGCTGTAGCAATCCTGTTAAACCTGCAGGCCACTATTTTACAAAGCTGATGAAGAAACATCAAAGTAAGACTTTGTCGTATACTGTCAGCATGCTGTAGTCCTAACTTTAAGACTGTAAGACAGCTGTCCAGAGAAGATATATTTTGCAGTGGTAGAAAATCCATTTGTTAGATTAGATTATATTATTAGATTAGAATCTGTTTTAAATCAGCCCAACATCTCTATGGACACAATGAATGTGCAGTTTAACCTGTATTTTGGTAAAGTTATGTAATCTAAACCTCTTATTTCAGCTTTCATACCTTGTTACTTCTTAGTATCTTCACTGACAGTTTAAGAAGATAATGATTTTTTAATAGATAAAACACTGAATAAAAGAAATGGGATGCATTTTATCTAGCATCAGAAAGCCCTCAGCTAGGGCTTGAGGACGGCCTCAAGTTGAGCTCCACAAAAGGTAGTCAATACCACAGGAGAATGCTTCTTTCAGAGCCTATTTCCCAAAAGTTTTAAAACATCCAAACTGAACAAACTGCTGCAGCATTTTCTGCAGAATATTCGAATTTACATTTCAAACCACGTGGCAGCTAGAAATGAGGTCCCTGTAGAACCTCCTCTGTGACCTCTTACCAGATTAAAGGGCATTACATAGTAGTAGAATACCAACTTTACTTTATGTAAGGCAAATGTTACAGGTAGGAAACAGGTGGCTTTCAACAGCCTGAAAGAACAAACACACACCCCACTTGTAAGACCAAGTTTCTGTTTCCACACAGAACTGCATAATCTTTCACCGTTTCTTAGGTTTCTGCCATTTCTAGGTTTAGTCTTTGCTTTACAGATTCCTGCAAAATCATAAAGACTGGAGGAATGTCCCAAGTCTGCAAGAGAAAGACAAGTCCAACTATGCGAAAAAACCTGTCTGTAGAGGAAGATGTTTTTAAATTCATCATCATGACTTACACTCTGGTGTAGGCTTCACATCTTTTAATTGTTGCTGAAGTCTCTTCACATTGCTTTGTATTTTTGATAGCTGCTGCAGGATTTTAGTTTCTGTTAAACAAAATAAGGTGCTAATAGGTCTAACAGTTTCTTCGTGCATTAAATTCAACACAAGAACAAGAGCAATGAAGTGTCCAAAATAAACCGGGGGGTTGATCTAAGCAGGGACACAAATTCTGTTTGATGATAAGAAACTGCCATAATACTAAGCATCTTAACTGGCAACTGCATGTAGCTGACCACATGGTCCATGTTAACTCCCTACACAGGATCAGCAGATTTTAAAATTAGTAGCTCCAATTTCTAAAAGGGAGCTTGGAGAATATTGCCTATACAGGTGATAGCTTCTGGAGTTGTGAGGGAGACTTTGACCTAGGCTCCAAAACAGCCATTTATGAAGAGAAAACAAACTTTGAAAGTGTACACGAATGTACTACTTCAGTAAGATTAATTTCTTTGTTGTTTTAAATAGAGTAGAATCAATGTTTTCATGTACTCCAAAGATGTGTGCACGTATCTGCTTTGTTACGACTTGGCTCCGCATGAGTCTATAAATACAATACTGAAGAGGATGAAGTTCTGGATACATCTTAGGTACTAAAGAGCTATATCTTCTATACTAATAGATTTGGATTAAGGAAGGTGTAGGTTCCTGCTGGGACCACAGAAAATATAAAAGCACACAGGTCATGCTGAAAGACCTAACCATAATAAATGGGAAAGTGCGGGGCGGGGGGGCATGCTGTACATTTTCATATCTTTTAGGATTTACTCCTTCACATCTGACACGTAGTGCCTTACACCTCTCATCACTGTCCTCTTTATTATCTCATAGCATCATCTCCATCCATACTTCATGCTCCCTTCTTACTTGTGGAAAAAATTCTGAACTCATTAGCTGAGTCATTCCTCAAAAACACCTACTTTTCCTAAGGACTGCGATATGTAAAGGATATTCTAAGATTCCTTAAATAAAAGATGCACATCAGAACGTATGCAAATTTGTAAGGTAAGTATATTTTCAATTGTTTCTATGTTCCTTTCCTTTCTTCAGCTTATTTTGATCTATACCAGATGGCATAGGATGACTTATGTGATTATTTTTCAAATAATTCAGGTACTGTGTGTAAAGAGAGTAACTTTTTTTCTTGAATTATATTATAGTCCATAAGGGAAATATATACTGTAGGACAGACTGTGTACCATCTCACACCACTATGTGAACTAGGAATATTCATTGCCCAAAAACTTAAAAAATACAAACACAGAACTGTTTATAAGTATATTTAAAGGCAGCAATCAGTGTGTGAATGTTGAGGTAAGAATATATTTATTGTACCTTAGCTGGACTACATTAGATTTTGCAATACACACACAAAATGGATTCCAAGTTTCTTGTAGAGTACCTTTCTACCACAGTGGTTTTACACTGAAGATGAAAAAAAAAACCAGTTAATAACAAAGGAGGCCCAAAATGCTTATGCTTCTGAATCTTGCAAGTGAATCTTGCAAGTGAATTGTGTTGCAAGTGAACACTTGCAAGTGTTTATAAGCACATGGTGAAATACCACACTTATCAGTATCTGTCTTCCTCCTAAACTCATCTCTCTATACTATTGATTTTTAAACTATGTACGGAAACAACAGTAGATTAAAGGGGGAAAAAAATGGCAAACAAGCCCAAATAAACCTCCACTTACTTTCTGTTTTTCTGTTGACAGTCATGCTGCGTTCCAGTTCCTCTAGTAATCTGTATTCTACCCTGAAATCACTCCTCCTATTATAAAGGTGTCCATTTTTCTCTTTTTCAATATTTGCAAGCCTAGGAAAAAAGGGTGCCACACTGAGTAAGGCACGAACACTTAGCAATGCCCCAAGATTTTCCAAGGTTAGTGTGCAGCCAAGGTTGTGACAACAAGACTTAGATTTTATACAAATCCCTGGTTTGTTCCTACAACTGCTTTCAAGGAAAATCCTTCTGCAGCTATAAGACTACACACCAAAGTTACTCAAGAACTTGAGCAAGAGAAAGAAATTAACAAAGAAATCACCTCACTGGCAAACAGTGGTTTACACACTGAAATTTTATGTCCATGCTTACTCTCTGGGAGCCTTAAGAGAATTTTTCCTGGAAAGCACGGGCAGACAGGCTGTATTAATGCACTGGCACACCTAGATGGAGCCCCAGCACAGACAACACTACAGAGGGATGCTGAGCCACAATTAAATGGCATGTCTCACTTCAAGCTGCTTGGGAACATTTACAATACTCAGCAGTAAAATTCTGTGCCACAACCCATGGATCCAGGGTAATCAAGGTGAACTCGATTCAGTCAGCGTAAAACACTGCTGTGAGACTTAAGGGTACTGTTTAATCAGGATGCACAACTACAAACCTCTCTTTCAGCCAGATGGCTACATTAGGTATTTCCCATAAAGCTCATCTGTTTGATAACAAATCTCCCTGTTCTTTCAGCTGCCAGTGTACTTGTTATCAGCACTTGGTCAAGGTACGGGGAAACAGATTTAAACCACTTCTGTGCCTGAGATGTCTTGAACCCTTGTTTTCCAAAACAGTGGCCTCAATACTCTAGATGAAATCTTTCAATCTTCTGTTGCTGCAATTCCCCTTTTGTCGGTATGTCTTAAGGGCTTTAGGTCCTTAGAGGATAAGCACAGCTAAGTAAGAAAACTGAGAACTCAATTGTGACACACACACACACACACACACACACACACACACACACACACACACACTTCTGTGCACCTAAGAGCAGCAATTCTTACTAAAGAAGATGACTGGCCTAAGACCAAATGGTAATTGGAACAACGGGGTATTTTGTAGCTCATAAGACTATCCTGAACTACTGTAACAACCACAATAATTTGTCTGAGCTCCTGAGAAGGAAACCTTTAGCCTAAAGGTTTCATTATCATATATTTTTACTTTGAACCACGAGCTAGTGTTACCTCCAGAGCAGAATGAAAACATACTTAAGTGTTTAACTTACTGAGCTTTTAGCTTTTCTGCAGTTCTTATGAATTCAACTTTCTTAGCTTGTTCAGCTTTCATCTTCCAGCTCTGAACTTGTCGGCCAGCACCTGCAGTACTGGAACAGCTCTCACTCTGTAGATAACAAAATCAAGTATTATTCACAACCAATTTTTTTTTTTTCTTAAATGCTCGTTGGTTACTTTCAAGCAGACAACACCACAGTGCAGAGTTCGGTTTCCTCCTGGCGCGATTCAAGTAATTTTCAGCCGCACGGGCACGGCACTGGAGTGAGGAGCGGCACGCCCGCACACACAAATGCACTGTTCAACAGCGAAACGCCGAGTCCGCCACACGGTTGGCTGCCACCGGGGCTGCCGTGCCGCGGCCAGCCCCACAGAGCCCCGCAGCCCCGGGGCTACTCAGGGAGGCTAATCCCCGGCGCTCCGGAGGCTCAGCCCCGCCGGCCCGGGCTGCTGCCGGCGGCCTTTACCTGGAGCCGCCCCGCCGCCGCCGCCAGCGCCGTGGCCAACGCGGCCATGTTGCCGCGGGCCCGCTGAGGGGAGGAGCGGCCGCGCCTCTTGCTTACTCCTTTTAACTCTTTTTTTCCCCCTTCTCAGCCGCCGCAAGGCTCCACTTATTCGCCCTGGTTTCCTTTGTGTTGGGATTCGAGGTCTCGTACTGATTGCTTCCCTCAGGAAAACCGGGATATACCTTCATTATCCTGTCAGAGTGTAAAGAGTTCCACGCTATTCAATAAATTTTTGGAGGTGACTCTCAAGATCTTGTTTGTCGTTCACGTATACGGGTTGTCAGGAAAAATTAATCCACAAACACCAGAGGTTTATGTCCAAAAAGGAGACAGAGGAGTCCTGTAACTTTATTCACGAATAACGGGAGAGGTCATGGGCATTTCCCATGGGGTCTCTCAAATTGCTAGAGGACGCAGCCTCTTTTTTTCCTAATTTCCCGGCCGTAGATTCCCTCTCTCTTTCTCCATCGGCTGAGGTACTCGAGAGGTACAGACTTTCCGAATTGCCTAATGCAGAACCCCTTCTAATATACACCCCCCGCCTTTTGTTTTCTTTGTGTCTCTGTTCTTTTTCTGTAAGTCCAGGGATTTAACACGTCCTTGGGTGAGTAACAGTCTGTGTCAATTAATGGAATTCCGCTGGAATTTATGGTTCCTCCCATTGCTTCTTTCACCTATCAGTATCTGGCCTTATCTACCAGCAGGCCTCACAGTTTGTTTGTAAAGACATCTCCCTCTTCTTCCTTTCAGGGTCAAACTTTCAAAGGAGTTGTCATTTAACATTTTTGTGTAATAGAAATAATTATTAATGCCGTGGCTTTTCTGCTAAAAAAAGAGATTTTAGGAGCTGGTGTTTTCCCAGCTGCAGGACACAAACGCATTCACAGATGCTGCCTGAAGGGCCTATGGCTGAAGACATTTTATTGCCTAATTGATGTTTTTAACAGCACTTTCCAGATACATTTGTCCTCTTTGCATTTTATACTTGTTCTCTTTGTGTTTGCTGAATAGGATTTGAAAAGTGAAGGAGAACATTTCAAAAGTTAAAAATAGTGTTCAGCATAAAATAAAGAGGGTTGTTCTCACAGCCTGCTACCTGAAGGCTTATAAAAGTATTCTCTTCACAGCAGTGTTTCAAAGTCTTCCTTGTCTTAGCCTTCACTATTGGGTGCAAGAGGAAAAGGCAATTTGTGTTAGCATTTGCTTTCTTTTGGTGACTGTCAGCCCTTCCTAGTTTCCTGTTACTGTGAGCAGCAAGTTGGTCACTGGTCAGGCACTGCTCCACAGGAACCACCTGCTTTTAGAAAATGCCTCAATAAGGTGTCTCCACTCAGAGTGTAATTCAGGTACTGTTTGGTAGTTCACTAGTTTCTGGATGGTCAATTTCTATGATTGTTTTACTTTACTTGTGAGTTACTCGGAATTCTGAGGACTTCACATAGTTGTTCTGGAAACCATATGCAGTGATATTTCAGGTATTGGAGTGTTGTAGACTTGGTTACTTCTGGCTTTGGGCACCAGGGATTTGGTCATCAAGTTGTGATGCTAGTAAAAGGATGAACTTTTGCTTTCAGCTGTGCCAGGACATTACTTCATTCCCTCTGTGGAGCAGAACTTACTTCAGCCACGATATGCGTGCAGTGGGTTCACCTTGATTGGGCACCAGGACTCCACAAAGATGCTCCATCACTTGCTTTGCTTAGCAGGACAGGGGGACAAAATGAGATTAAAAACTCATTGGTTGAAATCAAGGCGAAGGCCACTGTGGAAAGCAAAAGTATTTATTCTCTAATTGCTCTTAGCAGGTGATGTCCAGCCCCTTCCTGGTCCCGGGAAGTATGGCCCCAGTGCATGTGGCACTTGTCTTTAGAAGACAAACACCTTAACAAAAAAATGCACCGCCACTCAGCTTTTCTTTTTACAACAACATCATGTGGTACGGAATGTGCCTTTGGTGAGTTTGGGCCATCTATCCTAACTGTGTCTTCCCTCCTGACCTCTTGCACACTCCAAGCCTTCTGGCCTTTGTGGGAGGTGTTGGAGAGACAGCTCTGATGCCACCTGAAAACTGCTCAGCAGGAGCCTAACACTGGAGTGGTCTCAGCTGTTGTGGCTACAAGCACAAAGCACGGCTTTATGTAAACTGCAGCAGAGAATGTTAATTCCTTCTCAGCCAAACCAAATACTGCCATGATTTGCCACAGCTCTTGGATGGCCTCTTTGCCCTTTTTGTAAACAGGTGATCTGAATCCAGAAGAAACAATCTAGATAATTACATAATTAACTTCTGGCCTCTACTGCATTCTTTTTCGGCTTAGTTTCGTGTTTGAAATCAATGAATCCCTGACTTCTCTGTGTGTTTTGCTTCATGAAATCTTTCAAGATTTTGCACAAAAAGTCATGGAAATACACCAAGGAAAAAATAAAGTTGTTAATATTTAAAGGAATGGAGTATACATAGAACAGAAAAAAAGGTAAGTAACAGGAAAAAAAAGCCATTAACCTGGAAGACGCTATGCCAGCAATCAAACAGTTGATCATGGTCACCTTATTTATGGCAAAGGCCTCATATATCACAGCATTGGTTCAGTATCTGACATTTTTTGAAGTGCTTCAAGCCAAATAGGGAAATGGGACTGCACCAGAACTTAATATTCCTATCTATGAGATGCTTGAGGAAACCACTTATTTCACCAGGAGATATAAGCATCCATTCACTGGATGCATATCCCCTCAAGAAACACTTTTCTAAGTAGATGTTTCTCTTCAGAGTGCCTTTTTAAAATTTTTATTAATATTGGTGACTTATTTCTGAGACCTCAACAGGAATGCATTAGGACAGTTGTAAAGTATCAAGCAGAAAAGACAGACATTGTAACAGAAGAAATCTGTAATTAGTTTAAAAGAGGAAGAGTGAATTAATAATCAGAGGAAATCAAAGCCTTTAATCCTCTGAGTGCAACGATCCACTTGTGAAGGCATTCCTAAAATTGTGTAATTACCTCACACCATAAAAGTAACCAATTGCTGCTACCATGGGCTTTCCTTGTGTTTCTATTTTTGGAAATGGTGTGTCCACACTAGCCTAGCTTCCAACTTGCATCTCAGCATTTAACAAACTCAGGACATGAGTCAGAATCATAATTAAAAAATGAAATGGATGGGAGTGCTGAAAAGAGCTATTGCAGGTGTATGGATGACATGGATGATATGTGCTTATTCTGGGCAACTGTAATAATGGGCTGGGGGTGTGGGGTGGATAAGCAGAGTACAGAGGACAGCTGATAGGTGCACCTGCAGTAGGTGCAGTAGTGCAGATGCGAGCAAGGATCAAGGTTCTGCACTATGAAGGCAGGCTGCTTTCATCTCTTTAGCTTTTGTCCACCAGGTGTCATCTGAGAAACACATGATAGCTACTAAAGGCATAGCTTTTGTTTTGTCTTTTTTTTAGAAACCAACAGCAAGCTGTTAGTGTCTATAGATAGCAGAGCCTGCATTCAGCCCTTTGGCGTTCTCTGTCCCTCTTTAGGGGATAATCCGGCCCCATATTGATACAATCAGCTCCCTTTTATTTGATGAGGGCTGAGTGGTCATCACTTTCTCCTGTGAGTCCTGACCTGGAGTGCTCCAGGTCTGATAGCCTGGACATGGACAGGTTTGTGGCTCTGCAGCTGCAGTCCATTGTACCCCAGTACCTTCTCCTGCCAGTGCTTGACTTGCCCCAGAAGTCAAGGAGCTCCAGACTGGGCAATGGTGTTATAGAAGATTCATTTTCTGTTCCCCAGATGAGTGCCCATTCCACTCACCACAACTCATTTTCCTTAAAGCTGTGCTTTAGGTAGAAGGGACTTTGCTTGATGGCATAATGGCAAGGAAAGGTAGCTTGGCTTTCATCTTTTGCTCCCTGTAGACATTCTAAAGAAACTAAAACACAAGATATAGTAAGAGGCCTGGAGTCGGTGACTTAGTTTTAGTATGTGTTTGTAGGAGAATATAGTTGGTAGGAATAATAAAAATTTTTAAAAAGCTGTATTCTTAATATCTGCTGAAATATCTGCTCATGTAAACCATCCTCCCCTCCCCTCAAATCTCTCCTTTCCCCCTCCCTCTCCTGTCATTGAAATCTAGATTTCACCGTAAAGTTGAAATGGAAACCAAAGGAGAAAAGAAAAAACCCTGGAAAATTCCAAGGGTCTGGAGTGAACACTTCACTTTGCACATCATTTTTGTGTTCTTCACTTTCTCCTGATTTGTAACTATATAAAAGACAACTGAATAATTATTCATCCTATTAATTCCTTTTTTTCCTCCAATTCTTGCTTTCTTTTCCCATTCTCTAAAATTTGTAATGTATTTTCACATCATTTCCCATTCTTGCCGCTTTTGTAATTATATCCCTGTTCATCTCCCTTACCTGTTGTAAAAGGAGAAAGAAAATGTTTGCCACAACTGTACTTGAAACAAAAAAGAGATAGCAGGCATACCAGTAAACAAACAATTCCTAATGTGTTACTTAAGTCTCAAATGTTTTCTTGAAAATCATTCTGGATGTGATGGAGGTGTTAGTTCTAAATTCAAGTCCCAGTGTTCCAAAATGCCGCCCTTCTTAGGTCTGGCAAGCAGAGGACAGAAATGTGCTCTGGCAAAATTACAGGAGATTTTAGTCTTGGCCAAACCTCAACACAGCAAAAAGTTGGATGCTGTCCCTGGTACACATTTGTACATTCAATCAACAACCCTAGCAGCTGTTTGTGTTTGGAACTGGCAGACTGTATAGGTCACACTACTACGTCAGTCATACTGGGGCTTTAAGACCTTACTCAGCAGCTGTCTCTGCCACTTTTTCATCACGAGTTTTTAATTTATCAGCCCCTATACTGCTTTTCTGAAGTCCTATTATTAATGCAATCAAGTGTGATCGACTTTCTTATCTTTTACTGCCCTTTTCTGCATCTTCTGAAAAAACTGCTCACCTACTTTGGGCTGTTGGGAGCTTTTCTTCCTCCTGTTACCTGAAGGCCAAGAGTTGACTAACTCAGGCCACACTCAGCAGCACTCCAAAGACCCCAAATACATCAGAGGCAGATAAATGAGAATGTGTTACCAATGTAATGAAGGCTCTCTAGGGAAGTGTGTGCTGCAGAAAAGTTCCTGGGTGTGTGGAGAAAATGGCTGGCCATCAAAGATGTCCTGTACTGGGTGCAAGTGCAAGGAATTTTGTGCACAAAAGCAAACCTGACATACACAATTAAAGAGAACCACCTAGTCTGTCACAAGCGTGTGGCCTAACCTTGCTGCAACTGGAAGTGTTCAAGAGTTTCAGCACTGATTTCATAATGGGCACATTAAAACCCTTAATTTTTATGATTACTTTTTTTTCTCAATTCTAGTCTCCACCAGCTTGCTGCAGTAGCAATGAGAGTCAAGTGATTAAACTAGTGATCAAAATTACAAGGTGCAAATTTACAATGTTGTACTTCTACATTTTTCCTTTGTGGTTACTCTAAGTCCTTATGGTTAAGCAGCTGAATGAGCATGTGTGTGACTTGGGACTGTAACTGCACAACCAGCATAGCAACACACATATGTCAATCACAGACACAATTTTCACCTCCATTATTCTGGATATATGGCTGAAAGATGCAAGACACATTCACTGCTGTTTAATGTGGTTTCATAGTTTAAAAAGGGAACACATGAACACAAAGTCCATTTACAGCAAAAAACCCCTAATAGTGCCCAAATTTAGCTTAAAAAATAAGCTTGAAATGGGGACAGCTTTTACTATTTTCATGGCCACCATAAGGCTAGTTTCACAGATTATTCCAAATTTCAGTAGCACAGAGTTAAATATTGTGGCTTTCACAGATTTACTCTTGCAGTGAAAACAAGCAATTTGCTAGCAGGTTTTATTCACATTCACTGAGTTTTATTTGACCAACACCCACTTATCAGAGAAGCACCTTCCATACCATATAAAATATTGCCTCTAATTTTATACCTGGCCTCAGAAGAGTTTGCTGGAAAATGTGACAGTACATGTGCAAGAATATACCAGTCCGTGCCAATATTAAGTCAAGTAAGTGTTTGCGCAAAAGATGTGGTAAAAATTTGTGGGTGTTAGATAGGACCTTGGTACTATTTTAGAGGAAGGGATTTAGTGAAGACCCTCAACGTATTGTGTGTTCCCTTGATCTTTCATGGTCTCTCTCTCTTATGGGGTGTACTTTCTCACAGTTGTGTGGTGCTGGGATGAGTACTCCTGGTTTCTATCCTGATAATGTCCCAGTGAAGTCAGTAGGAATGTTACTGTATGAAAAAGTTGACACAAACAGTGCTTGATGCTTTCTGGTTTTGGAGAGGTTTTTCAACCCCAAATACTCTAGAAGCAGCATTGACAAGCAGTGAGAGGAAACAGAGCTCAGGAGGCTTTAAAGGCCTTCATTTAATCTATTTTCTTCGTTTGTAATTTTCCTTGGTTTTAAAAAAGTACTTCGAGCAAGACAACATCCAGTAGAAAAACTTAAAAGCAGAAGAGACAAGCAACAGGGCAAGGAGTGAGACCATGTGTTACATATGCAGGGACTGATCTGGTAGCCTGCTACGACTCCCACAAAACTCTGCCTGTAGCAATACCTTTTGGGGCTTCATGACACCAGTCCTGTGGTTCCCAGCATAGCCCCAGGAAGCTGACAGTGTAATAAGAACCTGACAAATACTCTCTGTCGATGATTTGCAGATGTGTTTGAAGAAAGTTATCTCTTCTTACATATTTAACCAGCAAGAAGCATATAGTGACATAGACTTTTTTCTCTCTTGTATTGCTGCTCCTGCATAGCTACCTTAGAAGGATCTGCATAGCCATTATTGACTCCTATCTGCAGTAGACAGAAATTAGAAAACATTTGAAATTAGCAAAACCATGAAAATAGATCCAAGGAATGTCAGTATCAATCTTCTGTTGGAAACATTCAATGTCAGATAAGGGTTTTGCTAACAGGGGTTGAAAATGATACAATTAGTAAATCCTTCACAGACAAAATGAGGTCAGTAACTACATTTTGTAATGTTTATTCTTTCCTATTTGTGTTTTCTTACTTTTCTTGAAATCCCAGATTTTTGTTCCTTTTAAAGTAGAAAATGAAAGCAGAGCAGTTTTGATTAATTCCTGCCTGTTGGCAGAACTGCAAAATATCAAGCTGTTTTCAATGAAAATGAATGGGCTATCAAGATGTACAAAATGTAGTCACTTGCATCTAAGTGAAGAAAATTTTTACATGCATAATGTGATTTCAAATATGCAAGGTGCTGGAGACGGCTGGAGTGAAATAGCTCACAGTGGAGGCACAGTGATGCAGTGAGTCTGGAACAGTGACAGGGATTCAGAGGATGTCACTCCTGTCCCCAGCACAGCTGCTCAGGGGACCTGAGGGAGGTCACAGAGGGACCACTCAGCCCTGCACTGGGACATGCACTTCCAGTGTGTGGTGCTTGGGAGCTTGTGTGGATAGTGCAGAGGAATTGCCACACACACAGGAATGATTGTGTTGGGAGCTGCATGTCAGCATTTGTTTATGCAAACAAATTCACTTTGTAGCACACGAGGTCAAATAAAAATCACATCTGCATTTGCGCTGGCCTTGCTTGCGTAGCTAGACACAGCTACGAAATACATGATTTAGGAAAAAACCCATGCAAACACATGTAGGGTGTGTGTACCGTATGCTATCCTTGCTAACGTGGACTGAAAGCCTTCAGGTCACAGTGGCCTTTAGTTAGTTAATCCTGCCAGGACCAGAAACATGTTTGGTTGGAAAAAACAGCCTTGTGGGTCACAACAGGGAAAATGAGGGACACATGCTTGATTTCTCCTTAAATAAGGTCTTCTACCAGGTTGAACCGTGCTTCAGGTGTTATAAAGGAATGCTGTAAGTCATACAATGAGATTTTTTTTCCTTTAATGAAGTCTTCAAGAAAGGGTAATGGTGCTGATTACATATTTGAGAGAAAATAGCATGAATGAGGAAGGTGAGAGGCTTGACTATAAGTTATAGAACTTTCTGGCAGATTAGGAAAAAATATGTAATGCAGTATATTTCATGGTTACAGACTGTTAGTGGGGGAATTTGCAAGGATAATTCATCAGCAGACAGCTTGGGGTAACTATTAGATGATTTTAACTGTGTATGGCCCAAAATCTAAAGGTCAGGGTGAGATTGCTAGTGCTTTTAATGCTGGTAAGAGTAGTATGCTCACAAAGCCAGATGCCAAATTGATGTTTTATGACGTAGGCTGTTTTGTAGCATTGTTAAAAAGAACATCCGCAGGTTTCCACTTTTTCTTGTATTCAATTGGTAGTAATCACAGACACCATCTACTTCCCACATAAATCTTCACAGGATGCTTGCGAGCTCCACTCAGATGAGTTACACCCCGAGCTAAGGCAGCACTAAAGATTGTTTAAAGCCACTTTTGCCTCTGCCACTCCCCTCCTTGCCTTCTGGCTGAGTGGTCACTTCAGTGCCCACAGGACAGGGAACCAAAAATGAGCAGTAGGATGCCAGGGCTTTTCTGTTGTCAGAAGGCACACTTGTGTAAATCAATGAATACACACTGTCAGTGCCACGTAAATAAACAGATAGTAGTTATTATACAAATGAAAGAAAATACAGATGCACACCCTTTATAGATACTTAGCTGAAGCTGTGTTGAGAGAGTGAAAAGTGAAAAGCGTACAGTAGTCCATTTGGAAGCATATTCTAGATTGGTACATGATAAAGCTCAAAAATACCCCTCAAGTTCAACATTCCCCTTGGAGATTATTTCACTGAACAATTCCACCATTAAGGAAAGTATTATCTGCTCTGACAGAACTCTCAGGCAATTTGGTCCATTTCCAAGTGAAGTCCAACTTTCTTTTTTCCCCCGTGTCCTTTTATTTATTGGAGAATTCGAGTAGGACTGATATATTGTCTGCTCCTCTGACGTCTGTCAAGAGCAATTTCCATTATGCTTTCTTTTAGGGAGAGCAAATCTGGATCCTGACCATTCCTGCTAGTCAGATTACAAAATCAGAGCATGCCACTCTGTTGAGAGCCTTTAGTATCCCAATTGTATCCTGCAATGCTGAGGATAATAAAAGTTTATGACAATGTACTGAGAGTTATTTGACCCCTGCTGTGCACAAGAAGAATTGTCTTCTTTTTGTTTGTTTGTTTTTTGGGTTTTGGGGTTTTTTTGCCTGCCTCTATTGACCTTTTCAGATTTTTGTATGCACACTTGTTGGGGTTTTGTCACAGCAATATGCGAAGCACTCAAATGAGTACTATTTGCTGGGACTTGGGGACATGAGATGAGGCATGCTGCTGCTCTGACAATGCTGATATAATGTGATTTGAAGAGTTGCCCCACTTGGAGAGCTATAGAGCAGTGAGAT
Organism: Acanthornis magna; assembly: GCA_036785705.1. NCBI lineage: Eukaryota > Metazoa > Chordata > Aves > Passeriformes > Acanthizidae > Acanthornis > Acanthornis magna. Next base: position 614,396 of record JAWUZG010000107.1, on the reverse strand, counting down.
GCATGGCTTTAGCATGATCTTTGTGTTGGAGGCCTCTATTAACACATCAGCATATACACACTAGCATTTCACTACATCTTCAAAACAAAAGCAATCCTTCCAAAAGCACTCTTCTTTTGTGCCTGTGGCACTAGATCCTGCTGTGCATTAAAGGTCACTTTGTGTCATTTTCCAAAGCCAGCTAAAACGGCCCAGAAGGATTTTCCCAGTGCACCCATGTCTCACGTGGCAAAGAACTGATGTATTGTCTATTCTGTTCCCCAGCTGCATCCTCTGGGGCCACAGCTGGGGTGGAAGCTTGTTTCAAAATATAGGAGGCCACATGGTTTACCTGCAGACCAGCATCTGTTGTTCTCCTTTCCATCTGGCCCTCAGTCTCCTTCTGGGTGCCGTCAATGTGATGTGTCTGACTGACAGATTATGTTTCACATAACAACTGCGCCTCTTGTGTTTGCACTTACACAGGATGTACGCTGTGTTTGCACTTACACCTGAAAGGATGAAGGGACTGGCACAGTCCACAGCCATGAAGAAAAAAGAAAATGCTGTGCCTTTCAAATCTCACTATTTAGTATCATGTCTCAATTTACTCCCAGGAATATGCAAATGAGAAGAGACCAAAACGTATTTTAACCCTTTCATGTCATACAACTTTTACATAGCTTGTCTTCTGTCTGGGGTGGATGAAGCAACAGACGCTGGCAGTGCCCTCCCTAGCACCACTTCTGCACTATCTGCAGGAAATAAGAGTGGCTTCTTGGCCATGGAGACACCCATTCAGACTGACCCTGTGCCTATCAGCTCTGTCATGTCACATGTAGTGCTGCTGGTGTCAAATCCTAGCCCAAGTGCCAAATCCTGTAACCGGGTACATGCATAGATAACTGGACAAGGCTGAGTAGGTCTCCCATAAAACAAATATTTGTGGTCTCAGATTCCAAGGTACTGAGGAATATGTTACACAATCGCAATGCCAGTGCTGATTGGTAGCCTCAGGACACATTCTTGTGGGAACCTAATGATGCGTATATGTGTTTTGGTTTTAAACACTCCCAAAAATAAACTAAACTATCACTCCTTGTCTAACAGCTCTATCTTATCTCTCTTTAGAGTATGTTTTAAAATTTTTTTTTATATTGTTATGTCTGGTTTACCAGAAAGGTTGAAATGCTCTTTGTAAAGGTCACAGAGGAGCAAGAAAATGAAATCAAAGAAAACTGCTAGGGCCAGAATCAGCAATTAGAGGAAAGAACAATGCCAAGGGAAATTACAGGTGCTTGTGCAAACCCTTTGCAACTCCTGAGACTCAATGCACAGGAAATTAATATTAATCCAAAACAAAAACATCAAATTCTTCCAGATGCTTTTTGTTTATAATAGCAAAGTTTTGAACATTTCAGTCGTAGTGTGCTTTTTAGTGAGTCAGGCCATAGCTAAATAAATAGGCATCTTTTCTGAGTTAGGCCCCATCTGACCAAAAAAATGTTGCATAAACCACCATGTCCAGAAGTAAATATGATACAAAATTGTATAGAATGACTAAACCCCAGACCTGTGTCTGAGATGTATAAGCGTTCATCATAATGTGTGGAAAGCTTTCTGTGGGATGCACCTGAGATGGCAGCTGCTGCTCACCAAAAAGTACCAATATATCCATTTTCTCTCAGTAAATGCTGTTTTCTCTCATTCTCCAGTCCCGAGGACATTTTCATTCCAACTGCACACTTGTTTGCCATCTGCTGGGTGTTGACTAGGAGGCATGAACAGTGCCTATGCAGTTTCCCCATGCTGTCCTGGCTTGGGGCGGTCCTGCCCACAGCTGGTGTGGTGTCATGACTGCTGGGTGCCCAGAGATGGATGCCCTGAACGTTCAGACATATTTCCCGTACCAGATTATAAAAGTAGGTTCAAAGGACTCAAAAAAAAAAAAAAAAAAGAAAAAAAAAAGAAAGAAAAAAAAAAAGAAAAAAAAAGGCTGTTATACTGTCATCTTTGTCAAGTGTTTCTACAAAACTCTAATTTGTCTGGAGTTTCAGAATGTGCCCTTCCCCACAGTATTTGTGCATGTACCTATATAGTGGCAGTAACTTCTGTATTTACAAACTTCTCTGAGCATTATACTCACCTACGTTTCAGTGTGTTAGATTATTTTACAGAACTGGCCAGCTACTCAAAGTAAGACATAATTAAATTGAAACACCTTTCATTATGGTGATTAAGTACTCTTGGGAAGTAAAATCTTGTATTTTACTTGAAATAGAAGTATTCACTATTTCCTTTTGAAATGGAGAATGCCCACTGATTCTCAGATATGCTGTGCTATGCTAATAGTATATGAGGATCAAATTTCTTTTTCTTAAACAATTAATACCTTATCCCTACAGAAATACAGTTTCTAGGTGGGTTTGGACACACTGTCATGCACAAATCTTCTGAAAATCTAAATTAATCTGGGGTTAAGACATAGATGTCATTTCTACAGAAACCTGTACCGTGGAGCATAGACCCACCTTAGGCTTTTTTTGTTCCAAAGCCCATTTGGACTAAATCGGATTTTTCCCCTGCTTATAAAATCTAGTAATAGCAATACTGATAAATTTTATTGCATTTGCATTAGTAATCCCAGTAGATATAATTGAAAAGCTGGTTTAAAGCAGTTATCATTTTCATTTGATATTGCTTAGCAAAAGCCAGTTGTCTAAAAGCCAGAGATGGATCAGTATTACAAATTTTATGCACTGCTTGCAGAACTGCTCCAGAAAGCTGTGTACTCTGAAAATATTAATGTCATAGCCACAAACCAGGCAGTAAATACTTTCGGTTCTTGTTGAATTAAGGAGCTTAACTGCTGTTATTTTCATAATTGCCTAAATTGTTAGGAGACCAGAGGTTAATGGTGTGTATGCTTTGAATAAAATACAATCCAATATAAAGATTAACATAAAAAAAACTTAACTGAAAAGATTTTTAACTGTCTTTTGAAAAACAAAAGTAAGTTGTTACAGAAAAATATATAATATTGATACAGAAATTAATAAAATAATATGTTGAATTGTTCCTATAGAATCCATCCTCACCATTTGAAAGTTTTATGCAAAATCCAGAAATGTGCAGGCCTCTAACCCTTGATGACAATGGTAAAAGTTTGATTTCTAAATACATTGTAAAATTCTGTCTGTGGACAAGTAGGGATGTAACACCTGGACTATTACAATGTGAATGAGAAAGAGAAACATTAAATCTGCTTCCAAGGTGTCCATTTCTTTAGTCTAAGGGCATTTTCGTTTTTCTTGCCTTTTGTCAGTATATTAAAGGTCTTCCAGAAACTTATCTTGTGGAAAAATGTTAACACCCTTCTACAATACCTAGACAAAAACAATACGTTGCTAAATGTCTGCTCTAAAGTGTATCAAACATCACTATGCTTGAGCAGGAGCTCAAATTATCTAAATAAATATATGGACCTCTATTTTCTAGCTTTTCTTTTGTTTTTACTCCTGCAGTTTGAAGGTACACTAACATAAATTTAAACATACACCAAAATGTTATATGCATTAAATGAGTCAACACCAGAAGTGAGTGTCCCAATGAACATGACATTAGGGTCACAGAAGGCAGTTCACAGGAGAAGACAAGACCTTCCTTCTGCCCTTGTGCATGGCAAATTCCACAATGAGCTTCTGCAAGGCAAGCTGGAAGGGAAACAAGAAAGGCAAGGGCTGCTGGTAAACCACAGGCACAGCTCTCAGGGGAATACCTCCCCCCTGCCCCCCACATCAGGGTGCCCACCATCGCCTGGAGGCCCACACCAGGACAAATCCAGAGGCTGCTTCCAGAGGCAGCTGAAGGGCTGAAGTGTTGCTCTTGTGGTGAAAATCTGCTCTTGGGATGGTGACCACCTGGAGACACACAGCTGTCCCACAATAGGTTCCAAAGCTGATGAACAGACTGCACACATCCTAGGTGAACATGTTTGCCAGGTATCCCCTGTCAGGCATCTGAAAGATATTTGCAGAAGAGGGCTCCATTGTTGTTCTCTGCACCATATAACTCTTGCTATGAATGACATCTTCTAAATTTGGCTTTTTGATTTCTTTAGTGGAAAAAGACTTAGCTTTCATCTTACTTGTTCTTTCCTATTTTACTTTGCCAGCAGAGGCCAAACTTGATAGATGTTAGAGGAATAACCTGGTGTTCCTAAGTGAAATATAAATTACTTATGGCAAATACAAGGGGTCATTAGTTTAATATGGATAATTTTTATTTCTTTTGATTGAGTGCAGTTCACAGCAGACATAAAATTATTTACTTCAGGTTACTCTTTCTGCTGGCTTAGGAAGCTGCAAATGTGCCAAGTATCTTCCCTGAGCCTGACCGAGCAATATCAGAGTTTTAATTGTTGGGTATATATTCCACTTCTCTTGTCTACCAGCATTTTCTGCATGTAGTGGGCTAACTCTAATTTAATCAGCACCTTTTCTGGCTGGCGTACTCCTGTTGACTTTAAAACAGTTGATCTAGTAGATCCAGCTAGAAACTGTGCAATAAAGGGCCCTTCTACCTACGGTAGTACATCTGCAGCAGAATGTGCTACTGACAAGCACAGATTTGCCAGGAATCCTATTTAAAGACCCAGCTGCCAAAGCCTGAGGTGTTGCACTAATTTTAATTTCTTTCTGGTTAGAGCTAGTTTAATGTTAGCTGGTGAAAGAATAGACTGCTGCCACAAAGAGAGCTGGTGATTATGTAGGCAGATGCCATGTCAATGAGACAAAAGGAGCTATTTAAGTGGTGTGTCAAATGTTGTGCCAGGGGAGAATATACAGGAAGGCCTGATCCAGCACCTTTTGGACTCAGGGATGGTCCTTTTATGGCTTTACTGCAGCAGAGCCTTGGGTACAAGTAATAGCTGGAAAGTGTTTGAAAACATTACTTTGATGAACAACAGTAATAATCCTGTCCTTCTCATGGGAGCTTTTTATTTCTACAGTTATGCAATGTTCACCAAATGTACCTGTGATCTTTGCATATTCTGTGCAAATAAATTTATGGGACCTTGCTGGAAATATGTGTATGAGTTTTAGACATGCCCATAAAAAAGACTAAGCCTGAGCAAAAGCTAGACTTTGTAAAGCCCTTGAAATGAAAGGTATTTGCAAATGCAAATGCATATTATTGTGGTAATTTCTTTCCTGACCATGCATGATACTTTTTAACTTAGAAAATTTCACTTCTTCATAAAAGGGGTGTTGATATCCCATTTATTAGAATAGGAGAAGACAACATAAATATAAATGCAGTTTTCTTTCAGATACCTGGACCTTAATGCAAATCAGCATGCAGTTCTGTGCTGTTCTTATTGGGAGAACACTTTAAAATATGAAAATACTTGTCAATAATTCTGCAATTACTAGGAATATAAATGCATTAGAACTTTAGTCTTGCAACATTTCTGAATGTTGGCATCTCTTTAGAAGGGCATTTCCATGACATAGCTTTGAAATAACACACAGGCAAGCCAAGAGTGCTACAGACACAGTCTCATCTGTTAGAGCTGCCTGTGAGGCTCCAGACTGTGCTGGAATATCTCTTTGATAATAAAGTAAAACAGAAGATGCACATGTTTTGTTTCCAATACACATTTAATACCATTTTCAATATGAGTACTGTGCAATTACTACCTGCCACAGAAAATGTCTTTCTACCTTCACAGAGGTAGAAAGAAGTCATCAGTTCTGAAATTTCTGAAATGGTAATGAAGCTGTAGGTGCAGGTTGGCTTTCTGCTGTGCCCAGAGGTGCATTGCACATGCCCATGTGACTGCATGGCTGGCAGAGGTCTGACAGTGCCGTTTGTTTCTGGGAGCCCGCAGGTCATGACCATGAGAGCAAGTTGGCAGTTACTGCCCTGCAATTTCACCTATACCTGTTCTGAAGAGGCTTACAGCACCATCAAGAGCATTTCACAGACCTACCCAGGGTGGCTCCATATTTATTCGTTGCTAAGTATATTTATTTTGCACTGGAAGAGGAAAGAACTAAAAACAAATTTTCTGAGAAAAGAAACATCCTCAGCCAGTGGGGAAAGCATGGACACTTGCCACAAGAGAGAATCCAAAGAAGTGTTTAATGTTTGTGTCTTTTCCTACATCTCTGTCCAGAACAGGACTTTTTCTAAAACAGTGTAGGAGTTGCAGGGGTGGCTTGAGCCAGGTTGAAAGGCTGATGTTCTTACCTGGCAAAAGGAAGGGTGGTTAGGACCCTTATGGGAAGGTCTTGTGGTAACTTGTGCACCATAGAGCTGTAGACTTTGACAGTGAAATACATACAGGCAAATGTGATTGAGCAGTGGGGGTGAATGTATACTCTAGTAGAAGTGTTATTAGTGATGTTAGGACTAAAAATCATTTGTGTCCTCCCTTGTTTAGTGGAATCATTAACTGTTTTGTAATTAGGTGGAATAATTGTAGTTGGAGGATAGAAATGTGTTTGGCAGTTTGCTTGTTGTCATCCGTGTTGTGGGAAGCAGTAGGGCAGGAAATAATACTGAAAGATGGATTAGGGGGATTCCTAAGAGGGATGGGCTTGTGAATTGATCGGTGTTCATGGTCAGGTTCAAGAGGCATTTTTCGGGTTGTTAGAGGGGAAATTGTTGGGGGTGAATGATGGGAGTTTGGGTTGAATGATTAATGAGAAGGTCAGTTATGTTGTTAATAGAATGGGAAAGTCCTCATGGGGTGAATATGTGAGTGCGAATATGTTTTACACATTCAGTCAGTGACAGTTCCCTTTTCATGGGGTCCAGTTTTGTGCTGATTTTTTCCAGGATCTCTAAATTTTGTGGATTACTGTCATTATGTGTTATTGTTGTTATCAATATGGCAGCATTATTTGGACTGTGGTATTATTATTACAGGGTAATATTCCAACACCTGATAAAGACGGGAACACATGCAGCTAATCAATATGCTCTCTGAAGACCTGCTACTCTAAGTTTCCTCCTCTGAAGCCAAAATGGGAGGGACCATGTGGTCCAAATGAAGATCCTCTTGACTTGATTCCTTATTTCGTTTACATCACATATGCATTCCATTTTTATTAATATAACAGGCAGGACAGAAGAAAGTCCTGCAATTCGTCAAGTGAGAGAATGAAATCCCATTAGGCTACAAAGCCCAGCTTTGCAGAACATGAGCTTTGCATCAGTACAAAAACATGTTTATCAGATAGAATGTTCACCCACAAGCATCATTGCTCAATTTACCTTGCTTTGATCATATCACGTCATTTGCCAATCTTATCTAGTGAGTGAAACAAGTGGTTGACATAAAGTGTTGCCCAAGCAGAAAATGAACTGTGGTCAGTTATGAGGGAGCACGAGTAAGTTACTGGATTTGTTCATATCAGCTTAAAGCAAAATGAATTATCTACATTTTATTTCTTGTGTGGCGACCTGACTGAGTCCGTATCAAACTCAAATCAAGAGATACGATATTTTTTAAACTGACAAATCATTGCGAACATAGACATAAATGAAGAAAAATAAACTCCAGAAACAAATACTGCAGTGACTAAGCACTCTAGATTAAACATTTTCAATACTTCAAAATTCAAAAACAGTGATTGATGGAAAGCAAGTCAGCAGTGTGAATAGAAGAGGCCTATGTGGGGTTTTTTGAGCAGTCAAAAGTAACAGATCATTTTGATTTTGAACCCTCAATAATTCTATCTTACTAAATTTAGTGCCATTTGATTTAGCTGGCTATGATTTACACTTCAGCTTTTTTCTCATTCATAGATGTCAATATGTGGCTTGGGTGACCCATTACAAGGGTCACCCAAGGTAACTTTCAGTGGAGTTTTTTGGTTGGTTTTTTTTAAGTTTAGCTCAACTGTGGGTGTTTGTTTGCTTTATTGTATCCTGAGAGATTTAAAAGTCATCAGAAGAGTGGCTGAAAAGCACCTGGATTTCCATGGGGTTGGGTCATGTCCAGCCAATCCCCTACAGAGCTTAGAGATGAACCCCAGCTCATTTCATCCCACAGCCATTGGGCCTTGGGACTTAAGACAGTCACCATCCTAACTTCTCAAAAGTCATGAGGCTCCTGGGTTTTCTGTGCTCTCTCAAAAAAGTCTCGAGGCTTGCTATTCAGCATACATATTGCAAAACACAGGGATCAAAATTATGCTGGGCCAATTTTGATTTCTGCTCATTCTGGGGTAGGTCTCACCCCAACCACAATGTAGATCAGACTGACAGTCTCTGTCCACTATGGATGGTAGCAGGGCCATCTGGGAACTATTTCATCAGCTTAGAGCCTTCTGGGAAGAAATCTCTCTGGAGGGAGCAAGAATGATGAGGCAAAGGCTGTGATGACCTCTCCGTACCAGAGGTGCCACATTGCTGCTGTGGGCGACACTGCTGAGCCAGGGTGGAGCAGCCACAGTGCAGAGTGCACAGCCCTATGTGTATTTACATTTTTCATGTCAGATTTCTTATTGTGCATCAGTCACTTTTCAGGGGTTTGGCCTATTGAAAGATATCAAAGATCCTCATTTTTTCCTGGGGCAGGATGCCTCTTAACATTAATACTGCTGTTACAGATTCCTGTTTGGGTTATATGACAAGGTGCTCTTTTAAATGTACCAAGGATGGAAAGTTTAGAAATTCAAGAAGTTCCAGGCAAAAAAATCTTCCTTTCTTGTTCCTTAGTGTATGCTCAAGAAATAAATGGTATGCAGGTTTGGGAAGAGAACCAGTGTAACAATCACCTGGCTTCTTTGGTGGAGAAAGCTTCCCTGTTCTCAGCAGTCCAGGCTAGTGCAGTTTGCCCTCAACAGACCCTCTCTGAAGCAATCAATTTCACTGTAGCATCAGTCCTGTGAATGTGAACAAGCTATCATAGAATGGTTTGGGTTGGAAGAAACCTTAAAGATCATCTTCTTCAACCCACCTGTGAAGGGCAAGGACACTTTTCACCAGACCAGGCTGCTCCAAGTTCCATCCAACCTGTCTTTGAACAATTCCAGGCATGAAGCACTCACAGCTTTTCTGGGCACCCTGTTCCAGTGCCTCACCTCTCTACAACATGTGTCTGTTAGCTCATACAGGCAACACGCAATCCACATTCTCTACCTGTACGATTCATAGATCTTAGAGCTAAAATTGTGCTAATTAGATCTGATTTCAGATGAGATTTTCAGATAAAACGAGGCAGGCAATTTCACCTTTAACCTTCTATATCTATCCTAATACTTTTAATTGAACTCATTGCAATGTGTATTTGTAGGAAAATAAGCTGTGATGAAGAGCTTTAGTAATCCACTTTCCCTCTTCTTTTTTAGTGGACTGGAGGGAGGCATTTTCCATCTGAATTTGACCGTTGTTTAATTTAATCTGATAGGTTTTGTCTCTTTCCTGAATTAACCATTATTGCCTCTCTATCATTTCATTTAAGGCCAGGTTTGTACAAATGGAAACTGGTGACCCAGAAGGATTGTTCTGGGACTTTCTCTTTAGACTCTGCAGAAAACATCACGATGGCATTTGCAGAGAGTTCCCTGAATAAACACAGTGTACTGACTCTATGTCCTGCTCAGCGTGGCCAGGCTTTATTGCTCTGTGTGCGTATGTATCTTTCTGCCTGCCTCTGAACCAAGCTTATTTATGTAAAGGCTGCTTGTGCAAATGAAAATGCTGTTGTTCCAAAGAACACAGGCAAGCAGTCAAACAGTGTATTGAGTTTCTAGCTGGCATAAAACCAAGGCCTTAGTGCTTTGCACAAAGAGTCCCCAGCAATATGATGGAAAGCAGAGACAGAGTTTGTCATCAAAAAGATTTTGCATAGTTTGGAGTCTCAATTACAAGAAACCCCCAAAAAGGTATAGTTACAGGTATATCTGTCTTTGTATTATGAATTTCTGCTGTTAATACTCTAAATAATTAACATTTGAAAACAAAGGTCTAAAGGACTAACACAGCAATAATAAACAGAGACAAGAAGTGCCCTGAAGTGTCGCGAGGTAACAGAGTGGGAAACATATGCAATGAAACCTCTACAATGCTTGAAAACACCATATGTTGCTTTGCCAAGAACTCTAGCTATGCCACTTAACTGTGCTGAGCATTAGTCATCAGGCAAGTCACCCTCCTGGGAGGGAATTGGAGTTAATGATCCTGCCTTTAAAAAGGCTTCACAATGCAGGAACCCTCTCCAACCACAAGCCTGCAGTCTTCTTTTGCAGCAGGGGCCACTATTCTTGTTAGGACTTCTACTGTGGCAGATCCAATAAAAAGAAAGTTTGCAAGCCTAGTTAAAAAGTGATTTCTAATGCAATTCTAGAATATTGCTACTCCACAGGCTTGGGGTATTAATATCCCTTGTGGCCTTTTGGAAAGAAAAGACCTGCCCTAGTGGATGGTAGGCCCCTCCCAGCCTATCTTCCTACATCTTGGGCAAGGACATGTCTGTGAATCCAGGTAGGAAGTTTTGCCGATGCCTGCCACTACCCTGACTTGATTCATACTGATTTTTTCTCCATTAGGCAGATGTTGCCACTGCAGAGTGGCTCCAAATCTGCCAGACTGCTCTGCAAGGAATATTGGTTCTCAACAATGTCCAGAAAATGGAAGGAGAGTTGTTCATAAAATGGTAAAGGACTAAGCAGTGAATGCCATTATGCCACTATATGTTTAGCTATGATGTAACTTCATCTTGGACGCTGTGTTTTGTCCAAAGTAGCTCAGAAAAAGTCAAAGAATTGAGAAGTTCCTAGAAAAAAGGGCAAAATTTGTGAAGATAGAGAGCAACTTTCCTATAATAAAAATTTGAACAACTTAAGACTCTTCAGACTGGAAAGGGGCAGAACTCAACTGCACTTACTAAACAAAAAAAAACCCCCCAAAAAAACCCTGAAAAAACCTCTAACTTTATTAATTGTAAAATGTTGAGTGATTTGAAAGAGGTGGCTATTTTTCATGGGCTCTTCCAAGACAATACCTCAGGAACACTGACTGAAATAAACATATGAGGTTCCAGACAAGCACAAGAGGTGAGTCTTTACAAAAGAGAATTAACCTGAATCACTCTTTGCTCCCAGACATTGTAAATGATAAAAGGGTTGGCTTTTTCTGTAAATGATAGAAGTTCGGGTTTTCAAACAAGTCAATACGTTGATGGGAAAAGTCCATCTAGGTTTACTAAACACAAGGAAACCGCCACCTGAAATTAGAATAACTCATCAGATATTTTTAGGGTCTTCCCTGCCGTTTTATCCAGACAAAAGAAGTCTCATAAAAAGTTGTCTGGTCAGGTTTTATAAGACTATTGAAATCAGCTCTTCTGTTAATCAGTGCCCTTGGAGTTAATCAGTAATCTGTCCATTTCTGTGAAAATATTTATGACTGGCGAAATACTTACAAATGTTAGGCAAATATTCATAAGCAAATGGAAAGAATTTGAACTTGTCTGTGTAATGGTCAGTAAGATTAGTAAACCAACCTGTACACCTAAGTGTAGCTTTGGAGGTGGAGGTTCTGATCAGTGTCACACACTTGTGATTGTGCAAAGGTTTGTGAAAACTGGTTTTAAAATGCACTGGACTGCCCTTCAGTCCAAACTATGCACATTCATTATCTTTTGAGCTTAATCAGATGCATGCTAAAAGCAAAATCAAATGCTTTCCCTGTCCACTTCTATCTGACCCTGACCAGGATGCTCCTGCTTGAGGTTATTCCTGCAGTCTTGTCCATGTCTTAACAATTTCTGGGGATTTTTCATGCATATTCCAGGTGCTGTAATGGAAAATAAAATGTATATGTGGCTGAACTGTGACATGAAATTTCTAGTATCCAAGGAAACAGAGAAAACACATGAACAACTCCTCTTGTAAAAAGTTAAAACAAACGATCTGTATCATTTTACTTGTCCAAGGGACTATCTCACGCAGATAAGCCAGTGTAAAAATATTTTAAATGTCAAAATGGAACCCACAGTGGAAAATATAGATCCTAGTTTCAAGCACCCTAGTTCTTAACAGGGTTTTCATTCGTGGGTGTAATTTTGGCCTATTAAAATCACAAAGATGAATCAGAGATAATTATTTGTCTCTAAAACCCTGGATCTTCTCTCAAGATGAGAAGCTGATTGCAGACAGCTTGAACATAGACATATTTTCCCACAGCTTGCTGGTTCATGCCTGCCTGTAAAAAGAAGGATATAGTAATGAGGTGATTAAGCAAAAACTGAGATGTACTGGAGGGAAAATACTAAAATACTATCCAGTAATCTTGAAAGTACCACAAAAGGAAAATGTCCCCTCATGTATTCACTACAGTTTATCTGCTGCTGCACAGAAATGAGAATTGCTGAAGTGTTAGGAAAAATGGTTCTGTCTGGAGCTTGCCATTGTAGGAGGGCATTCAGAGTATGAGTGAAAATGAGAAGCGATTTTTAGGCAAGTGGTACAGAAAACTGGCCCTTTTGATCTGCTTGTGTATCCAAGCAAAAGCCATGTAATGCTTTTTAGCTCTGTTGATGGCTTTTAGGTAGATATATAGATATAAAGCCAGTGTCGTTACCAAGAGCTGCTGTTTCAATGAATAACCAGGTGCAGACAAACCCTCAGGCCTAATGGAAAGGGGCCAAGATAGGGCACAGAAACTGTGTAAGTTTCCATGGCTTTTTTTTAGAGTTAGGGAAAAAAGGAAACAAGAAAAAACGTAAGATCTCCATGATAACCAGTGCTAGAGAGGTGTATTCCTTGGCTTAAAGTGTTGCACTTTGGTATTTCCCCATGGCATACACACCCCTGAGCCTGATGGGCTGCCTGAGGGAGAGTTCACATTTGCTGTGGGTTTTCAGATCCAGGAGAGAGGGTACTGTCTACTGGGAGTTCAAGTTGTCCAAATATATCACAACTTTTTGTGGTATCACTTACCAAGTGAAAAGCGGAGAGGGTAGAGCTGCCCAGCCTTGGGTCTAGGCAGTCCCAGCCAGTCTAAATGCACACATATACCTATATATGCACCTGTAACCATACACTCCTCAAGCAGAGAGCAGAAGACAAAGCTAGATGAATCTGGATATAAATGCAGCCTCTATACAGGCATAAAAATTGCACTGTGATTCAGCAGGAGGAAGGTCAGAACCCTCTAACAATGGTGCTGGAACAGTGTACAGTCCATCAGACTGAGTCATCATGCACACCTCAAAGAAAGCTGCAGTCTAACAGAGAAGCCATAGCTGGTGATGAGGTAGCAGTCTGACACTCTGCTTGCACATTAAAGGAATTAATTTCTGGATGTCCCTGTTGTGACGGAAACCTGAGCACCTACAGAGGTGTAGAAATTCAAAAGCAGATAGATTAAAACTTTGCAATTTTAGTGGCTTCAAAGTGAATCCAGATATTCTGGGAGGGGGAGGTGTCTAACTGATTGGTTTTTGCTGATTGAGAATAGGTTCATCTTATTTGCAAAAGAACAAATAAGGGGTCTGTGGTTGCACTGTTTTGAAATTCTTTCTGTCTTTCTCAGGGAGAACATAGATAAGTTGCATTCTTTTACTTTCTTAATCTCTGTGTTTGGTATCAGGTGTTATTTGGCTGTGACCAATGGTTTTAGGAGGTGGATTTCTTTTCTGACCAATAGTTGCTAGAATATTAAAGGTATAAAAACCCTTCTGTAAATAAACTTGTCCCTTTCGCCATCTTGACGTCGTCTGCCTGCCTTCTTCTCTCAGCCAGCTCCTGCAGCCTCGGGGAAACTAAGCCATAGGGGTCCACACAAGCCAGGACTTCCTTGGTCAGTATTCAGACCAGCAATGAGCCCCAGCAACTGTGGACATTGACACCTAACAGCTACACCAAAATGTGCAATTAAGCAAAACAAATTAATAGCTACCCCATGGAATTTGCTTGGCTTAGTCACTTTATCAAAGAGTCAAAAATGACCTGTTGTGAAGATGCCCTTTCATAGCCTCTGCTGGGGCCAGTTTTCCTCCTGGGCAAGCTCTGTTCTTAAAACAATAAGACCTGGGGAATGGTGTGACTGAGAAATTCCTATTAATGTTTACTGTGTTGCAGAGAAGAGGTCATTCATTTCTGAGAAGAGTATGATGTGGCCAGCAAGAGTTCATTTTATAACAGACCATTCGGGCACTTGCCTCCAGATGAGTGATTTCACGACCTGAATGATGGCTTTCTGTGTCCCGGAACACTTTTAATAGACATGGCAGGAGGCCTCACATCTATTGAAGATGATTTCCCTCATTTTCAGGGTGTTTAAAATTATTTCTTGACTTCCTTCAGCTGTTTCTTTCATTTTTGTAGCAGAAAAGACACATGAATTAAGAGGGTGGTCTGAGCTATGTCGTCATTTACCTATTTCAACAGTTTACCATATCTGACAGCATAGTCCAAGCTGTGTTGTGAGACCCTGGTGTGAAGCGCAGCCCATCAGCCCACAAAGTACTTGTCTGTCAGCTATTGAACATAGGAACCAAGAAGAAAACCAGTAAGAAATGTCTCTGGGGATGCTGGCAGGAACCTTTGCACCGTGCAAGGACACGGATTAAATGCTGCTGTCCCTATGGCAGCAGGAGAGAAGAAGCCAGGGAGACAAGATCCCTTCTATGTCAACCTTCTTGCCATATCTCTCCTCACCTGGTACCCCAAGAGGTGTGAGCAGAGACAGAAGCTCTGTGTGAAGTGGGTTGCCTCACTTTCCACTCTGACATGAGCATCTTCATGGGAGCTCATGGCAGGCAGGTGAATGGTACTGTAGCATTGTGTCTGGTGCTGGTCCCAGATGTTTATAAACTGTGGGTCCCAGAAGAAGAGTAAAATTAGCTACAAAAATACCAGGAGATTAAAATAAAGCTTGGGCTCTTTTTAGTTTCTGTTTAATTTTTCTGACATTTAGATTAGCATTATCCCTGACAAGTAGAAATATACTTATTTTCTCCTTAAAGAAAAAAGAAAGAAAGAAAACTACTCTGTCATTATTTAGTCCCCTGCTTCACCATGAACAAGACGAGATTCAGGGTCAAGTTCTGAGAGGGACAGGAAGTGCTGTTCTCACTTGACCTGCCTGCAGGCCACCCTTGCAGCAGAGCATAGTCTCCTGTGCTCTCACACTCTTCCTACAGTTCATCATCTTTCCAAGGAAAAAGCCAAGCATTGTGGTCTCATGAACTGAGATGATGGGCAATCCACATCATGGAAGAGAAATGTTTCTCATCTTGTATTTTATGATCACAGAATCACAAAATTAACTAGGTTGGAAAAGACCTAGAAGATCATCAAGTCCAACCTATGACCTTACACCACTTTATCAACTAAACCATGTCCAGTCTTTTTTTAAACACCTCCAGGGACAGGGTCTCCACCACTTTCGTGGGCTGCCCATTCCAATGCCCAATCACTCTTTTTGTGAATAAATTTTTCTAATGTCTAACCTAAACTTCCACTGGCACAGCTTGAGAGACTGTGTCCCCTTGTTCTGTTGCTGGTTGCCTGGGAGAAGAAACCAAGTCCCACCTGGCTCCACCCTCCTTTCAGGGAGCTTGAGAGAGCAGTAAGATTTCCCCTGAGCCTCGTTTTCTCCAGACTAAACAATCCCAACTCCCTCAGCCATTCTTCACAGGCTTCTTCACTTGTGTTCCAGACCCTTTACCAGCCTTGCTGCCCTTCTCTGGATATGCTCCAGGGTCTCGACATCCTTCCTGGATTGCGGGGCCCAGAACTGGACACAGAACTCAAGGTGTGGCCTCACCAGTGCCAAGCACAGGGGAAAAATCCCTGCCCTGATTCTGCTGGCCACACTATTGCTGATCCAGGCCAGGATGCCATTGGCCTTCCTGGACACCTGAGCACACTGCTGGCTCATGTTCAGCCCCTGCCAATCAGTGCCCCAGGTCCCTTTCTGCCTGGCTGCTGTCCAGCCCCTCTGTCCCCAGCCTGTAGCTGCAGGGGGTGGTTGTGGCCAAAGTGCAGGACCTGGCACTTGGTCTTGTTTATCCTGATCTCGTTGGGTATGGCCCATCTATCCAGCCTGTCCAGGTCCCTCTGCGGAGCCCTCCCACCCTCCAGCAGATCAGTGCTCCCACCCAGCTTGGTGTCATCTGCAGATTTACTGATGGGGACTCAGTCCCCTCATGCATTAACATCATCAATAAAGATATTAAACAGGGCTGGCCCCAGCACTGATCCCTGGGGAACACCACTGGTGAGCAGCCACACCTGGATGCAGCATCATCCCCACCACTCCCTGGGCTTGGCTGTCCAGCCAAAAGTTCTTAACCCAGCAAAGAGTGCATCTGTCCAAGCCGTGGGCTGCCAGCATTCCCAGGAGAATGCTGTGGGAGACGGTGCCAAAGGCTTTGTGAAGTCCAGGCAGACACATGCACAGCCTTCCCTTCATCCGCCAGGCAGCTCACCTGGTCACAAAAGGAGATCAGGTTGGTCAGGCAGGACCTGCCCCTCCTAAATCCTTTCTGGCTGGGTCTGATCCCCCAGCCATCCTGTAGGTGCTGTGTGATGGCACTCAAGATGGTCTGCTCCATAACCCTTCTGAGATCAGGCTGACAGGCCAGGATGTAGATCATAGCATCACAGAATATCCTGGGCTGGAAGGGACTCAGAATGGGTCCATCAGAGTCCAACTCCAGACCCATTAGAGTCCAACTCCTACCTGACCCTACACAAAGGATCACACCATGTGACTGAATGTATTAGCTCTTCTTGAACTCTCTCAGGTTTGATGCTCTGACCCCTTCCCTAGGGAGCCTGTTCAGTGCCCAGCCACCCTCAGGGTGAAGAATGTTTCCTGATACCCAACCTAAACCTCCCCTGATGCAACTTCAGGCCATTCCCTTGGGTTCTGTCACTGATCACCACAGAGAAGAGATCAGTGCCTGCCTCTCCTGTTCCCCTCATAAGAAGTTGTAACTGCAGTGAGGTCTCCCCTCAGTCTCCTCCAGCCTGAACAGACCAAGTGACTTCAGCCATTCCTCACAAAGCTTCCCCTCAAGGCCCTGCACCATCCTCGCGGCCTCCTTTGGACACTCTCTAACAGCTCAATGTCTTTTTTGTGTTGTGGCACCCAAAGCTGCCCCCAGCACTGGAGGTGAGGCCGCCCCAGAGCAGAGCAGAGCAGAGCAGAGCAGGACAATCCCCTCCCTTGCCCGGCTGGCAGTGCTCTGCCTGATGTCCCCCAGGACACGGGTGGCCCTCCTGGCTGCCAGGGCACTGCTGGCTCATGTTCACCTTTCCAGGGACCGGAACCCTCAGGTTCCTTTCTGCAGAGGTTTTTTCTTTCCTCTCTCTCCCCACTCCTCACTGACTACTCCTTCTAGGGTCTTCAGCATCCAAATGAGCTTTCACAGCTGGAAAGGGTGTCTGAAGCTGCAGACAAAATGGCCCCACTGTCCAAATAGACTTGAGTGCCTCTTGCATGAGCAAAGCATTGATTTTAGTTTGAAGGTTTCTTCCTAAGAAAATAAATGTCAATAACTATAAGCTCTCTGATAAAATGTAATATGCTCAGCATTGCAGGAACCAAGTTTAATTAATTAAAGGGGAGGTTGTTTTGCTCTATTTGAGAACAGCAGGAAGAGAACAGGAGGCGGAGAGCTGAAAATGCTTCTGTCTGGGTAAGAACAGTACACAGCATGAGGAAGAGAGAAGTTGAAGTGCTGGGATTATGATGTGTGAATTTTCTGAGCTGTGCATTTATTAGCTGACTTTTTCCACCAGGGCTTCACTGCCATTACAGGACACACAAATAGGATGTGTAGTGAGGTAACTGTGCTCTCAGACTCAGAGGACTGCACCTTCCTTATAAACATCATCCTTATATGCTGCTCAATATATTTAAAGCAGTTGTGATTAGGTCCACCAAAAATAAAGCTACCACACATTCCACTCTATGATGTTATCTGTCCTTAAGTTTGGGACCATACTGAGACATGCCAAGCACACCAGAAATTTTATATATATGGGGAAGTCCTAGAGAATTTCACCAAAACCCATCCTTTTTTAGGCTTTTGAATCACTCTGTAGTGTTTAGTAGGGGCCCTCCACTGGAGGACCCTCCACCACCCCTCCACCCTCTCCCATGAAGAATGGGGCATCAGAAGGGACACTGATATGATGCATTGTAGCAGTCCCAGGGAGAGAAATGCTGGCTTTACTGGCATTGGTGGCACTGTTAGCTGGCAGTACTGAACCTGTCAAAGAAGTCTGTGGATCAAAGAGAAGTGCGTGTGTTCTCTTCCTGCTTGACAAGTTGTGCTGAAAGTTTTAGGGCAGTGATGGTTGTGACCAGAAATGTCACGGAATGTGGGCTCAGAGAGATGCTCAGCTGGAGGCAGGGTCTGGGGCAGATGAGAGTTATCTAAACAAGAGGGGCTTCCGAAGCTGTGGTAATATGTGGCATTACAGATACAGGAATGGCTGTTTTCAGCTGACGGTAAGTCTTGTTCAGGCAGCTTCAGCCACAGGGAATTTGTAGGATGGGGAGCTCTTGGCGCTGCTGAGGATCAGCCTGTACCTGCACTGAAGGCAGGAAGAGGGTGCTCATTAGTATGATGGAAACAAAAAGGAACAAGCTGTCACTCCCACGTGCCTGTTGTGTCCCAGGCAGGCATTCCAGCTGAGCAGCTCTGGGCTGGCTCACTGGCAGCCCTTGGAGCAGGACAGAGCTTCAGAGGGATGCACCAGGAAACCTCCATGGGGTGGAGGATGTGCTGTCTTCATCTCCAGTGCAGCACAGCTCCTTCATTGTAGCATGATTTTAGGTAAGAAACAGGAAAAGCTTAACTTTTTCTTTTTGTCTGGACTTTAGGCTGCCCATGTGAAAGCAGAGTGGGGCTAGAGGTGTCACTTGGGCTCTCTCCTGTGGGTACACAGCACTCCTGTGTATGTGACCTCTGTGGCACCAGAGAAAGAAGCCCAGAGTGGGATGCAACATGAAGGCAAATAATTCTTAATTTTGTTACAAGAGGATGCTGCTTGTCATCCAACTTTCCCCTATTCAATGACACAGACTGCATCACCCTAATGAGTGTAAAAAAATATAGAGTACACAGTGTCTGCCTCCTTGTCACCTTCAGAGCCACTGCACTTAACTTACTTGTTAACATTTTGTGAAGAGAACAGAAGAAAAGCACTACATAAAGCCAAAATCCATTTATTTTAGAGCAGCAGACATGGAAAGGTTAGCACTGGCAAGTCATGGGTGGTCCTTCATCTTTTTTCAATATACCAAGGGAAAATAAGTCCTTATTACTTTGCTCAGGGCTGTGGAAAAAATTAAAAAATTAACAAATGTCTACCCCAGATCCTGCAACACGTCCTTCATATATCCAGAAGCTGCAAAGAGGCTGCAACCCAGGGACACAGTCCTGATCACCCTTACTGAACTGGATGTTTTCTGCCCAGGCAAATAAACATTATTGAAGTCAACATGACGCCTTGCAAGAATAAACTTTACCCTCATACAGGATGAGACTGGCAGATAAAAGTTAAAGCTTAGATAATCGTGCTACGTTCCATTCAATAAAACAATTTTTGTACACTAAAAGAAGAGGGAGATGAGTGGGGATATTGCATGTTCATGACACACAAAACAGGCTCCTATTTGTTATACAAAAATGTAGTAACTTTCATTACACTGAATGCTTTTGACAGAACTTTAAAATCTAAAGGATCGAAAGCTTTCTGACAGCTCCTGCAGTCAGTTATGGCTGAGTCAGCCAATAGCAGTGTGTTGTGTGTTTGGGTAAGATAACTTTAACTTGCACTGAAAAACAAGAAGGAAGGGGGAAAAAAATCCCCTATTGATTTTTCACTCTGCCACAGCATGTGATAACTCCCCTGAATAAAACCAGAGGATGGAGTGGGAAAGGAACAGAAATTGGTATATGTGCTCAGCTTATCCAAAGTGCCAAGTGGATTTAATCATGAATAGTCACTGTTACGCACCGAGCAAATAATCGCCCCTGTTAGCACATGGTTTATGAGGGTTTTCATTTTTATATTGTGAAGTATATGATGTGAAAGTGGCTTTTTAGGTAGAGCTTCGATGAGGGCATTGGGGAATCCTGAGTCACCCCCAAAACCACATGAGGACAAGAAGACTGTAGGGGAGGGGAAAGGGCAGGGTGTTTTCAGACCCGGTGCAGTTTTGACTCCAGCAGTGTGCTCTGCTCCAGCCCACAGTCATCCACAGGAGCACAATTTTGTCACCCACCACTTCCCCCAGTGCACACAGCATGCCAAGTACCTGTTGTGGTGGCAGCCGTAATTAATTTACTGCCACTTTAAAGAGAAAGGCATCAGAAAAACATTGTCGATAAAAGTGAGCAAAAAAAGGCAAGGGAATTTGAAGCCTGGGAGTTTTTGTTAGGTCTTCTTTCTTTTCCACACCCCCGCCCCCTACACCTCCCCCATCACTTTATAGCAATATATGCACATATTTTAAAACATGCACTTTTTTCTGTCTGTTATCAGACATTTCAACAACACTGCTAGCAACATCAGCCTGGCAGGGCTAAATTGGATGAAACAATGAGAGAATTTGTCTACTGGTACAAACTGGTGCAGTTCTGTTTAAACCAATGTACCTGTTTCAGTTCAGGTCTGCTGAGCCTTTTTTTTCTCTAGAAATCACCCTCTCATTTCATACCTCCCACAGTAAGTGAAATCGGACAGGGATTTTCGGGTTCACTCTGGGAGACCCTGCAAACAGAGAGAGCTCCCACAGTTAATGATTAACCCTCAAGCCCATTGCTTCTGTTGATGTCACTGCTTGCTTGTACAGTGCCCTTGTGCTTAGGACCCCGAGGCTGCTGCTCCTGAGGGGCTTATATGGATTAATGACTTCGTACTTGCATTTTGACAGCTGTAGCAAACCTTAAGCCAGGAGGGTTCAGTACCCTGGGCACGGCACAAACATGGATTGGGGACTCAAGCTGCAAAATAACCTTCTCTCTCATACCCGCTGCTCTGCAAAAGTTATTCAGTCTTCACTGACAAGCAATCCTCTTAGCTGTCAAACTCTTCCTCACATGTTCGGCACTCAAAATTAAAAATCTTAAATAAAAGGGGTATTTTAGAAAGATAGATATAGTCTAGAGACGAGAAAAGCTATTTTTACGTATCTAATTAGTCACACTTGAGAGTATTAATAGTTGGGTTCTGCTATGTTATTAATATTATGCAAAATACTAGATATCACTTGTGTCATCATCTTTTTTTCTCACTAGGCCACGATTTCATCAAACAATAATTTGTCATGTGATTTTTTTTCCCCGATGTTACCTCTCATATGTGAAGGTGCAAGCGTACTCATGCCAGAGGATCGGGAAGGAGCAGAAATCCTGTCAGGAATTGAGATGCTGGGTGAGAACCCCACACTAGCTGGAGAGCACTGAGCACAGGAGCTGGTGTTTCCTCAAAGATGTCAATTCACAACTACTATTGTTTGGTGCTGACCCCTCAACAACAGCTTGCACTAGCTGTTGCCTTCTTTATTGAGGAATCAGGCAATTTGGGTGCGGAGAGGATGGTGGTGTTGGGCTGGGAGCCTGTCGCTCTGGCAGGAGGGTGAGCTGGCTTGCTCACCTGCAGTGGGATGGGCAGGACAGAGGGGACAGAGATTCCTTGGGTGGCCCCAGGCTGTCAGATGTGAGTGCCACCCTGCAAGAGTGGGGGGGCACAGTCATCACCTGATTCTGTTGTTTCTTGTCAAGTTGGAAGCCCCCAGTGGAGGACCTGTGAAATTGAGAAAGATGCAGATTCTGGTTTGGCACCCCCTGCTCAGGCAGGGAGATGTCTCATGCCTGGAGAGAAGGTGACAGCCCTAGGCAGGGGTCCCCCCATCCCACAGGCACCCACCAAGGGTGGAACCAGGAGCTGCATGCACCCAGACCCCAGCCTTCGAAACACTAGATCAAAGCAGTCCTCCCGTGTCACACCACAGCATATGTACTCTGGTGTGTCTGGGGAGCTTCCACCAGACTTAGTAACAGTGGACTTTGTTTTTCATGGTGTTTAGTTTAGCATTCAGCCCTCTGTCCTGCAAAAAATATTCCTCTTCTTCCTCTGAAATAATGTGTGTGAGTTTAAATAAATATTTATGCCTTTGACCAAACATTTTAATTGCATTTCTTTACATATATATGTATATTTTCTCCTTACTAAGGCAACCATCCTCCTGGTAAAGATATATTTGCCCCATATAGTGGGCTGGGTCCTATCTTTCCCAAGCAGACACTGACCTTCAAACACAGTCCCATGGTCCAAAACTATTCCCTGCTGCTCAAACATTTGTTGACAGGCAGTACCAATGCTTCCTCCTTACATTTTTAACCCCCTCTGACAGGAATTAGAACATCACCTGGATCCCTGAGTGCCACCCCCAGAGCCCTGTATTCACCCTGGATACTCTCCAGGTTTCCCAGCAGTGTCGTTGGTGCCTACATTTAAGAACATCATGGAGAAGTGGTCAGAGGGTCAGGCAAGCTTTGGCAGTCCCTCCCCAAATCCCAGACCCAGGTCCCCAAACATGCAGTGACTTTCTGCAGACAACAGGTCAGGCTGGCAGGAGGTGCCGCTGTCCCCTGCAGCAGGGAGTCACTGCTGCTGCCACTCTGCTTTCTAGGCGTGGCCTTGTGTATGTCAGGTCCGATGGCCTGGGTACCTCACTTGAAAGCACAGCCAGGCTCCTCAGCCTTGAGGGCAGTGAGCAGGTTG
Organism: Acanthornis magna; assembly: GCA_036785705.1. Classification (NCBI taxonomy): domain Eukaryota; kingdom Metazoa; phylum Chordata; class Aves; order Passeriformes; family Acanthizidae; genus Acanthornis; species Acanthornis magna. The sequence goes on along the minus strand of JAWUZG010000107.1, from coordinate 591,642 downwards.
CCCAGAGAAGCAGTGGATGTCCCATCCCTGGAAGTGTTCCAAGCCAGGCTGGACAGAGATTGGAAAAACCTGGTCTAGTGGAAGGTGTTCCTGCGCATGGCAGGGGAGTTGGAACTAGAAGGTCTCCAAGGGCCCTTCCAATCCAAATAATTCTACGGTTTTATGAATTTATGGCATACAGGCCTTCAGATAGAGGAGAAATCACCAGCTTCCATCACTTACTTTCCCCAGAGGCTGTCCTTGCTGTTCTGCTGGGAACAGACCCTGCCTGTACCTCCGTTGCAGCTGGGGCCTGGGGCTCTTGAAGCTGTTGCATGTCTGAGAAGATCCCATCTATCTCTCTATCTCTCTTAGTTCCACTACAGATTCTTTTAAATTTTTTGTTTTATTTTTAGTATGTGGGAGATGTTCCTGTCTTCCATCATGATTTCTTTGTTACAAAGAGAATGACGAGGAAATTATCTTGGGTTCCTACCTACTGTCCTGGTAGGAGAGTTTGCATAAGCAGAACCACTTATTCAGCATAACCTCCTATGAATCTGCACAAACAGCATTGGAAGTGCATTAGAATAAAGTTGTCTTTGTCTAGCTAGCGTGTGATTTTAGGGAGGAGTTTATTTACATACAGGGAAAACAAAAAGTCATCATACCATTCTTAGTTGGTGGAAACCATGTTTAAGCTCAAAATAGGCCTGCTAATTTCACTGGAGTCTCAGTACTGACCCACAACTCTGCCTTGGGATGTCCTCCTTGTTCTACACCAGGCTTTGGGCAGCGATTTTAGTTGGGCCTCCCTTGTTTTGGGGAGAGAACTGGAGAGCTACGTGGCTAAAGGAATATTTGTTAAGATACTGTGATCCCAAAGTGATCCCAAAATACTATCAACAGAAAGACATTTTCTGTGTTCTCCACAGCCCTGTCCCAAGGCTCCACTGCAGAGTACACAGCCCTTCCTTTTCTTCTGAAGTCAGGGCAGATAGCTCATGGGTGTACAAAATGCTGTGGAGTCAAGATTGGCCAGGTGCAAATTTACCTGGAATTATCATGAGGATAGGCTAGAAAAGAAATATTTCAATACTTCATCCATGTAAGGTGCCAAGTGAGCCTGACAGTTCTAATAAGGCCAACGTGACTTCTCCCTCTGCTTAGGCAAAGATCTTTAGCACCAATTTTGTCCCTCCAAAATTGGCCTAGCCTCCAAATTAGATACGCTCACATGAAGATACCATGCTAAGGAAGATGAGGTCTGTTTATGGAAGAAAACCATACCAAACGTGTCTGTTCTACAGCCTCCCATGACTCAGTCACAACTGAGAATGAAAAAATTACAAATTGCAAAACATAATCTCATAATCCGCTCAACCTTGAGAATGCTCTTTATGTTTCCTCATCTTAGTCTTCCATCACCAACTTTCAGACATGTTTTCTCTTGTTACTGTGCTACTACAGCAGTTCAGGCAGTGCCTGCTTGGCAAAGCTGGCACAAAAGGTTCAATTGCTTCCCAGGGACTCTGAAACATAATTTTGTCATTTTGCTTGATAGGTCCAAACAAGCAACTGCTGCCATCCCACTGATAGGTATGATGATCTGAGCGTTTATCAGTCCAGGGACAGAAAACTGCTCATCTCAAAATAACCACTTACTCAAATAAACCTATTAAATAACCAGAAACTGCTCTCTGCCTGCCACTGTGAGGAGGGGTGAGGCTCAGACAGCAGGAATGTGCCAGGCTAGTGCAAATGCACACCTGTCATGGCACAGCCTCTGTGCCTCTTCACCAATCCACTACTGCTGCTTCTGGCTTGTGATAGCTCGACATCTGATCTCCTTTTATTTTTAATGCAGGTTCTCTTCCTCTTTTACTAGAGTATCAAAGATAGGGCAACTCAAAAAAAGGGCAGGGGATCAGCCTGTCTCCTAATGAACTCGTGCCAGTAATTCTTACCACTGGGTAAGAATTTGGAAATTAAATATTTCCTTTCAGCTGCAACAACACATGGGTATGTTTTTGTCCACAAAGATTACCTTACAGAAGATATCACATGAAACACAATTCATTGAGTGTTCCATTTTATTTTGTTTGACAATATATTCCTTTCGTTAAAATTAAATGATACATCCTCTTCACCTCCTCCAATCGAAATATCATTATGTAACATTTTCTGTTATCATCCTAGTGACTAAAGTACTTGGAAAATCCCCTGCCACTGCTCAAGAGTATATGCCAGGAGTAGAGGAGAAAATCAGGTGGCATTGGCTGTTGCTTTCCCAGTACACATTTGTGTCTTCAAAGGACAGGAATACACCAATGCCAGGTATCAAAATGCAGATGAGATAAACATTTTGTTCCCTGATAATCAAAGGCTTGGAGTCCCTGCACCATTAGTAGGACTTTTTCCCTGAAATATCCACTAGGACAGTTATTTGAATCTTGGCCACTGTTTTTGTTCTTAAATTTGATTTTAAAAGCAACATTCTTCTGACAATAATCGTTGTGGTAAGTACAGGCCCTTCATATTTGTTAAACATGACTTTTAAACACATTTACTGTCAAAGAGAGACCTGTTTTGATGCCTGCATGGATTGATAGTCTCACTCACATAGGCCGTCTAAAGCCAGGACTGTGTTTGCTTTGTTAAGCATGTGTGCTTCAAAAACAGTCTGGAGCTGTGGCAAAATGTGTATTTCCCCTCCAATAGAGTCCCAACTCTGTACCCACTGGTGATGAATTTTGGAGGCCATCTTTTATCCCAATCAGATCTCATAAATCTAACATAATGTCAGCTCTGGATACATGAGGACACTTGTTTTCCTGGGCCTTCAACATGATGTGTTTTTATTTGTGTTCTCAGTATCATAATTAACACACCTATCCTCACACACAGGCTGTACTTTGCATCTTGCACTCCACAGCTGTCAAGAACTCTTTTCACAGTAGCATGGCTTTTTATGAGGTTGTGTTGGCTCTTAGGTAGGAAATTAAATTGGGGCCACCTAGAATAGCTGTGATACGGAGGTAGTATCTTCCCAATTTTTAGCACCTTCAGACACATGTTTTAGCCCGCAAGCACAGTGGTCGCTTTCCTCTTTGCGCTGTGAGCACCACGGTGGACTTAGAGAATGGTAAAGACTTCGAGGAGGAGGCTCTAAGGGTGTTGACATTAAGTGAAGCTTGCTGTTGTGATGATAAAGATGACAGAATCCCCCATTTTAGGGTTTCATTTACCATGTGGTTTCATGTAAGTGCTTGTTACACCACAGGACCAAGTAGATTAAATTAACCTTACATCAACGCATTTCCTTTTTTAGTTTTGATCATTAGAAGCTTTCAGAAGCTCTTTTCTGCCAAGAGAGACAACATACATCTCCTCTATGAAGAGGATTTTATTTTGTTGAGGGAACAGATCTCCTCTTATTCAAAGGAAAATACTCATCAATAATCAGATTTTATTTTTTTCTGTGAATATACTTAATGATGCTGGTTAAAAGCCAGTCTCCTCTGAGACAACTGGAAGTCAGCTTGTTCACATGCAGAAGTAACATTCTACTGTATGACTAATTAATTTCCTAATTAGCCGCTGGCAAACTATTATTATTTTTAATTAACTCATCCACTGAGGCTGATTCTGAAACAAGCAACACTTTATCATCAATATAAAAGTTAGATCCTGACATTTATATGTTAAGCCCAGCTTAACACATAAGAGGCAAGCTCTACAGAGCTGTACAAAGCCTGTACACCACAGAGCATCCATCTGTGTTTGTCTGCAAGGGTTTATGTGCAAATGCCCTCACACTGACACATGCTGGTTTCCACAAGCCACACACACAGAGGTTCATACATAGATTTTACACTATGGTTCTCAGCTCATGTGTTTTCTGAATGTTTTTTTCAGGTGTTTCAGTGTCTATGGAGATATAAATCAATCTATGGCTATAGTTATGCCCATGAATGTCTGTATGTTCTCCTTACCTGTTTATTAAATGTGAAACTCTCTAAGGTAAGGTTTTCTTCCTGGCACATGAAGAGTAATCTGTGTCAACAGGTGCAGTCTGATTTGAAAGCGGAGTGAGGATCTTGTTTGAATTCAATCTGTTGATCCCAACGCACTCTGTTTTTGCAGCTGTGGCGTTTTACAAACTTGCTGTGTCATATAAGTACCATATAAATATAACTTACTGAGAAGTATGAGGGACCTTGCGTCCTCGAGCAACTGAAGAGTTATTAATAGTAGACTGGTCTACAGGAGCCAAGCTATATTAGACCAAGTTCATGTCCACCTGAAATCTGGCAAGTGAAAATGTTCTGGGGGATTTATCACTGTGCAGGAAAGAGCAGGTAGAGAAGCAGCAGGACCAGCTCCCTCATCAGAAGGAAAACAAATTCTAGAGAAACAGGCATATAAGGCAGAAAAGTAGACCCACACACCAGCCCTGTCTACCATTTGCTTTTGTTTCCCCTGGCCTTTTGCAGCACAGGTGCCTCCTGAGGCTGGGGGGAATTGGTCCCCATCACCACAGCAGGGAGGCACCCAGAGGGCACCCAGTAACACTGGAAGACTGGGGCAGGATCTCCTCCAGAGCCCAGAGATCAGCCAGAGGAGAGGGATGGCTGAAAAATGGAGTAATCTCCTTTCTCAATGACCTCTGCTTGCCTGCCTGCACTCATGTGTCCCCTGCCTGCTCACCCCATCTGACATGCAGACTCCAGTCTGCCATCAAGACAACATGCCACCATTTAGTGGTGTTCCAACTGAGTCCTGAAATGGCTTTGGGGTCTCAAGGGCATCCAAGGTGTAAAGCAACCCTAAAAGCCTGCAAAAGCCACTAATACTGGTCTGAGGAGTGGGAAGCAGGGAAAATTAATTGTAGGCTAAAAACTGTAGGGTTCACACAATTTTTTTGTCCTGATAAATTACAGCTAGGGGGCAAGGAGTCACCCCAAGCTAGGAATGGTTAGGAAGGTCACCATGCGCAGTGGCTTGAGCCCACCATATACAGACCTAGCTCCAAATTGAACTATACATAGTCTGTCCTAAACCTCTGGATGCTTTCCACCTGCATCTGACATGCAGCGTGCTGGGCAATGCCACAGCACTGCGGTCCAGCCTGGAAAATTCAGGCTTAAGTAATGTTAAGATGAGCTTTCTGCTGGGACAGCTCCATGGAGGGAAATAGTAAACCCTGATGGTGCTGATGGCCTTCCTAACAGCGAGCAGTGCAGCTGTAAGGCCATGCTTGGAGAAGTAGTGGCAGGGAAGGCTGAGACCCTGTGCCAGTGTGGTCACCATTCCCACATGAGGAAAGGTTTTCTTGCCCCTCCCACCACCCTGGGTAATGTTGCATAAGGGATTTACACGTACCCAAAGTGCTCTGTGAGATTCGAGCAGCTCATTATTTTTAATAGCTCTGACATCACTATCAGTCATGGATTTACCAGAAGGATAATGGGCTGTTGTTTGCCACTGCCTTTAGCATTAACCCCATGGTGTGGGCACACCCAGTCACACAACGTAAGCAATTACACAGCTTCCATCTTTACCTTAGGGCTATAGTCCACATTTTTTAAGCCATCCTCGGCTCTAGTGTCTCTGTCTTGTACGGGAAACACCACTTGCTCTCCAGGCACCTTCTTCCTAACGGGTGTTATGAAAATACCAGATTCTTTAGTGGCTGAGTAAAGGGGAGAATTTGCTTCTTTCTCATAAATCCCAGAAGACATTGAATTTTTCAGTTGATCAGTAGATGCAAGAATATTGTTTCTGGCATTATTTTTTCAAAATTATTTTTAAACTAATGTCCCCTAAACTTCCAGCCCTAACCAATTTTCAACATATTTAATATTTTTAATCAATAAAATAAAATATTTCCAAGTCTATTTACTGCAATCAAAATCAGAATACATATTGGCATTTGGGTGGTACTTTTAATCTATTTTTCTCCTTATGCAATGACACACATCTCTGTTCAATTAGGTGACTCATCATACACTTCAGCAGTAGTGTGCTCTGAAAAACAGAGCAAAATGCATTCTTAACAATTGCATACTTCTTTAAAAAAGTTATAGTCAACCAAGATTGATAGTAACAAATAAGGTTAAGCCCCACTTACATAATTTAAAATGATAGTGTGGTCTATTTCACCACAGCAGTCATTTAAAAAATGGCAGCACAGTTTGTGATTCATAGCCATACCCCCTTGTCACATAATTACACATTTAATTCCATTTAGCCACCTACATACATCAGCTTGCCTTTCACCTTTATTGTTCATTCTTTTCTACTTTACCCAGGCTAATGTGGTCCCAGAGCTCTTCTAAAGTAGTAACAAAGATGTGAGTGCTTATTTATTTATTTCCTTATTATTGATTGATTGATATACTGTGCTTCTAGGCTGCTGGTTTTTTCTGAAGTTTGTTGCACAGCTAGCCACAAAAAGTATAACTCTTCTAAGTGTACAGCAGTGAGGTCTAGCAGGAGGGATGTGTTTCGCAGTACCTGGATGGGAATCAGTGCAGTGAAAAGATTTGGATTTACTTGCTTTTCAGTCCTGACCCAATGCATAGGAACCTGCAGCCACAGCCAGATGGTTCCATGTGGCAAATCCCAAGACAGCAACGCCATCTCACAAGCAGTCATCAGAATGTGCAGTTAGTTTGGCTTTCCTAAGCAAGGAGGATTCAGAAACTGTTTTATGGGAATATTCTTTCATAAAAGAATACGGCCTGCCTGCTCACCAAGAACCAGAAGAAAGTTTTTGTCCAAACTCAGGAGACTGGATATTGCAATTGTCAGTATCAGCCCCTCAATACCTCAAGACAAACCACATGGGCCTTGGGAATCTAAATTTGGGCTTTAGTTTTTAGTAGCCTGAGAAATCTGAGCATCAATATCATCTGAGTGGCTGATATTCCCATGTTTCTCCCAAGTGTTGAAATCAAATGGTGCAGCACACCATTCAGCGACTGTGGACTCATTTCCAGGGGCCAAGCATGGCAAGCATCAGGCCTGTGGGACACTAAGTGTGGACCTCTGTGGCATAGCTGTGCATCTAGAGGAAAAGGAAGTTAAAAGGAGCTTTCAGTTTGCTGTAACAGGAAAAGCAGAGCTTCCACAGCTTTGAGATTTATGTATCCAGTGTGTATAAGGAATTGAGAGGGACAATGTGTGATGTCAGTTTGAGATTTGCCCTAAGAAAGATGAAAAAAAAAGTCAGATGCAGGCATAAGGCTTTGATCTACAAGATGAAAAGCATTTCAAAGCAGTGACAAGTTCTATGGTATTTACTTAAATATAACAGCTCATCCTTATTTTTAAGCAGTTCGTGAAACAACTGTACAATACTATTAAGAGTTCAGATGACAAATAATGTCAGGGCTAACCTTGTGTGGGGGAAGTTGCCAAAATATTAATAAATATAAAAAATATGAATATTGGAGCAGTTCAGGAGATCTGCACAATAGATTTTGGAAATTCTGTCTGGACTGCTCAGCCATGGAAACAACGCCGAAAATTTTTTCCCACTAATAGATCCTTTTGAATTACTTACTTGTTTGGATCTTGTGTAATGAATTGACATGGTGTTCAGATTCAAGATGTAGGAATTTGTTCTACTCTTCTGACGGTGCATTCATTAAAGCTGATTTATCCTGTGCGTTGCTCTGGTGTCCTTGGCTATCCCTTTGCCCATCCCTTTTGCCATGGCATTGCTTCCCCAAGGCTCACTGTGACGTGTGCTCAGGGACTGCCAGCCTGACACCCACACCCTGGGGAAGGAACGAGTGGCAGCAAGCCAACAGCACTGGCTGATCATCACACTGCAAATGAACAACTGCACAGCTCCCGTACTTCCTTCAATGTACAAATACTGGCATTTGGAAGAAAGGATTGTCAAAAAGCAGATAAGAGAGGCTCAATTTAATAAAGCCAATAAAATCATTACACTTATCCACAAAACATTAGTAACTTACTGAGCTGTCACATGCTAGAAATTTGTGCAGCCACCTGAACTATTAATAAGGATTTTTGGAATGAGAGCTGAAACTGTAGTTATCATTCATACCCAAATTCTCAGAGTAGAAATATCACAGCACGAAAGTACCACTTAATCTCTGGAGCTTTATTTTAATTAGTCAAATGTTTACCTCACCTACAATTTACCTTATTTCCTCTATACCACATATCATAGATTAAGCTTAGTTACAGGCTAAATATGTCTTCTGTTGTGAGCCACAGAGAGTTAGATCAAGACATTCAGTTGTAACATTCTTATCATTTATATTTTCATAACATGATAAGAAATAATGTGAAATTCAACAAATATATCTAATAACTCAAAGTCATCAAGCTTCTTGGGGAGACACTTTCATGTTTTAAAAAAAGAGTAGGTGACAAATTTCCCCCAAACTGGTCACAGTGAGGTTTATTCCTATTAAAATAAATCAAGTGAAACTGGTCAAATCAGGCTGTTTGCGACATTAGTGATTCAAGGAACAATTTTCTGTTTTTACCAAAAGTAATTCTTCAAATTTCACTATGAATGAAACTAAATTGTGCATCAGTGGAGGCAGTAGGAAAGCTAAAGGTCAATGTTTAAATTCAGCAGCTCTCTAATCTACGGTGCACCTAGAAATTGGCACACCTTGCAAATAAAATCCGTCACCAGACTAAAGGAAGCAAAACTGCACAAAACAGAACATCTTCACTGGGCAACCACTTGAAGAGTGCCCAGCATGAGTGTCACAGCAAGGCTGAATAAGAACTCAACAGCTGGAGAGTGAATATTTCCAGATGAAAGGGATCTTCACCCTCATTTCTTGAAGTCATCATTATGCTCAGGATGGTCTGTGTAAGGGGCAGCTTCCAGATTTTAATGGTTATTAGTGCTGCTTGGAGGAAACTCTGCTCACTGGTGTGAGCTGTGTAAAGTCAGCACGTGCTGCAACATTTTGCCCAAGATACAAAGGTGCATTTACAGGAGATGTTTGCTCAGTGGAGTTTCATTACAGAACTAGATTAGGGGAATATCACAGAGAGTTAGAGCATGCTGACACGGTTAGTCATGACGTGCAGTTTGGAGCATGAGAGGGAGGGACAGGAAGCATTACCTGCAGCTTCCTGCAGAGATGCCTTTAATGGAGCAGAAAGGAGTGAAATCGCTGGTCAGAAAAAGGGGGAAGAATGCCAAAGTTAGCACAGATACAGTAAGCATAACTATTATTCTAATGGTTAATTTTTTTAAAAATTGAAAAAAGTGTTCCAAAAGGAAAAAATGAGAAGATTTCCACTCTCCTTGGGACATGTTTTGATGCATCAGTGATAGAAGATCCATTTATTATGTACTGTGCAATGGATAAAGAAAACAACAGAACTCTAAAAAACTCCAGAAGTGTCACAACTGAGAAGAATGTGAGAGATGGAAGAGCTTTCATTACTGCATTGTCATGCTTGGCAATATTAACAATCAAACAAGCAAACAAACAAACAGATTGAACAAGAATAGAGCTAAAGTGCCAAAACAGTGAGAGAAAGGTGTTAGAGCTTCTGAGGGAAGAAACCCCATAGGAATACTGTGTGGAGGACTTTGGCAGAGAGAAGTGACACATCACAACAACAACCACAACAGAAAAACAAGTAAACCCTCCCCCCACAACACACACAAACCCCAAAACCCAATAATTAGAGGAGATTAAGAGGGCCAGAGAAAGATAAATCTACACAATGTACAGGTCACAAAAGCTGGTAATAGCTTAGAGAAAATAAGAAAAGGTTGAGCACTGCACTCCTAACCATGTGATACAGTTAAGAGAGGTTAAATATTTCAAAGAGAAGTGGAAATACACCATCCAGGAGTATGTGTTATGGTGTAACTCCAGTCAGCAACTAAACCCCACAGGTGCTTGATCACTCCCCACCAGCAGGACTGGGGAAAGAATTGGAACATTAAAAGCTAGAAAACCTATGGGCTGAGATAAAGACAGATTAATGGAAAAAGCAAAAGTTGCCCACAAAAGCAAAGCAAAACAAGGAATTCAGTGCTTCCCATGGGCAGGCAGGGGCTCAGTCATCTCCAGGAGAGCAGGGCCCCATCATACGTAACACCAACTCGGGAAGACAAACACCATCACTCCAAACACCCTCCCCTTCCCCCTACTTCCGCCCCACTTTATCTACTGAGCATGATGGTCTGGAATGTCACTTGCGTCAGGTGGGATCAGCTATCCCAGCTGTGTCCTCTCCCAGCTCCTTGTGCACCCCCAGCTGGGCTGCTGCTGTGCTTGGTTGAGAAGTACAAAAGACCTTGGCTCTTTGTGAGCAAGCCCTGCTCAGCAATAAAAAAAATATCCTTGTATTATCAATACTGCATTCAGAACAAATCCAAAATACACCCCTACCGGGAAGAAACTTCACTCTATCCCATGCAAAACCAGCACAGTATGGAAATGCCTACCTCTGTTTAGAGCTCCTCCTCTCTGTTCAGCAGGGACCCCTTCAGGACATGGATATTCCAGTGCTTTGCATGTCAAGAGGTTCATCATGATGTACCAGGTCTGCATATTTCCTGTGAACTCACTGGTTGTCCCTTGGTTTTGGCAAGCTGCCTCCTGAATGAAGATTTTAGGTGAGTTCTGACTGCTGTACCTGCTCAAACCACGAGGCTCAGCAAAACCTGAGGTTTCTGCTCATCTATTATTTACCTCTGATGTTCTTTTCATTGCTGCCTGCAGTACTAGTGCCAGATGGATTTCACGAAGTGTTGCACGTCACCAGGAAAAGGCTTCACTGACAAAAAAACCCCTACCTGTCAGATGAGTTCTGCTATGGTGTTGCAGCCAAAATTGCTCAGTCTAAACACTGTGTGGGGCAGGCAACTTCTTTAAAAAAAGAAAAAAGAAAAAGAGCACCACACCTTTCTAAAGCACCCCGAAGGCAAGCTGTCAAGCAACTAGAAATCATCCCCAGCTATGTGAGCATGAAATGGAAATGCCTGAGGCATTTTACTCCTGGACTACCCAAGGTCTTGGAGCCCTGTTTACCATGAGAAAATATCCACAGAGACATCAGCCACGAGCTGATCTGTGCATGCAAGTAGGGTTCACAGCTGCGTGGTACAAAGCAGGCAGAATAACAGCACCATTTGTTTGCCTACAGGAAGTGCCTGGCCTGGACCTTCCTTCCTGAATGGAGTGAGACACACCATCATCAAAGAAGCCCTCAGGAAATCTCCAAGAGGCATCTGTTCTGATTTAACCTCACCATTACAGTATGATCCACTGCTCCCAGGTAAATACTCAACTGATCTAATTTAAGGGTACACCTTGTTATCTTACAGATGCCTGTAAGCAACACAATATTATTGCACCAACCAGGTGGAATACAGAAAGAGAGAAAGACAGAAGATGGAATTTTTTTTCTGACCTCAAAGTCCAGCTTTCAGATGTGACTGATGTGGTTGTTCTTCAGCTTGCTCCATAAAGGGAAGTCTGAGTAAAATAATTACAGGCCTTCTCTGAGCATTTTTACCTCCCAGAATGCAGAAAATACAACAGAACATTCATTTATTTATCTGTACGAAAAGAAGCATTGAGAATAGATTCAGGCAAACTCTTTCTTGCTTCCCCCTCCATAGGTACTTGTAGGAACCTTCTTTCATACACTGTATTTTTTTAATGTTTGTGTTATCACTGTTAAATATATGGTGACCCAATATTTACCTCAGTAAGTAGCTCTGAGAGCTTTGCATCTTTGACAGTTTTCCCTTAGGAGTGTTACAGATCAAAGCAAGTTGTTCCACCTTTACTAGATTCTTTTTAACATTGGAGCTCATTGCATTCCTGTCTTGTGCTTGCAGCCACTACTTTGGTTAACAAGATATGCTCAGACATAAAATAGCCTGAGGAGTAAGACTGTGCTTTTGCAAAAGCAGGGGCTTGATGCCCGGTTTTGTGTGGAATAACTTCCCAATCTGCACCTTTAGTAGAAAAACCCCCAAAATTGTCAGTTCTGCTTCAGTACTTCTAAAAAGAAAGTTTCCGTATGCCTATGTAAGAATCCTCAAAATTAGCTGATGATTCTCTTCACACCTTGTGTGACAGGTACAGGTGGCTGTCCAATTACACAGGGTGTGGGACACACAGTCTCTGTGTGTACAGCCCCCAAATTTAGCACGCCAATTTGTTCTGGATATATTCTGCACAGACAAGGAATAGTGAACTCAGTGCAAGGGTGGCTGGGTGTAATTCCTCAGCCTGAGTTACCCAGAGGCTCTGAAGGGTGTTCAAGCAGGCATCTGGCTTTGAACTCCGGTGGGCCTGTGTGCTGGGCAGGAGGCATGGATGATGTTTTCAAACTAGGATGTACAAATGTGTTAGCTAGCAGGCTGTTAGTGGTGATCAGCAGATTAGCAACCCTATCTATGTCACCTGAGAAAACTTCATGCCTTTTGCTGGTCCACAGAGAAAAAAAATCACAGTTTCTTAGACGGTGTGTAGGGATAGAGAGCTCTTTTAATACATGTGGAACCATGGTCTTTAAATATATATATATGTATTATTTGATCCAAGTAAGTTCTAAGTTTTCCTTGCAGCCTTTCAGTACTTAAAGGGGGCTTATGGAAAAAGAGGGAGACGCACCACTTGCAAGGACAGATAATGATAGGACAAGGAGAGACATTTTTAAACTAAAAAGGAGGGATATAGATTGGGTGCCAAGAAGAAATTCTTTACTCAGAGAGTGGTGAGACACTGGCACAGGTTGTCCGGAGTAGCTGTGGTTGCTCCATCCCTGACAGTACTCAAGGCCAGCTTGGATGGAGCTTTGAGCAACCTGATCTATTGGGGTTTGGAACTAGATGACCTTTAAAGTCCCTTCCAATCCAAACTCTTCTGTGGTTCTGGTATTCTGTGATTCACTGGATGTGTTCCCACAGTAGCCAAAAAAGGTGTGTTTTTCCAGCCATTCTAGCTCTGTGAAGTTATGGCCGAAGCAGTCCTTAATAAAAGCTTCAAGGAAGATGGGACGTTTGACACCAGGTTAAGCTGGCCATAAAGGGCCTGTATTTTCAGATACCTTTTACCTTGGCTAGCTAAATATGCAATGAATCAGACTCCACACACAGATCAGAGTGCCTAGAAAAGCATGGAAACTTATATCCACCAGCCCTCTATCACAGCACAGTCAGGGCCTCTGCCCTAAGGGAAAAAAGTACTTAAAGAATGTGGTTACATTGTGATTAAAATATAATGTGCAATTATATGACAGGTTTAGAATAAAGACAAGAGTCAGTTGGACAAGGGTTTGATAACAAGATCACATTAACAAAAACATAATTTTGGTGGTTCCTGTCCTGGAAAGGTGGGAGTGGGGCTTGAAAGCAAAGCTTTCCTGGTCAAGAGCATATCTGGGGACAAAGGCTTTGTTCCAGCATCCAGATCCCGGTGGAAAACCATGCCGTATTGCCCAGATTTGCAAAGCACCTGATCTGCAGGAAGGGGAGATGACTCGGCCACTGGCCCCTGCCACTGCAGTCCTGGAGTTCAGCCCTGGAAGGCAGCAGCCATGCACCTCGTCAGCCAAACCAGCCTTGCAGACACAGTTATGTGTGAAAAGTCTGGATGCAAAGGCCTTTTGATGCAGAAGATTTTAAGTTGCCATTAATTACAGAGATATTTTTTCTGTCTCCATTTCATCCAGAGCACATATAACAAGAGATAATTGCTTCTGGAATGCAATTAGGCTGTAAAATTTTTATATTAAAAGCAATGCATTAATACAATGCTTATTCTGGTCTTTAATACCGTAATACCTTTTTGAAACAAGGAATTGCTCTGTGTTCAGTGCCAGTGTACATGTATCTTCCTTTTTTCAGGAAAGGATTTTGTAACTGGTAGCCAGTAGCTGCGATAATTGTTTGTTTTCTGCTGCAATCTTTCTATTCCACCAATTGAGTCCTCCCTCAACTGTGTGAGTATATTGGATACAAGCTGCACTGCAGGAAAAAGATAAGTACTTGTTCTGGTTAAGAAGAATGGAAATGCATGGCATTTTCTACTGACATTGAAGACTTGCTTTATTATTTTTTGCCGGGAAAAAAAAAGTGCTTAGAAACATGACTGATATTTCAGGCAAGGAGTAGTTTATGGCTGGCAGCATCCATTCATTTAGTCTAGTCCACTGTGGAACAAAGGAGAAACACAAAATTCTCACTACGGTTGCTCAGAAGAGGGCAGGTATGGCATTAGGTCTCAGCTGAGCCCTCAAATCCAGAAATGCATTAAAGTAGATGTCACTTAAGTTGGGAAAGTAGGAGGAGGAGATGAAGGAGGAGGAGGAGGAGGAGGAGAAGAAGAAAAGGAACTATTTGTGTAGCCATTGAGGAATGTTACTGTGATACAATTATCAGATGTATCTCTCTGCTCCTAGCAAGAGGAGGATTTTAAAAGGAACTAAAAGACACTGTGGAAGGTATGGGGAGTAGAAAACATGGTGTATATTTGATAAGAACTGGGAATTATGTATCTGGCTTTAAAAAACATCCAATCTTTCATTTTCCCAGAAGGAGGACTAAAGCAGGCACTATTATTTTAATAGAGTTTTTCAAATTCTTGTTGGTACTGAGTAAATATGTATTTCTAAAGACTGTGAAATAGCTATAAAACTGCCATCTCCTATGAGGAATGACTTCAATGTGCAAGCACAGCCTCTTAAATGCCTCCTTCACACACTGTTTCTCCAGGCTAACCCCAGCCCTCTGACCCCCAGCATGTGCCGTTCACACATTCTTTCATATGCCAAAACACAGCATCTCACTGAGGCCCTAGCCCACACTGGGCCAGGAAAAGGACTTTTCTGGACAGTCTGATGATTAGCCCCAGCTAAACCACCTAGGTGTGGAGGGTCCTGCACATATCAGAGCCTCTCACAGTCCTGTGCATTGCAAGCTATCATTGCAAGCTATCTCCTCCAGTGCTCCCCATGAGTGCCCTGTGGTCCCTAACTCCTGCTCCCACTGCAGTGTCCATGGTGTTTTGTAGTGTCAGCTACGTTGGATTTCCCAGACTGCTTACCATGCTGGTATGTATTTGCCACAGCTGGAATAATTTCAGTCCTAGCTGACTCAAAAGCGTCACTGAAGCGTCTCCACTCCAGCTCAGTTCTCAGTGGAGAATATGCACAACAGGTAGAATTTCATAAGCAACCCACACAAAGCTCCCACAGAAACCAAAGGTAATTTCTGGGATACATTGTAGAGTCTGCTCTAGAGTGAGGAAACCTGTGCTAAATATAACAACAAATTGCTGCTTAATGAGTAAGATTTCATTTGGCAGAAAGGATTCCTCCACCGACTTCATTGGCATAAACACTGAAGGTGTAGGAAGCCCTATAATGGAGAGGCTAAGGAAGGCAGGGTGGCAGGGTGAGATTGGGGTGTGGTCTGGAAGTAAATAATCAAGCAGATCCTTCAAATTTTTCAGAACCTGAACAAGTTCATGCATTTTCATAGAAGGTCAGAAATTTGCCTAAGCCCAAGACAGTCTTTTCAAAGTGACAAATGCAGTGGAATAAACTGTGTTTACTACATATTATTCCTATATGAAAAAAATGCATTTCTATAGAAATACAATAATACTGCAAATATTTTCTATGGGAAATCACATATATAGCAACTGATTTTGAATGGCAAGATTTATTGAAGGGGAAAAAAAAATAAAAGCAAGCTTCCAAGAGATGTTGCATGAGAAAGACTGAGTGACTTATTATATTTAGAAAATAAATGCTAAAGATGCTAAAGACGCCAAAGAAGAGATGAAACAACCACTGCTGGTAGTCATGATGCAGTTGGCTAGTGGCTTGGGAAATCTCAATTCTTGCAGGTTCAAGTGGAACTGGGGATCAGATTTTCTCTCTAGTGGGAAAGTCTGTGCAGGGAAGGTGAAGCTACCACATAGTGCCTGGCATCCTTGCAGACATCAGTGTTCTCCCAGCTCTCAGGAAGTGTGTTCTGTTTGCACTTTGTTGGTATGAATGCAAATTGGCAGCACTCCTCCCTGGTCTGTGTGTTGTGGAAGGCTGAAATAATAGCATATAGGCTTGAAAAACAGGAAATCTAATTATTGGAATACTGCAATTAATATAATAGCGTGATTGAGAGTGCATCTGGTAAACAACTAGACAATGGGCCAATGAGGAGGATGTCTGGAGTCCATCAAAGGGCTGTCTGAGGCCTTCACAGGGCACCTGAGGTATTTTATGACAAAGAAATCCAAATATAGCCCTTGAAGATGTATAGCATGAACTGAACACATGGTGCTGCTAATGACAGGTTCTGGAGTACATGCTTCACTTAAGGATAAAATAAGTACCTTGTTTAAAACACGTGCCAAATGCATGATACATGGTAACAACAAAAAGACATGATGCAAAGAATCAAGGACTGATTAAACCCAATCCCTGGGGAGCCAGTGATGTGGACTGTCTCTGTGGCATTTGCCTCCTTCACCCAAACCCAGGTGTTGCAGGTTGCTCAGATGTGGCAGGACACCAGCGTCCAGTGCCCAGGCTGCTGGTTCCTTGCATCTCTGGCAGGCACACAGGATGCCACCAAAAAAAACCCTCAAAGCCATGCAGCTTTGAGTGTCTGCCCCAGAAAGCACCTGAGGTGGCGAGGGGAGGGAAAGGGGGTGCAGGGGAGGGCAGGGAGCCGCTGCCCTGCCACTGACCTGGCACAATTAGTCACTGCTGGGATGGCTTATCTCTGCCCGTGGCTATCAGTGGAGGGAGGGCAGGACTGACTTGGAAAAACACACAAAGGCACAGCTGTGCACAGCCAGACAGAGTTAATCCCAGTGGGGCTTGTGCTTCTTCCCCCTCCTGCACCCCTAGAAACTTCGGAAAAGTCAGACTGGCTACATAAACACACACACACAACAAAGAACTATTTACACAGGCACAGCAGAGGAGAATTTTTGCAATGACATGAGCTCTGGTGTCAGAGTCAGTGCTGCCAAGGCACAGCCATTTCATGTACAGGGGGGCTAGAGCATGGGGATTTTGGCAAAAATATGGGCTCAGGCAGTAGGATGGGTAAAGCAGTAGGATGTTTGTTGCCAACCTTGTCTTTGGGGGGAAGAAAAGGTGTAGAACTTGATTAATCCCAAAGCTGTTGGAGCAAGGAAGTTTGCTCCAGACTCTAGCAGACAGACTGCTGGCCTTGAGGGCTGAAGGTCCAAATTCTTGCACTGAAAGCATCGGTGCGTCAGAAATATTGCTTCCTTTCCTCCTGGAGACATTCCTCGCTGCCTGGATGATTCAGTACCTGCTGGATGGCAGAAGGGCAGGCTGGGGAGACAGATGGCTCTGGGTGTTCACCCGAGGCACGAGTATCAAGTTCAAAGCTGCGTCCCAATTAACAGGTGCCAATACAAAGTGAAACTGCTCTGCTCTAGATCCCTCATTCTGCAGCTGGGGCAGAGAAGGACTCTGCACTGTCATCTGTTCACCCTTTCCTCCCTTTTCCTTGTCAAGCTTTAATGTTTGGTAGTCCATCCTCCCGTGATACAGGAAGACAACTGTAAAGCTGGAAGAAATGAACAGAATGTATTTTAGAGGATTTATGTTCCAGTAAGGAAAACTTGCATCAGATACAAAAGAATCAGTATATTACATTTTATTAAAATATAGTGACTTTAAAATGCTTTCAGGATCAGTAAAATAAAGTAAGGAATTCATGGCACAGTGACAAATTTCAAAACACAATATATTATACTTAGTCTATTACCCTGTTCTTTCTCCTTAAAGGGTTAAAATACCTTTTATGAGAGGAAGAAGGTTAATATAATTTATACTAGAAATTATGATTACTATGGCAGAGAAATCAGGGCAAGTATTTTTATTCATGCCCACAATTTCGCAACTACAATTTACTTTTCTAATGCCTGTGGGACACTGCTGAAGAGCTGTAAATTATATTATCAGCCACAGCTCAGCACATCAGTACCACACACACAGGAGTGGCATCCTGGCAGGGCAGCAGAACAAAGAGAGCCCAAGCAGGAGAGCAGGATGAACCCCTTTACATCCTGCAGCTTTGTGTGTTGCTTTTCCACCTGTAGGTCATTTGTCAGTGGGTTACACCAGGGGTGAATTTATCTGTTATCTGCAGAACTTTTCAATAGCCGTATTGTTGCTGTCGCTGTATTGCCACTCGAAGAGAGTCATGGCATATGGGATGTACTGAACACACAAATCCTTCAATTATTCACCAAATGCTGTGAAACTTGTAGGCGGCTCAGTACTTAAGCAAACAGCACTTGCAGCTCCCAATTACTAGAAGGATGGCCATGTACAAGCCCACAGTGTACTTGAGAAATTAATAGGTAATAAGCATGGATCAGGAGAGGTGAAAAATTTCAGATTTTTCTATAGGTCTGCCGCTAACAGTTCTGAACATGTAATGGTTAGTTCTCAGCATGTTTATAACACCAGGTCTTCAGCTCTTTAAGGCAGAGCCCATCTCTTTGGGATGGTACATTCCAAATAAAGCAAGCTCTCAACATATATGGCCTCCCAAAAATCTAGCTATTGTAATGGGCATAAATCAATAAATAAAATACAGGCTAGTCTTGTCAGAGGAGGTTTTGTATGCAAATGTTAGCCTCTGAATAAATGTTATGTTATACTGACTGAAAGAAGTTCAAACAGAAGTTTTCAAGTTGACAGCTCACCTCTGGTGGGATATACAAAGAGAAATATAGGGTACGATAGAGCCCATATCAAAGGATTATTTAGGTAGTCCTGAGGGGAAATGAGATCATATGAGCAACTCAGAAAGTGTCATAGAAAAGTAAGGGGAATATCCTGCAATATAGGTTATGACAGCTGGGACTGAGTGCGTTATTTCAGATCTACTTAAATTGGCTTAAGACAGTTTTGCCTCAGACTGAACTAGAAAAATAAATTGGGAAGGAGCTGCTTTCCTGGCTCTGAAGAGGGTGGGGAAAGCCAGGTGGCTTGGGATGTGCAGAACGTATTTTGGGAGCTACAGATTAAAAGAAGACAGAATTCTTGCTACTGTGTCATATTGCAGGGACAGTTGCCATAGCATCATTTGCTCTAAGAATAGATTTCTATAGCCTGGCAGCAGGTCAAAATATTTATAAGAGTTAGGATTTTTTTCAAGGCCAATTCAAACAAAATGCAGGTCCCTGTACAGAACTGCTGAAAAGCAGATAAGGTAACTCACACAACGTAGCCCCTAACTAGAACGAGATGGGGCAACTAGGACACAGGCGTGTGGTGTCTGACAAGAGCTTCCACAAAAATCAAAGCATTCATTCTGTCTTGCCTGAACCTTTAACTGGGAGACAAAGAAACAGAGCATGGGTTGTGAATCAAAGCAGAAGATTTTGTAAAAGAGAGGTATGTCTGTAACAGAACAATGATTTGAAATGCTTTTTCCTCTCATCCACTGATTTTTTTCCCTCATAGGGAACTTGGCAGCTCTCTGCACTCCTTATGGTGCAGAAAAGAGATTTCTGAGCCCAAATCAGGACTCTGTCTGTCCTGTTCTCTCCAAAATGTGGCTGGCAATCCAGCTGCCCCTCTCAGAAGCAGATCAAGGGCATCATGACACAGCTGCCCCTTTTGGGCACAGAAGTAACTTGCCCCAAAGCAGGAGTTTGGAGGCAGTAGCTAGAAGCAGGATCCCTAATTGAGCTTGCATTGTGCAGTGATGCAGCACGGGAACTGTCCTTGCTTCCCCAGCAACTATAAGACAGAGTGAAAAAGATGTTGAGCAGCACAAAACAGTTTCCAGCACTGTGGTAAAAACAGAATCTGATCAGGAAAACACAAGGCTTTTAACAGACCTCCTGCAATGCTGTGGATCTGTCTTCACTCCCTCAGCCACTTGTGGCTGCACACCTGGACCACACCATCAGGGCAAAATGTACAAGCATCTCTCATGACGTAGACATGAGTTGAAAGGTGGAACTCAGGCTGTTCTTCAGGAAGAAGAATAAAATGTGATGACAGTCTCCATAAAAACAACCTCTTTTTCACTTAGGACACTTCTGACATACGACAATGTTCATTTATGAGTATCATAGTTTCACACCTCAATCACACATTTGATTAAACCTGAGAAGCTTATGGCAAAATCAGGCAAGCTATGGGCAGAGAATACTTTCTCCTCTTTAGCAGTACTGGGGGATTACAGTGGAAAAATCAAAGAATGAAATAAAACGGTGAGCAAGAAGGAAAAGGCAAACACTAGAGTCTGTCACTGTTAGGGAATATCAATTAAACACAGAGACTCCATGGAAAAATGTTGATACACTCTGTGCCTCTGAGCGCTGCTGCAGAACAAGTAGTTTGTTCTGTGCAGAGTATCTGCTAATAGCTTATCTACCGCTCCTGTCAGCAGATCATGATTTCAAAACTAGGATCTATAAAATAAATGCAATGACCAGGGGCTTAATACTAACATAAAATCTGCAGGCTGTTCTTAAAACTCACCAATGCACTCATATCTTCTTATTATTCCTTCCTGATGTGTTTGAGCTACACATGACCTTACCACAGCATCAGCATGATGAAGCATTTTTTATTTTCTCACTGTGATGTTCACAAGAAGACATTTGCTGACTGTATGCAATTGTTCCGTGAACATCTGTATGGTGCATCTCTTTCTGTTTATCCACACATTCCTATACCAGCTCCCCTTTTATTCAATTAAATATCATTATTTGAAAGGTTGATATAAGCTGGGCTGCAGCGCCAGCCACACACTCTAAAAGGATTTCCCATAGGGTGAGTAAGAGAAGCCAAAGTGGGATATGGACATGTCCTTAAGTTTTTGTGCCTCAGTGCTTGTCTTATTGAAGAGAACAGCTGTCAGTGTACTGAAAGAGGCCCTTGGGAGAAAACCAGAAAATGCTATGGGCAAAACGCACCCCAGGATATGTTATTGGCAAAACACACAACATGCCTTCCTCTTAAATACAGCCTAACTTACCAGTCCCATGAAATGCACAACTCTGTTTGTGCTGACACAAAGCTAGGATCATTTTGGTAGCACAGCTCTAAAATAGAATTCAGTGCA
Source organism: Acanthornis magna (assembly GCA_036785705.1). Classification (NCBI taxonomy): domain Eukaryota; kingdom Metazoa; phylum Chordata; class Aves; order Passeriformes; family Acanthizidae; genus Acanthornis; species Acanthornis magna. Next base: position 570,542 of record JAWUZG010000107.1, on the reverse strand, counting down.
TACAGTCATTAAGGCGACCTCTTATTATTTGGAATGTCCCATTACAAGGCCATCTTTGAAGCTGTGTAGGAGTGTGAAGAGACGGATCCTCTCAGCATATGAAGTCTTTGCAACCAGTGTGAAGGTTTAGCAAGCTGAGAGCAAGCATACAGGATGTGTGTAGGAGTAGAAAACTAAAAAAAAATAAGCCAAAACAGACCCAGTGGGGTCACTTCTCCAAAAGTGTTCTATCTGGGTCAAAACCAGGGCCCTTCTGCAGAGCACACAGTTGCATGACAGAGGACTGCAGGCAGAGAGGAGTCACTGGAAGTGGGCATACAGCTCCTTACAGAAAAATCATTGCCTCAGCTGTGTGTGAGACAGGGTCAGGAACCTGTAAAACCACTTTACAGTGACTGCAGCATGGCCTGCGCTGAGCTGTGCAGGGCACCGCCAGAGCACAGTGTGCTGCTCGGTGCTGCAAGGCTGCAGAGTGGACACAGGCAGCTTCCCCCGAACAAGCTGGCAAATCTGAATTGCAGGCTGATGTTAAACTTGCCACCATTCTCATTAACATATTTTTAAAGTTATTTCCCTGCCTTTCTAAGAGAGCCAGGGTTTGCTGTATCACTTGGAAATGTACCTGCTCACGGTGCTGTGGTGGGTTGGGAGGTGTGGAGACCCAGCCCCAACACCAGCCCTTCTTACAGGGACATCCCAGTGGAGAGGTGGAGAGCCCCCCCCACACCCTTTCATTTGGTGGGTTTATCTGTGGCCTTTTTGTTTCCCATCTTGGCTTTAGTCTAGATTAGAGGTAATTTTTTTGTACATGATTATGGTACTGTGAAACCTGAAGCTCACTTTGTGGGAAATGGAATGATGATGCTACCAATTATTAATACACATATTCTGATTTATTCCCTCTAAAGAAATGAGAAGATTTGGGTAAAAATGAGACAGAGGAACATCTTTATCCCCAGATATCTGATACCAAATGAATATATACACTTGAACTAAAAATAAAGGTGTCCTCCAGATTAGGGCAACAACACACCTCATTTCCCTGTATTTTGCCCCTTAAGGGAGTGCCATACTCTCAGTCTTGCCAATCTTTGCCATTGACTCCTCAGCCAGTCTTCTTTTGCTGAGACTTTCTTGTTTCTTCTTCCCCCTTTCCTCCCTCCTTTGCTGTTAAGCTCTTTCTCCACTGCTCAGGACTGTGCAGAGTTAAAAGCTCCACCCCTGTCATTTGTCACTGCTGCTTTTCCCAGTCACCTGTCCCAATTTCTGTTCACACCTCACATTGAATTAGTGGTGAGGGGAGACACTAAGCTTGAAGGCAGCAGTGGGGAAGCAACTGAATTTGTAGCCATAGCCTTGGGAGACCAAACTTATGTGAGAAATGTTCTCAACACATATTGCTGTTGGTGATCAGAGGAGAGAAAAGCACCTATTGTTTTCCTTTCATGCTCTAGGCTCTCCCACTGATATTTTTGCTCACTGTGTTTTTTATGCCTCAAATTATGCATTTCACAGGAAGTCTCCTTGTATAAGATATTGTTGAGTAAATAACAGTTTACACAAATCAGCTGCAGGCTCAAAGATGTTACACACTGAAAGAAGTCAGCTGCATCTTCTTGTCATATCCTGTTGGTTAAATTATGTTAAGATGCTGAGACAGTGAGTCCATTGAAATCTTCATTGTTTTCTGTTTCAGCATCACTGAAACATACCCGATGTACAGAAGACATGTCCTGTGGTTTTATAAAAGTAGCATTATTATTTACAGAACAACACTCAGGACAACAAGCAAACATGGCCCATGTGAAGACCTGACTGTACTACTTTTCTATACTAGGGCAAATAAATAAAATACTAATGGAAAATTATTTTTGTAGTCTGTGAAGGACAATTAAAAAAAAATCCCAGAAGTCATCAAAGAAAGTTTGTGAGTCTCCACAAACTACTTCTCTTCTTGAAATCTCAAAATGTGATCCACTGGAAATGGGAAAATAAAGTTTTGTAGACACAAGCAACACTTACCAGCCCTGGATGGCATAACATTTGGCAAACTGCTTAGTCTCAACAAACAAATAAGGAAAGGTAAACAACTTGAAAATTTGGGAAATAATGTCAGCCCTGCTTTAACAGAATTGTCACAACAGAAACTTCTAAAACAAAGAAACTTAATTTTTATATGCAGTGTTTGCACATTTTTATCTAGACACAAGTTTTGATTTTTTTTTTCCCAGTTTGGCTGACCTAGATTTCACCTAAGTGCCTCATGTCTTTCTGGAGAAAGGGGGTTACAGCAGCTGCCCAAACTGTGGGAGCTGACTTGTTAGAAACCAAGCCAGACAGGCAGACAGGAGCTTGCCATCTAGGTCAAAAGCAATCTGGGTTAGCAAGTGGTTCTCCAACCACACAGGATTATGCTAGTTTTGCTCTTTCGCAAAAGGCACAGGAGGTCTGCCAGAGTGTAGCACTGAAACAGTGTGCCAAAAAAGACATTTCAAGTAAAAATTTAAAGTCTTAAATTTTTGGTTCTAGGAAGGCAAAAAAAGGCTCACTTAAGGGAAAAACAGAAAACACAGATGGGTTTCAGTTCAGTTTCAGGCTGTCCTTCCACCATAATGCACAACTGAGCAGCAGGAGAGTCAACATCCTGGGACAGGCTGACACAGTACCTGCTTTTACCCTTGAATACTCAACATCTAATAAGAGACCTAAATACAAGTTTTGAAAGGTTCCACAGGAAGAATGAAAAAAGTGAAATACAATGAGACAAAAATGTATAGACATAACCATTCATATTCTATAAATGTATATATTTGAAAGTAGGGGAGGAATGTACTTTCAGAGTGCTGCGAAGCATGGTTGTGAAAGTACAAAGAAAATGTCCTATTAAAGGCCAGTGGAAAAGATTAGAGACACATGCTGCCTTCACCTTTTTGTTCCGCAGGAGTGGTAAATAAGGAACACCTGCAGCACTTTCCACAGCATCCCCTTCCATATGTGCCTGGTGGAGAGGCCTCTGACGCCCCAGGCAGACGCTGTGCTCTGAGCACCACAAGAAGCACCAGCAGCCTCATCCAGGTGGTTCCATGGGCTGACATGGCCATCACACACTGAACAGCTGTTCACACATCATCTCAGGCATCGCAGCCCCACTTACTGAAGCCTCCTGGAGGCCATCCTCTATGCTTACAAAAGTAAATAGAATTTTTATATTTATATTTGACTTTCCAGATGGATCAGCACCACCTGCTTCCACGTCATGTGTCACCCCAGCGGCAGCACCACCAAGGAGGCCACCAAGCCTTTTGCACATGTGTTCCCACCATACTGGGGACTCTTGTCTGCACCCCCTCCAACCAAGCCAGGGCTGCTGGCAGAGAGCATGGCTATTACACCTGGGTGAGTCCTCCTGGAATTTATCCTCTGGGGCTGATAGGCAGAAGTCCCTTTGATGACTGCCTGGAGGGGAAACAACTGTCTAGTGCATGTTTCTGCTCTGCAAAGTGGCTGGGGAAGAAACATGGGTTTGCCTATGTTAGTCCCCAGCGTATCCTCGGGTGCCCACATCATAGATCATCGCCCTCGTGGCAGCACTGATTATAAACCTGTTTGCAAGATGGGATTCAGCCCTGCTGAAGCACAGATCCTAAAGCTGTGGATGATCTCAGCTGAGGATTCACAGCAATAAGGGCAGCCTTAATCTCCCTGAGGAACACAGACGCAGTCACACAGTTGGAAATAGCAGCGTGCACGCAGTAAACAAGTGCAGCATTAGCTGCCCTCCATCCACACGCCAGCACTACCTGGCCAGTGCAAGGGGCATCTCAGGCCCCTGACACCCACCCACACGAGCTCCAGGCACTCAGTTTCCCCACCAAGCACCTGTTGTGTCTTTGCCGTGTGATTGCTGCATTTCCAAGCAGAACTTCACCTCTGCTATCACAGGCAGTGAGAAGTGTTGTAACACCATGGGCTGTACAGGGGCAGCTTAGCAATTTGGGAAAGCTGCAATCAGCTGCAGCAATCAGCCACTGAAGACGAATACACTGTCCTGAACTGACCAGAAATTCAGCTGAGGTCTCAATGGTCAACCCACTGTCACTGATGCTTCTCCTGCTTAAGGAAATAACTATTACAGACTGTTCTTGCTGTTTCAGCATGGTAACTGAGTATCTCATGAGAAACTCCCTTCTTGCAATTTGCAAATTTGTTTCTAATGCTTTCAATTGCATAAAGTAGAACTAAATGAATGGGATAATCAGCAGCTCAGGCAGGTCTGCCGCAAGCTGGGCTTTTTCACAGGCTGTGCCAGGCCAAAGTTCCCCAGCCTGTCAGTTTGCTCATGAGACCAGTGCCAACACTGGAGCCAAGGAAAAGAGAGCTTTGACATAACACAAATCAGTGCAAGATGATGGGGTGGTTTGTGTGATTGTGCTGTAGTGTCCACATCAGAGTGCTACAGGGATCACAGAAGAAAGCTGCTCTGTAGGCACCAGTGGGAGAAACAAGTCCATCTATGCACTTCAGAATTGAGAATTGAATAGAGCCAAGAGAGAGTTAGCACTTAAGACAGTCTTCAACCTTTAATAACAGAATGGTTTGGGAAGGAAGGGACCTTAAAGACCATCTAGTCACAACCTACCTGTCATGGGCAGAGACACCTCCCATGAGACCAGACTGCTCCAAGCCCTGTCCAACCTGGTCTGGAACACTTCCAGGGATGGGGAATCCCCAACTTCTGTGGGCAACCTGTTCCAGTGCCTCACCACCCTCATGGTAAAAAATTTCTTTCTAATAGCTAATCTAAATCTTTCCTCTTTCAGTTTAAAGCCATCTCCCCTTGTCCTATCACTACATGCCCTTGTAAGACACACCTCTCCAGCTTTCTTATAGGCCCCCTTTATGTACTGGAATGTGCTGTAATGTCTCCCCAGAGCCTTCTCTTCTCTAAACTGAAAAACCTCAACTCTGTCAGCCTTTCCTCTTAGGAGAGGTGCTCCAGCCCCCCATATCATCTTTGTGTCCCTCCTCCGAACTCAGTGCAAGAAGACCACATCCTTTTTGTGCTGGGGACCCCAGGACTGGTTACAGCTCTCCAGGTGGGGTCTCAACAGAGAGGAGCAGAGGTGCAAAATTACCTCCCTCAACCTGCTGGTCATGCTGCTTCTGATGCAGCCCAGGAAGGATATGGTTGGCTTTTTGGGCTGCCAGTGCACATTGCTGAGAGCTTTCCATACACCAGTACCCCACATCCTTCTCTGCTCTCAATACCTTCATTCCCCAGCCTGTGTTGATACAGGAGGCTGCTCCTCAATCCTTTCAAGGTCCCTCTGGATGAACATTTTCTTGATAATGTGGGTGTGAACAAAGGGCTGGTTCTGCATTTGTTTCTGCACCAGTGAGGTTTTAGGCCCCAGCAACTTAAGTGAGAGGAGAGCTGCTCCTCAAAGCCAGCAATGCAAGCCTGGCACCTCATGCTGTCCTGGGACACATTGTCCCCTCTGCAGCCGCACAGACACTCTCTGGCAGCAACAGCTCTGCACAGCGCGTGGCAGGCTCCCAGGAGGGGAACAGAGACAGCTTTGTGTCCTCACCCGTCACCAGCAGGCTCCTCTGGATTCCAGCCCCACGGGACGGGCTGCTGCTGCCCTGCCACATCCATATCGGGATGAGCTGGGCTGCCCAGCCAGGCACTGCGGGAGAGGTGACTGCTCAGACATGGCTGGGAGAAGTGATGCCAGCAGCTCACTGCAGGGGACTGTGGTACCTTGCTCCATTACAGGAGGAAAAGACAGGAACAATAACCCAAGAGGGGCAACCTCTGCTCCTTCTAGCTCTGTGCTGACCAGGAGTGGTGGAGATGGGCTCAGAGCCTGAGTCAGCTCTCCTCTGCTCAGTGAGCAACCTGCCTGCTGAGGCCACCAGCACTGGTGACAGCGTGTGACAGGAAATTCAAGTGCCTCATTGGGGCTTAAATTGACCAGTCATTAAATTGTCCATCATTAGCAACTAAGTGATTTCACGTATGTCCCTGGCTATACTTTGAAAAGGATAAAGCAGCGATTATTGTTAATTGTGCCAGGACTCAAGCAGGGGTATGGAGGTGGAAGTTGTGGTCTGGTGCTGCCACTGCCCTCACATCCAGCACAGGAGACAGAGCCATTTGACATTCATGTTCCTCACTCCTGTCCCTTAATATCTGTTCATCAAATTATTTTAAATAATCCTGGGACAGTTACAGTGTAAGTTATTCAGTTATGGACCCTACTGCTGAAATCGTTCTCAGTTTTGGTTATTTAGATTTTTGACATTGGCTCAGACAATTAAAAGGAATAGGAAAATCCAGTGCTTGATGTTAGCTTAACAATACCAGTCCCTTTTCTCCATCCTCCTATTATTCCATTGCCTTTTCCTCTCTAAGGCATGCATAATTCTCTTATTTGGGATTAATTTATGAAAAAAATGGTACATTTCAATCATGACCTGAGTTTTTTTTATTGAAGTCCTTTACCATTGCTTGCCATGAAAGACCTCTTGCCATGCTATTGTGTGAAATTACAGAACACAACATACTTCTTTCTTATGTTTTCACTTCTTTTGGTCTCCTTGTTTACAAACCCCTTTGCAGAAGACAAGTCTCTTTCTTGTGGTAAGTTACTCCATGCAGCAGTTTCCAGCAGCACAAACAAACTTTCTGAGCTGCAGTTCCTAGCACAGCTGTTACACACAAAAGTAAAGTTCACCTTGTGCATGCTCAGTGATTTCCTAAAGCTAAAGGTTCTCTTCTTCCACGCAGATGAAGTGCTGTGTGTACATGTGAGCATGCACATTTGTCTGTCTAGATATGTTCTGTGCTATACCCACATGCCCTCAATACAAGTGCACTACAGCTCAGATTTCCCATTCCATACGTTTAAGATGAGTGCTTGGTTCAGACCACGATCAGAAAAGAGAGACTGCATGCACGCAGTACTCTGTGTCCCATGAGGCACAGATCCCAAACCACCCTATGGCTTCAACACTCTGTCTGTTCCCTGGACAATAATGCCTCTCCCAGCAAAAACTGCTGAAACACACACAACATAAATTGGCTTCAGATGATGAGGAATCAGAGGAAAAACCAACTATAAGGCAACAGGTATAGAAATGCCCCTTAGTCTCTAGGGGGAGAGCAGGGAGGAAAGAAGGTACTTCCAGACTTGCACCCTTTGCTTTACATGTTGGAGTTTTAAAGGGACAGGAGGATTTTTAAATGGTGCTCTTTGGCACAGAATGCCACGGCAACATCACTGACCATGGCTGGAGGAAGTTTTGATACTCACAGAGGGCCCAGACTCTCCTCTCTGGGAGGGTACCACTGCCACCAGCACCAGTGCTCTGAAGGTGACAGTACTGTCACAGCAACACACCACTGCCCCGGCTGTAGCCCAGGGGTAATATCCCTTGGGAGCACTCTTGCTACTGCCTGAGGCACCACAGCAAAATACACAAAAGTATGACACTTTGAAGGAGAAAGGCATGGCATTTCTCCACGTGGCTTTTTATCTCTGGTTAGTTTAAAGAGATTCTATTTTGTGTTTCAACAGTCTCTGAGAGAGGAGCAGTGGACAGGGGAGAGTTAAGTTAGTTAAAAGTGCATAGCAAGTCCCTTCAGTACCTGCAGGAATAACTCTTCCATGTGGGTATATTAACTCTACTTGAACCCCTCCCTGCAAGTATAACAATGCGAGACATGAAATGATACATGGGGCTCAATAACAGATGCAATTCTGTGCTCAGGAGTATTTTGCATACTGCATGGATTATTAACCTCTCATGGGCTGGCAGGTGAGAAATGGGTTGTTTTTTTTTCCTTTTTATCCAAAGTATAATTGACTTCTAGGTAGGAAAGAGGCATATTTTCCCCCTTTCATTAAGAAAAGCATTTTGGAGATGGGTCTGATGAAGCTGTTGACCTTCTTCGAGAAAGTTTCACCTTGGGGAAGAACTGGCCCGCTTTAAGCACCACTAACATTAAATTTCACTCCGAACTTAATCAAACATAGATGTGCTGTTTGCAAAGTAACAGTACAGTCATGCCACTTGAAGTGCAGCAGTTTATCTGCATGAAGTAGCTTTAAAGCAGGAAAATGTTAGTCATAAAGGTAAGCAATTAGTTCGGTGGAGCTGAGAAGGGTAGCACAGACAGCATTGTGGGAGGCTCAGAAGAAGGCTAGGATGATTTTGAGAGTTTCTTATGGAGGTAGCTTCACCAGGGGCCTTGTTAAAGTAGATCTTACACAAAGCACAGCTCTCTGAAAATTGCTGAAATAAAATTATGGTAATTTCAATGAGAGAGCTGGGGAAAACGCAAGATTTTAATATTCAGGAGGGTCAACATGACATTATTTACTTGTTTATTTATATAGAGGCAACTTTATTTGTGATGTCAAGAGCACTCAAGAGGCTCATTCTGGGATCTGACAATATGTTTACTTTATAACTGTGAGATATTTTTAAGCAGAGCAGAAGGAACTGCTCAGTGACCTTGCATCATGAAAGCACCACATTTGCAGAAGGTTAGAAAAGTATTTTTACCCTTGGAAATGCACACACATATTTTAGCAATTAGTTAATATATTAGAAATCATCTTTTCCTGTAAAAGGGCTTTGAAGTAATAAAAAGCAGAAATAGTATATTTTGGTCAAGCTTGGTTTACAGCACACTGTCTGAGACCCCAGAGGACCCCAGGCTTCCTTCCTCCGTCTGCTACAAGTTCCCTGTGTTGTCTTGTCAGTATACTATTTCTGTTTTCTCCATTTCTTTGCCTACTAGTAAAATGACAGTGCATCTCTTGGGAATGTTTTGTGACTTAAATCATTTGCCCTAGGCCCTAGGATGAAAGGCTCCATAAAAGTCTGGTGATAAATACAGGCAAGTTTGCAATTTAATTAAAGAGCTCCAATTATTTAGGGAAGAAGAAATATAAACCAGAAGCTGCCAGATGTTCTTTGCAGTATTTTTTAAATTTCTCTATCAATAAATTAGTAAGATTTTGTGCTCCTGGGAAGTTTTCTTCAGCTTTCAGTCTCTTCTTACACCCCCTGTTAGAAAGTAATCCATACTAGCAGTACTTATTTTAACAGCTGTGTGAATTATTTTTTTCAGACCCATGGCCTTATACAAAAGATATTGATGCAAACAAAAAACACCCCCAAACTTACTGTGGTTTACTCTGGGATAGATATCACCATTCACTTGCTCTTCAGCATGCGGAAAGATGTATTTAAACCACCTCCTTTAGAATGCAATCCAGTCATGGAGAAGAGTATGCATCATAGGGACAGAAGGGAGAAACACAGAATGGCAGAAGGGTTTGGGTTAGAAGGCACCTTGAAGATCATCTAGTTGCAATCCTCCTGCCACTGTCAGGGACACCTTACACTGGACCAGTTTGCTCAGAGCTAGCTCCAGCCAGACCTTGGACACTTCCAGGGATGGGGTAACTACAGCACCTCTGGGCAACCTGTTCCAGTGCCTCACCACACTTTTAGTAAAGAATTCCAATATCCAATCTAAATCTTTCCTCTTTCAGTATACAGCCATCATCCCTTGTCCTATCACTACATGACCTGGTTAAAAAGGCCTTCTCCAGTCTCTTGTAGGCCCGCTTAAATACTGATGCAATATTGTCTCCCCGGAACCTACTCTTCTTCAGGCTGAACAAACCCTAACTGCCTCAGCCTGTCTTCATAGGAGAGGTGTTCTGTTCCTCTGATCACCTTCATGGCCCTCCTCCCAACTTGCTCCAACAGATCCGTGTCCTTTTTGTGTTGGGGACCTCAGAACTGGATGCAGCACTCCAAGTGGGCTGAGCTCACCAGAGCAGAGGGGCAGAATAACCTCACTCGACTGGCTGGCGACAGTGCTTTTGATTTGAGAAGTTATTACATCCAGGTTGGAAAGATCAAAATAAATGCCTTGAATAGTTCTGTGGTCCTAAATATGTTGTTCTGTATGAGTTGCTCTAGAATTATAACTCAGAAGACTCTGATAAGGTGTAGTGCTGGTCTCAGTGCAGGGCAAATCTGTGTCCACACATCCTGTGTACCATTTACACACTGCACTGCCTGGCACTAATGTGCGAACGAGGAGCTGCTTTGGGCTCAAGGCAAATCCATGGCCACAGGGGCTCATCTGACATTTATCAGCTTCACCACTGACTTGATGAAAAATGAGGAAAAGAGGGTTAAGTTCAGCAGTTGTACCCCCAGACCAACAAATGGGTCATGCTGTCTGGATTGCTAACAACAGGTGCTGTGTTCTGCCTGCTGCTCTAGTGCTTCTCCCCTTTGGAGATGATGTCTGAGATTAGGGAGGAAAGACAAAAATTCCTCACAGTGACCTCCCTTCAAAGACAGCCCTAGCAAATGCTGGCTTACATTAAAAGAATGGTTGGTTATTTCCAGGAAAGAATGTCTTTGAAGAGTAGCAAAGGCACACAGTGCGGAGACAGCCATATTTCTCTTTGAGAAGTCTTTGTAGTTAGTTTAGATGTTACAGATAAAAAACAAGAGTCTGGGAATAGACTAGGGAATGTGCAAATCTTTGATAATAAATAATTTTCTGCCTACTAATGATAGTTATTTAATTTTGATGAGGCTCTTGGTTTTTGTTTGGGATGTCCTAAACATTTACAGCAGGCCTCGGACTCTGAAGTGTTCTGTGCAGAGTGTACTGCTGGTCTGAGGGTCCAAGGACGTGTGCAGCGTCAAGAGTCTCCTTTACCGACAGCCAGGCTCTATCCACACAAGGAGCTGTTGATTTCAAGCTTAGAGACACAGATAGTAGTGGGGTTTCTTTCCTCTTGAAATAAACTAACATGTATCAGCAATATGTTATCACACTTGCTATGTAAAAACCTTTGATATTTACACACAGCACCCTGTTATTTTTCAGTTTTCATACTTTCATCTTTTTACTGCAATTAACCTTCTAGCAGCTCCAGGACCCTGCAACATTCAGGTTTCACATGTGGACACTGTCTCCTCGCTATAAATCACCTCTGGTCTGCAGGCTTCCATCACCTACAAATTCACTTCATAATATCAGTCAACATCTTCAACTGCAAAGCTCTTAGGGCTTAAGACATGGTATACTACTTGAGCCCCAGCTCATCGCTTCATAGCAGACCTTGCCAGTCACAGTTCAGGTATTAAACACCCACAGGCATCTTAAGTTTCTGTTCTCAAAGGCAGGAGAAGAAACTTCTGACAACAGAACCCACATTTTGCATTTTCTTTCAAGGAGACGTGCTTATGTCCCAGTGTGACTGCCATCATGTCAAAGTGAATCAAATGCCAAAAGATAGTCAGAAAAATCCACATTCTTGTTACTAAGGGGAGCACACTAAATCCCCGCCTCCCCCATTTCCTCACAGATTCCTCCTTCATGATTCCCAGTGGTACTTGAGTTGGCAGAGACGGACACTTTGCAATGGGAGGCAGGGGAGAACTTTTTTATTGTACCATTGAGGATGATTTTCTTCTGCATTTTTACTCTCAGATTTTTAAAGGCAGACATAATCCCTACATGGATCAATTTGAAATTTCACACATGTGGTTCAGTTACACCAATTTCCAAACCTTTACCCATCAACTTGCCTACTCTGAAAGGGTACAGCTGAAGGTGACCCTACACAGGTCACCATAGTTTTCTTTGCTTGTTGCCTCGTAGCTCTTGCACTGAATTTCATCAGAACCTACTAACTCAATACACATAGTCTAAGTAGGTCATTCTGAATTTAGTTACTGCCCTCCTTCTGTACAAACCCAACCTTGTTACGTGTCTGTGACTATGCTGAGCTGCACTCACCAGGGGAGAATTGCTGTAGGGTATAAACCTTCCACCCATCAGCCTAAGGAGGATGAGATCAATCTCACTGACCTCTCAGCAAGCTACAGCCACTGTCACGAAGGCCTTAAGGCTGCCACAAACAGCATGTAAAAGGAAGGCGATCTGCATTGCAAAAAATGAAGAGAATGCATCCATCCCAAGCCTTTGGCTGAGGACAGACAGTACACCAGGTCTGCTCTAGCACTGTATTGGTTTTACCACTTAGCTGTCAGTATTATTTTCTAACAGAGATTTTGATTTCCTAGCCAAATCTCCAGCCGGCAGATTGGTACTTGAAATTCAGTTGCTGTTTCTGTGCAGAATGATTACATATCTCTGCATCCTGGCTTTTGCAGGCTCTTTCATATGTTTGACAGATTAGTTGGTTTGACTTCCTGCTCTGCTGGTGACATGCAACAAATTCATCCCAGTCTAACTGGTGATTACACCACAGTTTTTACAGACTCCAGGTGGGACTGAAAATTACATGGCAGGAAGTCTTGAAATACCTGTGTAGATCACAATCAGGGAAATTACAGTCCTGGTGGGGCTGACTGATTTAGAGAGGAAAACCAGAGTAGATCTTCATGGAACAGAAGAGTTTGCAGATATCAGCTTTCTGAAGTGTCTTTTAAGCCTGTGGACTTCAAATATTTTTGGTTGCTCATCCCTCTCAGTAAAATAAAAAAATAAATCTTTGAGCTAAATATTACACACATTATAAAACCTACATAAAAATAGAAATTAAAAAAGGCTGAAGTAAACACTGTTTTAAAACCATAATTCTATCTTGTTTATAAATGGAACAAAAGATATTTTCTTCCTGCACTCTAGTGGGTTGTCTTGCACACCACCTAGGGTTCAAGCCCCACCACTTTGGAGGCCAGTGTTGCACCCTACCAGACCAAGATGAGGTGGGGACTCCACACAGCGAGCTGTTGAAAGGTGGTTAGAAGGGAAAGGTACAAAAATAGCACTGTGCAATGAACATTGTGCTCATGTACTGCATGACTCTGGCTATTCTAGGGCTGAGTGAAGCACAGTTTCTGAAACAAGATCTTCATTAGCTGCTCTTCTCAGGGCTCATTATCCACTGATGTTACCAGCACTTCTCAGTGCCAATCCACACAGCTGCAAACTGTGTTCCAAGAGGTGCTGCAGGAAGAAAATGCGCAAGCCCAGGGAGGGATTTTGCTGGTCCTGTTTTTACAAAAAGGAACATAGGGTGAAAAAGCCCATTCTTAGGCACTTAAGCAAGCAGTATATAGAGTGACATGGGTCAGACCCGCCCAGATCCCCGCTCCTGGGCAGAAGGAGACACACGCGGCCCGTTCGGGATCCTGGGGGCAAAGAGCAGAGCTGCAGAATGGCAATGTGCACTCAGCTTCAGACAAGATGAAGCAAAACAGGAACAGCTCACTAGCATGAGATCAAACTGGTCTTGTATTTCAGTCAAGCATCAATCAGGAATAACTGCTTACAGCAGGAGCATAAAGGACAACATAAATATAAAGCAGTCCTTTCCCTAGTGTGCAGTCTGAAAATCAACATATTTTCCCCATCATTGAGGGGCTCAGGCACATGCAGACCATGCAGTGTTTCCTTGAAGTGCCAGTTTAACAATTCAATCCCTTCCTAGACCTAGTGGTACTTTAGTCACTTCAGTCCTGTGGCAAAGTTGCAACAAAGAGTGCAAACTGCAGGTAAAATAGCAGCCAGCACTGGCACTGCTTAAAGGCAGCAGCCAGCCCTGGTACTGCTTACAGTGAGACCTTACTCATCACTCCCTAGTGATGGTGCAGTTTCTGCAACAGCTTTAGCATCCCCTCTCCGAGCCAATGCAGGGCCTTCAGTTGTCCTAATCTGACTTTCAGCAAGTACATTCTGCTCTTCAACACAGCAGAAGCACACACTTTACTGGAGAGTTTCCAACACTCAGTTCTTATGAAATGGATAATGCTTCTTTAATACGGAACCAGTATACCTAAATAAATATATTTCAATAATGCAGCCATCAGTTTCAATTTAATTTGTTTATTCTGAGGGTCCATAACATATAAATTGCTTAATTTAGGTGAGGCAATTCTTTTGGTTTACAGTCAGTTGGTGTTAAATAGTTTAAAAAAAAAGAGAAATCCAACTAACAGTTCCTTTGGGGGTTCTTGGTTAGATTGTTAGCTTGTTTTCTTTTCACCAAGACGTTAAAATAATTTATAAAAGGTGACAGAACCGTGCCATACTTGCTAGTACTGTGTGTTGAGCTGTTGTTATATCACACTTCAATGGCTGTATTCAGAAGCTTCATTGGTAGCAACAACTCTGGGCAATATTTCATCTGTTTTCATATATCAGTTGGCTTCTGTGCCTGGCCTAAAATCAAGATTCTGCTACCAAAGCCACCTTCCTCTGGGTTAAAACCACTTGTTTTCACCTTAGAACAGAGAGGGAAACTTCAACCTGAGAAACAAAACCTTTAGTTTCTATAAGATCACACACTGCTGAATGATCTTTTCTTGTTTGAAGTTCAAGAGATGCTTTATGAAAGGTTTTTACAATTAAATATTTTATCCAATTAAACCAGAAATTAAGTAACTCCCTAGTATACTTCTTGATGAAAAGTAATTGAGCTCCTCAGAAGTGAATTTGCAAGTGGAAAATCCTCTACATTGCAAAGTGATAGTAGTAAAGAGAAAACAGGACTGACCCCAAAGAATCACTAATTTATTACCGTTTTACTTTCAGATTTCTCTTCCATAACACCCTTGAATACACGCTATGCAAGAGAAGTAACTAGATTTTCATCCTGTCAAGACATCACACTTAAGACAACTGGAACACAATAGTCAGAATGATATTAGTATCTCTTTCTGTGGGACCGCAGGGCTTGCCCTCCCTGGCACACACGTGTCATACGGAGCAGATGCTGCTTTGCTTGAGAGATTCCAGAGCTGATTGGAGACACCCCAAAAACCAGGAGCAGCCTTCTTGGGCATCCCAGAGGCTGCAGCTGGGTCTCACAAAGCTAAACCCTCGGTGCAGCAAAACCTCACACACATCCCTGCAGGTGTCACAGGCCATGTGAGGTCTGGCTGCTGCCCCTCGCAGACCAGAGCAGGCAAGGGGGAAGTGAGGAGCAGGGCAATGCCACCAACTTTCTCAAGCCAGCATCCACCTTGCACAAAGAGGAGGAGGCACAGACCTGGGGAAAACAGCGGGGATCTGCCATGGCTGACCATTTTGTTGTGTTTTGCCTGGATGTAACTTAATCCATACAGTTCAGCACCAGCTAGAAACACGTAATGGCACCCTATTAAAGCCACACAGATATGGGTATGCTCCTAAGCACTTGCAATATTTCACTCACTAATCTTTGCTCCTTTGTTACACTTAATAGAACAGCAAAAGTGCATTAGAGCAGGACTTTTCCTTTAGAGAAAAACACATGCTGAAGGAAATAAAATGTTTTCTCATCTGTTTCTCAGCATTATTCCTTGCAAGACTATGTAACAAACACTTCTATTAAAGACATGCAAACAGATTTGCAAGGAATTGTTAAGAAAAGATCATGTCAAATTTAAAAGATACTATTTTGATCTCTTTGGCAAATGAACCTTGAATAATATTTATTTCAAAAGTCAGCTATTTTATTTCTGTTTACAAAGAACGAAGAATTATTAACCCTTAGCACTATTAATCAAAGAATAGCATCAAGAGAAAGCAAAGTGAGCCCTAGATTTTTTTCTAACTGCTAATATCTTTGGGTTTTTGCAAGGCATCCACTCAATTTACTATTCTCAAGGATCTCCTTTTCCCCTCTGCTCAGCCTGTAATGTCTGAGGTTCTCACTACACAGCTGTTGAACAACCTGATTTTTCACTGCTGCCTCCTGAGTGCTTCACTTTTCCAACCTGGGGATGCATAACGTGGGACATGACAAATAAGCAGATGCATTTGAAATTAATAGACTTGAGTAACTTCTTAGAAGTTGATGGATCTTGGTGCTAACAAGATAGCCACTTCGTCTCTCAGGTATTTCAGTAAAGATAATTATAAACATGAATGACATTTTCAGAAGGTGGGTGGTTCCCTCCCATGGCCTCAGCACTCCATGTCACACTGAACCAGCAGTTCTCAGATTGCAGCCCTTTGAGAAGTGTCCAGGAGGCCAGCTGGGACCACCTTTGCTCCTAGAGGCGAGAGACTGTGAATCGCATGGGTGCTGCCAATATCCATATGCACATTGCTTAGCCAAATCCTCCCAGCTGGGCTGCTGCTGCTGCTGCTGTGGCTGCAGAGATGCCATCTCATCCCTCTTCATTACTGTATAGGGGAGGAGCCCTGACACCTCACTAGCCACTCCAGCAGGCATCAGAGGGGACTCTCACGTGGTGATCTTGCTGCCACTTGGCATCTCCCACTGCAGGTCAGTTGCCAGAGGAGCACACCAGCAGTTCCTTTCATTGAGATCTCCCCAAAATAAACAACCTCCCTCAAAACAGCTCCAGCTGAGCAGTCTGGTCCACCAGCCCTGTCTGCTGAGCAGGTGGTAGGCAGGAGGCACCCAGATCTTCCATCAAGTCGCTTCAGTCACTGCTGCTGCTTGACCAGCAGTCTATAGTGGAAGGCAGCCTGGGAGATAAGTTCCCTTTACATGTCATGCTATAAGCAGTGTGTGCTTGTCCCAGAGCAATACGGGGGTCTGTTTTTTCCCCACACACGCTGAGTTCTTGCTCCCAAATGCTTTTAAAACTAAGGAAATTTTAAGAAGGAAGAGAGATAGGGAAAAAAGAAGTGGACAAAGAGAAAACCTCTCTTTGTTCTGCATTTGTTGCAGTTCCTTGCACTACTTTCTGCCTGAGGATGGGTATTGATTCAGCCATGACCAGACAAATGAACTGCAGCACAACCCATGGAGATTAGAATCAAGTGGGCTGTTGGCAGTATTAAGATATTTGGTATTAACAAATGTATAGACACATAAACTAGAGAGCTGATATAAATATAATTGTGGTAAGAGGGGAGGCAGGTGACATAATCAAGCAGCTGCACTGTCAGAAGAAGTTTATAATAATCTTTGATCCCTTGTATCATCCCACAAATGTTAGTCCTTCTCATCAAGTTGTGACTGTGATGCTAGAAGATGAGGTGAGCAGTAAATAAATTTCAGGAATTGGTCTAAAAACAGTATCAAAACGCAGCAAATGCAAGATAAACAGCTGTCTGTCTAACAAAGTCATCCTTCTGGAGTTTTCTAATCAAACTGCTGTGTCATTTCCAGTTAATATCTGATTTAAGCCTCGTTTGAAGCCAGTGTTCTTTGTAAATGAAACAGACATTTCTTCTTCACAAGCTTTTGCACAAGATTAGCATCACATTCATTTTACACACTTCACTGGGAGCTCATGTCCTGCCATTGTTCACGGGGGGCATGGAACATCAAGTAAAGCTTTCCCATTTAAATGTCTTCATGCTCAAGCAACTTACATTTTAGTAAATGCAGACATGCTAAAATGCTATGGCAACACTGAGGTGGTGCCATAGAGGAAGTGAAATAGTAAATTCAGCATGAAGGATTACACACAAGCCACTCCTCCTGTTACAAAAGAAAACCACGAGGCCATGACTGGGCATACCAACAGTCCCAACACACAGACTTTCCCACTCATGCCAGTTCATTTTACTGTGTAAGTGCTATTTAGTGGCTGTGTAATGCTTTGTCACCTGGTTTCCTAGGATAATTTCCAATGTTATGGTTTACTCCCTTCCTCCTTTTCTCACATAGCCTCGATTCAAACCAGACGCTGAGGTAGCTTACTCCCAGCAACAAAGGAGAGCTAGAAATTTGTATTACACAGATCTCACACTTCTTACTACTTTGCTTTCTAGAAGCATTAACAAGTTTTCTATCAACAAAAGAAATGGCATGGCCTGGTCTGCATTACAGCATGCCAGAGCACCCTGCAGCCGCTGGTTTCCCAAGAAGGTGACTTCTCTATGGACAGCAAAGGGTTCCTGTCTCTCCTCCTGCGGTCTGGCACTGAGCTGTGCTGTAGATTAGCTAGCTACAAGTTTCACTGATCATAAAGATGTTTGTAAGATAGGCAAGCTGTAACTACATCCTCTATGACCTGTCCCAATCTACAGACAGACCTCCCTAATGTCTTGCATAGAGGCTATGGAGATATTTATTTTAGGGGACATGCGACATAAAGCTCTACAAGAACTTGAAAAAAAAGTATATTCTTAACGACAAATAACTCACTTGTTTGCTTCACTAAACTAAATTTCACGTGACTAACTGCCATGGTGATGAGGATGCATTTACTGAGGAACAACTGGGTGAGGCCATCTAGTTCGGGTTTCAGTCACAGAGGTATGCACTATTGTATTTCACATATACCCAACCTCTAAAAGATCTGGCCCCTTTTTCCCTCTCCAATACTCCTTCAGCCAATTTAGTTTTCCCCAATTTTTGCAACAACAATTTGCTCTTTGACAGTGTTCAGGTAAGGGTAATTTTTATACTCAAACCACCATGTTTGTTTATGGACTTTCACAACTATTAATTCACTTCATTCTACCTGGAAAAATGACAATACTGTATATGATTTAAACAGCACTACTTTACTCTAAACCTGTATACCTGCTTTTTAATTAGTACTTGAAATTACTGGTATAGCTAGGAATCTGCCCCCAGAAATTTGCTGTGGACAAGTGCAGGTTTTTGCTGTGGACAAGGCCCTGCAGCTACTGTCAGTGCTAATTCATGGTATGGAGATTCAACGCCAACGATGCCGACTGTACTGAGAAGCACTGCTGAGATTGTATTTTCTTGGTGCAGTGCAGGTTGCTTAGTGACCTGCCACCAAAACAAATGCACTCACTTGTGTATTTAAAGAGCAGCCTTCCCTGAAGGGTCCAGCATTTTGTGGGCAACACCTGTTGCTTCCATGCTTGAAATTTCTGTCCTGAAATGACAGGCTTGATGTTGTACTCCAGCTGGTTAACACTTTTTTATAAGGAAGTCATGCAGCATGTGTGCAATCTTCTCTGACTCATCTCACACCAGCACTGGTTAAATAACACTTCAACGCACAAATTGTCAGACCGACTGCAGGAGCAAGAGTCAGTAAAGCACGACCTGTCCCAGACACATGGCAAATAATTTGTTTCTTATTTGTCCATCCCTGGTGAAAGCTGAAGGTATATCACATCCTTCCTATCAAAATACACCATTCAGTTGCGTTTGAACAGGGACATGGGGCAGTATCTGAGGGAGGGTGTTTCCCACCAGAGGGAACAGAAGTTGCTCTGCATTATCAGATCACCCCACACACTCACAACAGGGGCTGAGCACTGAAGTCCTGTTCATGCACTGGCAGGGCTCTGCCCTGAAAAGGTCACACTTCGTATTCCACGGCTGGAGGTTACGTGATGCACTCAAGGGTTGTATGTGGAGGTGTGTGGCAGACAGTGCAAGCTCTGGGGTAGAAGAAGGGTCCAGGTATATTGGCTAATTTCTCCTTACACTCAACTCCAAAATTAGCTGAAGTGTCAGTAAATACTAATTGAGTAACAGATTTATGTAATAAGGCTCCAGGTATCTGTAACAGAGTGAATGACACCAAAAGGATGAGAACTTAAGAGCCGCTGACAACCATGTTCACATCTTGTCCTTACCTCAGCCTGTCACCCACGAAACATAAACCCCAAGCCTAACAACAGGAAAATGAACAGAGACCTCTTAGCATGCCTATCATATCTGATTGTGGCCTTCTTTAAATTTTAGAGCTGAGAAACATTCCTAATGCTGTCTTAAACTAGCTGTGCCACATTTTCTTAAAAACTTTTGCTTTCCTATTCGAAATGTGAAGGAGGCAATTTTTTAGGAATACAGAGAATTTTTGATGGATACAGAAAACTTATTTCTTTACACATTTAAAGCAAACCTTTTTATTTACTTCAGTTATATCTGTGAAGATAGAGAGTTTCCAATATCAGGTATCAAGCAGATAAGCACTTGGAAAGTGTGAAATGTCCACTCTAACTGCCTTTGAAAATTTAGATGGAAGTCGCTTGCTTTGCATCACCAAAATCCTGGACCAGAGTCATCCAGCTGGCCAGGGCAGGGGTCAGTCCCTTAAAACACAAGACTATCCTTTTGCTTTTCCTGCAATTGTTGAGCCTATTCACTACCAATGCCTCAGCTACTGCAACAGCAAACAGCTTACTTCGATGCACAGCCCTCACAGACTCACACACAGAATCACATCCTGTCCGAGGAACAGGGAAACGTTTGGGGAATAAAATAACTTGATGATGTAATTATCAGCAGCTTGATCAGACATGTGCATGTGGGAATAGGGAATGAGACTGTTGCCAGTCCTTACTGAATTTTTAATTTTTTTACTTTGTCATCGTATTTTTCTGTTAACTTTGCTCTTCTGAATAATTGTATACACCCTTGTCTATCCACACAGAAAAATTACATAGAAGATGTTCAGAGATAGGGACTAGAAGATGCTGGAAGAAGTGTAGAATCAGAGAGGTCAGGGCAAGGGTACTTGGAATTCATCTGGTGGCTGCAGAATAGTCAGCAATGAGGAAGCACAGGAGAAATGAGACCACTATGGACAATCGAAAAACATGGAGGAAGGAAACCTGCAGTTTGCTGATCTATTAAATTAATATCAGGGGAAGAAAAGCACAAATCTAAATAGATTATGTGGCCTAGACAACCTGATCTTGTGGGTGGCATCCCTGCCATGGCAGGGAGTTTGGAACTTGATGGTCTTTAAGGTCCCTTCCAACCCAACCCAACCCATTCCGTTCTATCTCAAAAAACGTATGCCATTTACAGACAATGTGTTCATGCAGTTTACTTCCCAGAGGCTGGTGCATTGAGCCCGCCAGGACAAAAAAGCAGAAATACTCCATACACTGGTCTGACTCTTGTAAACTGAAGTCTTTTTCTCCAAATGAGCAGCAGAGAAGCTAGATGATTCTGTAAGGAACACTGACCATCAAGATTTTCAAGACCCAACTGGACAAAGTGCTGAGGCAACTTGACCTGGATTCATAGCTTCCCATGCTTTCAGATAGAGGTTGAGTAAAAAATATCCTGAGCTCCCATCCAACCTGGATGATGCTGTGAATGACTAACTAACGGCACTAATAGCTAGAAAAAATACAGTGTCTTATGTGTGTTTAGCATTTGGCTGACAGTCACACATGAAGTTCATTTCCAGTCTCCTTGACAGCAGTCAAGCTACTCACAGGAAGAAGCTGAGCAGAAGCACATACTTAGATATCAGTCTGGTTTGATGGGCTGTGATACTCTAAAATACACTGTTCCAAACCCACTGATTTGTGAGCTCCCAACAGCTTAACAAGAATGAAAGTTGGCTGAAAAGCATGAGACCATCAAACCCAGGTATTTGCCAAAGCACATTGCAAATACCTTTCTGAAAGGTTTTGAAATGTCAAATACATATTTGAAAACACAACTGCTGTTAGCTTAATGAGAAGCTCCGTGTACCCTGTGAAAATGTTTTGTGATACTAAATGTCTTAACATGCCTGGCAAAATTTCACTTTGCACAGCTGCGTACACAGTGAACTCCTATCTCAGTATGAACAGTTTAATCCTATTTCAGCATATTGTGGCTTGATAAGATGTGAGAACACCAATAATTCAGAACCTAGTAGCTATTAAATCTTCCCAGGAACAAGAAAGGAGCAAAGAAATCACATGGCCTCGCCCCTGCACACTTTACAAGAACACCCTTCGGGGCTGAGAAGAGAAAGGCTCCTGTAGAAATATTTCCCCCATTTCCCATGTCCATGGTGATGCTATTACTATCTCCATTATCTACCTCACACACAACGAGCAATACAGCCAGAAAAAAAGCCAATTCATCTATTTCCCATCCGTTTTGACTTGGGAAATTTTTAACTTTCCAGGGGACCTGTGCCAGACAGCTAGCATAAAGGACCCTGCCCAATTTATGAAACCTTAATCCCACTGATGGAAGGCAGGAGGATTCCCTTCTGCAAAGGCACTGCATCTCTTTCCTCCTCTGCCCTTACCCCAGTTGTGATATATCATTACAGTTTTGAATGCTGTCCATATTCTAGTTGGGAAAAATCTATCAAATTTGATTTCATAGTGCCTTGAAACATTAAGAAATATCTTGAATTCCTGGAAGACAGGGACAGTCCCAGCAGCCTGCTATTGTAGTATTTTGTATGCATGAGTGTTTTGATGGCACAAACTTCCTGTGTTGGCAAGCCCTTAACACAACTTAGACTTTCTCCCAGACTCTCGACCTCTAAGGGTAGCACAATGGCTATTTTAGCTGGATGAACACAATGCCACCAGCAAACCAGTGACTTCTGTACCAGAAGGGAAGAAGAAAGCAGCCCAGGTACTCTTCCACAAGAGGTGTTACCCTTTCAAGGGAGATGTTACCCTCACAACTCATCTTTAAAGGTGCAAGCTGAAAGAAGTCTGAAGGAACACTGTAGAGGGGTTGCATGTGAGCCAAGTGTAGATTGCTGTGGCAGTTGCATGTGGGCATGCCCACAGCACCAGGAGGGAGGCAGCAGGAATCAGGAAAAACTAAGAATGTGATGGCTACCTCCTAAGCTTCACTAAGTCTTGGAAGCAAGTGCAAGACTATTAATAATCTTGACATTTCTTTGTTTTTCTTAGGAGCTTTAGCTGCTATATGCATAGCTAATAATGCTGTGTATCATTATGAGCTTTCACCATCATCATCTTGGAGAGAAGGCTGGAAAACAACTTGCTTCCAAATGCCAAAGCTTCAGGCTGTCCACAAACATGAAAGCTCTTGCTAATCTGTTCACTCCTAAATGCTAGCATCACAGCCACAAACAATAATATTCTTAATTCGATTTTAAAAAACACAGGTCAGGAGCTACGGAGGGAGCAAAGGGGAAAGTTGTTAGTTCCACAACCTGCTGCCTCAGTTCTTTCCTGCTGTTGATAATTCACATTTGCAATTTCACTATTTCAGAGGTGCCTCTGTCCAGTACACATTCTGCAGCACAAACCACAGCTAGGGACACACTTTGGCAACAGCAATTACATACTAAGATAAATGCCAACTGAACAATGCTCCCTCTATTGCAGCATCTCACTGGGCATCATGAAGAATTACTGTGCTTTGACGTCTCTCAGACACTGCAGGCAAAACAAAGATATTGCTAATCTTAATTTTTGTGTAGAATCCGACAAGTTCCTAGTTGAGTAGTTTTGCAAGTGAGATACATAAGCAAACAGCATCTCCGCTTTGCAGATAGTATGACCATTCTGAGTTAAAACACAGTCATTTTGTTGCACCTCTCTTTTACATGCAGTAACTCCATCTGGAGAAAGAAAATAATCGACAAAAGATTGTAAGAAAAAAATCCGACAGAATTTGAGTCTGTAGGTGTTCCCCTTAAAAACATCTTAGTTTCATCAACATTGGAAAACACCCTTCTTCCTCTTTCCATTCAATGAGCAGCCTCAATAGAGATGTTCTGCGAATACCTGCCAGATTTAATCCAAGAGACACCTGCAGGGGCAGCAGAGCAAAAGTATACGTGGAGGCTTGCAATTGTAAAATGTTCACAGAACAAAATGAAACAAAGGCAGTTTTGGATTTCCTTCCCTTCTACATTAGGTTGCCACACCTTTTTCTAACCATGCCAAACCAGAAAAAATGGTGTCTCCTCATCCATATATACAGTTGCATCATACACCATTAAGTACACAAAATATGGTAATATCTATAAAAATTAGTGCTCTGCTCAGTGTCTCTTTGTCCAAGTGCATGTTTTTCCCAAGGCCAGTATCACATCAAGCCACACAAACCAACGATTGCTAACACTTCTGCTTTTCTTAATGCCTCAGTTTCACTATCTAGTACCTCTGCACTGGCCTCAAGACTGAGTCACTTGCCTTTGCCTTTGCTAGTTTGGACAAATGAAGAGGCACATTAGAAGCACAGTTAATGACTAAAGCAGGCTAACAGCCCTCTACCTATAACTATGTGCATGCCTATGAACTAACTCAGTGTTTTGCCACACATGCACATGCATACTTATGCCATGAGCTATAAACACACATGTTGATGTAGGCATGCTTGCTGGGCCTTGCCTGGTTAACAGGGATAGAATATCTGACACTCTTTCACACTCTTGTTCATCACACAAGTGCTCAAGCCCAGGTGCTAAGTTCAGGAGTTTCAAGACACCTTTCAGCAGTGTGTATGGTTCAAATAATTAGGGTAGAAACACGGACTAAAAATTCTCTGAAGATTTTTTGATTTGTAAGTCTTTCTGATACCTTGATTAACTAAAAATCCCACTTCTGTATGAAAGAAAAGGATTTCACTGATTTGAATAAGAGTAAGTTCTTCTTGGAAGAAGCATCATCAGCCAACTTTGAGAGAACATATAATGACAGATCTAGACAACGTTACTTAACCTTTTTCTTTTAGAGGTCTTTATCCAATTTTTACAGATAAAACAAATGTTGTTTTAGTTGTGAATAGAAAGATTTCCTGAATTAAAGAAAATATGTACACTTCAGCAGTTTCTTCTGAAACCTATCTTTGATCAAGAACTTATTTAGGATTGAGGGGCTTTTTAGGTTTCAGATACTTTTACACAATGCTTAGAACATGTCTTTTCGATCTCTCATGGAGTACTTTCTCATTTCAAAAGCATTTTTTCAGCTGAGCAGATTGCTTAACAGTTGACTATGTAGACAACTTTGCCTAGAAGGTAGAGTGCTTGCTGCTGAGAAGTCCTTTACAGAAGACACTGCAGTCACTTTGCATCAATCACAGTGGATATTTAAGGAATTTTTAGCATCATGTCAGAGAATGGTTCTATGACTACGCACAAAATCGTAACTGCTTAGAAAAGACATAAAGCTACATTTCTACTTATGTTTCCTTTTCTGGGATAAAACCTTGCTAAAATTACTGAGGTGATATTTCAGATTTCTTTTCAAGCCTGGCAGTACACAATATGTGAGCACAGACCCTGTTCTCTCTGTAGTGTTCTGTCTAGTGCCTCGCACTCCTAGTACAGTAGCGGTACTTCATTTTCTCACTGAGTGCCCCAGCATCTTCTCACCTCCCAAATAAAATTTACTATGACCTGCTAAATTGGCTTGGCTTTGAAATAGCTGCATGTCCTTATTTCACTTTTCCTCTTGGCTGTTTTCCGCAGGTATAAGATCAATGTCACACAGCCAAAGACTGAATGAAGCAGGGGTCGAGGATTTATTAGGAAAGAGGGATACTGCCCCAGATTGTCTTCATACTACTTTTAGAGCAATATGTTCCACATCACAGCACAATTCAAAGAAGTGGCTGCCTAGATCAATTCCTTCACTTCTCCCTGTTCTAGAGGACTGAGGGACAGCTGCTGTGTTCAGTGAATTTTCAGTGAAAGGGACTTTCTAGCAGCAGCCATTGCTCTCTCCCTGTTGCATCACTGATGGCTGCAAGAGCAAGAGCAGAACGTGCATTCTTCAGCCTCATCCCTCACACTCGCTGCAACAGGAATGAGCTCAAATGTTTGCCCATCATGCAAGATGGAGAGGACCCTTTCTGGCCTTTCTTCTGCTGCAAAACACAATCCTCTGTCAGTGCAAAATTAGATTTTCTTTTGCCTACTTTTCCAAGAAGCCTTCAGCCAGGTCTGTGCATTTAGTATTATTTGCACTAAGTACAGGAAGATCTTATTATCAAAGTTATCAGTGGCCTGCATGTGAACAGGGGTACTCTGAGGTTGACCCTTGCCTTGATAATGGCAAGACAGAACACACTGTAAGAGGCAATTTTAATGCACTTTCCACTTTTGCAGAGTCAATAAACGTCTTCAGAAGAAACACAAAATGACATTTTCCTAATACTACTACATATTTATGCAGCACAGAAGGGCAAAAGAGTCATAAAGCAGGAACCCGGACAAAGTAGTGGCACCTGAAAAGCCGCTGAGAGAATGACACTTTTTTAAGGCAGAATTTCATGAGCAAAAGATCAGTAAGTTAGAAAACAGAACAGGTGTTTAAACAAGCACAAAGCTTTTCAAGTACCTTCTGCATGGGAGGACATCCAGTATTACTGATTCCAGGATAAGATCTCCTTATGGAATCTTTAACAGCTTACATCAGCAATACCTGCAGAGTATCTCTGCAACCTCATGTGAAACAAAGCACTCTGTGCAGTGTGATTAACATATTTCACATTAATGAGGAGGTGTGCTGGTTTCAGCTGGAGTATTTTTCTTCAGTGACAAGTACGGGACTGTGTTTTAAATTTGTGCTGAACAGAGGGTTGATAATATGGAGGTGTGTTCGTTATTGCTGAGTGGGGCTTATGCAGAGCCAAGGCCTTTTCTACTGTTTGTAGTTTCCTGCTGGGGAGGAAGTTGGGGGTTCATGGGAGGTTGGGAGGAGACACAGCTGGGACAGGTGACCCCAACTGACCAAAGGGACATTCCACACATGATGACAAGGTGCTCAGGAAATAAAGCTGGGGGAAAGAAGGAGGAAGCAGGGTAGGGGCAGGGGGACAACGATGACATTAGGACTGAGGGTGTTCTCCCAAGTAAGTGTGACTCATGATGAGGCCCTGCTCTCCTGGAGATGCTGAACACCTGCCTGCCCAAGGGAAGCAGTGAATTATTTCCTTGTCTTGCTCTGCTTGCATGTGTGGCTTTTGCTTTCCCTATTACACTGCCTTTATCTCAACCCATGTGTTTTCTGGCTTTACCCTTCCAGTTCTCTCCCTGATGCTGCTGGTTGGGGAGTGAGCAAGCAGCTGCCTGTGGCTTGGCTGCTGGCTGGAGTTAAACCATGACAGGAAGCTGAGCACCCTCACCTTGCTTATGAACCAGGCAGATGAAGAAAAGACAAGCAAGCTGAATCCTGCATTTCCTAAACCCTTTCCACTTCCCAACTGGCACAGATTAGAAACAGCACAAGCTGCATAAGGCATACCAAGTGCCAAATCTCCCCAAGCACTTCCCATGTCAATGCAGGCTTGACTCAGCCACAATGGCAGCAGAGGAACAGTGGGAAAGAAGAAGCTCCATGGAGCAACTAGGAACAGTAAAGGGAGGAAGCAGTGAACACAAGGAGCAATGATGACACATCTAGAAAGGGACACAAAGGATGGACGGAAATCGGAGCATTTAGTTTTGGTTTTTAAATAGCTGCCACTGCATATCACCTGCACTGGACTTTCCCAGGCATCACTGTAAGTGAGGGGTGGACTGGTTCAGCAGCTGGCTCTCAGTGACAGCACAGGGCAAGGGCAGCTGGGGTCAGTCACCATGCACTGCTGCATTCAGAGGGGCATGAGGGCAAGGCATCACAGCTAGAGAAACACTGCCGCACAAAGAATTCAAAAGAGCTGGAAAATTAAGCCAAGGCACGACCAGAAGCAAGGATCTCAGTTAAATTCCTGCTGGAGACTTGGCAGAGAAGTGCCAAATCCCTTTTTCCACAGAACTGTTCTTCATGAGATACGTTTCCTCTTACAAATTTCATGTCACTTTGAGATTTTTAATACAACAGTTTCCATATTTGAGAACTGAAATGAAGGATTTTTCAAAAGGGTGATCATGGAGTCTGGTTTTGCTCATTACTTCTACCAAGGGCAACAGAAATGATGATGTAAACAAGGTCAGAATTCTTATAGATGAACTGGGAGTCATGGTTTCCCCCCACCTTCTTAGCAGGCAATAGTAACTGCAGACCATTTTGGCATGTAGAGTAAAATTGTCAGTATACAGCCATAGAAAGTTCTAAAGTTTCTCATTTTTTTGCAGCTTGGCCAATTTTCATTTACATTCGGTGCCATTACAGCAAACTTAGGACATTGAGTGCCTAGTGAGGGAGATCAGGCTGTACAAAGCAGGATAATCTGCTGGTCAGATGCTACCACCTTGATGAAGAGGTGCAAGGACTGTGTACGATGTAAAGACTCTATGGCAAATCCTGAACAGTGACCACATCTGCTGCTCTCTAGTAAAGCCTGGGCAGTGATCAAAGACTTTTTCCACGGCTCTAGGTGTTGTAATTCCTGTATGGATTCTCTCATGCCTAATAAGAATCAAGCCCCTGCCAAATTGTCTTCTGCAGTACGAACTGTCAGTACAGACTCTGCCATCTGCTCACTCTGATGTTCTCAAGGAGGTTACAGACACACATAGGCTGCTCTATTTCTGTTGAGTTTATTAAACTGGCCTAACATGTTCAAAAATTACTGGAGGAAGGATAGACACATACATTAAAACTGTGCAATAACATCAGCCTGATTTACCTAATAAATTCTTGGTGGTTTGGTTTTGTTTTATAATAGACTCTTCATCTAAGAAATTACCAATGTCAAACCATACCTGGAGCAAAGAGTCTCAAAATAAAAGTCCCTGGGACCAGATGATCTGAACCATGCTCCTTGTTGCAGCCCATACTTCCTGTGGTCATTGTACGAGGTCACTGAGTCTGTGCTTTAGTTTCTGCATTTGAATAATGGAGCAAACATTTCTTTACAACACATCAACAGGACTTTGTACTACGGTCAGTCATGCTGTCAGGAGGAAGTATCAGTGATGCATGCTACACGGCTGACTCATTTCCAAAGTTGATGTGGTAGATCCACCTTCACCAATCTACTACATTATCTCATTTTCATGACCCAGCTCAAAGAACACGGGTTATGGGATGTTACGCTGGATAGGCAGTAACCACCTACAAGCAAGAGGAAAAACAAGCCAGAGTACGTGTCAACTTATGTTTAACAGCAGAAGAGAAACTGAAAACTACAGTTACACTTGTATTAGAAAGATCAGCAGCATGGAGGAGCTGATGTCAAGGATCAAACGTCTGTGAGACTATGTGGGAGAAGGAGGAATGGGAGAACATAAAGGGGTTATTTCAGAACAACTTATAGTCTGCTCCCATGAACTGGACATCCATTAGCAGTCAAAGCCTGTTAGGTGAGCTTTTGGAGCACTTTCTTAAGCGCAGGTGCATTCAAAAATAACCCAGGCTGCGCACTAAGACAGTTCAGTAACACGAACCCAAACAAGCAAAGGATGGACAATGGCTGGACTTGCAAAGCACATCCCTGATCTAAACAGCAGTGCTGGGGTGGGTGCACCCTGCACAGACCAGCCTTCTCACAGAACTATCTGCCATCTGGCCCTAAGGTTAGTGCAAGGTGGGACTGGAAGTAAACCATCCACATTCCTCATGCAGCAACTCACGGGGCATCTGCCTCACACAGCATACTTGTTATTTTACAGTAGGTCCTGTTCTCTAGTTTGGTTTCCTGGGTTTTCTCGGCAATTGTTTTTTTGTTTATTGGTTGGTTGGGCTTTTCTTTGTTGGGTTCTTTTGGGTTTTCTTTTCAGGATTTTTTGCTTGTTTCTTGTGGAAATTTCAGGGAGTTAAAAACCAATTCTTGCACTATGGGAAAACAAAGCGTGATAAAGCAGGTAGCATGTTTCCCTTAGCCAGAAAACTAGAAAGAGCACAGTCATCTTAGGAGGACCCCATCTTACAGGCTAGCCAATAAAAAGTACAGCGCAAGCCTAGTAGCCACACATGTAAAAAGAAAGAAAAGGAGAAAAAAGCAAGTTCACTAATTTTAATCTATGGGATGGAAACAAAAATAATCCAAGTCTGGCTCATTTACTGAACATTCTGCCTCACATTCCGATTAGGATAATGCTATGTGTGAACGAAACAAAATGACATCCAGGCACCTAAAATATTAGAATAGGACAATACAAGCTAGAGAATCAGAAATCAACTGTTTACTGTAAAAAATCCCTCCCATTGTAAAAAGGAACGAATTGGCAATTTAAATTGTAGGTTCAGCAGCATAAAGCGTTTACTCAATCAATGAATCCTGGGAGTTTTTCGGTAGCATACAATTAAGAGAGAGGAAAAGAGAAAACGGAACCATTCTGTCAGCCTACTTGACTCTGGATTATTCTGGTTTTTGCTCATTCTTACAGCTTGGGGGTTCTTTTGGTTGGTTGTTTAGCCTAACCACAAGTAGGCTGAGAGAGGACAACTCTCTCTGAAGGACACACAAGTGCTGAAACTATGAGAAGACCACACATACAAATCTGTGAATATGTGTATTTCAAATGGGAATTAGGTTTCTAATTATTGATAGATGGGCGTTCCAAGTAACATTCTCAGGATAAATTTTGGTAAGGAATTTATGACTTGATAAATCTTCAGGAGATATGATAGAAGCAACCCTGTGAACTTCAGAGACGAACCCAGACCATGTCTTACGATCATCTTATAATCTGATGGGAGATGTGGTTGCCCTTTTCAAAATTTACATTGTCTCACGCTCACTGGCTTCTGACAGGCACTTACACGAAGCAGAAAGCAATTCTTTTTATCCCGTGTGCATAATTCAACACTGTTGTCCGTAACTTCTGAGTATAGCCTCTTCTTAATTTTTCTGAATGCTGGAGATCAACCACAAGGAAAGACTTGTGTGAGGGAGAAGGGCTTTCCGCTGTTCACTGTGGATGACATTTGGCCCTCTGGATATTATGTGAGAAACAAACAAAAGTATTGCCTTTGCCAGAGTAACACAACACACACTTGGTCTCTTTTGCCCTAATCCTGCGCTATTTTGTATGGTGCATTTTGGTCTTCAGCTGCCAGCTGGCATTTGCTACTGCCAAGAAGCATTTTTGCATGGTTACACAGCTTAGGTAACAGCAGACATCCTTCATCATCTGCAACTGCAGAAGGATGAATAACGATGTAAATGATCCTTTCCAGTTTTTCCCTTTCCTAATTAAGAGAATCTACATTCGATTCACTAAAGCCATCTGTTTGACAATTATCTTACTGTGAAAGCTCTGGAGCAGTTTTCCTCATTTGTCTTTTTTGATGCTGTTGTTACTGATCAGGCCTAATCTAAAGTTCTAGCTCTCTGAAATGCACACTTCCTTACAGAATAGGATTGTGACTACTGTGTCTAACTACAAAGGTATTTCAAAATTACAGTGGCAATGATCTTCAAAGTCTCCAATTCTTCAGTTGCCTCTAATAAGGATCTTATGCTTCTCTCACCCTTGAAATATCCTAGTCCTCTACTTTTCAAATTCTTCATGCAATACAGAAGATCTTCAAAAGCTTGAAGAAGAAAATTAATTTGTCCAACTTTCTTGAAAACTGTCTGCTGCTTAGTTCTCACTTATAACTTTTAGGTTATAAACTAAGAGTACTATGTTTCCACCCAGTTTAGAGTATGACCAAGTGCTTTTTCTAGAAAGTGGGAAAAGAATTTCTCCTGTATCATTCAGTTCAAGACTTTTCTTTGCTATTACCCACCACCAAAATTTAAAGGCTTCACCAGACCATTGTTTCACAGAAAGAAAGAGCATGAAACATGACCTTTTGCTTAAGGTACAATTCTTAACGACATGAGGGTCAAAGCTGCAGCATTCACATTTAGCTACTCAACAGGAAAAGTAGTTTACCAACCAGTACTACAGTACCCAAGAGAAAACAGATATATACACTTGGACAGGTGTTCTCCAAAACATATTTTTAATGTCATCTGCATTTGGAGCCTAAAGAGAGTAGGAGCAGAGAAATATGCTTGTTATTCCTTTTTTACATTACTGTTAAAGCTAAATTACTTCACGTAAAAAAGAAACTGCAATATTTCCATACACGGAGCTAGCCCTGCATAGGAAGTCTTTGCAATAGAATGGAACACAAATACAACGTTAGTTAAAACCAAACCAACAACAGCTTTTTGCTCTGCCCTCACTGAGGGCTCAACAGTTACTTTTACACTCAAAGCCAAGAAATATGAGCAGTCTAGTATGTCTCTCATCACTTTTACCAAAATTACTTTGAAGCATTAAATACCAGTTGAAATCATTGTAGTCACAGAAGGTAAAATTAGTGTTTAGTCTACTTTTTCATGCTTCTCAACGTTTTAGAGTATAACAGTCATTCCACTCTATATTTCAAAGCACAAGGAAGCTATTTCAAGAGCAGCCATATCCTGCTGCTGTCACCTTGCAGCTGATACCAAACTGAGGAGAGGCACACTTTTCCTCAAAAGATTTTTATCTTCTTACAAATCCTCCTTTAAGGATTTTCCTACAGCACTGTTTTCCTTTCTTTAAAGTAGTGCTTGTAAAAACAGAAAGAGGTTAATTTTAACCAGTTGCAAAACAGTTGTTAAAAGACAGCTTTTTGTGGACTTAGGAAATACACGAAACTCCTTCCTTTCCAGGGACTGTTGTGAAGTATATATGGAAAACTAACCACACTGTTGCCTTGCATTTCAGAAAGTGTCTTTACACTGCACTTAACAGAAAAGAGACACTGCAGACAGCTGGAATCTTGTTACCAGCCTAAGTGATATAAAAATAGGAATAAAATTTTTGAAACTTTTTTACGAGAATATTTTTCATCTTCCTTGTTGAAGTACTTCAGCTGAAACCCACAATGATTAGAAGAAAAGCTGCTTTGCACACTTATATCTTTCCCCAAAAAATGTAACTTAGAGGTCTCAACAAGGAAGAAGGTATCAGTTGCTTGGTCTCTAGGGAGCCATACCTCTAAGCTGTTTAATCAATTAAAAACTTGCTTCACCACTGCAGGGCATAAAATTATTTCTGCAGTGTTCTCAGCATTTTTCTGCGTCAGTAGCTCAGAAGCAGTATGTTTCATCAGAAAAAAAAAGGCCAAATAGGAAGAAAAGAGAAAAATGGTAAAAGAATGAGTTAAAAATATTACAAAATAAAAATGAAGGTAAATAAAACAGAGCAGTGTAAATACACAGGTCTAAATGCAAAGTGACCATAAATGCATGAACTCAGCTGCCAGGACACCAAATTTCAAGTTATCTGGCAAAATAAGTATTCTCTTTAGTAGAGAGACTCATCACCATGAAAAGTTAAACTTGGCACAGAGGTGGTAAGTCTTTCGGACTGACATACATCAGTAGATCATAAGACAGAAATACGTGCAATAAATCAGCAGGTACTAATAGACTGGTTTGTTTCTAAGGAGCAGCTAACACAGTAAGCCTTTCTTGTAGCAATATTCACTAGATTTACATAGACCTAATAGTGATATGTTTTCACTTTTGGGAATGCTTCCCATTAAAAAAACTGCCAACAATTAACATTTTTTACATTATATTTCTGGACTAATGATCATAAATCACAGAGTGATTTGGGTTGGAAGGGACCTTAAAGATCATCTAGTTCCAACCCCTCTGCCATGGGCAGGCACACCTTCCACCAGACCAGGCTGCTCAGAGCCCCATCCAACCTGGCCCTGCACACTTCCAGGGATGGTGCATCCACAACTCCTCTGGACAACCTGTGCCAGTGCCTCACAACCTTAGATATAAGAATTTCTTCCTTGTATCTAAGCTAACTCTATCCCTTTTCAGTTTAAAGCCATTCCCCCTTGTCCTTTCACCCCATGACCTTGTAAAAAGTCCCTCTCCAGCTCTTTTGTAGCCCTCTTCAGGTACTAGAAGGTCCTATAGGGTCTCCCTGGAGCCTTCTCTTCTCCAGGCTGAACAACCAACTAATAATGTCCAACTAATTTTAAACAGGGTATTTGCCAGTTACAAAGACAGAAATTGAAACTGAAACCACTGAAGAGCAGAACAGATTCCAAAGTAAAAAACTCAAAAACCCCCTTTCTCTGTGACCAATACAAAAAGAATTATTTTTATGCCTTGATGTATAATATATTTCTAGCATGGTATGTTGCTGATTATCTCTACTTATAGAGTAGCAGAAAAGCATTAAAATACATAAATTCAAAAACCAAACTACATGTTCTCAGATATGACAAGCTGAGTGGCATGCATCTTCAGCATTACAAATCACAGCAATTCAGTCAATTGACTGGAGTTTAGTCTCGTATGATGCAAGAGAAAACAACGTCCTGGCCTGTATCACCACTAGCGTGGCCAGCAGGAGCAGGGCAGTGATTGTCTCCCTATACTGGGCACCAGTGAGGCCATGCCTCAAGACCTGTGTTCAGTTTTGGGCCACTCACAAGAATGACAATGAGATGCCAGAGCATATCCAGAGAGGACAATGGAGCTGGGGAAGGGTTTGGAGCACAGTCTGCTGAGAAGCAGCAGAGGGAGCTGGGGTTGTTCAGCCTGGAGGAAGGAGGTCCAGTGGAGAACTTATCTCTCTCTACAGCTACTTGAAAGGAGGTTGTGGCAAGGTGGGGGTTGGCCTCTTCTCCTGAATAACACGTGATACAACAAGGAGAAAAGAACTCAAGTTGAACCAGGGGAGGTATAGACTGGATGTCGGGAAAAACTTCTTCATGGAAAAGGGTGGTTAAACATTACAACAGACTGCCTAGGGAAGCAGTTGAGTCACCATCACTGGAAGTATTTAGAAGATGTGTAGATGTGGCACTTAAGGACATGGTTTAGTGCTGACTTGGCAGTGCTGGGTTAAGGGTTGGACTCAATGATCTTAAATATCTTTTCCAACCTAAATGATTCTGTGATTCTTATAATTTTATACAACACAGACACGGCAAGGGACAAACAGGTGAAAATTGCTTCAAAATAGCAAGTCTGGTAGTGACAATACACAAACAGCACTGCTTTCAGCATATCTTTGCTTAAAAACATCCCCATAATTTTTGCAAGAATGGCTAAGCTAGTAGGCACCATGCTGTACACTGGCAGGAATGCCAAAACAGACCAAAAACAATGAAGGGCTATTCTTATGCACTCCCAAGAAATGTTTGTCCTCCATTTCAATCACAATTGACAAAAATGTTCCAACACCAAAGTATTAAAAAGACCCTCCTAACCTAATTAATTTGGATTCTAAATATCTCTTATCTCTGACGAAGGCATAGAACAAGTTGTTGAATTTCTGGAGCAAGAACCCCATAGGTACACTTACTGCCCACCAACCACTGAGATGAAATGTTAAGTCAAAAATATCCAATATGCTAGACCACCAAATTTGCAAGTAAACGGTATCCTGCCCAACAGAAATTAATTTCACTTTAAGACATTTGTAGGGCTAATGTGCCATAATAAATCTTACTATTAATCAACAGTAAAGTGCTGAATTATATTAATTACCTGAATCGCACTCACATTTATGATCTTCATTTATAGACTTCTTATCAAGTCAAAAGAGCCCTTTCTGTTGTAAAAGCTAAGCTGTTGTGCAAATATTACAAAAATAGGTACTTTAATTAGGAGCTATATACACAACAGAACTTCTGCTTTTGTTAAGTACAACTGACATAGTAGAGATGAAAAATCCATGCAAGTATTTATAAAGATACTTAAAATGAAGAGAAAAGGACACTGCTATAGAACTTTCAATATCCTGGCAGACAGCCACTTACTATACTAGATGATGTCTAGATCTGGACTGATAAACATCATGCCATCAACATGCTTTAGTTTTGTTTTGTAGCTAAAGTTGATTTGCAGATTTTAAAGCAGAGCATATATTTGATCTATTTCTCATTAAAAGTGTACCATTAAGGTTTGAAGTTAAACTTTGAGCAAACTTCACATCTAGTCACATAACCAGCACAAGCAAGACATTAGTGCAAAAGGGAAGGTGTCAGTTGTACATAATGAGGACTCTTCCCCTAGCTGCACGATGCAATATAACAATTTTCAGATTTAAAGTTCAAGTGGACTACAATCAGAAAAAAAGCAAGATTTTCTTCTCCCAAATTTAGGACAAATTTCCAGAGGATCAAAATGAAAGCAACCTCAGTTACAGCAGTCAAAAAAGTCAAACCCAAGTTTGGAGAGCTGATAAATAACTCCAAAATTCATCATGCTATGAAGACAGCATTCTCAAGAGAGCTCCAAACAAACTGCAAAACAAGATTGGCATTTAAGTTGAAATTGGCCAAGTGCTGCATAGAAATATGCTCACACACAACAGTCATGTTTAAGCCAGTGCATAGAGAAGATAAAAGCACTTATGGTAGTTGCAAATGTTAACAAGTCCATACAACTTGCACAGTTTAGCAATGAGTCCATAGAAAAAGAAGAGAGTAAGAGTAGAAATGCTCAAGCAAAACCAAAAAAAGATGACCTTCCAACCGTATAAAATCCACATAACAGTTATAGTAAAAAGACATCAGTGGAAAATGCTCAACTCAGTCCCAAACACCCGACAGGCAAATAAGACCAGAAAAGACAAGCCTTTGGCAGACAATTTTAGAAGTCTAAATATGGCATTACATTTCTAAATAATCCACAAAATATATTATATGGCATATTCATATTAAATACTGGGTAACCAACTCTGCAGATCTGATGCTAACAACACGAGCCAATGAGAGCAAAACGGAGCAAGCTAAGGGAACGCTGGTGTATCACAACAGTGCTCAAGGAAAGTATCACCATGTCGTGCTTCAAAAACAGTACTCTGGGATGCCACACTATCATCTGTGGAGCAAAACAAAGTTCTCTAGTTTTTCAGGGATATGCCCTGCATAGGATATGTTATGATTCACTATTACACGAGCAGCAAGACACTGCAAAGTAGTATGATTTATGGGCTGGATTAAATTTTTTGCTATTTCCTTCTCATCCAGCAAATCACTAGCAGTTTGTTTACGTGAGTTTGTAGCATCAAAATGTGAACCTGACTTGATAAGAAGATTCATAATGTCTGGATGGTTGTTCAGTGCAGCAATGTGTAGTGGACTGTTGTTATCAGAGTCTCTGACATTTACGTCAGCACCACATTCCACCAGGATAGCAGTAACTTGTAGAGAGGGGAATTTACAAACTGGGTAGCGACCGACACATGTAGTATTGTTGTCAACAGCAAGGTGAAGTGGACTGAAGTTATTCTTCCCTCTAGGATGAAGCTTAAGAAACTTGTAAATAGTTTGTTTCTTAAAATGTTCCTGTTCTGTGCTGCAAGGTACTTTCTCCAACAAGCAAATTAAATGCAAAATGATGGAAAGGGCTTTGTTCAGCTGTATTGGATCAGGAAGACACTGGGTTTGTTTCATGGCCCGTTCTATTTCAAGAACGCTTTTACACAGTATACCCATTAGATCCTCAAATGTGACAGTAGTGCCTAGCAGGCCTTTTGCCCTATCCTGAAGCATGAAGGAGAAAAGTTCAGCAAATGATAGCAAACTGCTGGCTGTCATAGGGCTCAGTGGATCAAGATTGCTCTGCTGCATGTCCAAAGCATACTTCCATAAATTGATGCAACGCTTGAAGTTTCCAGAGTCTGCATACACAGCACCTCTGTATCTGATATAGTAGGATGTGTCTGGGTGAGAAGGGCCAAGAATACGCTCTCTAATTAATAATGCTTGCATTCTCATTTCATCTGGGTCTGCGATAAGATTTTCTAGCTCTTCTGAGCTGTTTACCTCTTTAGCATAATCATACGCCATAATCAGTGTTTGTGGCACAGGTTTGCTGAGGATATTAGTCCTATCACTGTATCTCATTTCCATAGCTCTCTTCCAGTATTTCAAAGCACCAAGCAGATCTCTCTTTTTGTCCACAAATGTTGCACCTAGAAGTTCCAGGGCATTTATGCGCTCAGCCTTACTAGTCTGTACATGCTGGGTAAGAAAGTCCACAATATTTGTGTGGCCTGTCACACTGGCTGACAGAAGGGGAGTCATTCCATAACCATCCTTTTCCATTTTAGCACAATACTTGAGAAGCATCTTCATGATCTCCAAACTTCCAGATTCTGCACAGTCATGTAATGCTGTATTTCCTGCAAGAGAAGAAACACAATTACACAAATCATATAAAATTATAGTCCAAATCTCACCATATTAATAGTTTTTAAAAAGTTTAAAAAAATCAAATATTAATAGTTTTTAAATAGCTTTTTTCCTTCTTATTTATGTACTGTGAAAGCAAGGCTGCCAGGCAGTTATAAAAATCAAAATGTTTGGTATTATTGCCTGAAAGAATTAAATAGGTTTAAAAAAACACACAAAAACAAACCAGAATTAAAATTAAATTCTTCACTACATAAAAGCACAGGAGCAGGCAATTTCATTGTATCAAAAGTCAAGCAAATGGTACAGGACACCAGTTTGGGTGGACAGAGCACTCCTCATGGAGCTCAAGAGGAAACAGAAATGGTATGCTGTCAGAAGACAAGGTCAGGCTTTGCAGGAATTTGATAGAGCTGTGGTTCATACATGCAGGGACAAGATGCAAAAGGCCAAAGCTCAATTAGAGTTGAAACTGGCCAGTACTATGTCAGATAACAAGAAGGGCTTTTATAAAATACATTAGTAGCAAGAGGAGGTCTAAAGAAAATACCAGACTGATACTCGTTGAAGATGGTCATCTGAGTATTTAAAGAAGACTCAATGCTTTCTTTTGCCTCAGTCTTTAACAATACAGGTAAACTATCACCTGTCCAGTCCCCAGATTTAGAGGATGACTTCAGGAATAGTGACTTCCCATTTGTTTAGACACTTCTCAGGGACTAGCTGTAGCAGCTGAATATCCACAAGTCCACAGGACCTGATGGGATTCACCCCAGAGTACTGAAGAAGATGATGCATGTTATGGCAGTACCCTTCTTCATCAGCTACCAAAGGCCTTGGGAGACTGTGGAGGTCCCCACTGACTGGAAGCTAGACAACATTATTCAATTTTATAAGAAGGGCAGAAGGGATGACCCAAGAATCTACAGACCTTTTAGTCTCACCTCAACACTCAGAATAATTATGGAGAAGATCATACTGAATGCTACTGTAAGGCATTTAAAGGACAATGAAATCATTAGGAATCACCAATACTTCACAAATGAAAGACCCGAAATTTTGACTAATTTGATATCCTTCTGGGATAAGGTCACCCATCCAGCAGATGAAGGGAAGACAGTGGATGTAGGATTTTGGCCTTTTAGTGAGGCGTTTTATACTGTCCCTCACAACATCCTTCTGGACAAGCTATCTACCTGTGGCTTGTGTAGGGTTATGGTGCACTAGGTATAGAACTGTCTGAAGGACAAAGCTCAAAGAATTCCACTGAATGGGGCTACAACTGGCTGCAGACAGGTCACCAACCTGTTCCTTGGGGCTCAGTTCCACGGCCAGTGATGTTCAATGTATTTGTCAATGACCTGGATGCAGGAGTTGAATGCACCACTAGAAAGCTTGCGGATAATTCCAAACTGGGAGATGCAGCTGACTCTCTCATGGGACAACAGACCTCCCAAAAGAATCTGGATAGATTGGTGCATTAAGCAGTCATCAGGGGCATGAAATTTAACAAGAACAGAGACTGGTCACTGTCCCTGGCATTAAGTAACACCTAGCACAAATATAAATTGGGAGAGGAGTGGCTGGAGAGCAGCCCTGCAGAAATGCACCCTGGGGTGTTGGTTGGCAGCAGGCTCAGTGTGAGTCACCAGTGTGCCAGGGCAAAACCCATCCAGAGGTGCATCAAAAACAGCCCAGCCAGCTGGCCCACGGACTCTCCTGCTGTTCTACGCACTGACACCACATTCCCTGGACTGCTGTGAGCACTTATGGGCCGCACAATCTATGAAGGATGTGAAGGTTTTTGGATGCACCCAGAAGAGGGCAACCAAGCTGGTGACAGGGCTAGAAGGAATGTCCTGTGAGGAGCTGCTAAGGACTTCAGATTTGTCAAGTTTGGAGAAATATGTGCTGAAGGGTGATCTTGCTCTCTACAACTTCCTAAAGAGAAGCGGAGAGGGAGGTGCCCTGGTATCCAGTGACAGGACACATGGGAATGGCTCTAAACTGTACTAGGGGACATTCAGACTTGACATGAGGAAACTTTTCTTTGCTGACAGGTAGTCAGACACTGAACAGGCTTCCTCCAGAGGAGGAAGCTTGGGATTTCCCAGGCTTGGGATTTCCCAAGCCTGTCAGTGTTTCAGATGCCTTTTGTCAACATCCTTAGTAATTTGATTCAATTTTTAGTTAGCTAAAAGTTGGTCAGGCAGTTGGACTAGATTATCACTGTCCATATTCCAGTCCCTTCCAACTGGAATAATCTGTTCTATAAGGGATTTTGTACCTACTTTCAAGCATGAAACAGAAACTTAAGCTGGCTTCCTCCATGTTGCTTCACTTTTCCCTCTTCCCTTGTTAAATTTCCCTTCCTCTCAATCTCCAGCAATTATTAAAAAATAGTGGGATCTGTATGAACGTGACTTTATGACTTTACCCAATGGAAAACACAAACCATCATAACAAGACCCTTCATCTCAGCTGGGACCTTTGAGACTGCCTTTGAGGCATATTCTAAAGGAGCAGGATATTTTGTCAAGGGAATGTATACACCCAGACAAACTATTCTTAATACCTTCTTAGGCCTTTATCCTAAACTCCCACCTTAACCCCCCTGTTCTTTTTGTTAGAATTCCCAAAGACAAGAAGAAAAACACACCAACATACAGACATCTATGTTATAAGCAACATAGGATTTACATGGAGATTGTTTCTCATTAGCATGACCTTGCACAGTCTTTTATATTTAATGACATTACAGTTCCAACACTGTGTGTGGGGAAATTTCTAGTAAGCACTAGTGTCACCTGTTTGAAAATATTCACAGAAAATTAGAAAACAAGAATTGGACACCACAGCAAAGTATCTAATGATTAGGCTGCAAGTGGATGAAGGTTTTATTTAACTTCAGATATGTGCACTTTACTAGAGAAGGAAAAGATGAAGACAAACTCTCCAGGTCCCCTCCCAACATAACAAAGTCTCTTAACAAAGTCTCTACAAAGTGGTTGACTGCTTTTAAAACCACGTAATTTACATCTACCTTTTTCTTTATAATATATTATACATACTACAGACTCAAACACAGAAACTTCTCAGCTTCACACAAAATTAATTAACGGAAAGTTCATGTTAATATCTACCCCCCAACCTGATTAAGATTTCCGATATAGCCAGCCCTGCAAATTCAGTTAACTGCTCATCAGCTCATCACTTTCTGTTACACTGCAAGCAAGTTTCCACATTCACAAAGGACACCTCCTTTTCTAATGGTTCTCTGGCATTCCTATTAATAAGATAGGCTTTTAAAAGTTAAGACAGAGAAGTTTCAGGAAACTTTCATATTTCTATTTTTGGTAAGCTTTTGTTTTAAATGCCAACAAGACAGAGATAGTGCGCCTTCCTGTTGTATTTCTAGTCTCTAAGTAAACTACTGTGGGTTAGGAAAGAAAGCACTAGAAATCTTCAGGTCATGTGAGGGATAAGAGTGTATTTGTATAGCATATGGATCTAAACAGCACCTATTTATCTTTATACACTTTCATTTTTTTCCAGATTCTGATCTCCAAAATGCACACTTTGCTCTTTATACTAAAGTATTTAATTAATGAAACGCTAGTCAAAAGCATGCCTAAGATCTGTCTCAAAAGCCTAACACTACACAGAAATAAATTAAAACTCAAGTAAAGGTGCAGTCTTTCCACTAATACATTCTTTCTGCCAAAACTGTACAATTTACACTGACTTAAATACGGCAAATACCAAAGCAAAACATGAAATTCATACATATTTAAGTTTATAAGAAAACATATTTTATACTTATTAAATACACTTCAGAAATAGTAAATATGTCCCATTTCCAATTCAATTCTAAGAACTCAATGTAGGTCTATACAAATAATTTTGACACCTTGTAGCTTTTACATACATGACTTCATAGCACTCTTATCTCCTTTCTAACAAGGCACCGTAAGAGTAAATAAAGTTGAAGGAAAAAAAAACCCAGGAAAGCAAAATTCAGAAGTATCTGGTCAAACCATAATTACTCTCCTGTAAATTCAATATCCTCTTTCACCAGCATATCCAGACACCTCAGGTCCACAATATAGACCTCTATTCTGTGTTTCATATCAGTAGATTATCACAGAGCAACTTACTTTTATCTTCTATTGACAAGCCACTGAGATAGAAAATGTTCATCTAACACTTTGCAAATTTTGGTATGCAGAAGAAGGATGTATAGACTCAAAGACTGTTTAGATGATTATTTTCTAGTGGGCACTGGGCATTTTGCCGTGCTTTCCTTGCTAGTATCCGAAGCATCCATTCCTCCCTCCTCCTAATCTTTCAGTTCTCAAAACTTCTCATGTAAATTGATCTCCTGCTTCTTCCTCAAACTCTTTTGTGAACTGCCTGAAAAAGAACTCACAGCACATTTTAAAGATTCTTTGTTGCTCTCAACTCCAGCAACCAGAAAAATATCAGCAACAGAGTAAGAACAAAGTGAACTATCCAGAACAAACTGAGTCTCAATCCAGGCCCAGCAAATGATAAAATTTAGCTGATACGCTAATCAAATTTGTATAGAAGATGAGTAAAAAGTTATTTTTAAAAGCTTATGACTCAGGTTTTTGCAATCATAGCAGAGTTATGAACATATTTCGTCCCCTGAACCATATTTTAAATGTAAAATTCAAACATTAATAGAAAAAACCACAGAAAATATTAGATTGCTCCCTTTATTGACAGTGAACTTAACTTGCAAAATATTCTTTTCCTCACACATTTCTGAACAGTGCCCAGTGATTTTATATCACTTATGAATAAGTATACTTTATACATTTTATATCATTTACGTAAAAGGTGAGGTTATATAAAGTTTATCATTATATAAACTTATATCATTTATGAGTAAGCAAGCTGAGGAAGACATCCCAACACAAAGTGGCACCTGAAATAACCTGTTAGATCAAGATTCATAAACCCAAATCTAGCTCATACAAAGGAAAGCGATTTTCAACCTAAAACTGCAGATTTTTAACATTAACAGTATTAAGTCAGTTATAGGTCTGACCACACTAGAATCTCAACCAAGACCAACAAAATTTTCAATTGTAGAAGCAGAGATTTAACCAAATTTAGGTGGATTGAAAGTTGATGAATTTGACACGCATATTTAATCAACTATAATTCCCTCCGTCCTTGTCTGATATCACAGACCAGAAAAATGCCAATACTTCAATATGGAGAACGGGCAAGACCTTAACATTCCTAAGAGAGGAAGGTGTCAAATGCAGACCAATATACAACTTACCAATATACATACATTTTAATTCTTCTTGCTATGCTGCAGAAAGTCTAGTTCAAATGAAACTACAGCTGTCAATCCAGAACTAAAGAATGGTTGTAAGATCATATTCAATTCTGCACTTACTGATGAAGGCAAAACCTGATGCACATGGGTGTTGGCTGAGCCAGCAGTTAACACAGCTGTTTCAGGGTGTACTCAAT
The DNA here is from genome assembly GCA_036785705.1 of Acanthornis magna. NCBI lineage: Eukaryota > Metazoa > Chordata > Aves > Passeriformes > Acanthizidae > Acanthornis > Acanthornis magna. The sequence continues at coordinate 527,332 of JAWUZG010000107.1, read as the reverse complement.
TCCATACACCGTCCTTCACAGCAGAGGTCTGAAACACTGCCATTGGCAGCTGCTCTATACCTTCAAGACAATACTTTTAAAATACTTAAAAAATCGTAACATAAAAGCATATTAAAGACAAATAACTCAAAAAGTACTAGTAAGACCAAAGTTCTTACTATTGCTTCACAACTATTAGTATGCATTTTGCTAGTTCTGACAACCAGATCAGTGCTAGCTATCCACATTACATCCTGCAGATCCATCACCATATAATGCTGCTTTTGACACTTTTATCAATTTCCAGGCATACACACCATGACTGAAAGAAATCCACAAAAAATAAGCTTGGCTACTGTCTGGGTAAACTCAATCCAGCGGTCTGCATGCCATTAAATTACAACACAGCTATGTAGAGCATGTGGAAATATGCTTAAGAATCCAAAGAATGTCACTACTCTTTCCAACTGGATGCTCTAAATTTAGAACAATTTAGTCTTCGTATTGATATTACAATTACTGATTTCAGTTGAAACAGCTGATACTGACAACTTATCAGAATTAGCGTCATTTTTTATTTATACCGCAGTAGCCCTTAGAGTTAAAATAACCACAGTTTGTATTACGCCAGGTACAAACTAATGACGCAAGGCCATCACCACTGTTTTTTAGTGGCTGCACCTCATGGAAGTTTGACTGGACATGTGCAGCCTTGGGAAGAATACAAGGTAAGAAACACAAGTTTCCACAGACAAGTGCTTAGGGGTACACAGATAGTTGAGAGTTGCCAACTTAGAAAAAAACCCAAAAACCCACAAATCTCAGCCTTAAGAAATAACACTGCCAGCCATTTACACCTAGCAAGTATCAAGTGTTAAATTTGAAGAAGAATCTGAAAGAAAACATGGAAGTGAGTTTAATGTGTAAATCAAAGACTACATACTGATCAGGAATTGAACAGTTTAAGAAAGTGCAGCAAATCAACCACTATCCCGTGAATTAACCCATCTATTTCCAAACACTGCATAGTTAACAGTCACTATCTTGTCTATAATGATAAATAGTGGCTGAACACAATTCAGGAGTTAATTCAAGTTCTGTAATATTATCTATTCAGCAACAAACTAAAAATCAATATCATATCTATTGCTATATCAAGATGGTAAAAGAGCAAAAATAAGCAAAAGTAATTTGGAAGTCATTCTCTTAGACAAGCAATTTTCCAAGAGATACATATGATGGTGTTGGTCAAATTAAAGTATTTTTTTAAAGGTGGGAATGATTATTTCAAAGTAGGTTTCATTTTATTTTTTTAATTCATTTTTAATTGCAAAACTACCTGCAGGAATTTAATCACATATCAAAGATAACTAGTATTACCATAACATTAAAGGCTCCTCCTTGCATAGACAAAAAATTGGACTGCAGATGTTCTGATGATCCCAATACTTGCCTACTAAATATTGAATGTCACTATATTGTATTGCTAATATTGCTTACAAACCGCTTCTATCTGTATAAAACTTTACTATTCATTACCTAATAACTTCCCATAATTAAAACAGTAATATAAACAGAATAACTCCAGCTTCAGTTCTTCCAAATCAGGCAGATGCAAAGTAAGGAAAAAGGTACTGCTAGTAGGCACCATATCTTCACATTTTACTCCTTTGTTAACAGCACTCCTTTAAAAGTAGTTATGAACATTACAGAAACACTTCACATATCACAGAACTAAATTTCTAACTACCCACTGTTTCCAAAAGCTTACTGGAGGTGGGCATTCAAATTCCTAAGGAGGACAGGCCTTTCTATGTCAGAAGCAAGTAATTCCCAAAATAGACTGATAGCTTGTGACAGGGGAATGAAAGAAAATGAAGCCATGACACAGAAAGTGATTTGACTTGATTTGCAACCAATTAAGTGATCCACTTCCTAATACTTCCAAAATGCTTTATCAAATTTCCATGTTGTAAAACTTACATTAAAACTTAACACCAACCTGATTTTATATCCAAGATCATTAAACATAAAAGAAACAAAAGTATTTAATTTAAATGTCTGACCAGTGTAAAATTAACCCCCTGTGTATACTTTTGCAGCCTTACAGACAAATCAATCACTTTTATAAACTGAAATTTTTAATGTAACATTCTTTTTTTTCCTATCAGAGCACTCGAAGTAATCCAGTCTCCCAAGAGTTTTTAGTGATTTAATAAAAAGTACTGCTAGATAGATACAAATATAGACAGTGCACAAGAAAACTGTTACACATCCTTACACTTAGGTATGCATAGAGGATAAAAAATACATGTCTTTCCTTCAAGAAACTAACTAAAAAATGTGAGGAACGCTAACCTCAACAACATTTTAATCTAATTTCCATATGCTGTATGGGAATAATTGCTGTCTTGCTCACTTAAAGTACTTCATTAGAATTGGTACTATCAACATTACCAATTATTAAATGAGTAACAGCACATTGTTAATCATTTAATTTCAACAAAAACTTTTTGGTTAGAACTAAACTGTATCTTCATCTTTCTTAACTTACAAACATTCCTACTGAAGTTCAGTTTCCACACATGGTCACACACAAAATACAAGTTTCAGCGCCCTGTACCATGTAATACCTACCAAAAAAGGAAAAAAAGCACTGCCCAAAAAAGACACAGCACACTTTTAGAGCAAGTGTTTATTCCCAGGGAGAATTAAAAAAAAATTTGAAAAGCAACAACAACAAGCAAAACAAACAAACAGAAATAAGACCCAAGGACCTTTGTTTTGGGGATTTTGTAACCCCCTTCCTGCCCACTCAGTGATTCTGTGAACCTTGGCAAGCAGACAAGGCACCCTCAGAAGAGAACAAACCCATCAAGACTCCTTAAAGTTTACTGCAAGAGAAAATTAATTATTTTTAATTCATATTAAATCACATTTATCATATAGGAAAGAGCAGGACTATCCATAATCCCCCTACTTTTGAGTCTGCCACAGCTATACAAGTTTTTTCCCTTACCAGCAGGTTTGAGTGATACACCTTCCATGACCCCTCACAAACAAAAATGTTGAAATAACACAACCCTTCATACAGTACCCTCAGAGACAGATGTTTGTATGCTTCTGTACTTCCCAAAACGAGGAAGCAAAGTCATTAAACCTTGTTTTCTATATTTTTTTCCAAAACTATCAAATATTGTCCCAATGGAATTTAAGAATCACAGTACTCTTTTTTTAAATGCAATCAAACGCTCCTGTGCACTTCACAAGAGATACCTAAAAGAATGCCTAGTCCAGCATTTCTAAGAAGATTTTCTAATACTCTGGAGGAGAAGAACAAGTCTTTAAGATAGCTGATAAGTCTGTTGACCACATAGGGCAAAGGGAGGTAAAGTGGGTGAAAACCACTAACAAAACCACAAAAAACACTTTGAAGAGAGAGAACACATACCAAGTCACTGAGCAAAGGAAAGAGCTACCAGTTATGTTCAGGAAAAACACCTGCCTTTCAAGCGACCATTTAGAAAAAAGGTCACTTACTCCCTTGCATTCAGCTCATCCTGGCTATCAGCATATATATATACTTTATCTATAATTTAACTTGTTAATCGCTGCAATAATGGATTTTTCCCTTCCTTTCTGAAAATCTGGCAGAGGGGAATAAAGTATAATACAAACTATTAAAATGGGCACTGCAAATTTTCACAATGCAAGACCCTAATTGTCCGGTCCGGAATTAAAACAGAAGTGTAAGATTTCTTTACAAACAGTCTGCACAAAGAATAGTTTATTGGGGAACTTACATGAAATACTGTATTTTAAATATAAAATACAAAAAACACATCCCCCAAAGAGACCAAATCTGTAATCTGAAATCCCAAAGAAAACTGCCACTTGTATTAAGAGAGTAAGCATTTCCCTGCCTACACATCACCAAATGAAGATTGTGCACAGAAACACATCAGAGGAACACTGTATTTGAGAATCCAGTGGTTTGTTCTGAAGGTAATAGGAAGTGAGCACCACTGTAACAACAAATCACTGGCAAGCTTCATAATGCAGAACAGAAAACTGCATACAGCCAACACAGAATGTGCTCCTCATCTGGCACAGAGGCAAAGGTATGCTTCACTTGAGGTTTAGTTCTAGGACTCTACCTTCTAAAAAAATTGTATTTCTGCTAGTCTAACATTATCCACACTATTCCTATTTTTAGGAACAGCACAAATCTGTGCCATCTGAGAGATCATTAACTACAAGTGAAACTAATTAAACTTTCTTATTTTTAATTTGCAGCTTCTTAAATGAGGAGTAGTTCTGCTGGTTTCAGCTGGGGTAGAGTTAATTTTCTTCACAGTGGCTGGTATGGGGCTGTTCTGGATTTGTGCTGAACACAGGGTTGATAATACAGAGATGTTTTTGTTATTGCTGAGCAGGGCTTACGCAGAGCCAAGGCCTTTTCTGAAGTTTGTACGTCCATGCTGCTGAGGAAGTTGGGAGTGCAGGGGAGGCTGGGAGGAGACACAGCTGGGACAGGTGACCCCAACTGACTAAAGGGATATTCCAGACCATAATGCATCATGGTCAGTACATAAAGCTGGGGTAAAGAAGGAGGAAGCAGGGGACATTACAAATTCATAGCATTTGTCTATCCAAGTAAGCGTTACGCATGATGGGGCCCTGCTCTCCTAGAGATGGCTGAACACCTTCCTGCCATGAGAAGTGGTGAATTAATTCCTTGGTTTCCTTCGCTTGTGTGCATTGCTTTTGCTTTCCCTATTATCCTGTCTGTATCTGAACCCATGAGTTTTCTGGTTTTTACCCTTCCCATTCTCTCTGTGTTCTAACTGGTGGGGAAGTGAGCAAGCGGCTGCCTGGGGCTTGGCTGCTGGCTGGTGTTAAACCATGACAGTAGTACACTGGAGAAAGCTATGAATCAGGGAGACAGTGGTAAATCAATTCACTTTGTAAAGTATTGCTTTGGCTGTTTCATACCTACAGATTTCTCTGCTGTTTTCCACAATTATAAAATAATAAAACCCATCCACCCTTCTAACCCCAGCTATCAGTTTGTCCCCAATTGTTTACAATGTTCATGTAAATTAAAATACGTTAAAAAATCCTTTGCTTACACTTCTGTGGCCTACATCCTACACAGAAGTTCAGGGAAACTGTGAAAGTTCAGATGTGCAAAACAGTAGAAACAAATACAACCAAAAGCTTGTGCTTTAAATTCAGAACCATTGGCCATCTTTCATGGTAGAGGACTTATCTACCCCAAACATCTTATAACCTCCTTCTTCAGCACCATCTACTGTATGACAGTGCCAGACCTACACTTCACCTTGTTCACCTCACTGTAGCATCTTACCTGACATACTGTGAAATCTTTATGGACGTCTTCATTTCCTGGCTGTACTTCGATACATTCGTAACTGTTTTTCAAGAACCTCTGCATTCTGAATTTCCATAGTCCAAAACATAGTTGTGGGATTCTGCATTTTAGAAGCAGGATTTCACCACATGTTTTCACCTACTCTGTTATACATTTAGATGCATATGAATGTACCTATTTTTCCATATCAAAGTATTCAGATTTTTCCCTGTAACTCTGAATACTTTGAAACATTTCTGGATCTATACTTCCCTGAGGTTTAAAATGTGTACTAAGTTCTATTTTGCAATATCAGAATCCAGCGGAAAACCACAACAAATAGTTCAAGAAATTTTGCCCCCCATCCTCACACAGGTTCTAAGAATAATAACTGAGAAAGGATCTACAGTAATCCCCCACAACTGCAACTCTAGTGAAGTTATAAAGTTCTGCTCTTACAAGGAGCATTGCAATTTTAAATGCAACACTTTTTTTTTTTTTTACATCTTTTACAGAACAATAGGTGTCTCTATGCATGGCCCCAGGAAGGGGCCTGCCTAAAGTGAACTCACAGACAAGGGCAGCAACAACCTTCACCACTCAGGAGCAGAACACTCAGGTGCTCTCTATCTTCTTGCTACACAAGCACAGGACACACTGTCAACTATTTAGTACACAGCAGGGAGGAGTAGAAACTGAAAGTAATACACAAGACACTTTGAGGGGTAAGGTGACAATGTAGAATTAATCTTGTTGGATTAATTTTAAAATTACTAGCATTTTTGCAAAACAAAGTTGAGGAGGTTACCTGCTGCATCTCAGCCACTGTTATAATAGTTACAGCTACCAATTTTCCTCAGTTCTGCCTTTCCAAAGACGACTTTCATTTCAGGTACATTTATAGTACTTTCTTGCTTACTTTACCTTACCACTGCTTATTCAGTATCTTCAGAGATCAGACTTAAGATACTAAAAAGTATGCTCCTGTCCTACCAGAAGGGATTTCCACACATTACCAAAAGATAACTATTACACACACACATCCACTTATGCACAGGACCGTCTGAAGTATAAAATTAGTTTTAATGAGCTAAACCCTATCCAATCCAACTTCTTTAATTAAAGTTTATTTATCTGCCTTAAGAACCTTCACTTATGTGCCTGGATGCAAGTCACACAGAAACTAAAGGAAGCAGAGAGAGAAAAGAATTAAGATAATAATTGACAGCACTGAGAAAATCCTCAGTCATTTAAACAAAGATACATAATGCTAATGCACTAATAAACTGAATTAAAAGGACGAGTAAAGTAAAGCCTACTCCACCAACACAAAATGAGGGAGAAAAAGAGCTGCAGAGTTACATTTTTTCCTTGTTAAATCAAATATTTAACAGCACTGCTTGGTTCACACTTATCATATAAAGGGACAGCTTTAAAACTAAACCCCAAGTTTTTAGCTGCTTACACACTTTAAATTTAGCTTGCTATTCCAAGAACACTATTTAGAAAAATGACATTTTTATCCTACCACAAGTCCATGATGATTCATAAGCAACCTCAAACCCTTACAAAGGAAGATTTATTTTGCTCTGCCCACCTCCATGACAAATCTGTAGTTTAGCTTTCTTTACGCTAAACCCACAGATCTGCATGATTTGCTGAAAAAAGGCACATTTAACCAAGCAGTTTTTCTAAAGATTACTCTCTTATTTGGTATTTACCATAATCATACAATAATCTAGACACAAAGGGTATTTTAACTGAAATAACTGGAAGGTACAGTATACAGCCACAAATGTAATTAGCCTGAAAAAGGCAGTAGAAGTATTATACTAAAAAAAGGATTAGTGGATTATTTTTTTATATATAGATATATATTCAAAAAACCAAAACCTGCTGAAACATAATCCTGGCTTAGTGAGCTAAAAAATTAACTGTAACTTGCAGTAACTGGTGTGCTTTTCAGGCTAGTATCACAACCAAATACAAGTCTGATATGTACTAAAAAACCGACATGTCCAACTAATTATGATCATGGAAAAAGAAGCCAGAAATCTTCACTTTGAGTGGTAACACCAGGGCAAGTGTAAACAGGGGTTAAAGTAGTGTCCTTTGAGATCTGTGAGCCACTGGAACTCCTTCTGTTGAGATCACAGTCACCTGCATCTTCATTTCTTTAATCCTAATACATATTTTTGTTTATTAACACTGAAAAAGGTCCAAAATTTCTCAATGATTTGGAGGGAGTGGGTGAAAAGCAAAGTGGTTATTCATCTTCCAACGCAGAAAGTAATTTTTATACTTTATGTGTATTTCCTTACACTAGTCTTACTGGCATAGATCAGTTTTATGTACAGCATATTTGATTTGTTAAGAAATAGTATGAAAATCAAGAATACACCCTCATGTATTTGAGTACGTTGCTAGACCAACCTACTACACAGAGCAGTTCTCTGCAAGTTCATTAGCTTTTAACACATGCTTAAATGTGACATTTCATATGACTAATCTTTTAAGAATTAGGGACTTAAGATTAAAATGTATCAATCTACACTGAAATTTTATAATCCATGGTAACAGAAGTGTATTAAAAAGAAAAATTATAAACATAGCTATAAACACTTCATCTCTCACTCTTCCAGTTTATGAGAGCAGAAAAATATCTTTTGGATGTCAGACTCCTAAAGAAGTAAAGGAGTAACTTTACTCCTATTTACCACAACGAAAGTGAAAAAACTAACTTACCTTTAACACTTTTTCTGTTAACATCAGCTCCTTTTTCAAGCAAATACTGAGCAATTTCTTTGTGGCCTTTGTAACATGAGATCATCAAGCATGTATGCCCGTGACGGTTTGATACTTCCAGGTCTGCTTTGTGCTCCACAAGGTATTTGACTATTTCCAGGTGACCATCAAAACAGGCAGCTCTAAGTGGCGTTGAATTAGTCAGGGTTGTGTTGTTGACAGACGCACCATGATCCAACAGACACTGAACAACCTTCAAGTGGCCAGCGGCCGATGCTGCCCACAACGGCGGAGCCCCCTCGATGGTCTCACCATCAAAATTCACTGAGCCACCAATCTCTATCGATGCAGAGCAATGGTCCAACAAGTATTCCACCATGTCGAGGTGACCATAGCGGGCTGCCATCAGAAGTGGTGTGGCACCATTGGTTTTTTCTGACATCAGTTGGGCCACCTCTTCCCTTGTTTTGCTCGCCAGTAACTTGGAAAGGAGCCGCAGCTTGCCATCACGAGCTGCGTTGAAGACTGCTGTCTTTAGATCCATTTAGTCTGTACCGCTCTGCTTCCTGATGGATAAACACCTGATTTTTTCAGTCAAGAGCCTATTGGAAGTGCTTAGCCCTAACAGAATGTCCCCGGGTACTTCTCAGATCAGTTTCATCCAGACAGGACAACATGGAGACTCCAAACACGGTCCTGACGAAGCGTAGGCTATGCTTATCACAAATCTGCAAAAGGGACAATTCTCGATGTTTTCACCTCCTACTTCGCAAACAAGTAACCGCATTGTATTTTCCCGCAGCTATACCCAAACAACTCGCTGTTGAGGCGCGCCGGGATCCAGCTGCATTCCTAGGGACTCTCCCGGGCCGCGCGGTGGCCCCTGAGAAAAGCTACGGGGAGGGGGGAGCTAATCCTACCAGCGCGTTATCCACACCAAACACAGGACGATCCTCTTCTCCCTCACTCCGCTGCGAGCTGCACCCCCGACTCGTCTCGGGGCGTATCCCAAGTACAGAGCCCCTGCTCCCGCCAGAAGACCCGCGAATACGCACCCCCAAGGGAGCCAGGCGGGCAAGGCGATGGCCGCACTCCGGCCAAGCCCCGGGCGGCGGGGAGAGCCCGAGTTCTCCGCTCGCCTCACAGCCGGACCCGGTGCGCCCAGAGCCCGCCGGCCCCATCCCCCTCCGTCCTTTCCCTCACTGCACCCAACCCGCCCGCGGCCGCCGTGCTCGAAGCCGGCCGGAGAGGCCCGCCAGGCCGTGGGTTACCTTCCCGAGGAGCTCCGGGCCGTCTCCCGCTCCCACCGCCGCCGCCCTCAGAGGGACGCGCCCGCCACCGCTGCCCGCGCTCCGTCCGGCGCCTCCATGACAGCCGGGCCCCGCCGCCCAGGGCCGGCCCTGCGCAGGGGGCGGGGCGGCCGCCGCCGCGGCCAATCACAGCCGCGCCCGGCGCGGGCGGGGGCGGGACTACGCCGCCGCGCCAGGGCACCGGGGCGGCGCGGGCGGCCGCTAGGGGGCGCCGGGGAGCAGCAGCGCGGGCGGGCCCGGGCGGTCCGAAGGGCGCGGAGGTGCGGCAGGGGAACTTTGGCCTCGCACTCCATGGACACGCCGTGGGTTTGTGCGGACACAGCTGGACTTCATTCCGGCCCTGCTGTGGCCCGTTCTGTGCTCCGCAGCACAGCAGAGACAAGGAGCTATGGAACAGGGTCGGCAGAGGCCACAAAGACGATTTGGAGTCAGGAACATCTCTCTTACGAGGAGAGACTGTGGGAGCTGGGTCTGTTTGGTCCAGAGAAGAGAAGACTGAGGGGGATCTCATCAATGCATGTGAATATCTCAAAGGCGGCTGTCAGGAGGACGGTGCCAGGCTCTTTTCAGTAGTGCCTAACGATCTTATGGGGAGTAATGGCCATAAATTAAAGCACAAGAAGTTCCACTCAACCTAAGGAAGAACTTTTTTACACAGAGGGTGGCAGAGCACTGGAACAGGCTGCTCAGGGAGACCATGGAGTCTCCCTCTCTGGAGATATTCCAAACCCACCTGGATGCATTCCTGTGTCACCTGCTCATGATGACCCTGCTTTGGCAGGGGGGTTGGACTGGAAGATCTCCAGAGGTCCCTTCCATCCCTAACTATTTTATGGTTCTGTGATTCTGTGTGCATATGCTTAATGAATGAAAAATTTTGGGTTAAAATTCCAATTTTTGTAGCACAGAGGATGCTCTGTCAGTGGACAACATTGTTGCTTGATGCAAAATTTGCTTCTCTTGATTGAGATTGCACATGGCTTACTACAGGCTTAGGATGTGGCACGTGCTTTATTCCTATGATAATAGAAAGGGAGAAAAATCCTAAAAGAGCCACACCTGAGCAAGGGGATGTAAATACTGTCACAACCAAGTATCTTACCTGCAAGCCTCAGAAAGGAGCAGCACCGCATTCAGGGAGAAAGTCAGATGTTAAAAACAGACTATTAGGGTTGGCTTTCACATGTGAAGATTGATTGATGAGTTTGGTTGATGATTGTTGTTAGTGGTTGTGGTTGTTTAGTGAATTTGTTGTGGGTTGTTGGATGTTTTGGACCGGTACTATCCCCGTTTTGTATTTCATGTGTTGTCAGTCTGACAAGGAGGCTTGGAGCTTTCTGGAAGTCTGATGATGTAATGGAAGGAGGAGTTCGGGTGGGGTTTTGGCTCAGGGGAATGAAATTAAGAAGATTATTGAATGGGGACGGAGCCTGTGGCAAGACCCTGGACAACGGGATGCAATCAAGGAGTCAATTAAAAAGACTGACCCAATCTCCAGCCAATCATCTCGGACCTAGAGGGAGAGGAGAGGTGACGGGCGGGGTTTGCGGGGTATAAAATGTACCAACTCAGCCCACGAGGTCTGTCTGGCTTCAGGCTATCCGAGCTACATCCAGCACTGCTCTTCGCTTTGAACACGGTGGACAGCTATTCCAAGCCTCTTGTCGTTGTGTTAATGATGTTAATGAGTTAATAAATTCTTTACAATTTAAACCGTGGGAGGTTCTTTCTCACATCAGAGAAGGCCCATGAGCATTAATGGGCAGCAATTTGGACATCAATTTGAAATGCAATCTAGTGGCTTCCACATTCTAGAAAACGGGGGGGGGGGGGGGGGGGGGGAAGAGAGAGAGAGGGAGAGAGAGAAAATAGTTTGCAATTTTAGGTACAAAAGCAGTGTATCACAGACTGAGTGGCCCTTTTTCCCTTTGTCCCCAGTGCTGTTGAGATGGTAAGATGGTACATAGGCTGCTGATTGTTTTGTCTGCAAGACTCAGAAGGAGAAAGATCATAAGAAACTGATGGGAATTTAGAGTAAAGCCATCAAAATTGTGAGTGGAATGGAGGAATTATTTGAAGATATTTACCAGGCATAGTCAACAGCAATTGGAAACAATTAACAGATGAAAGAGTATACTTAGCACCAAAAATAATATCCTGGTAGGGAGGTTCTGTCAAGCCAGAAAAATAATTTGAAAGTTGTGGGAGCTAATTGATAGTCGTGGTGGGCTGTGCAAATCATACCCCATGTAAATAAGGTACCATGCGGAACAGTTCTGTGCTGGAGGAAACATGGAGATAGTAACCTGACTGACCTTCCCCCTTCAATCGCTGGAGTTTTCAGGGCAGGCAAGAAGCAGTGCAGTCAGCACTGATGGACTTGCAAGCTACAGGGCAGTGAGCAAAGAAATGCTTCTGTGGATGTCAAACACAGCCTGTTCTCACTCCCAGCTCTGAATTAGGCCAAGGTCCTGGGACAGGGTCCAGTGTAGGAATCTACTCTGGTCAAGTAGGCCAGAGGGGAATAGGAGTGGCTTCTGCAGGGATACAATACCTGGAACATGGCAGAATATAAACCCTTGCATGCATCCACAAGGCATTCTAACGGGGAGTTTAGACACTACCTGTCAGATAACTGGGCTTCTTCTTTATATAAAAATATCTTACTCCTGTGGCAAATAATAAATCTGACTTGATATTTCCAAAATCTGCCTTAGCGTCACTAGGTGTAGCCATCTGTGAATTAAGCAGAAAAAATTGAAGAAAATATTACAGGATTTATGCTTCTCTAAGTGCCTTTCTCTTTCATATCTCATTATACATACATCTTTGAGAATCATTTAATCATATTTCTATTTTAGGAAGGCCATTCTCATGACATAAGTGGACTTAAGGAAGTTGGACAATGTAGCTGCCTCCTGACTATGAATTCTATGTTTCACACTGTCATACTGCCCTGTGGAGGCAGCACTTGCTTGGCAGTACCTGGCTCTGGGGGCACTGAGAGCCAGCATGGTATGGGCCCAGCCTGCTCTTCCCTATTGCAGCCATTTTCTGGCTCCTAGAATGAACCTAAGCCCTACTTCTCAGAGGTAAAAAGCAAATATTTTGACCCAGTGTACCAGAAGTACCATTAAAATTAAGAGATACCAATCCATGCTTTAAGGTTTCAACTTCAGTCATTCATAGCCAGTCTATCTGTCGTGGGAACACAGTGCCAATGTCAATTTCATTTTTCTTACCTCCCCATCTCTTTGGCTGGATGTAGGAATAATGGCCCCATGCCCATGGGGAAGAGGCGTGGTGGTGTCAGGCTGGGATGTTTCGCAGTGACACAAACACAACCCATGCCATTAAAAAGAACAAGTCAGTCTTGATGCTTGTTCAGTTTTGCAGTTTACCTCCTCAAAACCCTCTGGTTTTGAAAGCTGTGAATGGACAATGGTGTTAAGGGAAATAATATGTGTTGCAATCACTTAGTTCTCACCTCAGGGTATTCTTGCCCTCACAGCTGTTCACAGTAGACAGCAGAAGGGATTTGTCACATGCTCAAGGGGCTAATGTGCTACCCACCTTGCAGACACCTCTGGTTTGGTGTGTACCAGTTGTCCCCTCAGTGTCTGCGTCCCAGCTCTGTAGCACTGTGTGTTGGTTTTGCTTGGCCCAATTTTTGCTAGTGAGTAGGGTGGGGTACAAAGATGGCTCCTGTGTGTCCTGTGTGAAGATTCTGGAAGTTTTTCACCATGTCCAGCAAAGCCAGTCTCATGGCTGTGAAGATGATGGACTTGCTGCTGGCCAAACCTGGGCCAATTAAAGATGTTAGTTACGCTTCTGTGAAATGAAACCATATTTAAGAAGAAATCAAAACAATGTGAGCATGCACTTCTTTTTAGCCAGAGAAGGAGGAGGAGGAGGTAAAAATATGTGAGGGAAAACAACATGGAGGCACCAAGGTCAGTGGAGAAGGTGGGGGAGGAGGTGCTCCAGATGCCAGAGCTGAAAACCCTCTGCCGGCCATGGGGAAGACCATGGGAGAGCAGGTGGTCCCCCTGCAGCCCATGGAGCCCAGGGGGATGCAGAGAACCATCCACAGCCTATGGGGAGGTGCCCACGCCAGAGGAGCAGGTGGAGGCCTGCAGGAAGCTGTGATCCAGTGGGAGTCCCAGAGACTGAGAGTTGCAAAGACCTTGCAGGAGAGAGAAAGGCCTTGCTCCCGGGATGGAAACAGCCTGGCCTTGGCTTGGAAGTCTGCAACCTATGGACAAGAACTTGTGCGGCAGCAAAACTCGGGCGGGTACTGATCGTGAGATTGGACCCATGCCAAAGAAGTTTGCAGAGGACTGTCTCTCGTGGGAGGGACCCCATGGCTAAGTAGAGGATTCTTTTTCCCCTGATGGACTGACCCTGACCAAAGGAAACCTTCATACCCTGCCCCCACCCTGGAGCTGTTGGTTAGAAGGAAGGAGGGAGGGGGTGAGCTGAGAAATGGTGTCTTAGTAGGGAGAGGGGTGAGTAGAGAAACAGCGTTTGTAGTAGAAGAATTGTGGTGATGGACTGACTAAGAGAAAAAAACCCCACACTCTGCCCCTGCCCTGGAGCTGTTGGAAGGACGGAGGGGGGTGAGCCGAGAAACAGTGTCTAAAGAGGGGAGGGGGGTGAGTGAAGAAATGGTGTCTTAAGAGCTTATTTTTACCTCCAATTTATCCTCCAACTCCATTAGGTTAATAAATCACTTTGCAACTTTAAGTTTGCAAGCTGTTTTTCCCCCTTTTTTCTGTGCGTTCTCCCACCACGGGCTTATCTCAACTCATGAGTCCAGTGCATTTGTGTTAGTTTTTTTCCTCTCCTCTACACAGCTGCAGCAGGAGAGAGCAGAGAGAGCGGATGTTGTAGGTGCCTGGCATTTGGCCAGGGTCAAACCTTGACACACCGTGTCTCGTAGATCAGTGCTTTACTGTTGCATTCACATCCTTCATTCCAGATTGAAGAACTGATATTAATTTTGTGTACAAATGATAATACCATAAGGAAAAAGTCATAGGTCACTAGACAATTCTTGACAGTGCTTGGTCTGGACCAGCTAGAGGGTTTTCAGGATTGCCATTGATAATATTTTGGAAGTCAAATTCTGATTTCATCAAGAGATGTGGTTGTAAAGTGCTGTATTTAGTTTCAACCTTTCCCTTCCTTATCTCTGTGACCTAGGGTGCAGAGCTTTCTTCCTCCTCAAGGCAGAATATGCTCAACAATACAGCAGAGAAATCTAATCCATATCTAAGTTGTTAGCTATGGCACTAGAAGCCATATATATGCATTAATACAGTGATTTCCTCAATTTTTTTTTATCCCGCTTTTGTTCGTGCAACAGTTGGTATCCCCACCATGACTATATTTCTCTAAGGCCCCGAGATAACTCAGAAAAATCTGTGTTACATTTTGCAAGGTGGACAGGCACTCCAGCTGCTGTGTGTGATGTCTGCAGTCTGTGTCTCAAGGCTCAAGGAACCTGCTCATCTTGCCTGACCCTGAGCAATGTCTGTGTGTGCTCCGCCACAAAACATCCCTCTCTCCCTCAGGACAGCAAGCATCATGTGCCTTAGGCACACTCCAAGGTTGGGGAGATTGGACACATGGGGTAGTTGCATATATAGGCTTAGTCTCCTAAAATATGTTTGCTCACATTAGGTGACATTAGTGATCTAGATGTTCAACCTCTGGTCTAAAAACCCAGCCCTTCATACGGAACTGCCCTCTGAACAAGCCAGGTGACAAAGTTTCTTCTTTTAACTGGAAACTCTTCTTTCTGTCATCCTGTCGATAAAATTCTGGGAGCTGAATCATTAGCTGTTATGTAAGCAAACAGACCTGTGCAGATTGGTGTTAAAATTGTGAGAAATTATGAGATGGCTGGAGATGTGGGCCTCCAGGATCTGAAAAGTTTTGGCAAATTTGCTGTACCCCTGGAAGCTGTGAGCTTTCCTTGTCCCTTGGCATTTAACTCACAGCTGACGGCAGAAACTGTCTGGACACAGACCAAGACAGAGAAGTCTGGTCTTGGGAGGTGCCTCATTTCTTATGAGGAAATAAGCATTTAGGCCTGTTCGCTCTGAAGTGTAAGAATGACATTTTGTTTCCAGGGGAGTCAGCTGAGCAAGGCTTTTGTCCCAACTATTCATAGCAATATTTCGCTCACTAACCTTTTCTAGACTATGAAAACAGGGGAATAAGATAGTGATCATCAATTTGTTTACAATATGTAAAAAGTTTTACAAATTATACTAATTCTATAAGCTATTAAATTATACATTTGTATTGCTGTATGCCTGTACATATATATTTTCATATAGAGATAATTTATAGATTAACTTCCCTCAAATACACACAATAGTTTAGAAATGGAAATATACTACAGGACACAGGTACTATTCCACATGATGCGGGAATTGCTAACAGGCATAAATAAGGCAATTTTACAACTCTCCTCATAAAAGGAATTCAGAGGTTTTACATTTTCTAATTAACATACAGCTTTCCACATTATTTTGGTATTTGATGTGCAGGCTGCAAAATTTCATTTCCTGTCTCCATTGCCCTGATGTTATTCCAAGAAGTTGAAAGTACATTGACAGAGTTTGCAATTTTCAGAAATACAAACATTTATATATTTAAAATCAGTGGCAGCCGTGCACCTAGCTTTTAAGTCAAGTATTTGCCAAGCTTGTGAAAGCTGTATTTCTCTCCAAGAAGACAAACAAAATTTTCTCCCTCTCCTGGCAATCCCTGATATGCACTATAAAAGACCTGCACATCTTCATTCATAAGTCCAAAGACATTCCTGCTAGCCAGTGCCTCTTTAGTATGGCATTCTGGTAGAAACTGCCCTAGGCTCCATAGCAGATCTTGAGCAGTAAGACTTGTAAATTTACAGGATTTAAATGTAACAAAATCAACTACCAGAGAAAAATTCACTACCAAAGCAACATTTGCGAAATACAAGACAGTCTCAGATTCACTGGAGCAGTGGTTTAAAACTGACAGTTCTCTAAGATACAGATTATAAAAGAATAAAGGTATTAAAAAATGGCTTAAATGTACAAATTAGCTGGGTTATCTCACTTTGCTTTAACTGTGTCATTATTAGGTAAAGCTAGTCAGTCATTGTTCATTTTTGCGTCTTGCTGGGATTGAACAAAGCTCTGCCATGGTGTGATCTCCTACCAGAGACATGTTTGGAATGCACTGTGGTTTCGTTTACAATTAATTGATTGGTTTGACTAATACTTAAGCTCTGTTAAACTTAAGATTGTGCCCTTCTGACACCAGAAGCCTCTGGTGTCCCTCAGGCTGTACCCAGTCTGGTATATTACAGACGTGAAACTTTCAGAACAGACTGCTCACAGTCTCCTTGCTGCCTTTTTTTGACAGTACACAAATTATTCCCTTGTTATTTTTCTTTCTTAGCTCCCAGGCCAAGGAAAAGATGGGCCCAACAGTGTTGATAAACAGAATTTTAGCTATTGAATTCACAAGATTTCCACAGTGGGTGGAATAAAAAATACGTTACATCCTCTGCTTTCCAAGTATAGAACAGACATTTCACCTACAGTGAAACCTACTAGGCTAGTCATGATACTTGGGAATACTCATACTTAACTCCCAGGCATTTGTACAGACCCCTCTGCTAATTCACTGCAGATAAAAACTACAGAGCTGATCAGCAAGCAAGCACTCCGTGTTAACATTCTAAAGGCTCCAGGGAGTTCAAAATAGTTGGAAGCAAACATCCATGTGGTAAAGCTACTTTTCCTCAAATAGATGGCAGTAGAAAGCGGGTGCCCAGGGGTAATTGGATGAATACTCCATTTGCTGTGAGCCCCAGCCAGCACAATCAGAGAAAGCAAACAAAACAAAGTACGAGTGCTAGGCAACAGTCTGGATTGCGGCACGCCACGCGCTGCAGCTCTCGCAGAAGCTGCTGAGTGGCTTGGAGCGCAGGGGTAGTATTTCAGTCCTTGGCTTCAGACGCAAGTGCTGTAGGCATCCCTACATTTTAGTCCTTTGCAGCTGTAACTGTCACTGGAAGTCTGCAGAGGCATCAAGCTGTTTAGATTAGCCGTGACCTTTTACACTGCCGTATATATCCTGAAACCATTCTGTCTGTCAGAAAGAATCCCAGTTCCCAGTGGTTTCTGGCCACGTGGGTGCGTGTGTGAGTATGCATTCACACTGTCACATGCTTACATGCTTTGGAAAGTTCTGCTCTCATTTTCTGCCTTCTAACCATTTCCATAAGCAGCTGGTCAGAGTCAAGTGCATGGCCTTTTAGCAAAGAGTTCTCTGGCTATATCTTTCTACTAAATCATGACTAGGGACTCTTTTGTTAGTCTATCTCTGATTGCTGACTCTAGCTTGATCCTGAAGAAAGACAGGGCATGGACTAACAGGAAAACTATTTTCAAACCTGGCTTAATTCTACATTAGGAGGCAGAGGATTGGTGTTTGTTTTTTTTTTTAATGCCATAAAGCTCAGATACTGAGTTTCTCAGTTCCCTTGTGCAGAAATGTCTCTGCCTGTCTGGTGATTTTCTAATAAGAAAGACTGGTCTCATTTTGGTAGCGGTTCTTCTCTTTGTGGAGCTGCTGTTGATCACAGCCATCTCCTTGGCATTGTCCCACATCCTCCTGTCTGGACAACCAGCCTTCTCAAGGAAAGTCCACAAGTTTTAGAACGTGCCTTTGACAATGGGTGTCACATTTCTGAGTTAGTTTACAACAGACACCCATGTAATCAATTCCTTCCTTATCTAGGCTGCCTTTTCCACTGCTGCAGCATATAAGCATCTACTCCATTTTCCTCTGCAGCGTGGATTACTGATATACACTTTACTGGGGCTTGTTGCAAGCGTGCCTTAGAAGATTCAGAGCAGAGTAGAGATGTTTGCTTGGCTTTTAATGCTAACTGTGGTGAGCTGATTAAAGCTGTTCTCCACAGATTGCTTTATCTTATTTAAAAATTACAAATCTCTTGGATATATGCCACTACTACCTTGGGTCCCTAGATACTGTCCTTGGTACCTTGGGGTACCCCTGAACTCTGGCTGTCAGCCAGGGAGGGTTGGCAGACCATCCCCAGCACTGAAATCTGAGGAGAAGCTGCCTTATCTCAGCTTGGGGTTTTTGCTTTTTTTCCTCCCATTTAGTGGTTACACCACATGAGATTGATAGTTTCTGAGATGGAAAAGCTGCTGCTTTTACCTTACCCTTTCTCTAAGGGATAAATACAGTGTGGGGTGAGGTGGCAGCCACAAGACTTCACATTTTCCACAGGTCAAGTTGATTGAGAAATATGTAAAATGAATGCCAGTAATTTTGCAACAAGATTGTACTTTTAAGAGGAAAAAATATCCAAGAAAATGGCTTATTAGGCGTATGGAGTGTGTTAGCTCTGCTTTCCATTGTACAATGCCTTCTGTCACAAGACTTCGTAAATAAAATATATTTTGCCGTCTGTGACATAGGGGTCATTGTCTTCATTTAACAGCTGAACATAGCAAAGCACGAGGACATCTCTGAACACCTAATCTGCTTTGGGAAGATGGGGCTGGGACTGATGTCAGAGAGCATTTTTCCAGTGTATTGCTTTGCTGTCCCAGCCCTTGGCCTCATCATGATCTTTCCTCATCTGTTTGGGCACTTCAAATTTCCAACCATTAATAAAGCACCTGCTTCAAACACTGCTGTTGAAACAGGTGACCACCACACCTTGCTTGTGTCACCATGCCAGGATCCTTTCACTCAAGTCCACCCAATCCACATGATTCTCAGCATCCCCAAGGTCTCTCCCTGCAAGATCCCATCAGAGATTTCCAGGTCCAAATCTCTGACTCTTTTTTCACTCCTGGCAGAATAAAGTATACAAAGGGAACAGGTGTCATCAAGGTAACATTTGGACCCTTCAGAGGGAGGAGACAATGCGGGTACTGCTGGTTGCAGAGTGCTCTGAGGTGCAGAAGAGAGTTTCCCTGGCAAATGCAATAGTCATGGCAACGGTTCTTCAGCTTTTCCTGCAGAGTGGTAATTCAGCTTTAGACATAATGCCGTATATTTGGTGTGTAGTCAGAACTCTGGAACTCTTCTTCTTTTACCTTTCCAAATGGAGGGGAGGGTTGCTTTTCCAGCACTAGCATCAATGGCTGTGAGAGCAGGATCAGGTCACAGCTGTATGACATGCACATTTCTTAGACTTTTCTCATAAAGGATACAAATTTCCACCCTTTTCCAGAGTATGCCTGTGCACCCTTTTGAGTGCTGCATTCTGCTGCAGTGCTCAGGAAATTCTGCATGTAGCATGAAGGCAGCTGCCTGGGAAAGCTACAGCAGAGCTGCAATCAGCAATGAGTGCAGCCTCAGACAAGTAACAGGAGCTTCATTTGGCTGGAGTTGCAACAGTAGTCAGACAGCAGGCCAGCATACTAAGCATCCTGGTAAGTGTGGCAGGAGAATGGGTGGTGGTCAGTGGCGACAAGGAACACATCTCTGCATTGAAATGAGACAGTAATTTTTATTTATAGGCACCTATAGACACCTATAGCAAGATAGCTGTCTGTGTGGTTTGTGAAGGCACTATGCAGCAGTATGAGCAGACAATAACACTTGTGGGAACACTTTTTTTCTGAACTAGCTATTGAGAGAATAACATTAAAGTGTAAATGACCTGAGGACTTTAATGGCCAAACATTGCCTGAGAGCTACACAGTAGGACACTACCTGCATGTAGGGGCTTCTCACCAGCAAAGGAACTGGTACCTCCTGAGATCACACAGAAGGAATGATTTTATAGGGGTGGAAGAAGTAACTAGCAACAACAATCCAACAGCTCAGGAGCTCAAGAACAGGAATCTCTGGGCTGCTGAGGTTTGGTCCAAGCCTGTTTTCCCTTTTGTAAACATTCATCTGCGTAAGATCTCAGGACAGGCTTCATCTACCCCACTTTTTCTTAGACATCTTCCCATTTTCTTTTCCTTCTGTTTTCTTCGCATAATCCTCCTATTGGTGTAATTTATAGACTGTATGCTATAGACATGTTGTCTTACATTTACCATTTAAAATATCGCAGGAAAAAGTACACTTACACTGTGGGGAAAAATAAAAAAGGTTATAAATACTGTAGACAGCACTTCAATGAATCAGCACTGGCAGAGGAACTCCAAAAGCCTCCCACAGCTAAAACTCTCCACCCTTTCTCACAGTGGTTGTGGCTCTTCTCAAGGAGCTTGGGTGGCTCTGGCCACCCCACTGTGGCAAAGGGAGCAGAGAGGAGCAGGGAGGAGCAGAAGCCCAGCCCCACCCTGCATACGGTGACCTTGCGCTGCTGCAGGCAGCTGCACCACTCAGAGCATTAGGGACATTGAGGGTGATTAACTGAGAAACCTTCTTAGCCTGCTCATGTCTTTCTGCCCTCCCAGGCACCAAGATTGGCTGCACTGAGGGTGCTTTGTAAGGGCTGTGGACACCCAGCAGTCCCTTGACTCCACAAATTTGCTTTCCTGCAGCATAAGGGCACAGCCTGCATGTGGATGAAGCACATGGTGTGTCTGTAAATGATTCTTGGCCTAAATTTCTGAGACAGAGATACACAACTGTTGTTTCCATTTGCAAAAAAAAAAAAAAAAAAAAAAAAAGAGCAGAGCACAAAACATTGTATCAAAAATCACACCACATGCAAGCACTATCACAGCTATCACACCAGCTACCTCCTGCAAGCATGGTGCTGAACAGCATGAGCCACATCATAGACGCTGATCCAGACACTAAAGCCTCTTCTGCTGCCTTTTCTCTTCAGCAAGGAACTAATTGTTGCTTAGAGATAACTGTCCTTAAATTTAGAATATCCAGTTTTCAGTATTCAGAAAATAAGTCATCATGTTTAATTTAATTTCTACCAGAAAAAGCAAAGGTTTTCAGTGTTATTTTAGTAATTACATTCCACACCACCAATACAAAACTATAGTGATACCTAATGCAAGCTGGCATACTGACTCACTGCTAGCAGTTCTATCAGTACAAGAGGAGAAAAGAACTCTGAAGATCTGTCTTAAATCTGTTCAAATATGCTTGAGAACTAGAATATATTATATGTAAAAAGAAAAAAGTAATTCAGACTGATGCTGTTTCTGTTGCTCTCCTTTTCCAGCTTCAGATCAAAACACTTGTGTTGCAGACAAACACAGTCTCTCTCTCTCACTATTGTCTACAACATAATTGTCTAATATTTTCCCTTAAAGAATGTGCCAAACAAAGTTTAGTCAGAATGATCCCAGAAAAAATTTCTTGATATAATAAAACACATCAGCAAATGGATTCTTTATACAAAAAACCTTCAAATGTAACAAAACCAAAATATCCTTGAAAGGCCTATTTCCCATAGCAGCAGCATATTTTATAGAGTGCCTTTTATAATGCCTTGGTTTCATTTTGATGACAAGTGTTCCTCTTTTATTAGTATTTTTCAGTATCAGCTAAAAGATGTGAAAAGCTGTACATTGTTAATGGAAAACAATACATGTGTGCCAGAGCTTACAAGATAAAGCCAAACATAGCTAAGGTTTCAATTTGGCAGCATCTTGTGCCTCTAAGTAGACACAGTGACAGGCCTGCCTTCGTATATGGCATGCATTCAGCAGTACTTAATTAACATGCCTTGACAGAGAACTTTAACATTAGTTTTGTCAAGTAAAGAACTACCCTTCCTTCATAAAAGAATAGCAAGGAATATCACTTCTGCTTTATTCTAAACATGGTCTGCTTTCACAGTTTTCACAAGTGCTATGGTTTCTGTTTCATCCTTTCCTCCCTCTGTATCTGTCACTGTTGCCTGTATGTAGTCATGGAAAATTTTCTCCCCTTGTTTTGCAAGGTCAGGGCCATCCTCTTACAGTTCAGTAACAGCCTGCAAAACAAAAAAGTTTCTGGGTAAGCAGGTTGCTTAATGGCCTCAGAAGAGTTGTAATTTATACAATTAAAAGCATTGACAAGGGAGGTGAAAGACTGAAATACATACCAGAATTAATTCAGAAAATTTTGTCAGTAGCATAATAGTCCATACTGAGCCATTCACAATATTACCTAAGTTTTCCAAAACAGGTTCACTATAAGGTGTCACTGCAAAGATTATTCCAGATATAGCACAAAATTAATTCTGCAGCAGGTTCTGAATGTTGATGGCTCCATCTGCATCACTGTCAGCATGCAGAATCACAAACTTAGAGCAAATAGCCATAGTCTCATAACTGCTGCAAACTTCTGAAATGATGCTTATAGGTTCTGTAATTTCAGTAGAGAAGCCCCATGGTTTGTTAATTGGATTGGAGACTTTCAGACCTCTACTCAAGTCAGTAGCCTTCTACTGAGAGTCATTTATCTGGAGTTACTACTGCCCATTACAAAAAGGACACACACATAATCCTCCTCTGCTCTACACTGGGGTGGCCTCACCTTGCATATTTTATGCAGTTTTGGTCACTGCAATATAAGACATTGAGCTGTTAGGCCATGAGGATGGTGAAAGGCCCTATGGAGAAGCCATGTGAGGAATGGCTGAGGTGACTTGGTCTGCTCAGCCTGGAGGAGACTGAAGGGAGACCTCATTGCAGTTACAATTTCCTTGTAAGGAAAAGAGGAGAGGCAGACACGGATCTCTTCTCTGTGGTGACAGGTACAGGACCAGAGGGAATGGCCTGAAGTTGTGTCAGGGGAGGTTTAGGTTGGATATCAGGACTAAACAGGCTCCCCAGGGAAGTGGTCACAGCACCAAACCTGACAGAGCTCAAGAGGCATTGAGCAACCCTCTCGGGCACATGGTATGGTTCTTGGGGATGGTGCTGTGCAGAGCCAGGAATTGAATTTGATGATCGTTGTGCATCCCTTCCAACTCAGCTTATTCTGTGTTTCTGTGATTCTGTGATTTTGTGATAAAAATGTTTTCATGGTGACTGTCTGCTTTCTCCATTTGTTACCAAAAAAAAAAAAAAAAAAAAAAAAAAAGGGAAGGAAAAAAAAAAGAAAAGAAATAAAAAATAAACAAAGAAACAAAAAAAGTCAGAGAAAGAAAAAAACAGAAATACTTCTGGGACAATGTGGAAACAAGAATTCTTTGCTTTTCTTTAAATAACAAACTTATTTGACTAGATGAAGCTTTTACTTGTGTCAATATGAGAAAGGAAAAATGCTGAAAGAAAAACTGATATTTATGTTTCCCAGACTGTTTTGCTGGTGAACTCAATGCTGAGCACTCTCCGGCCTGCAACAGGGACAAGCACTTACCATGAAGACCCATCAGCCACCACCAGCAGGAAAGCTCATCCAGGGAGTGGAGCTCTTCTTATAGTTCCTATGCTGCAAAGGGAGGTACTGTGTTGAATATGTTGGCATAGAGATGGTAGGGTGAAAGCTCATGCATCCCATGTGTGATCTGTGCTCTCACCCAAATGAAATCAGTGGTGTTCAGAGGGAGGGCTGGTTCAGCTGCTGATAGCACTATGAAGCCAATATTCAGCTCAGAGGGGGGTGATACAAGGCGCAGCACCTGAAGAAACCGGATGGTCAGCCTTTCGATATCTCCTTCCTGTTTATTTCTTTAATCATTGTTTGCACAGCTCAAGCTGAACTTACGGGAGTCTCCTCCCTTTCTGCAAAGACATTGGAGAAGCTGAGGTTTTTGATTCTGCTAAGGTTGCTTGCAGACCTGACCAAACCCCACAGGGCAGAGTGGAGCAGGAGGGGTCCTGCCACTTTCAGCAGCTGCCAGTGTAGCATGGAAGTGCAGCCAAGGCTCACACCCTCCAGGGAATTCATACAACTAATTTGGCCTTTGAGTTAATCTGGACTCCAGTGCTCTTTCACTGGTTACAGAGAACAGCCGAGGCAGAACCAAGTCTTGTGGTGGTACCTACAAAGAGAAGAGTGCTTGCCTGCCATACCCCCACCACTCCCATTCCCTGTCCTTCCCCTCCTCTCTTTTAATCTCTTTGCCCTTAAAATGCAGGTTGGTGCATAATATCCTGGCTGAGGAGAAATCAGAAGGTCACTGGTGGGATCATTGTGTTTGCCCTTCCCCAGCCAGAGAAGTTTCTGACGGCAGAGCGTCGGTGTCTGGAACTGTCTGAGTACCTTCCATGTGGGCTTGATGCTCTCTCAGCACCTCCTGCGCAGAGAAGCTTGCCAAGGTCTTCCACAACTAGGTCTTGGTCTGGCCCAAGGCTTTTCTTTTTTTGTTTACAAGGTTAAGCTGGCATTAATGTGTTCAGATCTAAATACAGAACAGGTGGCAAGATTCACCTACCACATCGTGTTTTCCACAATTCTAGCCTTGTGCTAGAACAATGTACTCCAGTCCTTAAATATTGGTTTCATTTTATCAGCACAGCTTCAGGAGTTTTCCAATTAATGGGTAAAGTGCCAGCATCCGTGTTTGACCTTAAAAGAGCAGAACCTCAGAGAGCAACAGCAGCTTGTCCTGCAGTAACACAAAGCCCACACGGACCTTACCTCTCTACCTCAATTTTACATCAGGCCATGACGTTTTTCTCATTAAGTGAAAATCTGCTATGAATGCTGTGTTTTGATGTAATCTCAAAAATATGGGCAGTAGAACTAACTGTATCCAGAGACAGGTGTCAAAACACGTCAGGTCCTTTTGGGGTAAAAATTATTAACTGTATTGAAACCAATCAGGTTACTTTGTTTATTTCTAAAGCAGGTTCAGCCTGGATCAATTCAATAAATATTGTAATAAGCATGTCTTTAAGGCTGTGTGGTAATCTGATTGTGTATCACTACACAAGAAGGAGTTAGCTCTGGATCTTACAAAAATGATGGATTTGAAAGAAAGTGCAGCCCGTTGGAGATCAGAGTATGTGTTATGTGTAATGAAGCCCGCAGAAGGAAGCTGACAGCATGAACTATGAGTATGTATTACACATGGAAACAAAGATATAGTGTAGCTGTACACTTTGTAACATACATTTATGTTTCATAGTTGCAAAGCTGTGAAAAGGCAGGTACGGGATTCATGCCTTCTATACAGCATCCCCAGAGCAGTGCATGGTGTTTGTCCAGCCGTGGTCCACATGGCACAGGATTTATTTTCAAATGTTTCACAGAAACATTTGGGCTTATTTCTTTTGTTTGAAAGGAAACAGAAAGAAAAGAGTGCAATTCAGAGGTTTGCTTTTGCAGTAAGAACAAACTGACAGCAGGTTAAGCGCAGTGGGCAGTTATTATAGTAAGGCACAGATCTGCTGTCCTAATCATTCTTAAATTATATTCCCATGTGACCTAATATAGGACCAGGAGTGCAGTTTCTGTGCTTGTTTGCTGCCCTCTCTTGGCAACATAACCACCCTCCAGGAGAGAAGAACTGAAGCTTCTGTCAAGAAGAGCAAAATATCAAAGCACTCTCATTCAGAGAAATAAGAGTTTTGTACCAAGGAAAAATAAAACCTTTGCATCTTTTCACACATTGGAAAAATAATTAATTGCTTCTAAGAAGTCAGTTTCCTCTTTTCTCTAAGGTTCATTAACTCAACGTTCGGAGAACTGAGATGGTAATGAGCCTGTTACAGAGTAGCATCATCCTTTCCTGTACATTATTTTAAGCACCTTACCCTTCTTCCTCCATAAAAGCAGGTTTCTAAAGAATAGTAATTTTGCCTTTTCAGTCCCTACCATAATATTTGAGCAGACTTCCAAGGCCTCAATTGACTTCTATAAAGATTTCCATCTGCAGTGCACATATACATATCCTTTGTTATCAATGTCAGAAAGGCTAAAAGAAACTGGATCCTGTGAATAGCAGTAATCCTTTATAGCAAATATAAACCCTGCTTTTCATGACAAGTCTTCTTCCAGCTCTAGTTTCAAGAAGAGAAATCCATGTCATTCAGGATCCTGTTTGCAGATAAAGAAATGCAAGCCACATAACAGTTTATGATCAACTCTGTGTATGCTCATGTATCTATTACCCAATGTGTTCACCAGCCACACGTGCAGGTCATTCATGCTCTAGGAGGCTGCAAACAAGCAGCTATCTGACTACTCAGTGAGGAATACTTTTCTACATGCAAATCTTCATGTCTGTAATATTCAATATCTCACCTATGCATAAGAAAACACATATTGCATTTTCAGATAATGAAGGTTCTCCCATGGAGGAAATATTCCTCATGTTCTTGCTGGATTGCACAGGTTTCAACCTGAAGAACATCTTTCTGCCAACAAGAGCATGCTGACACATATCCTTGACTGCGCACAAGCAGTATCCTCCAGTCAGCTGCCTTCCCCCCAGTCATTCTTCCTTGAGCATCTAGAGACACCACCATTTGCAATAACACTGCCAAAGAAGCTTGCAGATCCTGTTGATTTGATTACCCAGGAAAAAAATATGTATCATATTTCACACTGAACATTTCTGAAAAATGAATAAGATGGAGAATTAATCGTACATAACTTTCAAGGTTTCTCAGAAGGATGTTTGAAAGATTCCATTATGAAAGCCATCCTGTAGTCTTGTAGTATGAGAAATATATCCACAGAATATTTAAAGCTGTGTTTAAGATAAAAATAAGAATAAAACCCAAGGAAATTTCCAATTTTCTAGTTTTGAAGGATGTTTTTATTTTTTCAGCTTGTAATTGGGATAATGTTGCTCAGGAAGCAACAACTAACTCTTCCCCCCAGGAGACAATCAAGATCCATCTGGACTTAATCCTTTACAGTGTGTTTGAGGATGACTCTGCTTGAGCAGAGAGGTTGGACCAGGTGACCCCCTGTGGTCCCTTCCAACCTGACCCATTCTGTGAGATACACAGGGAGGTGTAGCCCTGCCTCTCCTTGCACCTGCTTTACTTAGAGATATGATTTTGTGCTAATTTGCTGCTGGTTTTCACTCACTAGAGCTTCCATGGTTTGGGATTCACATTCCATGTCCACGTTTTTGTGATTCAGAGAGAGGGGCACCTGGGCACATGCTGGGAGCAGGAAGCCATGGACTGGCGAGGGGGCAATCTCAGGCATGGCAGTGACAGCACTTCTGAGGAAGGAAGTCAGCAGGAGCCTTTTGGTTTGGGGTTTGGGGGGTTCCTTCCCTTCCCTTCCCTTCCCTTCCCTTCCCTTCCCTTCCCTTCCCTTCCCTTCCCTTCCCTTCCCTTCCCTTCCCTTCCCTTCCCTTCCCTTCCCTTCCCTTCCCTTCCCTTCCCTTCCCTTCCCTTCCCTTCCCTTCCCTTCCCTTCCCTTCCCTTCCCTTCCCTTCCCTTCCCTTCCCTTCCCTTCCCTTCCCTTCCCTTCCCTTCCCTTCCCTTCCCTTCCCTTCCCTTCCCTTCCCTTCCCTTCCCTTCCCTTCCCTTCCCTTCCCTTCCCTTCCCTTCCCTTCCCTTCCCTTCCCTTCCCTTCCCTTCCCTTCCCTTCCCTTCCCTTCCCTTCCCTTCCCTTCCCTTCCCTTCCCTTCCCTTCCCTTCCCTTCCCTTCCCTTCCCTTCCCTTCCCTTCCCTTCCCTTCCCTTCCCTTCCCTTCCCTTCCCTTCCCTTCCCTTCCCTTCCCTTCCTTTCTTCTTTCTTTTTTTCTTTTCTTACATATCCCACACTAGCTACAGCATCCTAGATGTATGTCTGGTGAGCTTCTCTGTCTTCATTTCAGATGCCGCCATGGGAATGCAGACAACATGCAAGAGTTGCAGGTGGGCAGAGAAGCATCTCTGCAGGGTTTGAGTAGTTCTGTGTTGCTGTGAACCTTCTGAAAATCTTCTTGCAGTTCGTAGAACCACACTCATCTGTTCTGGTTCTGTTTGTCCCAGACAGTGAGCATTGGTGACAAACTAGAGATGTTTCCCTGGGAACTGCCACCAGATGGCAAAACACCCATCAGCATTGCTCCCAAGCCGGCTCGCCAGCACCACTGGGGATGAGACTGCAGGAGAGGAGAAAGTGGCAGTCCAAGACAAAGCATGCAACAGCTCCCATCAGGTATGAAACACTCCAAAATGTCCCTGCCACTCACTGGGCCTATGAATGACCATGGCAAGGAAGCATTAAGGTAACCTGCCCTTACTGTTGTTCTGTCCTTAGCTGTCTGGGCTACACGCTTGCACAATGGAACAAGGCTCAGAAAACAGAGACAAGGATGACATGACCATGGTGCTCAGAAAGGAATCCTATTGTAAAGGATATTGAGCGCCCTAGGAAGTACACCTCGCCTTCAAGCCTGGCTTCTCACAGACCTGATTGGTTTTGGCAATCTGCTTCACAGGTCTCTCTAGGAAGCTCAGGTTTCTCAACTCTCACATAATTTAAGCACTGATCCATTAAGACTGACTCCTGACTTCCTCTGAATTCCAAATGTGAGGTATGTTTCAGTTGCATAGTTCGGATTAAACAAGCTGACATTGTGTATAAAGCTGAATTGCAGACAGCTCCCACAAAGTCAAGTTCATTATATATTAACCAATAATGTGGAAGACATCAATCAAGGTAATGTTATATTTACAATGCATTTGAGTAACCCCTGGGTGTTTTCAGCTCTATGCTGGCAACAATCTTAGGGAATTTCAGGGTTGCCACAAAATGTTAGTTAGTCCTGGATGTCTTGCTGAGCACCAGAATGAAAAATTACTTTGACTGATGTAACTGTAGAGAAGTGGATATTTTCTTTTTGAGGGTAGATATATCAAGAGAAGAAAGTGCTGCACAGCTGAACAGCTTCAAAAGGGAGGGTTAAATTATTTCCCTCCATTTTGGAAAAAGAGTTGAGTCCTGGCAACACTTTTCTCAGCCTAGAAAGATAGGTAACCATTGTACTTATGTGTGGGACTAGGCTTTCCGGGTTCATTTGCTGTAAGGATGCTGGCTGGGTCAAATACAACTCTTCCCCTCTCTAACAAGACAAGGAGGGGAAGGGCTTGGGTTTTGTTCAGACTGGAATTAAGAATTAACACTGAACTATTCCACACCAACAAGCCTAAAGGCCTACCCGACATGCCCTGTTCTGTCCGAAATCGGTACTATTCATGGGAATATTATCCAGAAGGAGGGAGTATTGCTAGCTGCTGAGCCATGTTTCCTGGGAAGGTGACCTTTGTCCTTCAAAACCTGTGGAGCTTCACATGGAATTTGAGCTCTTGAATTCCTTTTTCTTCTGATCTCCTGCCAAGTCTCCAGCAGTTGTAGGCTTTGACTCAACTGGATATTGAAGCATAAATAAATGAATTTTTTTTATCTTGAACTTAAATATGTATCCCAAAGACAATGATGCCTCCATAACAGTTATTGTCAAATATCTGCTCATTTCATTCTTGTTCCATAACTCTCTCACCCTTGTCATTTTAATATGCAAGTTGTCATAATGAAATCCAGATTCACCATAGCTAACATTTGGATGATCCTTTTTTTTTTGTTTTTTCACTTCTTACTGTCCTTGTAGCCATTTTCCACATGTATCACAGAGAACTCTGCCTAATGCTTGTGTCAGCTGCAGAGCCAACCTTTCTCATCAAGTAGTGCTACTGAAAGGCCAAGAAATGCAAATCTGCATAGCACTCCCAGTGGGGAGGCTATTTTCACAGCAACGTTACCACCCACATAGACATTTAGATGCAAAGTAACACTTGAGAGAAACCTTTGCAAAAATTGTTATGATAGCTACACAAACACCCATTTCTTTAGCTTCCTTCATAGTCAGGATTGTATCATAAACACTACAAGACAAGAGACACAAGTTACCAGCATGGGCAAAATGTTGAATGTGATTGGTCTGTTGCTTCCTATCCTCACCTGCTAAACAACAGGTAGATCTAAGGACTAGCTCAGGGCCTCAGAACTATTAGCAGCACTAAAAGGTGGCTTCTCTCTGGCTATCTGAAGTTCCAGGTAAGCCCCTTTAAACATTCAAGGCCGGGGGACGGGGTGGGAGGGGGGGGTGAGTCTGTTGCTTTTTAAGTCCCACATTTACAAATAATTTATGATCTGGGTTTTGGTTTGGTTTTTTGGTTTTTTTGTTGGGTTTTTTTTTTCATGTGGCAACACGAAAATTGGCAAGTAAACTCTTTCTGGGATGTCCACCTAATACGGATGGTCTCATCCTGTGCTGATAACAAAACTGTTCAAAGATCCACATGTATATATAAAACACTGTCCCTTTTTTTCCTTCCCAGGTTGTCTAGTTCTCAGCATCATTCAAAATGTGCCTCAAATCCATCAGAATTGTTCAAGTATGTTCTAAATTATTTTGCACCTCTCTTTGTCCTTCTCTCCATTGCTCATATATTGGGCTCTAGGATGACACACCCCACATATGCCATAGAATCATGGAAGGGACCTTGAAAGATCATTTAGTCCTTTTGTGGGAAAGGGAAACTACAAGAGATTATTTTGCACCTCATCCAACTGCACCTTGAAAACCACTAGCAATGGGAACTCTACCAAGTCCCTCATGAGGTTGTTCCAGTGAAGATCTTGTTTTAAGAAATGTCTTTCTTATGTCAAGATGAAAACTCATCCAGTGCAACTTGTATCACTGCCCCTTGTCTGCTCCATACAGCACTTTGAGAAGAGAGAGCCTCCATCATCTTTGTAGATGCCCCATAAGTACTGGAATAATGTGATTAGGTCCCCTCTGAGCCTTTTCTTCTTCCTGGAGAGGAGACCCAACTCCTTCAGTCTTTCCTCATGGGGCAGATTCTCTAGTCCTTTGCCATTGTTGATGCAGTGCACTGCTGACTCAGGTCCGGCTCGTGGACTCTCTGGTCCCTTTCAGCAAGGCTGCTCCTGCACCACACAGATCCTAGCCTGTCCTGGCTTCTTTGGTTATATCCCAGATGCAGGACTTTGCATTTGTCTTCACTCTGTTCTTTCCTGCCCATTCCTCCAGCCTGTCAGGGTTTTTCTCTAAGATAGCTCTCCATTCTGATGGATCCACCTCATCACCCAGTTTGGCATCAGCAGCGAAGTTAGTGAAGGTGCTTTCAATCCCATCATCCAGATAGTTTATGAAGATGTTGAACAGTGCAGAGCCCAGTATTGATCCCCAGCAGAGCCCAACTGGGGACAGCCTGCTAGCCTGAGTAAAATACATAATTGATCACCATTTATTCCACCCATCAGTGTAAAGATGTTCACAACTTCATGACAAGCCAAGTGCGTGTGCGGTGGGTTTGCTAGTCCTTTTAATATTACTAAGAGCGTGTTATTTGCAAAAAGAATAGGTAGGTGCTTTTAGTGCACCTACAGTCTATATGAGAAATCTACAGCTGTAACACAATGAGACACTGATAATGATACAGTAGCAAGGGGTTAGGCCTAAATACCTGGTTGAAACTTAAGTCCGAAGGGATTTTCCTCATTTGTGTGTGAAGTGACTTCTCTGGATCTGCATTTCCTTAGTGGTTAAATGGTTCTAATGATGGTCACTTACTTTCTAAACTGCTTTCTGCAGGTGGAAAAGGCTGTATAAGAGGTAGAGGACCTTGCTATGGTATTAGTCATCAGGCTGCACCCAAGGATGCTTTCATTTTACATGTGCTTTATTTGCATAATCCAAAGAGTACCTGTATATTGGCTGCCTGTGTCTGGAAATGTTCCTTCCAGGGCAGTGATTACTTTCTGAGGTGTGTGGTTACGACAAATAACTGCAACTCTCTGATTATCAGTGCATGGAGAGCATGGAAAGAGGACAAGCCAGAGTGCAGAGGTTGTTGCTGAACCAACTTCCTTTTCAGCCTCAGATCTCACGAAGTAGTTCTCTGATCACTTCTTGTATTAAGTCATTGCTGATTGTTGCCAGGGAGTATAATGTTACCCGTTACACTGTCACTTGGAGTTAAATATGGAAAGTCTGTTTTTGTGCATGCTAAATTCCTAGTTGCGTTGTCCACGTAACAAGATACCTTGTTTGGTTGGGGTTCTTGTTGTTTTCTGACATCTCAAACCATTTTCTGTCTTTATAGGCTACACAACATGTATGCCTGTATCTTAGGATTGAAGTGATTCCTGGCAGTTATCACTTTCAGTGCAGTGTAAATAAGAAACTTTAAAATATGAGTAACTAAAAACTTCAAAAGCAAAAAGCACTGATTTGAAATACCTCAGGTCAAGAGAGACAATTTTGTTGTTTGCTTTCCCCCCTGTAGATATGACTGTTTTGAGAGCGTGAATCACCATAGTTCTTTGCATTCCTCATGTAGTACCACTGAGAAAAAGACAGTTTCTTCTGAAAATGAACTGCAATAACAGTTATGTGAACAGGAGAGAGAAGCCTGCTGCTCCAGGGCAAGGCTCTCACATGCTGCAAAAATATGTGAAAGGAAGGAAAATATTAAGCATGTTTTTGGAAGCTTTTCTTCTTTTCCTCCCCACTCCCCTTTGTCTGAATTGCTTGTACTGTGTTGAAGCTGTTCTAACTTCACAGAAGTGTAAAAGTTCTGGGATGTCCTGAACATGGGCATTTGGCCCTCACTGGGTTCAGTAATGCTCCCTGTATATTGCTTTAAAGAGGCAGGGAACTTGTCCATTTTCCTACAGATGAGAAAATGAAGCACAGAGCGAGGAAGAGCTACCTCTGAAAAGCTCTGAAGTGAGTCCAGAACCCAAGAGCACAGTTTCACAGGATTCAAAGTCTGCCTCATGACTGGGATATTGTTGTACAGCCTCCCTTTCCAAGTCCCTTTGACTACCATGTTTCTTTCCCTAAGCTGGAGCCAAGAGCTTCTGTGACAATGCTCAGCTGATTCAGATTTGGAAAGAAGGAAGCTCTGATGGACAAGATGAGGACTTATTTTTACCGACTTTTACATGCATCACTGAAATTAATCTTTTCATATTGGTTTGAAAGTTTTGTCAGAAGTGAACATTTTAGCAACTTTAATTATAGCCTTATGGCAGAAGAATGTTCCATGACCAGTTTTAAATATTGCAAATTTCAATATGTGCTCTCAGTGGTGGATATAACACATCTAAATCAAGGGGAGTGCAAAATTGTCATGTTAGCATGACCACACAGCAAAGTAAGTTTACCATAGACAGATTATTTCTCCTAGAAGTCTGACTAATAAATAAAGACTAAAAATATCAAGCTCAGGATGCCAATGTAGAACAACTAGAAAAAACTCCCATACTGTAGTGTGACATGGAGCTTCCTCTCCCCCTCCCATGTATCTGGCTGTTGCACAATGTTTTTCTATCCTGCAAACTCTCCTGCAATTAGCCTTGCTCTGCAATTGTGGGACAGAAGCACAGATTGTGTCTGTGTTGTATTTCAGACACTGGCCTAAATTCACACTCCTGTTGTGCTTGCAACTTCTGAAGACATACCTAGACACAGCAAGAAGAAAAAAAGCTTGGGCTTCACACTAAGGCTGAATGTAGTTCGAAGCACACCTTCACTGCAGTGGACAGTTAATAACAATGCCACTCACATGATTACTCCTCCATATCTGATCACTGTCTACTTGCTACAAGCTGGCCCCACGTCCCTCCACAAAGGACTTTGGCACCACCTATGACAGTGATATTTTCATCTGCTTGGACACTCAGGAGCAAAAAATATGAACAGAGCCAAGTCAGGCACAGTGCCAGGGTTTCAGATTTTCTTTGTGGCTCAACCAGTCGCTACTGTACCAATAGCTGTGTGCAATTGTTGCTAGAGGAACTGCCTGCTTATGGTGAAGAGACTGTGGAACTGAAATTAAGTTGCCCATGCCTCAGCTACTGCCCTAAACATTTGAGAGTCCCACTTTTTTGTCAGAACACAGTGCATGGGTTGGAGCCATGTGATTGTGAAACAGCTGTTTGATCATGTAAAGATATATAAGGCCAAAAAAGGTGAAAGTCTGCAGAAAGAAAACACTGCTGGCTTTTTGATATAAGTTTTATAGTAACCAAATCCAGTTTCCAAGTACAAGAGACAATTTGATCTTGCATGTAGCAAAGCCAAAGGCAAAGCCAGCTCTCAAACCTTGCCAAGACTATTTTTTACTGCTAATCTGTTTACATCATCAAAAAATATTTTTCATTTGACAAAATTACTTGAATGACCATTTCTTAAAGAGTAAATTATTATTTATATTTACTGCAATTCACATGAAGGAAAAGTATGTAGCTGTGGAAAACAAAAAAAAAAAGTCATGGCATTCTTGAGAACAGTGGCATTTCTCTTCTATCCTAAAAGTATGGGCTAAGACATTTAGATCTTAGTATCAGGGTTTATTCCTCATTGGTTTGGTCATTCAGAAGATACTGCATTCCGAAAACAAACAATATTTCATGGTCACAGTGAGTCATTTGAATTTACAAAGCCACTGAAGTGTAATTACAGTAAAAATATGGGATAGAAATCACTTCCAAATTTGCAAGGTGAGTTCATATCAATTAAGTGCATTAGTAAAGGATTGTAATGCCACAAACACTGCAGTGTAGATAAAGTGGCTGGCTTAGAAGCCAAGGACACTGACATTTTTAAATGAGATTCAAGCATGGTATTAGAGAATGGACAGGGTTGTGCATACTCCTACATATTACTGTTATTATTTGTTGCATAAGGATAGCTACAGGTTTTTTCCCTTGTTTTGATGCCTCCATGCTCTTATTTTCTACAGCAATTAGAAACATCTGACCTGGGTACTCCTCTGCCCCTGCAACTCTCGAAGGGCATATGGAATCACACAATCACAGAATGGATGGGATTGGAAGGGACCACAGCGGGTCACTTGGTCCAACCTGACTGCTCAAGCAGGGTCATCCCAGGGCACATGGCACAGATTTGTGTCCAGATGGTTGATCAGTATCTCCAGTGAGGGAGACTCCACACTCTCTCTGGGCAATCTGTTCCAGCGTTTAGTCACCTGCATGGCAAATTCTTCCTCATGTTCAGATGGAACTTCTTGTGCATCAGTTTCTGCCTGTTGCCTCTTGTCCTGTTGCTTGGCACCACTGAGCAGAGCCTGGCTCCGGCCTCTTGGCGCCCTCCCTGTGTGTACTTACAGACCTCATTGATGAGGTCCCATCTCACCCGTCCCTTCTCAAAAAGAAGTGGAGTGGGGGTGGATTTCGTAAAGGATACGGGCTGGGCTGCACTGCTTGTGCGGGGCGAGGTGGCCTGGTCAGGCGGGACCGGTTAGGGGCACCCTGTCAGGCGGCGTCAGAAGGGCCTGGTCAGCAGCGGTCAGGGGTGCCTGGTCAGGCAGGGCCGGTAAGGGGTGGCCCTGTCAGGCGGGGCCGGTCAGGGGGTCCCGGTCAGGCGGCATCAGAAGGGCCCGGTCAGCGGCGGTCAGGCGGCCCCGTCAGGGGGGCCCGGTCAGGTGGGGCGGGGCGGGGGAGCCCTGTCAAGGGGGCCCGGTCAGGGAGGATCAAGGGGGCCCGGTCAGCCGGGGCGGGGCGGGGGGCGCGGGCGCGGCGCCGCCAATGGCCGCGGGCGGGCGGGGCGCGACCGCCATTGCCCCGTCCCCCCCGCTGGCGGCCGCCGGCCATGCTGGGGCTCCGCCGCGCTTTCGGTGCGCTGCTGCCGCGGGCAGGGCTTTCGCCGGCCGCCGCCATGTCCACGCTGCTGATCAGCCAGGAGCGCTACGCGTGGCTGCGGGAGCTGGGGCTGCAGGAGGAGAACCCGGGCGTGTACAACGGGCGCTGGGGTGGCCGCGGGCAGGTGCGGGGGGCTCGGGGGCGGGGGGCGGCGGGGCCTCGGGGGTCGCGCCCCCTCCGCTGGGTGAAGGGGTCCCGCCGCTCACCGCTGCCGTCCTGCTCTAGGTGGTGACCACGTACTGCCCCGCCAACAACGAGCCCATCGCCAGCGTCCGGCAGGTGAGCGCGGCCGGGGGCAGCACCGGCGCGGCGGGGACGGGGCGGGAGGAGCTCCTCGGGCCCTGTGACCGGAGCGGGGCGTCCTGGGGCGTGGGTTTGGGCGCTGCCCCTGCCCGCGACGCGGCTGGCGAAGGGCATCAAACTCCCGAAACCGCGTCAGGAGTCCAGGGGATGTTGAATCCAGGGCGGCCGCTGGGGCTCTTCGCAGCCAGGGCCTACTGCTGGCAGTATGCCTGTGCCTTTCCTGGGAAGAAAAACAGGCTGGTTGCCTTTTTTTTTTTTTTTTTTCCCCCTTGTCTCGCCAGCCCTCCGCCTCGCCTCGCACTTTTGCTCGCACTTTTGCAAGCATTGCTGGGAAGAGCAAGGGCCCCTCCCTTCCCTTTTCATTTGTTTCTAGGG
The DNA here is from genome assembly GCA_036785705.1 of Acanthornis magna. NCBI lineage: Eukaryota > Metazoa > Chordata > Aves > Passeriformes > Acanthizidae > Acanthornis > Acanthornis magna. The sequence goes on along the minus strand of JAWUZG010000107.1, from coordinate 490,691 downwards.
GAGTTGCAGAATGGGGTCAGATTGTGGCTATTCAGTAGGGCTGAGTGGCCCGGGGAGGGAGTATTAAGGAGAGCAACGTGGCATTCACGGACTAAATTTGTGAAAGTTTTTAGTGTAAGAATAACACTATGGTATTAACCTACTCCTTTTATGTATTAGGACTCATCTAGCCCTTGATGCCTAGTGAGGCTGATGGAGTAGGACATACATACATGTGTGTGTGTATATATAGACACAAATATATAAAACAGCTATTCTTTATGGAGCTTTCTTTAACATCTGAATGAAAATTTCTGCTCATGTTTTTGGTTTTGTTTTGGGTTTTTTTTTTTTTTAATTTTATTTAGGCAGCACATGTGCTTTTTGCTGACAGTGACTTAAAACAACTTGTCATATTGGGACCAAATTGTGTCAGGATACAAACGTCCTGTGAAAGTGGTATTCTGTGGTACAAGTACTCTCTGTAAAAATGGCTTGAGTTGGATGCAGAAGCTTTTTTATTGCATTTCTTTTGGGGTTTTGATTTTCCTAACTTTGGTGTGCTTCTTCATGTAGGGTAATTTGGAGGATTATGAAGAAACAGTAAAGAAGGCTAAAGAGGCATGGAAGGTCTGGGCTGATGTAAGTTAATGAAGACTTCTCTTTCTTAGCTGATCTCTGGCAGAGACTGGCTATTAAATTGCCCCATCAGGTGGAGGTATAAAAATGTGTTCATATTCATTGCATTTAAGCAAAAATCTGCAATGGCAACCTCAAGAAGCAAATCCAGACAGTTTGTGCATGATACCATTGAAGTTCAAAGATGAGGACATTGACTTGTGGGAAATGTTTGTTTTGAAAAGCCTGGCAGATTTACTGAGGCTTGTGCCCCTGAGCTGTTTGCTAACAGGTCTGGTGAAATTCAGAAACTTTGTGGCAAGTAAACTCTCCCTGTGCATGTTTCATCTCCTGTTGCTGCCTGCTTTCTTCTGGGAGAACTCTGTGGAGTATTTGGATTATAACTTGCATTGATCATCTTGTTCTCAAGGCATGAGGGAGACTGCTGGTTATAAATGTGGGTTTGTTTTTTTTTTTTGTTCACCCACTGTCCTGGTATTTCACAGGACAGCTGTGTTGTTTAAAAGCATTAGAGTTATGTTGTGTATAATAGCTAAGGTATTTTTCCTTAGCAAGCTGTAGTTCCCAGTGCACCTGTACCAGCTGTGTCCAACCAGCACCCATTCTGTTGGTGGCTGTGCCAGGCTTGATTCTTGCAGCTACCTTCAGTTTCTTTGGCAGAACCTGAAACCTGGATTTTAAAAGGTATTGTGTATTCTATGTTTTAGCCAGCAAAGTAGTTTGCCTTGTCTGAAGATAACAAAGTTTAGGACAAACACAACATCTTCCTCAGCTTCCTCAGGATATGTTAGTAGGTGTTCTTTTGTTACAATTTGTGAGTATAATGTTGGTGACTCGTAACATGTTTGGAAATAATCTGAAAGCAATCCAACAGATAAAGAATCAACACATCAAATGTTTCATCAAAACTTTGTCTCAAATCTATTTGTTATTAATTTGTGAATTTTGTTGTTTGTAATGAGCTTACTTGAAAGATTTTGCCTATTAAGAGATATGCCTGCATGGTTTATGTATTCCTCCTCAGCCTGGTTTTTACAGAGAATCTAATCCTGTAAAACCTGTTGTATGTGATTTGCTAGTTGATTCTGGCTATAATTATTATTTACCATATTGATATCATATTTAAAAAATCTGTAAAGAGTTGGTATATGAGCTTAATATTTCCATGATTGAGGTTTCTGTGTGTCTTAATGCTAACAAAATAAATGTCATACTGAAAGAAAGTTTGAAAGTGTGGTATTAAGTACACTTCAAAGGCTCAGAAACCAGTAAGTGTACTTTTATGAAAAATTCTTGTTTCTTGAGGTGCAGCTGATTGTTTGGTGGCATTGTGGGTGATATACTTGAACAGAAGTAACAGAATTAATAATCTGAATGCTTCTGGCAGAATTCAGTGGAACTGAAGTTTTGAACAGACAAAATGTGTGCAGTATTATCAATTTCTGTGAGGGCGGAAAGCGTTTCTTATAAGGCAGTGCACATGATAAAAATGAACAAATAACAGTGTCTTGGGAAGGTAAAGGAAAAAGCACAGCAATCAGTGTTTGCTTGCTACAAGGACAGAAAGCTAGCAGTATGTACACAGCAGAGGTCACAGATGTTCAGTCTCACATAGATTCTTCTGTTTTGTTTTGACTAGATCCCTGCGCCTAAACGTGGAGAAATAGTGCGACAGATTGGTGATGCCCTGAGACAAAAAATCAAAGTTCTAGGAAGCTTGGTAAGATATTTTCAGAATTAGCTTAAATTTTTTTGGGGGTGAGTGGAATATGAGGGTGGGGGGTGTGTCTAAACTTTTTTTTTAGTAGTACTAAGTTTCCTCTGCAATACTAACCTTAGTAATTGTTAAATAATTGCTGTTAGTTCTGTTAGCTTGCCTAATTAAGTTTTAAAAAGACAGAAAATTTTTTAAAAATAGTATGGCATGGAAATGGCATGAAATTGTGTCAGGGGAGAGTTTGGTTAGTTATTAAGGAAAGGTTCTTCACCCAGAGGGTGGTTGGAACAGGCACCTCAGGCAAGTGGTCACAGCACCAGCCTGACAGAGGTCAAGAAGTGTTTGGACAATGCTCTTGGGCACATGGTGTGACTCTTGGGGATGGTATTGTGCAGGACCAGGAGCTGGACTTGATGATCGCTGTGGGTCTCTGCCAGCTCAGAATATTCTATGATTCTGTGATTCTATGAAATGACAATGTATTATAGCAAAAGAAAACTTAATTTATTATGGGCCTGTCTGGGAGGACAGGTACAACTGCTGCCCTGCTATTTTCCCTTTTGCCTGTCAGATAGGGCACTAATACTAAAAGTATCCTGAAAAAGACCTTCCTCTAATACAGAGCTTTTAACCTTGAGCTCTTTCTGGTGATCTGCAGGATTTTGCCAAGTGACATGTGGAAATACGAGGCTTCAGAAGTTGAGATGGTCTTAATGAGATGATCTTGCAGTGCTGTGCAGGACATAAAGGCTGAAGGACCTCTCCTTTAGAACTCTTGCTAGTTGCTAGGGAAGAAAAAGAGACAAGTGGGGAACTTGCTGCTTTCTTTTTACAGGGCTTCCCTGTCTGTACTGCTGTTCAGAAACAGCTGCCAATGAATAACTCCATATGTAGTCAAGCCCATATTGTTAACCTGCAAAACTTTGTTCTGCTGTTTCCCTTGATGTTGTCTCCTCAGCACAGTTTCTGTGGTGGAATTAGAGTGCTAACACACTCTTATATTCAAAAACAGTACGGCTTCCCTGATGAGTGTGGACAGACAGAAGTTTGTTCTATATTCCTTGACCAAAGCTTACAGCTTCTTGCCACATTTTCTTAGTTTTCCCAAGCAGATAACAGGTCTGTTCAGCTCTGCTAGGATTGAGGATGAATTTCAGAGTTAAAGAAGTGCAGTAGGTATTCAGGTTTTAGAACTTTGCCTAGCTTCAGTATATGCAAAAAGGAACCATATAGAAACTCCTCTTTCTCATATGCTGTTGGAAATTTCCAGCCTTGCCTTACCATGTCCTGGTGAGGTGTCCAGGTGTTTCTACTGCACTTAGAGACCCACTGCTGTGTTTCTTAGTAAATATGTCTGATGCACCTCCATTTTTGATCACAGGTAGGGGCTGTTCCTTCTGTCTTGAGATGACTACAGGTATCATGGAAATACAGTTAGTCATCTTTATGTTAACCTTTGCATAGAGAGAAACCTGATTCCTCATTTACCAGCCTTTTAAAGTACAATAATCAGTGTAAAGTGGTATGTGATATCTGCGTGAGGGTCACATGAAGGTAGATATCAAAACATGACTATAAAATTGAGTGGAGGTAAGTAGGTGATTTCTCAGTTCCTGAATTTTCAAATTTTCTCACTTTTAGATGAAGATGTTTTCAAATGCCTGCATATTCTCACTGATCTATTTCAACTGAGAAAATTTAACATGTTTTTAACAGAAGGATGTAGTTTGACTTCAGCAAAAAAAAAAAAAGATCCCAAACATTCCAGGTTACTAAAATACTAAACATGTATACATATACATTTTCAGCAGTGTCTGCAAATGAAATCTCTCAAATTCACTTTGAGATGTTGTAAAACGAGTAGTTTGCTTATGAAAAATGTAAGTGGCTGTTTTCTTTTGTTGGAACAGAGTAATCCCTCATTTCCAGCTTGTTCCTTGCCTGGCCCACAATGTAGGCAAGCCTACTGATGTAAATACAAGGTTTTGTTGATCTAAACATGTGAACCTCATTAGTATTGGACGCTCCTTTCAGTAGTTGGTTTTTTAAATCTTTTTCTATTCATTTATTTCCTTTTCTAATTTCTTCCTGTGGTATTGAGATGTGACTGTTGTCCAGTTGTCTACTGTGTTGTTTTTTTAAGTTGTGAATAACTGGGAAAGAGGTGGATCTCTTCTAATGAAAAAATGTGTGTTAAAATCTTACTTGGTGAGTAAATCGACCTGACATTAGTGGGAGACAAAATATATTTGGCATCCAAGCGAATTTTTTTTTAAAATTATCTTACCTTAATTTTTTCAGGTCTCTCTGGAAATGGGAAAGATTTTTGTCGAGGGTGTTGGGGAAGTGCAGGAGTATGTTGATGTCTGTGACTATGCTGTTGGTTTGTCCCGAATGATTGGTGGTCCTATTTTGCCTTCAGAAAGTAAGTATGTGTGTTATTTTATTTTTTTGTTTTCTTTGTGGACTTTTTTTTTTTTTTTTTTTTTTTTGTTTCAAAAAATGAAGATATGGAGGTGTAATGTAAATATATGGTATTGTAGTGCAGCAAGATCTCTGTTCCGTGTGTTATTTAGGGAGATTTAGGAATAGATGTGGTGGACAGTAGTGCCAGTGAAGTACCTAATGAAGTACCTAATGAAGTGACAGATAAGCTGGTCAGTCCATCCATTTTCTCTGTTCTTTGAAGCATTAGGTTCTCTTTGATTTCTTTATTGATGAAAGGTAGTAGAGGAAAATACGTAAAAAATTTGGAAGTTAGAAAGGAGAACTCTTTGTCAGTTAAGTGATTAGCACACAGGCATCATTATGTTAACTGAATAGCTAAACTAATAAAACTTTTATTTTTTCAGGTCATTAGCTTTTTGCATAGTGTAGCTAACCTTGATCGATGTAAACTGCAGAACACATATAATACAGCTCTTCACAAGCTAATGCTGTGGTGAACTGAAGAGTGATGCTGGGTTTCTTGCTTACATGTTTTCCCTTTTTAAAAACCCCAAACATTAAATGGATGAAAATGCATTATGCTGTGGCTTTGCTTTCAGGACCTGGGCATGCCCTTATAGAGCAGTGGAATCCTGTTGGGTTAGTAGGAGTCATCACGGCCTTCAACTTCCCTGTGGCAGTTTATGGGTGGAACAGTGCAATTGCAATGATCTGTGGAAATGCTTGCCTCTGGTAAGATCTAGCTCTTCAACCTGCTAACAGTATTTTTAAAGTAGAAAACTATTCTATCAGGCATAAAATTGCTCTTGAGTGTCAGGTGTTTCTGGATATTTGATTCTATCTAATATAGGTTTAAATTCTCTATTTTCAGACCTGTTTGTAGTCAGAGCTTTTTTTTTTGTTGTTGTTGTAACCTCTTTTTTGAGGTACTAAGGTACAGATGCATCCAGGGCTTAGCTAAATGGCCTGTGAATAAAGAACCCAGGTTGATAGCTTGCAACAGTGGTAGTTAATATATTCAGAGTTGATACAGCTAAGAATAAAAATCTAAATAAGTAGCTTTACTTCCTCCCCCAGCCCCTGCTTTGCTTTCATCTACCTGCTTCACTCTAATGCTGGCCTAGCCCTTGTTCACGTGGATTTCAATAGAAGTTCTGAATGCTCAGCTGCAGAAGGAAACATTTGAGTTCACATCTTAATATGTAGCTGAAAACCAGCCTAACCAAAGTGTGCAGTAGATCAGATACTGTAAAAATTGCTTAATTGAATTATTTCTTATTCTTAAAGAATTGAAAAGAATAAGAAAATGTAATTCCTTTTTTTTTTTCTTTTTAGGAAGGGTGCTCCTACAACATCCCTTGTTAGTGTTGCTGTTACAAAGTGAGTTCTGCTTTCTTTGATCTTTGTCTCAATAAAAAGGAGAACTTCTCCAAAGATTAAATGTCATAGTGATACTTACTTTAAATTTCTTGTTACTTTATATTAGCATTTTACATACTTATTTATTGTGCATTACCAATAAAATTTATTTTAAAATGCTAAATAAGAGTAGGCCCCTTAAAATAGGTTATAACTATTTCTTGTACAGCTAATATTAACTCCTGAGAAGTTACCCAAACTACTACTACCCCAAAACCCCCAGACAGTTCTAATGGTTCAGTCCATATTTGCTCCTGTTAGAAGTCTCTAACATTTTTACATCTTTGATTCCAGGATAATTGCCAAAGTCTTGGAAGATAACAAGTTGCCTGGAGCCATCTGTTCTCTGGTTTGTGGTGGAGCAGACATTGGGTAGGTAACATTTCTTGTGTACCTTTATAGAAGGTAAAGAATATTCTTTGCGGTACTTTTCATAAGGTTATTCTGGTCTCTAGGAGTTCCCAGTATGTGCACGTTGCTGTGATTTTTTGTCATCTGGTCTGAAACTCTGGCTCTGCACTAAATGTAATACATATGTCTACTTGCTGTTATGAGATCAGCTGCTAACAAACAACTTATTTAATGATGAGACATGACTAAGATTATATTCTACTTCTGCATATTCTTGCACCCAAAGAACACAGCTAATATTAAATTTCCCTTACCATGTTCTTAAGAGTTTTCAATGTATAGTGCATTAACCTTTTAGATTAGTTGTGGAGGAGAATAATTTCCCTTTTCCATGCTCATGCAGGACTCTACACTTGCTTATAGATATATACCTGTGCTAGGAAGCTGTACAAGCCAAATAATTTTGTTTGATTTTTACAATGTGGAAATTCCCAGTACAACTGTGTATTCAAATATATCTTTTGAGCATTTTAAGGGAAGGCAAAACATACGGCAGGCATTAAAAGTGATAGATGTGCATATTTTCTTATGGATCATAACAATTGGAGCTAATATCACAATATACATTAGATTGAATTTCAGTATTACTGCAGAAGATGCTTTTTAGGCCTGAAAAGGTAGAGGGAAACAGCCTTGTTCCTCTTTTTTGGCTAAGAAGAAGCTTTCCTGCTGTTAGCTCAGTCACCTGATGTGTCAAAGTGGCTCTGGCTTTAAAGATCTTCCAGGCTGAAGTTGGTATATGTGGAAGGTGCAAGCTGCTTTTCTGTCTGCATGTCTGTTGTTGACCGTAGTGCTCTGTGTCCCATTGTGCAGGACAGCAATGGCGAAAGATGAGAGGATGGACCTCTTGTCCTTCACTGGCAGCACGAAAGTGGGCAAGCAAGTAGCGCTTATGGTTCAGGAGAGATTTGGTGAGTGTGGGTTCTTCTCTATTTCTTTCTGTGTTTGGTGAAGGCAGTGGTGCCCCATAGGATTTTAAAATAACAGTGTTACCTCTGTTTTGGTTTTTATTTCCTTTTTGGCTTTGGAAAATGGGAGTTTGAAACTGCATGTAGATAGATGCAGCATTTTTCAGTTAGTTCTGTTACAATTCAGCTTTTTTTTTCCAGGTTGTCCACAAATCCATAGTCCTATGATTTATTTGGGGAGAGGTGTGGTGTCCATGAATGTTTAGTTGTATGGAGATAGTCAGAGTGAACAACCAGGGCTATGGTCTTTTGTCAATATGAATAGAATATATGAATACATCCCCCCTCACCTTACTCCTTATAAATATAGTAGAAAAGTGATGATTTTTGAGGTGCTGTTTTTGTTGCAAATGTTTAATAGAGTACAGGCAGGAATCCATCTCAGCTGCTGGATTCTAACTTCTTAGTTTTAAAAAGAACATCTTGCACACATGGTTTTTTAAAATTTTATACATTTGAAGTTCATACAAGTGTAAAAAAAGCCCCCCCCCCCAAACCAGAACACATGGCAGATATTCACTCATATGTAAGTTGGGATTCTTTCTTTCAGATTTTAGGTAAATAGTTGCCAGGGAAATAAATGAGCTTAGTTAAATTTTGTGTGCATTTTGATCTTTGTAGGACCTTATTCTTTATTTATGTCATACTATTTATGCTGCAACTTTTTCCTGTTTTCATCTTTTCCTTGCAGTGCAATTTTTTGCCTATCTTTTTAACCTTCTTTGTGCCAAAACTGCTGTTCAGGTATCTTCACAACATGAGATAGAGTGTCAGAGTCATTTTCTGCTTTGGCTAGTGATTAGTTGACTGTGGTCCCTAAAACCTTTCGTTTATCCAGAAAAATATGTTTGATGAAGCTTACCTCTAGTTAGAGGTGACCTCACTGACTGAAGTGCAGTGAATACATGGTGTGCATGGCATAACTTACTTTGTGTTTTTTATTAGGTCGAAGCCTACTGGAACTGGGAGGAAACAATGCCATTATTGGTAATATGCACTGTAGAAATTTAGTCCCATAGATGATATTTGGAAGTTTGTATGCAAATATTTTTTGCAAATTATCCCCTTTTTCTGTTTCTTTTGTTTGTTTTCTCCTCTCTACACTGGGCTTCTAAAAGTACATATAGTACATATAGAATAATAGAATGTTGGGGGGGTTCTGTCTTCGGTATTGTGGAGGGACTAGTGTTTTAAGATAACAAGTAAGAGTCCAAGGTCTTTTAAATAGTCAGTATTGAAGAGGAAAATTGAATGAGAGAAACAGTAAGGTTCAATAATGGGCTGTGGACAATACTAAATAAGTTTGGTTTTAGGATAGTTCTAGTTGTAGAATCATTAAGGTTGGAAGAGACCTCTAAGACTGACTCCAACTCATAACCCAGCAGCAGCATATTCACAACTAAACCATGTCCCCAAGTGCCACACCCACATTCACCTTCTGAATACTTTCAGGGATGGTGACTCCACCATTTCTGTGGGCAGCCTGTTCCAATATCTTTTTGCACTTTTGTATGCATGAACACTACACTTTTAGCACTTTAGAGTATAAGTACAGATATATATAAAGAAAAACACTCACGTCTTTATTTCAGTAGCACGTTTTTCAGATTTAAATATCTTAGGGTATGATACAGTTCCTAGATAGACAACATGAATACTATAAAGCTGAGCAACATGGGAGGAAGAAAGTATAAGCTCAATAAATATCTTAATTGCTGTCCTGTTGTGCTGTTGCCTTTTGTTTCACCTTTCTCATATTCTGGACAAATGTACTTATTTACATATATCTCATCTACACTTTTGAAAATAACATTTGAGCAGGTCTTTCTTTCTCCCTGTGCTGCTTTGTAGCCAATGGCATAAACTTGTTTCATGCTTTGAAAATAGTTTCTTTTTTTTATGTCAAAGTCCCATGCTTTCTGGAATTGACTTTGAATGATCACATAATCATTGTTTAGTTGGGCGTTATCCCAAACTTAATTATAGTTTTGGATGCTTAAGAGACTTCAGTGGGATTGGGTAAGCTGAGTGATATTTTGGGGATCCTTTGAGCTTTATAAAACAGCTCAATGTCTTCTAGCCAGATGAATTTGTTCAGCTCGTTGTGTATTTTATATTACACCTGTGTGTTTTAGCTATGATTTTTGGAAAGCCATCCGGATACACTTTACTATTGCTATTTTATACTGATACATTTCTCAGTGAGAGAAGGGCAAGATGGAGAAACAGCATGAAATTGCTTGTAATTTCTTGAATTGAAAGGAAGTTGAAATTCTTTGGAAACTTTATTGCAAAAGGTTCTCTTCAGTAGTTCAGACCTACATTTGGGCCCAATTCCGTGTGTCTAATTCCAGCTGCAAAGAAATAGTAAGAGTTTTAGGGTGTTTCTTTGTATCTTACTGTGCTGTGCTAGTGCAGCTCTTCCTAATGCTTCTCGACCAACCTATTGAATTATAATATTGTTTAGCATCTTAAGTCTTTTGAACTGCCTGTTCACTTCAGTAACCTGCTCATATTTTAATTTTTTTAAAGTGTTTGAAGATGCAGATCTGAACCTAGTCATCCCATCTGCTCTATTTGCTGCTGTGGGAACAGCAGGTCAGAGGTGCACAACTGCTAGAAGGCTGGTGAGTAAATGTGTATTGTCTGGTTTAGATAGCTCTGAATTTTAACTTACTTCCAAATTAGCTGAGAAAATGCTTAACAATTCATGATATTGTGAAGAGCAACAAATAATATTTGAAACATGTTTTAATTTTGTCAAAACTAAGTGTGGTGGGAAAATAAGAGCATTGTTTCATTCCACTGTTATTCTAGCTCTGAACAGTTTCTTCATATGTGTTTCTAAATGTTCTAAAAGCCAGGAAAATAATACTTGGCATACTTCTGTATTCTCTCTGTTTTCATTGCCAGAGCTTTGCTTGTGACTGCTACAAATTTTGGTGCAGTGTTTATATTTCAACAAAGTAAGGGCGTGTGTGTTGCTTACTTTGTTATTAATTCTTAACCGATCATCTTCAACAAGTTTAAAGGTGTATTATTGTCAGCCAATCCTTTTCAGTGTTGGGTTGATTGGGTAAATATTTGCCAAAATGGATGTGCTTAATTGATTTGGCTGTATTGGAAGGGCAATGATTCCACAAATTGTAGCAATAAAATTATTTGAGTGTTTGTTCTAGAGCACTAAACTGAAATGTTTACGGAACACGTCAATGACACTGATCTGAGATGGGGTAAAATTAAAACAGATATTTGTTTCTTGGCATGTTTTAAATCTTCATAGTGAAGGTTTAACGTCTTCATTTTTTGGTTTTGGTGCTGTCTGGTTTTAACTTTGGGATTTGTTGAATATAAGCAACACTATTTCTATTCTTCATTCATCCCCCTTCAAAGTGCAGTAGTACTTCAGGAATAGTTACATAGGCTGCGCTGTCTTACAACTTTCTTATTACATTTTAGTTTCTCCATGAAAGCATCCATGATGAGGTGGTGGCAAAGCTTGCCAAGGCGTATGCCCAGGTCCGCATTGGTGATCCATGGGATTGTAAGTAGCTATTTCCAACTCACAGGTTTAGGAAACAAGTTGCTGTTGGTTTCTTTCTGCTTAAATTCTGAAGGGATTATAGGTCCAAACTATCAAATTTTAGCAATTTACCAGGGAGTGGAAATAGCTAGTTTCATTTAGTATACAAACTCTGAAAGGAAGATGAAGAATCTGGCTAATACTTCTCATCCTGGACAGATTAAACAGTTAGTCCTAAGATGTCATGATAAGAGTATTTGCTAACATACACAGTTTGGCTGAAAATGTTTCTCTGAATCTTTTGTTTTTAGCTGACACTCTGTATGGGCCTCTTCATACCAAAGAAGCAGTGAAAATGTTCCTTGATGCAGTAGAACAAGCGAAGCAACAGGGTGGCTCTGTGGTCTGTGGTGGAAAGGTGACTTAACTTTTATTTTCTTTGCTACATTTCATGCTCTAGGAAAAAAATACAGTAATGTAATGGCTTACGCTAAGATTGTACCTCAGTTTGTCCTGTCAGCCACTACAGGATGTTAGCTTGGTCACATGGAGAATGTTTGAATTGGAATCCTATCTTCAGGGTAAAGGCAATTCTACTTGGAAGCTACTTTCTCCTCCAAGAAATAGTTAAGAGCTTTTGGCTCTTTCTTACACCACTCCCCAGCTGCAGGCAATGGTGAAAATAAAAACAGCAGTGTAAATGGTGTGTGTCAAACACATAACAAAGGAAAATTGCAGTTCTGTCCCTCACAATATCAAACTTGAGGAAATACTGGAGATTCAAGGCAGCTACTTTTATGTCTTCATCATACAGGATGTTTAATTCTCACCGACCTGTTGTTCTGGGACTTCTTTCATTGGCAACTTTTTTTTCTTTATACCTTTAAAATTCTAATCAGCTTACAAGTCAGAGACAGGGAGTGTCAGCTCCTAGACTTTACAATTTGACTACATCCTTAGTGGACATAAATTATGCTTCTATGTTTTAAATACTTAAATAAGTAAAATTTAAGTTTCTCAGATTACCTGGCCTTCTGTTTCTGGTTGCTAGGCTCAACTGTAGTAGTTAGACCATGAAGGATTCCTTTCCTACGCTAGTACTAAGCTGGATGCTGTTTGGAACTTACTCAGTTATTTTTTATGTATTTTGAAGGTTATAAATCGCCCTGGAAACTATGTTGAACCAACCATTGTGACTGGCCTTCCTCATAATGCACCCATTGTCCACACTGAGACGTTTGCCCCCATATTGTATGTGCTGAAATTTAAGGTAAAATAACGCGGGGAATTAGTCAGGTGTCAAGGATGGTAACAGTAGAGTCATGAGAGAGATCTCAGATGTATGTCGTATCTGTGCAACTGTCCCAGCACTTCAGGAAGTGGTAGCTCTTACTCTGCACTGCTTACCTCACTGTGTAGCTGCATTTATGTGAAGAGCACCGGAGTTAAGATGAGAATCTGTGCAGGAATAGATTTCTATTGTTGGTGTTCATTGTTGATGTTATTGATACTTGTTCAGAAGAAGCGTGTTTTGTGCAGCGAGGAGATTTTGCTGACATGGTATATGTGTATTTGCCCAGTGCCATTCTGTACATTTGCATTAGCGCTGTGGTATGTTGGGTTTTTTCTCACAGTGCTTCTTTATAACTGCTTTGCTTTGGATAGTCATGGCTTAACTATTGACACATGCTCTTTCTAGGAGGAAGAAGAGGTTTTTGCCTGGAATAATGAAGTAAAACAAGGTCTTTCCAGCAGTATCTTTACCAAGGATTTGGGAAGGATTTTCCGCTGGCTTGGGTATAATTTAAATTATTTTTATACTTTCCTGAGGCATAAGATCACAGTCTTTCATGCCTGTTGTAAACCTATGCATAATGCTAGTTGAGCATTTTATAGCCCTCATTTTAGGGAGCCCTCATTTTTCCTGATCTTAAGGAGGAGTTATGTCTTACCTTTGTAGGCCAAAGGGATCTGACTGTGGCATTGTGAATGTTAACATCCCAACCAGCGGAGCTGAGATTGGAGGTGCTTTTGGTATGTTACTTGTGCCTTTTTTAGGTCTCCTTTTTCAAGGTTTTAATCAGTCCATTTAAATGACTAAATATGAAGAAATCAGTGAAGCTAATTTTGAATCATACTGCTTTAACAGTATGATTCAGAAAACAGATACTGACTAGAGGTAGTCGGATTTAAACCTTCAAAAATTCCTGTATTTGGTTTTTAAAAATTCCATGTGTTATTTCCTTCTCCTCCCCTGCATCAAAGGAATGTAACTCAGAGATATATTCTGGAGGTGTTTAAAGATATGACAAGGTGTAAAACTGTTTAAAACAGTTTTAATAAAACAATCTTGAGCAATTTTGTGTATGTTTTCAAGTTTATATAAGATGCACAGCATCTAGTATTTTTGTGGGAAAGTCTTTAAATAAACATTTTTGCCTTTTTTTGTCTATTTTGTATATACTTGAGGAAGTGAGGATGTGGAAGAAGAAATACTAACGTTACCATTTAAACAATATAAGAACCAGCACATTCTTGTACTTCTCTCATGTTAAGACAGAATGTCTTTAAAACAAGGTCCTCTGGTGCCAGCGTGAGGAGACTTGAAATTCCAGGCAGATATTTTTTTTCATCAGGTATGAGGAGAGAGCTAGCTGTGTGTGTTGTGTGGTGTGGTAATTTAGTTCAGATATAGGACAAGGGCAAAGGAATAGTTTTTCATGTGTATTTTTATAAAATATCTTACCTCTTGGAATTAGACCAGATTTCCATGTCCAAAAATAGGTTTTAATTTATAACATTTTTGCTACAGGTGGTGAAAAGCACACTGGTGGGGGAAGAGAATCTGGAAGTGATTCATGGAAACTTTATATGAGACGGTCTACTTGGTAAGTCAGACTAAATAAATGTAAATTACAGATGAACTTTCAAAAGTTCAAAACATCCAAATCCTTGACTACAAGGCCGCTATCTTTACTGAATGTGAGATAATCATCTGTGAGTGTAGTTGCCTTTTCTTCACATTCATAGTAGAAGATGATTTGAAGGGTTTTTATAAAGACCTCTTTTTAACTTTCCAAAGAAAAAAAATAAAGTGGTTTTGTGTCCCCCCCCGCCCCCCCCCCCCCCTTGCTTGATTATAAACTGATCTGAAAAATTACTGAAACTTGTCAGGAAATAATGCTAAGTTGCAACCACGGTGAGGGGACCATGAGGGCACCACTCTTACCACTGGTGGGTGGTTCAGCTGTTGTTGGTTATCTATCCGCGAATCTCCTGATAGCCCATAGTGGGTGACCATTAGTATTCTCTGCTGACTTCCATAGCCTTTAGCTGTGCTATCTTTGGTTTCCATGCAAAGGCTTATGAACGTGAGAAATCCCACCTTGATTTGTCTATCTGGACATTCTTCTAGTAAGAGATTTAATAGATAAGTAAGATTCTTCATAAAGCAAGAGATAATGGAAAATGTGGTCTTTCCCTGTACCTGGTTACTATATGAAAACTGGAGTAAAGTTAGTTCATAACTTCAAAAAGGCAAACTGCTTAATGGAGTGTTTTGTTTAAATGTGACAGGAATCAGAAGCCTTGTACATAGGAAGTGGACTGCATAACCTGTCTCAATGATTAAGTCACTATTCTTGTTTCTCTTTCAGTACAATCAACTACAGCAAAGATTTGCCTTTGGCTCAAGGAATCAAGTTTCAATAACAACCTTAGGAATGGCTGTGCTATGAACCGTCCTAGCATTTCAGAATCAAGCAGCTCCTAAGCATCATGGGGATAAAAGTTAATTATCTGAAACCAATTCTGTCAGAAAATCAGCTATGCTATAATTGCTTCACTTTCTATGTAAGAATTTACTAATGTAGTCTTCAAATGAGAAGTATATGGTCTTTTGGGAAGAAGGGAGGGTGACTAAAACTAACAACCTTGTATTCAGGTAGCCTGGATAACCTGTTGCCTTAACACTGTATTTCAGTATCAGCACTGCCTCCTTCCCTCTTTTTGCTGGTATTTCCAGCTGTAAGGTCTGTGTTTCTAACTGTGCCATGTTTCCTGCAGGTAACTGCTTCTGTGGGGGATATTTGGGCTGCAGTACAGGGCTATTTTTCAGTGCATAAATAAAAGTACATTTTGTGAGATACCTTGGGCTTCTCATTTGTTTTATTCACTGTTTTTGAGCAGGAACATTCAGTTGACTGTCCATTTTCACACACTGAGCTGCTAGTCAGGAGAAGAATCATTGGGCTAAAAGCACTGCTTTAGTTTTCCTGCCTCTCCTTCAGAAAGGAGATTTTCACCACATAGGTTGGGAGATACAGGTCTACTGTAGTCTCTTGGAATCTTTTTAACACTTGAAGGGGTTACAGCCAACTCAGCTTGTCACAGCTCTTGTGACACCCTACAACCAAACTGGCTGAAGAACTGGAGATGCAATCAGAGGAAATATTTTTCCAGGGAAAGGCACATTGTTTGCTTGTATTTCACCTCAATGGTAGTTTCTTGTGGCAATTTCTGGAGACTACAGGCAACAACCGCACATTTAGGAGCCTTTTTCAGGACTCAGGATGCGAAAAGACACAGTGCTACTAGACTGATTTTAGCTTTCCACAGAGGAACTTCTGACGTTCTTAATGTACTGATTTTGGGGGTTTCTTTTCCTCTCAATGTCATGTATCAAATTTCCACAATCTCTGAACATGGCAGAAGTGTTCATTATGGGCTCAGATTCTAGGAGTTTGATTTGGCTGTTGATTTATCTTAATGATGTTTTAATAGCGATGCCATGCAAACTGGGTTGAAAGTCCACCGTATCACAGTGCGAGTTGTTTCTAATTTTAAAATGCATAGTGCTTAGAATTTTACCTCTGTATTGTTGAAGGTATTTTGGGTGTCATGTTCTGTAGATCAAACTTTAGACAGCCAAAGCTTTTTTCCTACTGACTCTTTTACTGCCAGGTGTATTTTCTCCTCTAGTTCTTTGTGTTTGGCCATTTCATTAAAGAATTGTATGTTAGCACACAGAAGGAACTGACATACCCTAAGGAGACAGATAATAACTAGCAGATAGGGCAAAGAAACAATTAAATTCCCAAATTTAATTGTTCAGCAAATAGCACAGATGTATAGAAATCATACTCTTTAATGCTGTTCTGTGGCACTGAAAGTTACTATGAAACTCTCAATGATGAAAAATAAGTTCAAGAATTCTTTTTTTTTGCTGATTATTACAGTTTTTTGATAGCCTCATGTCACATCTGTTGTTCTTGAAAATATAAGCTCTTTTTAGGGTAAAATACTCTTTTAGCGTAAAATAATTTCACAAGTCCAGTTATTTAATTTACAGGAATAAAGTTGATTCTGCCATCTGGCTTTAGATATAGGAACTTGGCTCGTGAGCAGAACAAAACTGGTATGGTGAGTCTGATGTTAGACTGGTCTTCAAATCATTATCTGAAAACTAATATGAACAGGAAAAACGCCCAAATGTCATCAAGAGGTGACTGCGTGGCATACATGCTGAACTTTGAAGGTGAACTTGACGTCTTGATACCTAATTCCTTCTTCATTACAAACTTTTGAGTAGCCTTACAGAGGACTCAGCTTGAAGTACTTATAACTGCCTCTGTGTGTTACGAGTGAGTGGGTTAGATCCATGCTGTGTAGGTAGGGAGCGGGCTCTCTGTAAGCAGGTTGCAAATTCAGCCCCACTTTAGCCGAGTATGGGAATTACTGTTCCAAAGATCTGTTACTTGCACTGTCACTGGGCTGCTAGTATGGCATTGGAGCAGGTAATCACAGTGCTGCTTCTCTTTCTGGAAAGCTTTGAATTCCTTACATGTGGTGCTGAACAATCCTACCAGAACTGGCTGGCTGAATGACTTCCAGTGAAGTGGCTGTGGGATGAATGCCTTTTAAAGACTGCTGCAGATTGTAATATGTTTTGACAAGGATTTAGGTGCCTGTAAGCAGTTATGATTATGATGAAGTATTAAACTAAGGAGGCTTAAAGATACTGTAAGCACCCAATTTCTCAATTTCTGCTTTAATTTGGAAAGTCCACTCAGGAGATTGTAAACTGCATTACCTGTCAGTGGGTTATCTCACCCAAGGAAAGCAATTTTGAGAATTCATAAAATGTGTCTTCAAGCTACTGATATGTGCAACATAATGGAACTTGCAGTTTTAATACAAATTCTATCAGCGTCTTCTGCTGTTGCATAAACTTAATTACTACTGAGTGTGTAACACCAGTGAATAACAAGTGTTAAATGACACGTGATCAATAATTCATTTGTTAGCACAGTATTACTTACTGTGAAATGACCTTGATGGGAACAGTCTTGCAAGTAACTTCCTTTCTTTTTGCCATATTATTACCTGAAGAAAAATGAAAATCCTTCTAGTATTTTTGCTGATAAACAGAGAAATTACTTTTTAAATGAACTGTGAGAATGAGAGCTGCAGGCCGCTTCTCTTCTATCCTATCCTGTTGTGTTCCATCACAGTTTCTTCCTGTAGAGTTGATGATTTTCAGGAACCAAAAATACAGCTCGCCAGTTGTAGGTCTCAGCTTGGGATTTTTGCAAAAAGTGGTCCTGCAATGCTGAATTTAAAACAACTGGGAAAGTGTTCACCGTTTTCTTTCAGTAATAACACACCAACCCTTTCACGTTATATCACCTTCTTTTCATGTGGTGTTTCCATCATTCTGTTTGTGTTGTTTCTGGATGAGTTCAAAAACAAGTGGCTGCCCGAACTCGTAATTTGGGGCAGCCATGTTTCTGTGTGAGAAATCATATGTGTATATTCAAGACTCATTAGCTGTACTAATCCATTCGTGTGTCTGCATTAATCTCGTTAGTAATTATGTGGAAAAGTGTAAATTACAGGAGACTTCTGTGCCTGGATTTTCTTCTGACTCGTTGGCTGTTTTGGTCCTGCACTTAGGTCATGTATTACACAAGTGTATTTTCTTATTTTTCCAGATGGAAGCAGAAAAAAAAAAAAAGGCTTATATAGGAGTAAAATGACTTAGTCACACAGAATCAAACTCTTGAGTAAAAACAATGACTTAGGATTTTTAAGCAAGACATGTTGTCATGTGCTACATGCTTGGTGTTTGAAAACTAATGGATTAATTGCATTCAGTGTGTAAATATCTGCTGCCACTGAAGTGCTGCTTGTAGTGAGAAGAGTCTTGTCTCACATTTTGGACATAGTTGTCCTGTGGATGGCTGGTACAAAGGTAGATATTGGTTAGCAGTCTTTTATTTCTGCTAAATTATTGGCACTGATTTTTCCATACAGCTCATTACTTTCCTCCAAGTAATAGGGAAATGCATGTGTGTTTTGGGACAGGAACTTACACAGCAGAACACAGCAGAGCCTTTTCTCAAACCTTCGTGTTCCTGCCGGTGTCGCTGTTGGTCAGGCTAACGCTGCCCAAGGGCAGCCTTTGCATTTGCTAGCCAGCTGTGTAGAACACAGACCTCTTTGTCTAATGCTTTTTATGTTCCAGTACATCTGGGAATGCTGCCTCTGAGCTAGTAATTAAATACACTCCATTCTGCAAAAGCCTCAGTTGATTAGTGCAATTGTTACATAAAACATTAACTCCAAAAGCCAAAGGTTAAAAATAATAGTGTTCCAGCCAGGAAGAACAAATGGTTTAATACGTACTTCACCCAGTATGTCACTGTTTTCTGGCAGTATATCTCTTTTCTGGCATTATAGCTCTTTTCCTGCAGCCTGATTTCAAGGTAGACTAAGGAGGAACAAACAGTGCAAGTTAGATCTCTGAATTTCAGAGGAAGGCACATCCTTTCATTACATTAAAGGCTGGAAAGTTGGCTGTAGGTGGCAATTGCATTTCATGCTTCCCTGACACTCTTCTTACAGGTGTTCCAAACCTTCTTAGCCGTGACAGTGAAGTTAACATCACCTGCTCGCTTGTTGAGCAGAGTGTTACAGGGGTAATGAAATGACAGCATGAGAGTTTAAAAATGGGAGATTGATGAGGAACAGGATAAATATAATCTCTCTTACTTTTAAGGATTTTTAGTTAATCCACAAATTGTTACTAAGTGATCATTGTCTCCCATCTTCTGTGGGTTTTCGGAGGCTACTCATTCACTGGCCTGTGATTTAGACTGACCTGTAATACAAACCTGTCAGGCCAGCTCTGGCAGCTGTACTTGAAATGTATCTAAAAAGTGTAGCACATGCCTCTTCTTTGAGTTGGTTTAAGGCAGAACAAATAGCAGAATAAGGTTATGGTGATGTTTCATGATACAGTGTAAGTTGAACTATCCTCCAAAGCATTGCTGTTGTAGTAAATCCATGTAGGTTAAAAAACCAATATGAGGGCATTAGCTGGAAGAGAGGGTATTTAGGATCATGGAGCAAAGCCAAAAGAGATGGACACTTAAGGATATTAAAAAAGGGATGGAGCACATAGTATGAAACCTAAACATGGTAGGTCCAACTTTGCTGTTGCACAGCTGACTTAGTGAACACTGGCTACTCTGTCTTGCTGCTAGTTTTCTTCCCTTATTTTTTAGTTGGCTGTGCTACTGATTTATTTATCTTTTCCCCTTCCCATTTAATGCTGAGGTGACTCCCTGCAAAGTGTGAAAAACACCTTAGCTTTGCAGGAGCATGTGTTGGAATGCAGGAACCCATTGCTGGCTACAGAAAAGGAAAGTGCCTTGAAAGTGAGGGTGAGGAATTCAAAATCACCAGAAAAAATCATGAGATGTTGATGATGGGGTAGCCAATGTGAAAGACACAGGCAGCATTGTAGAGAGACAGGACCCAGTACCAGGATTTTAACTGCTGGATATTACATTGGGAATGCTGGGGAAGGTCAGACTATTGCAAGTGGGAGGTGGGGCAGAGTGCACGAAATAAGATAAATTGAAAGAGCATGGTTTTGAATATATAAAAGGTTAAGAAGATTACTCTGTGAGGAAAATACAGGGAACAGAGCCAAATGTAGTTTAAACTAGCACATAAGTTTGCATTTATGGCAGATGAAGCACAGATATACATATTCACTAGGGTACAGTATCATCCCAAACCTCCAAATCTGTTCAGAATTCATTGATTGGAGCCTGAATCTAACAGGCTGTCAAAACTATCTATTGTGATAAGGAAAAAAAGCAACAACACCACAAAGCAAGGCATCTCAGAACAGAAGAAACATTCTTGTTCTGATGGTTCTGTTCCTCTTAATGTTTTCTTTGCTGTAAAAATTGTCCTAATGTCATGACGCATGTTTTGTGAAAAAAAGCCCCAAGACAAAACACTGCACCAATGTCTTTGTTCTGTGTCTTTAGAAATCATCTCTGATGTTGTAAACCACGCATTTCAAATCTCTGTGAGATTTATGTCAGCCATTGTTTGTCTAAGTACTCTGGCTTGCATGCTGATCAAATAATTTTCTCTTCCGGCTGCTCACTGCCTTCTTCTTTATGAACAGCAAATACTGAAAGTTCACAGAAAGGCTAACTCTTCCTTGTACTCAGCCTGTTTTATTCCATGTTGTTATTCCTATGGGAAATAGTAAATTTAAAGAATACTTTGCGCAATTCTTTAGTTCTTCACACCACAAATTTCCTAATTAAGTGAGAGGTTTGTAATTCCTCGGAGTGTTAGTTTGTTTCTTTGGGGTTTTTCTGAAACTGGGATAACACATTGATGTTTTGGAGTCTGCTGAATATGCAAAAAAAATTATTTGCTTGGTTTTCAAAGCCTTTCAGCTACTCAGAAAGCGTATTTTGAATTCTGTATTTAAGCTGCTAAGAAAACTTCTTCTGTAATGTGGGTTAAAACATGGAAATCATGGTCTTTCATGATTTCCTTACCAGAGATCACACCCAAGTTCTCTCATAGAATTACAGCAGATATCATCCAAGTCAAAACAATTATTTTTTCCCCTAAATACCTGTAGACCAACATAATAGTCTCTATAACATTTCCATGACCTTGCTTTTTTTGTTTGTTTGTTTGTTTTTGTTTAAATTGTTTATCTGTTTCATCATTCTGTAGCTTCTCATTCCTTGGTACTGAGGGATTAGTCAGCTTTTGTTATGGTTCAGTAAATCATGAGAGCAGAGCAAAAAATCTATGTGCTCTGTCTTCCTAATTCTGATTTAGTACTGCTTCTGTTTGTATAATTCTGTGTAATTACTCTAGATTTGTATTTGCTGGGGATAGAGAATCTGGATCTACTAGGCCACAACTGAAACTCAAGGTACTAATTTTTGATTTCTTCCACCAAGGTGTCGAGGTTTGACCCCAGCTAAATGCCAGGCACCTACTCTATGCTCTCTCCTGCTGTAGCTGTGTAGAGGAGAGGAAAAACGAACACAAACGCACTGGTCTCATGAGTTGAGATAAACCACTGATGGCAGGACGTACAGACACAGGGCAAAACAGGAAGCAAAGTTTAAATTTGCAAAGTGATTTATTAACCTAATGGAGTTGGAGGATAAATCAGAGGTAAAAATAAGCTCTTAAGACACTGTTTCTTCACTCATCCCCCTCCCCTCTTAAGTCACCTCTGCTCACCCACTCCCTCCTTCCAACTAACCAACAACTCCAGGGCAGGGGCAGGGTGTGGGTTTTTTTCTCTTAGTCAGTCCATCACCACAATTTTTCTGCTACAAACACTGTTTCTCTACTTACCCTTCTCCCTATTAAGGCCATTTCTCAGCTCACCCCCTCCCTCCTTCCTTCTAACCAAGAGCTCCAGGGTGGGGGCAGGGTATGAAGGTTTCCTTTGGTCAGGGTCAGTCCATCAGGGGAAAAAGAGTCCTCTACTTCGCCATGGGGTCCCTCCCACGAGAGACAGTCCTCTGCAAACTTCTTTGGCATGGGTCCAATCTCACGAGCAGCATTCCCATCTGAATCTGCTGCAGTCGAGATCCTTCTGTCCAGGTTGCAGATTTCCAAGCCGAGGCCAGGCTGTTTCCATCCCGGGAGCAAGGCCTTTCTCTCTCCTGCAAGGCCTTTGCAACTCTCAGTCTCTGGGACTCCCACTGGATCACAGCTTCCTGCAGCCATCCACCTGCTCCTCTGGCATGGGCACCTCCCCACAGGCTGTGGGTGGATCTCTGCACCCCCATGGACCCCATGGGCTGCAGGGGGACCACCTGCTCCCCCATGGTCTTCACCACGGCTGGCAGAGGGTTTTCAGCTCCGGCACCTGGAGCACCTCTTCCCCCACCTTCTCCACTGACCTTGGTGCCTCCATGTTGTTTTGCCTCACATATTTTTGCCTCCTCCTCCTCCTTCCTTGGCTAAAAAGAAGTGCGTGCTCACATTGTTTTGATTTCTTCTTAAATATGTTTTCACAGAGGCGTAACTAACATCTCTAATTGGCCCAGGTTTGGCCAGCAGCATGTCCATCATCTTCAGAGCCATCAGAGACTGGCTCTGCTGGACATGGTAAAAAATTCCAGAATCTTTACTCAGGACATGCAGGAGCCATCTTTGTACCCCACCCTATTCACTGGCAAAAACTGGGCCAAGCAAAACTGTGGTGGGTCCACCCCTTGCTGCGTTAGCCTCTCAGGCCAGCTCCACCTACTTAGAGGGAGGAGCCCCGCTGTGGGAGGACTCAGGGGTCTGAGCGCCTGGACCCGCCCCTGGTTCTAGAGGGAGAGGCGTGCCCAGAACTTGGGATCTACCCACTCTTCCAGAGTTTTCTGTTAAGTTTATTGTATCATTGGTTGCCTTCTATTGTACCCTCCCCTTTTAGGTTTCAATTGGATCCTGAACCCTTGTTCCCTCCCCTCGTCTTCGTTCCTATTGGTTATCCTTCCCCCTTTAAAAACAGCCGCCCGGGGACAGCCCTTGGGAATTCTCCTCCACTCCACTCCCTCCCGAACACCTGCAACCTGACCCCCTAATAAAGGAGAGCACGGGGGAGACCCCTCCCGCAACCCATTGTCTTGTCTCGTCTCCTTTACCATTGGTGCCTGCAGCTGACCACTCGCCAGGAACAGCCCCACCTCGGCCGGAAAGACCCCAGCAGTAGCCTCTGGTGGGCCGGCGGCTCGTGTCCCAGGCGAGGGCAGCCAGGAAGGCCAGGTGGCTTCACAAGAGTGGCTACAACACAAAACCACCACACAAGGCAGGATGAATACAGTGAGTGCAGCCAACACACAAAAATCTGGTTCTTCCCGATCCTTTCTGATAGTTTCCTTCACAAGCTATTACCCAGGCAAGTGCTTGCAAAAAGCTTTCTCCAAGAATGCTCTTCTGCTGTTCTATTTGTCCAAGAGATGAGAAAAGCTGTTCTTTCCTGCTGTCCTTCCTGCCCCACTGTGGAAGCCTACACCCACCCAACTGGGATACCCTCCCAATTTCTTATCAGCAGGGTTGACTGCCAGGGATCAGAGGTACCAAATAAGGGCTTCACACTGTGTGAGCCACAAATGTGATGGCTTGACTGCAGCGTGTCCTGACTGCAGGGTGAGAGCAATCCATGAGCATCTTGGGCTGAGAGAGGTCTGCACCTTCAGACTTCCAGAGCAATTATTATTGCTTCACAGCCACACAGTGCAGTGAGAGATTTCAGTATGAGGAGAGTTTCTTTACACAGATGTGGTCAGAGAATTACAAAGCAAGATTTTTGCTTGTGCATTGAGTTAGAGGCTGAACAGGATCTTGCTTAAACTGTTGGCTCATCCACCTGTTTCCCACACAGGGCATGTGCTGCCATCTCAGACAATGCTCTTCTCTCTGTGGCCTGCCAAAGTCTGTATCAGTTGCTGTCCTGAAGCATTGGTCAGCCTGATGGGGTAAGTTTTCTCTGAGCCAGGACAGGGAATCTCACAAAACCTAGTTGTAACTGTTTTCTTTTATGTCTAGGGATACATATGATGATCCCATCCAACTTGTCCTCAAATACACAAAGGTGCTGCTAAAAGGGAAATAGGCACCGAAAACAGCATCTTCCACATCTACCCATAAGATATGAATGTGTTATCCCAGAGTCTTATAATTTCCAGTTCCAGATATCTCTGCCAAACTGATTACTCAGATACTCTAATCTATTTAGCAATGCTGATGCAGTAAAAGTGATGCAACGTACCTTTGCCATTTGGACTTCATACAAAATAACCCCAACTGATTTGCCTGGAAGAAAATTAGGGATACTGCAACACAGATGTACTGGTAGGGATGGGAAGCAGCAGCACATGACCAGGAAGATGGTGATGGTAGGATGACAGTAATACTGGTCTTTAAGGAAAGCAACTTTAAGGAAAGCAACCTGCTGGCAGGTTGGACAACTGTCACAGCTGGCTTCACTTAAGTACTTTATGGCAGAGGGGATGGAAATGTGAGTGCCTCTGATGTGATTCAGGCAGATGAATGACTAAAACCTCAGGGATCAGACAGTGCTGATTTCTTCACATTAATTTTTCATCTCAGAGAAGATACCAGAGTTGTGTAGAAGCCTAACTTACTGCTGCTGGCAGATCTGGTCCATCTGACTTGTCTGTGCCCACAGCTCCCTAGGGAAGCACAGAGGTACAGGGCAGGTGTGCAAAGAACTATTTTTTCATGGGTTACTATTTAGAAGATCAGCTTTTTGATCCTGGCTACATCTTGTAGAACAAGTTGCAGACATGATGGCAGAGTTGTGGAGATGGAGGCAGAGGATGGTCTATATGCAGAAGGCGGGACTAGCTAAACACTGCAGCTCTCAATATTCAGATACAAAGTCTCATTTCCTTAGTCCTAAACCTAACACAAATCTTGTGCTTCCTCAGTTCAGTTAGACGCTAACCCACAAACTGCTTTTGTAGTAGCAGTTACTGTGATGGCCAAAGAGTGATTTCAGAATCAGAAATGTATGAAGAGACTTGGAAGAGAAATGTGGAAGATGTATTCACACAATCAAAAACTTGAAGTCTTTCACTTAACATTGTTCTTTATAGCCATTACTATTGATCAGAGTCTTTAGAAGTGTGACCATTTCCAAGTCAGCTAATGTAGATTATATTGGTTTCTTCATGTGTGCTGCTAGTGGCATCACTTAAAACAGTTTTTAAGGAAAACACAGAAAAACATCTCTTCATGCAAGTACCATAAGCCATCATAAATATCAAGGTTTTTATGTTTCATAATTCATTTGTGAGAGAAGGTTCGTGGTTAGTTACATACATAATGGAAACAGCTGTTAGCACAAGCTGACTTTCTCCTCACCTTGCCCTGGCTCTAGAATGAGCCCACTTGTACCCATTGCCACGACAGCAAGTTCTAAGTGCAGCAAGAATTCAGAGCTGTTTTTTGCCCTGCATTCCTGGTCCAGCATATAAGGTTATAATTAAGTTACTCATTACCTTTTCTTCTTGGAGGTAGCCTTTATCCATCTATCTGTAGATAGCGTGAAGAGCTGATTTTTAATTTTGTACTTGACAGCACATTGGAATGATTTTCCTTTAATCTCCTGCTAAGCACTGCTAAAATGCCTAGTCAGTGGAAAATTACCTTATCAATACCATTAAGTGAGAACAGCAGTTGAAGAGGCCTTTATTGTACAGTCCAAACTACCTGCATTGCCAAAGACTACCAAATCCTCGTTATGAAGCTTAGTGTAGAATGTCACTCCTCCAGAACAGGATGCAGCTACTACATCATCATGACAGGAGCTTGCTGATGTTTATGTAAAGGCTGGGAAAAATATTTTTCAACTTTAAGAACATAATGAACTTTTAAGCAGTTTCCAAATGGACTTAGTACAGAAATAGGCAAGATAAGAAGGTCACATAGACAGTAAAGGACATTGGCAGAAGCTCTACACACAATGGACAAAAGTTGAAAAAACAATTGGGGGAAGAGCTATCTGGACTGAATTCACAGAGGCTGGCAGCTAGTGTGAGCCTAGTCAGTATGAAATGTATATGGAGGGCAATCATTTCTAGGACAACTCCCCTCAAGACCTAATTTCCAAGCTTTTTGGCACAGGTGTTTACTTAGTGATCAGACATCCAAATCAGGGTGGACTTTTTGGCACAAATACTGCCCATTGTGGGTACAATAGGTAAAATGATTCAAGAAAAGTGTTTTTGACTTCAGTAGGGGATAGCTGGTATATTCTTGTACATTTTGTATGTGAAACATGATCTTGAGAAAGGCCTTGCTGACATACCTTGAATTCCTGGTCAAAGTCTGTTTGCTAAGATGCTGCAGCCTGACCCCTTGTTTGTAAATTGTAATAGACTTGAAACTATGTACAGGACGAAGACAAAACCTTCTGATTATCGTACTAACTCTGCTAGTATCCTCTCAGAGCACACTTCTAATCAGTTCCTTCTTGGGATCATCGCTTTTGGTGGTACTGGTATTACACTACCAATAGCAGGCGTAGTCAAGGTCTTGTAAACACTGGATCTAGGCCTTGTCACCCAAATAATTTGAGACTTAATCCAAGATGATTGGATCCAAGACAGTCTCACTGGCCAGCTTGACTAAATGGGAATTTAAGAGTTAGTAGGTGCCACCATGAAGAAAAACAGAAGGTCTGAAACAAAAGCTGTATCAGTGAAATGCCTGCATTTTGGACAGGAATAATGATAGGCACCATAACATTCCATGAAGCTCAGGGAATAGACTCTCATAAGTACTGTGGAGTTAGTGTAGATGGTATACTGTTTTATTGTATGCATTTGACTGATTTTTTGTTAAAATCCAGGATGGCTTGTGATAAACAGGGAATAACTTTAGAGACAATTAAATGAAATTTACTGACATATTTTGTTGTGGCTGTTCAGTGAACAACAGGATACTATGAGGCTCTACATTCATAAAATAGTATTACACTGATTTTAAAACCCAAGAAAGCAAAAATCCCAATCCTTTTGTAAAGTTTCATTACATGCAACCATGTTTAGCAGAAAGCTCCACTGGTTTCAAACTATAAACCTCGAAGTGTCAAATGAGATGAGTCAATTTTCCCTTTTGAGCAAATTTGCCTGTCAGACTCAGATAATCTCACCAGGCAAATGGAAAAGCAGGTGCCAGTAAAATCCTTTCAAATGACATTTTTCCTCTGCTGTTTATAGAAGCATACACACAGGCACTGAACAAAAAAGAAACTGTTTGCTCAGTGTAACTGTTTGCTTAGTTTTCTGTCTAAATAGCCAGCTTTTTCTGATCATTACTGCATGTCACACCTGCTCTGTAAAAGAAAATTTCCCATATATTTGGGAGTAACACCTCACTAGCAGTTGCAGCTGAACCAGCTGAGCAACAGCTTGCAAAGGCCTGGATGACACCAGCCTGGAGATTTCTTTAGCATTTGCCAGCTGACTATGAGGTGGAAACACATAAATGAAAGTGCAGGCGTACCAGGAAGCAGAAAGCATTACCACACACCTGTGGTTTTCGTGGAGGTTCACATGAAAACAGTTAATAGTATTCAGACATGCTCACACAAAGACACACACAAAACTGTTTGTCTTCGCTGCAAATGCTAATGGCAGTTACTACCTTTGATGTTCTGCTGAGAGGGAGGCTTTCAGCAGATAATACTTCCTGCCTAGAGTGCTAGCTGCATCCTTCACAGCAACAGTACCCTAAAGTTGACACCTTGACAGAAAACTAATGCAACAAGCCCTCTACCCCAATGTGAAAAATGCACAAGAAAATAAAACAACTATGCATATAGAAGAGGGGAGAAATGGAAAAAAAAGCACTTCCCCTGACAGCAGCCTGAAGACAGAGGAATTAAAAAATATCAGAAAGTCACACTTATAAAATACTTCCATGTTATTTTCTGTCCTTCCTCCTACCGTGCCCCCTAGCAATTATTAGCTATTTGGCATATGTCCATACCAGTGAAGTGGAGAAAAACACTTTGTTGTTGTTGTGCCAGGCCAGGATGTCCACCTTCTTTCAAAGTCCACTTGCTGGAAACTATGTGAAAGTACATTAAAAAGTTTGGTCTTGTCAGTGGCTCCTGCCTACAACCACTAGTGTCTTGGGAGTTCCCTCAAAATCAATTTTTCTGAGAAAGAAAATGAAGCAGTTGTTTATTTGCCTTTTCTCCCCTCAGTTCATGAGGCAAGTTCCCTCATTCAGGAAACTTGCCTCGTGAACTGAAGGTTAGGCTAAGACTCTAGGAAAAATAATTGGGTGACCAACTAGAGAAAACACAAGTGATGTGCCCCTCTTGCCTTTCATGTGCAAACTCAGAGCATCTTCCCAGAACCTAGCACTACTACTAGGCTGGTAGAACTCAGCTGTTTTTCTAGCCTCTATGCTGTGAAGGACAACAGGTAGACAAAACTGGAAAAACAAACACACAATAAATGTTAAAATTGGCTCTTTAAAGGAGATATTGTCATGCAGCCTATGCAGAAAATTATGAATGTTACTAAGAGTGTACACTAAGAATTTTGTGTGCATTTCTGACTTCCCTAAAGTCACACATCTTTCCCACCTATTTCTGCAAACTTGCACTTTTGCCAGAAGGCACAACCCTTCCTTGCAGCTGTTGAATGCACTACCTACCCCAGATGCTGGGAGAAGGCCCTTGCTTTGGTGGACCCCCAGTGTTGGCGGAAGCAGCTTTTCCTTATTATCACTGCTGCTGGTACTCCCTTACCAAACACGACTGGGCCAAATCCCTTCCTCTCCAGCTGCAAGCTTAGATCACAGGATTTAAATCAGTCCACTCACTTCTAAGCTTTGGCTGCGCAGGGTCTTCTACACTCTGCCTGAAGTACCTCAGTCCTCCACACTGCCCACCTGTGCCCTGACACCTGAACAGTATGACATCCTCCTCCTCCCTCTGGGAAAAGGGGGAGCGAGGGTAGTGCCTGAGGGACAGGGAAGAGGTCACACTGAACTGCGCCAGTGTGCTCCCATGACCGCTGTGTCCATGTGAAAGCCAGCCTTTTCTCTGGAGTGTAGTTCACTTTCCTGTGTTTGAAGGACACTGTTACACCTTTGTCCAGACTGGCCTCCCTGGCATGCTGCTGCAGCAGACTAAAGGGCACACATCCACCTCTGATTGCTCATTCTCTCCAGTAATTATTTTGTTCCTGTATGGCTAATGATAAGGGCTTAGCTTGCCTGCTTTACGTAAAGCACGTATCAAATATTATCACTCTCCTTGTTCTCCTATAGAGAAGCACAGACTTGATGATGCAATGTAAGTAAAAGGCTAACTCAGATCAGCTGCTGGATGTAACCAAGAGTTCTTGTAGTTCCTTTGATAAAATTGACTCATGACATCAGTTCTTCAACCACAGTTACACACTCCTGACACAGAATTAAAGGGAGGGAAAAAGAGAAGGTAGGGAATGAGGTGAGAATCCAAAACATTACATAAGCCCTTCAACTGTAGAAGAAAGTAGGGAAAAGAATGGAAAAATAATTTAAAAAATAACTTATTTCAATAGTTTCCTTGTGAAAATGAGGTTTTCAATAAAGTCATGATAGCTGAGGAAGCAAAGGCAGAGGCTTCAAAAGGGAAAGCAGTCAAATCTCACAGATTTCTTAAATAGTGTGCTCAGGTGGAATCTTGAGCCAGGCAGGTACACTAGAGAGCACAGGGCTCTCTAAGCTGCCTCAACGTTCCAATACTGATCCAATAATCTCCAAGAAGGAAACTTGGGGAACTTGAGAAAACTACTAGCGTGTCCTCAGAACTGTGGAGGCCAAATTTGCTTGCTCTGTTGTCATTGAGGTCTGAGAAAAAGTCACACATAACTGAGTAAGAGGAAGGACTGCAGCAGGATGTGGCTCCTAACCCGTTGTGTGGGGTACTAGGTTTTGCACGAACTCTGTTTTGTGAGGTATAAGCCTAATGAATATCACGTTTGACCAAAACTGATGGATAGACTTGTGCTCATACAAATTATAGCATTGAGTCACTTGTTTTAAAAAAGTTTATTTAAACAAAGTAGGTACATTTCACAGAAATGGTTATAAAATGCATAGCATATTATAAACAATACTGTTACTTTACAGATAGTAGTTGTTATTATCCTAAATATTGCTTTTTAAAAACTAATGAGCCTGCCTGGTGAATCAGAAAGCTAAAAATCCCCATCTTAGGCACTCTTGAAAAAAAACAATATATGATACAACAAAGTAGGTGTCCACAGTTCCATTCACTCTACTGATTGTTTGTATTTCTGCACCATTAATTTGCCAGTTCTTATTAGGTGGAAATATCCAGTCCCTGGAGTCACATACCAAGACTAGATTTCCATTAACTCGACTACAAATTGCACTTGCTCAGCCAACCAAAACCCCATGCAACTCCAAGGAAAGCTGACTGAGGGTCTTCACACTGATTAATTTAGAGGACAGAGAGCACGAGTGGACAGAAATAGGGCAGTTTTTCTAAATTGTGCAGGTGTGTCACACCCATATTGCTATTCATAAGCAACTTGACTATAAGTTGGCAAGTCCATACAGATTTGAAGCTTGACTTCAATGGAACCTGAATGCCCAGCAGAAACAGACCTTACCCTCAGTAGTGATACAGTGTCACAGAAAGTGGAATTGAGCCTTCTTACAGCACTGGAGAACTGAGCAGACCTCAAACATTCATGACTTTGCATACCCAAACACAGAGGTGTCTGTTTTCTGATCTTTGGGATGTCAGAGTGCAGAGAAGTAAGTAAAAATGAAGAGCACAGCACCAATCCATAACCATAGCAAAAACAGATACCTGCTCATTCACACAACACTTCAGTACATGAATCATGACTGACATTCTTCACATTTACATTTGTATGACAATAGGCATAAAGTAAATCTTGAGGTAAAAGGATATGCGCCAGGTTTGCACTGGTGTAAGCAAATCTAGAATCAAGCAAGCTATAAAATCCATTAATTCACACACAGTAGAGAAAGAAAAATCCCCACATTTTTATAACATATAGACACATGTAGCTCAAACCACATATGTTTTCAAAACATATAGATACATGTTGAAGCATAAACTGACTTTTTTGCATGATGACATAAACTTTACAGTAGTTTAACCTTGGCTTGGACTGAAAATAAAGAAGCTTTAACTCTGGCCAGCAGAGCTCCTTTGGAACAGTTTGTCAAGACAGAAGAATGAGGTCTGAAGCAGTCCAAGAACATTGATGTTTCATTCACCATCTTCAAGTAGCTTTTGTAAGTTGTTCTGTATCTTAGAAAAAGAGAGGGAAAGAGTTGGGAGGCAAGAAGTGTTACAATGCATTTTAAATAAAAAATAAAATCGAGACATACTCTTCAATATACTCTGTGTGCATGTTAATTCTGTCACACCTTTTCATACCAATGGTATTCCTGTTAAATACTTTCCTTATTATTATAAGTCATCAAATGGAACACCTAGACACAATAAACCAGCACGACACCTAAGTTTCATATTATGAGTATCTCCGGTAATTTTCTCCTATAGATTATCTCCTCTGTTAGTAATTAAAAAATGAGACAGAAATAAAAATTAGAGCTAGAAGCAATGGCACAAGAAATGGAATTATTTTCACCTTGATCAAAATCCAGTAAAAGCCTCAAACTTCTGAGTCATAACTTTATGGTTTAAATTGTAATTCAAATAGTTTTGTAACAGCTTCAGCCATGATGTATGTGCAGCAAAGTAGACTACCAACTATTAGCAGACATGTCCCATTTACCAGATTTAGTGAACTGATTGTGGGTTATTTTCCGTTAGTTACAATGAAAGCAATGTCAGCCAGTTGCATCCTTGAGAATAATTTGAACAGACCTATTTTTACACAGCCTATTTATCCACTTTTCATCTCCTTGTCCTTAAAAGCAGAAAGGAGGGAATACAGTGGGTCACATCCCCTGACACAGATGTTCTCAATATCTCAGTATCTTGCTGGCACTGCTTACAGGTGTAGTCACAGCAACTTTCGGGTTTTAATTTGAGAAGCCATTGTAGTTCCTGTTCAAGGTTACCACTTTTTAGTCCTACCTCATGATTTCTATCCCAGATGCACACCTTTTTCAAGAGGGGCATTTTGAGGAAAGGGAAACAGTAAGAAGCACCTAATTCTATGAGAGTTACTGAACACATAAACAGGAATTTCATTTTAGTCTGCTAAGTTAAGTGTAAGGGAACATACAATACTAGGCCACATTTCCCCTCCCACAATTTAATGCTTTATCCTTTGATAGACATGGTGCATTTTAACAATTTGCTAAATAGAATTAAAAGCCAAGTTAGCAGAATTTTGCAAAACCACGGTTGTTCCTTGGCTCCAAGTATGAAGGAGAACTTGTAAAAATCACAAGGTCACACTGAAAAAGTCATTGCAGCTTATTCATGCACTAAACACTCTTAAACTGCAGAGTAATTTTTAGTTCTTAATCTAGATAATCTCAGTGCTCTAGTTTACAGTGCTGTGGTCACAGGGGAGGTAAGGGGAGAGATGGTAAGTTATACTAGAACTTTTATGCTACTTTTGCTGCTGCAGCCAGTTTACCAAAACTTTTTACGAAGGCATATGACACTGCTAAGCAACTGCAGTAACTCTGCTCAGAGAAAAAAAAGCTATTAGATTTCTAGCCACTGCTCATCTAGATGAGAACAGGATGTGGCAATACACAGCTACAGGCAATACTGATTTAGCTCATATGCAGAGCACTTCATCGCCTTGAATATTTGGCAGATAAAGGTAAGTCCAAGGGTCCAATCCTGTAGATTCTAAATGAAAAAAGCAAGACACTAAACAGAAAAAGCACACGACTTCAGACTCTAATTCAGGACAGAGGGTCACTTCTCTGGGAACAGCTGAGTGATCTAACCATCCAGCTGTCTATTACTGCCTCCAAGCAGAGACTATATAAAGGAGTGGGAAAGTGCCTAGCCTTGCTGCAAAGGGCTGGCTGGCTTCCCACTAAAATGAGGTCTCCCATAAACCATCTTGCCAGCCAGTCCCAGACAACCAGAAAGCAGTAACCTCTTAAATGACCTAATTTGGCTGAAGATTGTATTTGGTAACCATCTGGTAAGCATTTTCCCCTTGTATTCACACAGTTATTTTCCAGAGAATAGAGGGGTAAAGCCAGCATTACTCTAGATTTCTATGGCCAAGAGGGTGAAGATGTGGGGGAAGAAACGCCTTTTTAGCAGTATTTCTAAAACCTGTGCCACACATGTAAACAATGATACTATAGAATCTTAACTTTATGCTATTTGAGAAACTTGATTTGGGGAAAAAAGCTGTTGAAAGATCTTGGCATGGACTCAGTTGCAGAAATACAGGCAAAAATACTTCATGTGACTTAAGCACATAGGAATTCAAGCAACTTTTGGTTTTGTTCCACTAGTGTTTTTATCATGCTTGGCCTGTGTCCATGTTCCCAACACACATCATTACACCCACCTGTACTGGGTGCATTTGTCAGGGTTTGGGGGCAGGTGGGGCGAGGTCTGCAGGGACAGTGGCTCTGGGCCATGACCAGGGTCTGCCCAGTGCTGGACACAGCCATTCCAGCAGCAGACACACTGCAGGGAACAGCTCAGCCCCAGCCATGAGAGCAGTGGAGCCCCTGGCGAAGTATTTTAGAAAGGGGAAAAAACACCAAGTAGGGAAATAAGTTCTGCACACCTTCTCGTTTTGCATAGGTTTCCAATTTAAGTCACCAAATACATTTAGTTTTGCAATTTAAAGAATGGTAAAAAGCAAGGGTCAGGTACAGGGAATTACACAACCGGTGCAGCAGCATTTGTGCTACGAAAGTAACACAGGCAGATTCCAGCCAGTCTGTGTGAAGAAGTTGACTACATATGAAAGCAAGCATCATTTTTCTTAATCAAAAAAACAAAGCTAGAACAAAAGCCCCAATCAGAAAAGTCCATCAAATACCAATAAAAATTAAGTTCAAAATCTTTAGCCCTGATGGATTAAAAGAAAGAAAGAAAGAAAAAAAACAAAACCAAAAGAGATCACTACATAATGCAATAATCACTCCTGAAGTGCCTGCTTCAGGGACACTTTTCCTGATTACAAGCCTCTGCTCAAGACAAAACTTTTACACATATCAATGCTTATGCTTGGGTTAATTCATAGTCCAAAACCTAGTCCTTTGTCTAGGAAAAAGTACCATCTATTGGCATCAAACCTGGGGGTAACTTGACACTTTTCAAAATAAAAGATCATAGAAACACAGCAGGAACCTGACTGGTCTATCAGCATTTGCATTACATCATAGGATGTTACCTTTTCCAATTTTCTAAGATTAGCAGTTAACTCATCACAAAGGGCATCAGCATTAATTTGCAGATGAGATCCCAAATCTTGGTGCACTTGACGTCTGTCAAATAGAATGAAAAAGTAAGTGTGAAAGACTTAAAAAAAGAGGAAAACAGAACTGGATACACATGTAGATGTGAACCGAGTGGCAAAGTTGTAAACTATACTTTTTTACAGATAAAAAAAGTCCTAAGTCACTTCTTGACAACATTCTTGATGTGGTCTCATTCTCAGAAGTTTGGATCGAACACTTTACAGTTATTTCCATTGAAAAGTTCCACATTCTGTAACTTGGAGGAAATCAGAAAACCCAAGCCCCTGACACTGCATAAGTGCACATTAGATCTTCCTTCTGGTGTCTTGTACTGTTTAGGATTAGAGCAACAGAAACAGGACTTTGTGTTAGTGTTTCTAAAGAAGGACACAACATCCTGCTAATAAAAATATGCCAGAACTGAGAAAAAGGCTTTTGACATTGACTACTATGTGAGGCAGGTTTACCCCACTTCTTGCATTTTTGGTAAAAGATAAATGCAAGGCTGTTTAAGATGGAGCACCATTCTTTCTGTCCCTTTTTTATCAAGAACCTAGCTCTGTCTTCTGACACATGCATACAAATCCTACTACTTTCCACAGATGACAGCTGAGACCAGTTGGATCAGAAACAGCACAGCCATTGTTTGATATGACCAGAAGTGCAATGTCAGAGTGACCCGTTTTGTCATGGATGGGTAATCAAAGAAAGCTGAATTAAAAAGCACACTTATGTAAGAGCTTGCTAAATTTGAACCACTTTGCAGACAGTTCCACCATGCCTGAGTCAGCTCTGTCTTGAATTTTATTTTTCCCCTCTCTTTTTCATGTGGTGCTTCTCCAGCTGTCAGCATTTCCACTCATGTTGCATGTGGCTGCAGGTTTTGCACTGAGTTTACAAATGACTTTTGAAGCCATGTTTTTCAGAGCAGCTGAAGAAAAAAATCTGTTACAAGAAGGGGAGAAGAGTTAATGCAAAATCTAATGCTCAATAAATGGATTAGTATTCTCAGCACTATCCAGTTTAACTTTCTTGTGTCCTAAGACAGGTGCAGGAAGCCAATACAACTTACAGTGGCAAACTGCTGTGGAAAATGTACATACTTCTGCACTGCCTCTCCATTTAATGTTTGCATATTTTTTATCTATGCAACATGGAGAAAAAAAACCCAACATCCAAAGAAACAAAAAAACTAATGCATGGGCAGATGACAGCCATTACTCTGGCTACAAAGAGGAATTATTTATATAACTTTGGTCCCTTTCCTTACTTCCTCTTCAAATACACAGACAACTAACTGTCCCTTGGTGTGTTTAGGTTTTGTTTTGGTTTGATGGTGTGGGGTTTTTCTATTTTAGAAAGACACGATATCAGTTCCTAAACGGCATATAAAAACCACAAAGCTTTAAAAAATGGTATACAATCAAGACAGATGTATTAGCCCAAAGGTCATGAAACATGTTTTGTTACTTTAGGCTAACCAAATTACACTAAGACTGAAGACAGAAGTTACACCTTTGTCATGGAATCATTACTCAGGAAAAAGATTTTAAACCCCCAAGGTTTTGCAGAGTTTATCTTACTCTTTAATATGTGAATCAAAGGCTGTAATGGACATAAGGCGTTCTTCCAGGACACTGATTTTATATCTCATGTAGAAGGTAGAAAGTATTAATACACAAACACTGTAAGAGAGAAAAATAAAGTAGATCAGTTAAGGAAACTTTAGCAGTACCTCACAAATTTATTCTTAAAAGCCATTTAAATTGTTACTTGTGCATGTTCAATAATAAAGGTTTCATTCTTAGAAACATTTCAGGAATACCATCAGTGGTATTCAGACAGTTATGAAAATCTCAGATTTGAGTATGTGCTCTCTAAGCGACATGCAAAAGGACCCTGAAAATACTTAAAGACTTTTAACATTTTCTGAATCCAAAGATCCTTTGCTTTTAAAAGTTAATGGCCAGTTAGGTAAGTCTGTCCCAATAGGCTTACACACACATATGTATATACATATATATGTATATATAAATGCATGTGTGTGTGTGTGTGTATATATACCCGTCTGGAAAATGCAAAGGCTACAATTGCCAATAATTGACTTTTTTCAAGTAAAGTTTAGATTATATCAATCATACTTACATCATATCAATCATGTAAACATAAGAAAACCCTAGTTTTTGACAATCTTGTTACTACTAACTTACAGAACTGCATAAAATACAAGTACGTGGTTCAAAGATAAGAGCTTCTGGGACTTCACTTTGTGGAGGAACTTGAAGGCTTCAGAATGGCCTGCAAGGGAAACAACCAAGTGTTACTTTGACTACAGAAGACCACAGAATACAGTGTTTTGAAATATGCAACAGATAGTGCAAACAGAGGGATAAACATGAAAGAGATCTTCCAAATTATGTGAACTGACATAATTATGCAAACTTATCTCAAATTCCTCCATCTGAAGAACTGGCCTTGATTTCTTACCATTTCGAGGACTGTTTCGGGCTTTTCCATCAGGCCCACGTTTACTGTGTGCATCTGAACGAACAGACTTGGCCTCAGGCTTGGAAACTTTCAAGTGAGTCTCTGTTTCAACAACATGATAATCTGTCAAAAGAGAGATTTTTAATAAAGTTGAAATATGAAGTCAAAGGAAATTGTTGATAGCTTATGTTGGTCAAGAAACAGAGGAAAAGGAGAATTTTAAAAGAAGCATTTCTGCACTTTTGGGTAAAAAGCTACAGTTGGTTTAGTATCCTTGAAACAATTTACATGCTAATTCTACATCAACACAAAATAAAAAGAAGCTTCTGGACTGAAAGAAGATGATGTATGTTATGTTTATATTTCCAGATCTTTTGAATGATGGCAACCCATGAAAATGTTGAAGGCTTCATCTGGATTTTGCAGGCAGAAGATTATATAATCACAAAAGTCATCTCTCAAAATGCCTGAATTACCAATGATTCCAAATTACTTTAATAGCAACATCAAATAGGGATAGCATGTCATTACTTAAAAAAGGACACTACAACTCTCTTTCCTGACTGTCTTTAGAAATGCCGATGATATCATGAAAGATGGGACAGAAGAATCTAATCATATTCAGTTTTATGCTCCACTTGCCTACCCTGGACTTACTCTAATGATGCACAAGAAACAACCATGACTGACAGATCTACTACCTCCCACCCCTGCCTTAAATTTCTTTTCCTAGGATTGTTCTTTACCTGGATATTGGTTTTGATTTGTGGAAAAAGAAAATGGAATGGTTTGAAATAGTTATTAGCCATCAGGAAGTAAGACAGCAAGTTAAATCATTATTCAGAAGCACTTCTGTGGCATCTGATAACACACCACAATTCAGTTACTGCTTCATGAACAGCACCACACAATTAAAAACAGACACACAGTAAATATCAAGTATCAATGAAAGTAAATCATCCTGCTGAACAAAACACAGAGCAAAAAGACAGAAAACTGCTATTAAAAATGACAGTTTCTTTCAACAGTTTCTTATACAAATTATAGTCAAGATGGAACCCAGAGTACTAACACTGTAACAACACATTATCATCTTAATATATATTAATTGTACAACAGAATACTCCAGGTTTTCATAATAACATTTAGCATGAGCTACATAAAACAAATATTGCTGTACTCATGAACTTATATGTAGTGAGTTTCAATTGGAATGGCTGCTAATTAGATGAAGAACTTGAGGCAATAGGAGATTACAAACAGCAATGCAAAAAAAGAACAACTTTGGATAGTGCCTAAATAGCTGCAAAGAATAAAATAAGTGCTTAAAAAAAGAACAACACAAAAGCACATGTCAAAAATAACCTTCTTGATGACCAAAAGCCACCATGGTACAGAATGTTATCTGTATAGATCAGAAGTTACTCCATGACCTGAACAACCTAAGAATGGGTTTTGATTGTTTATTCTTCTGTGTTTTAAAGCACAAACAGCTCCTACATTCTATCTCTGCTCGCATGGCTAAGCAACTGGAACCAGTAGCGACAATTTAGACCTGCTGATGACCAAGTCATTGCCTGAGAGTCTGGATTGCAGAGGGATATAGCTAGTAACAGAAATGTAGGTACTGCAGCTTTGAAGAAGACCTCAAAACCCATGTAATTCCCCAGGACTGTGGAGACTCCACATCAGGAGGGGATAGAGAAGAAAAACTGAGAGCTACTCCATTCTCCGTCTCCTGGGGCTCCATGATCCCACTCACCCTGGAAGCATTCCAGCTCTGGTGTCTGTGAGCCTGTGCTGCTTGACTCTTCCATCTCTTGTCTTCGCTGCTGCACTATTCCATCCAGATCAGAATAATCTTCATTGAAATCCTGATGTGGAGAACAAATCACAAAAAGGCTCAGCCCTGATCTAAATTTAAGCAATCTACTTTCCTCTGACCTTCCTCTAGAATCTGAACCAAAGACCAAAGCTTTAGAACTGTTCAACCAGGAACAATCTCTGATACAAAGATGCTGAGATCAAGCTCCATAAGATCACCAGAATTCAAGCCTCATCCCCTGTCTTGACTGAAAAAAAGACGGTTAAGTTAGACAAATTGTGAAGTCCAGGACAAGCATTAACAGACTTAGACTCTGGTTATCACATGTGACTTCACAGCTATTTCAGATGAGTGAACTGGCTTACAGACAAAGGTTTGCTACTACCAACACTTCAAAAACTGTTCACGGCAGAGGACCAAGCAACTTTACGTCAGTATAGCGAAACCTGACTGCTACACAGAGATATGGAGAACATACCGACCTTCAATAAATCCAAAGCATACGCATGTATATAAACTGCATGTCGCCAGATAATTATGCTAATTATTCCTACTGTTCTCTAGTGTTAAAAACTCATGGAAGTTTTAGAAACAGGTGTCATGAATTCCTTCGCCTTCCTTTCTTCAGGCATTATAAATAGTACTTGCACTGAATGATGCCATGCAACAAAAGAACAAACTTCTAAACTATTTACCAGAGGCAGAGTTCTAGGACGATCAGCCCTGAAGCTGTTTTCTGCAGAAGAGGGATTTGGACTGTTGCCCACACTTGTATCCTGGAAAAAAGCAGCAGTGTTAACAAGGAACACAAGCAGAAAGTACCTAGTATTCACAGCAGGATAGCAGTAATAATGAACACAAAGCTACATACAATCTTCACTGCCACTAGAGCACTTACCTCAAGATGTCTACAGATAGATTTTAACAGCTTGTAGGTGGTATCTCTGGAGAGTAATGAGACAAACATGTACTGAAAAACAAAAGTTCCACAACTGGTTGAGAACAGGCATATAGTACAAGCTTCCTTTTACCTGAATAAAACTGACAGGTGATTTTGCTGATCAAATAATTATTTTCAAGAACTTTAGTATGGCAGGAAAAGCCTGGGGCCCTTCTAAGCCTTTGACTTGAGGTTAATCACATGAGCACAGAACAGGCACATAAAAGTTACCATGTTCTCATGCAGGCACCAGAGCATAATCCAGATCTGCTCTTTCTTATAAAACCACTTTTCATGCTATGTTTTACCAACCCCTTAGAAAAACCTCAAACAAACAAAACCCCAAACTGGCTTTTATGTACAGTCTCCTGCACCCACAAAATACTTGTGCAATGAAAATGAGTTGTTTCCAAAGCTGCTCACAGGATAATCACATTTCCTACTGATTGATGCAATTACTATTCCTGAATATCACTGTAAGCAACAGGTTTTTTTGTGTGTCTACGGTATGACTGGTTAGGTATGAGATACAAGTAAATGGAAGAACACTGA
Source organism: Acanthornis magna (assembly GCA_036785705.1). Lineage (NCBI taxonomy): Eukaryota > Metazoa > Chordata > Aves > Passeriformes > Acanthizidae > Acanthornis > Acanthornis magna. Next base: position 450,491 of record JAWUZG010000107.1, on the reverse strand, counting down.
CAGAGCTGCCAACAAGGCAGGTAACCTTCTGTGCATGCACCTCCTGACCCAGCCTTTTCAATTCCCCTGGAGCTATGAAATCTTGGAAAAAAGAGGGAATGAAAGATTAGGGAGAGCAGGTGGCAAACAGAGATTCTGTTTTTTATTTTCTCACTGAAATACTAATGTCATCTACCAGTACTTACCCTATCTGTCACCGTCGCTATGATCAGAGCATTTGGCACAAGAAGGGCAGTTTTAGTTTTCTTCAGAAGTGTCACTGACAGCACAGGTATACTAATCTGAAACAAGATCAATGTAGTGTTTGGATCTCAATACTTGCACACAAATCTGCATTGCGCTCCCTCCCGAGGGGCCAGCCCGGCTATTGGGGTAAGCCAGACCTTCAACACTTGCCATTTAAAGACTTCTCCACTACATTCCTGATTACTATTACTTCAGGTGAAATAGTTATGGTTTCAGACTATAACTATTTCTAAACTACCTTTTCTTCTGCTTTTAATAAAATGCAAATCCAGGCTTTTGTGTCTTCCTTTCCTGATCCCTCCTGGTTCTCACATGACTACAGGCTTAGTGCACTGTAGATCAGCAAAACAAACCTTAGTCTTAAAGCTATGCTTCTTTGTTTAGAAACCAAATATTTCAGAACACGTTGGACAAGACAAGCTTGTTGAAGAATGAACATAGAAGTCTTCTCACCGCTTACAGATCTGCAACAAGCAGGCGAGTAAACAGCTCATCCTTCAGCAGCATTGAAAAACCCAATACCCACACACCTGCTGACTTCAACTGATTCTTGTGTGTGCCAACCAGGCAGTCTACATTTACACTGAAAAGTTCTCAATTTTCCTTCCTGCTTTGTGTTTACATCCAACCCCCTTAGATTAATGTCTTCTAAGTTTCAGAGCATTTCACTTCAGATGTTCTGCATGGGCTCTTCCTGTAAACCCCATGTTACAAAGGAAAAAAACCCCTCATTGTAGACAATCAGTTGAAAAGCCTAAAGGTTTAGTGAGTTAGGCAAATATAATAACGCTGGATACACATAATTAAGAAACATATCCTGTAAAAATACTTTTGGCAAAGGCTGTCACAACTACCAGAGAAATTTGGAAGCAAGGTTAAAAGTATCCATAAATTGTTGAGTTAGCAATCACAGCACTGAATTACAAACATGTCATTGGAGGAGAATGAAGTTACTCTGTGCAGTTCCTTGTTAACTTTTGTTCAGAATGGTTACACAAAATCATGAAATGAAAAATTGTTCCAGGTAAAAAAATATATTTGTGTATAACAGTTTGGTTTCAAGACTGCCAAATACTATTTGAACAGAAATCCTGCTACAAGCTACAAAAAAGAAGCCTACAATTTTTCTAGTTGGTTCAGTTCACAATTCACCTCAAAGAACTTTACATCAGAAATGTCAACAGCATTCTATTGTGTGCAGTTTTGATGGATAACACTACTGTAATCAAAACTAAAGTGTACTTCAGTGGGATTAAGCACTTGCTTTTGTACTGCTTCCACAGCATTAGATTGAAACAGCAGAATTGCTGCTTGATCAAAAGTGCTTCTGTCTGGAATAATAATAATTTCAGAATAAAAGGTTTACCTGCAGGAAACTTAGAAAGTAATTTAAAAGGGTAAGATAATGTCTAAATCCAAGACGAAGTCAAGGCCAACATATATAGCCAAATTAGAGCTACCTGGAAAGAAAGTGATGTCTTCAATCCTGCAGAAGCAATCTTTTATTTTTGAATACACACATTGTCTTTTCTGCACACTCAAACCACCTGATTTGCATAGATGTCCCCTGCACAAAAGCTTTCAATAAAAAAAAAAATCTGCAGCTATAATTCTTGTCAAAAATTTACTGGAATGTGTAGATCTGCTGTTTCTCAAAATTAAACCGTTTATCCCTAAGCTTAAATTGTTCTACAAGTTCTAAGCAACAGAGGCTTTGCATCTTGGAAACTGTCAGTGTATCTGACTGCTAAGAATGTTCCTCTTCCTGTCCAGCTTGATTTCCTCCTTTCCATCCCACTACATAATTTTTCACCGTATCCCTGATTTTCCTGCTTTTTTTCTTGATGGTATTCCAAAAAGATGAACAAAGCTGTAAGTAAATGATAAGGGCTATATCCTTCACTCTTTATTTTCCCCGCAACGTTTTCTGAAAATAAGACCCAGAACGGAATAATTTGCAATATTGCTACAATCTGATTTATAAATAGTGTTTATTTTACCCCATCTTGTAAAATGTTTTCATTTCTCAGCATACACATGTATATATTCCTGCATTTAAAACTCTGTTGACAAAGATAATTTTCTAGTACTACATCATCGTCATTCTGCATCTTTTTTCCCAGGTTTCTCTACTCAGTACAGTTCTACCATATTCTTGTATACCTTTAGCTTAGGTGATTTCAGAGAGCTGTTCCACAGTTTGAAGTAGTTACATTTGCTCATGGCGAACAGAAAATTGCTAGTACAGAAGCTTCAATTTTCATAAATTGCCAAGATAGCTGTTACTAATATTGAATCACAGTGTTCAACCAGTTGTTAATTTTCTTCGTGTCACATAGCTTTCACCAACATACACACCATCCACATTAATGTACTGTCTATGGCTAACAGAATCCATTAACTATGAATCAACAACAATCTTGGGCCAAGTGGTGAAACACAGTAACTCATAAGGTCGCTATGGACATCATGCTGTTAATAATTTTAAGCATTCTTTAAACCTATTACACCTTTCAAAAAGCCCTTTAAAAACAGATGGTATTCCACCAAAACAGTTGACAGCAGGGAAATAGGATATTTTCAACCCCTAAGCTGCTTTCAGCACCCAATTCACTGGATCTAACCAGGAACTTTGTTCAAAGATGTACCTGAAAGAAAGAAACCAAAGAAATCCTTGAAGCAAATTGATCTGCTTCCCCAAAAGTGGTCAAAACCAGAGGAGAGTTTATGTAAACAATGCACACTCCAAAAGCTTCAAATCAACAGATCCAAATCTTTTTGCAAAGTCTTTGTTTTTTTCTGTACGTGTATCATTCACCACAGGGGTATGGAGCCTTAGGTGGGTCACCAAGAAAGGCTAATTCATGATCTTCCCAATAGTTCACTTCTCATTTCTGTTCTACATACTAAGCTCACAAGCAAAAACCTTGCAAACCTGTTTTTCTTTTCCTCTTCTCTGTTTAAGCAAAACAGGAGTGCTAGAAAAATTCTTCAGAGAGCCTTGCCACTCAAGGCAGAAGCCATTTTTAGTTCTTCCCCTTTAACTGCCTTAATACGCTTGATCCTTCTCTCCAGTTCTCCAACTATAGTCTTGGAGTCCTTAATACTTTTCAGCCATCATTCCTCCTGCCCCTCCTCCTTCTCTTTTAAGTACTTACCCTAAGAGAAACATTTTTGCAGTTTGTGCTACAGGGGTTTAACAATGCCCTCACTGCTGCTTGTCAGATCCTTTCCTTTCATGTGTCCTTCAGACACGAGGTCCTTAAACAAGAGACTCAACCTTTAATAATGATAATAGTACTCAGTTCTACAGTGAATTTTGAAAGTCACTTATGAATAGTGACTGTATTCAATAGCACTTAGAAGTATTGGTATTCTAGCTTTGCACAATAAGTTGAACTCCTGGTGATGAACAAATTGTTACGAATAGCATTACTGCTCTGTACATAAAGATTTTACTAACCTTAGTGTCTTTACCAAAAACTTTGGAATGGAAGCAAATCCAGTTTTCAGAAAGGAATAACTTTCCTTGGTATAGAATTTCTTTCTGGAGAGCACAGGTAAAGCCTGAAACAAATAGATACTCTATAATATTTAACATAATCACAAACCAAGCCAAGTCAATTTGGCTTCTGTTTTGTTCTTTTTTCAAAGCCATGATATGTTTAGGTTTATACCTTTTGATATACATTGTCAAACCTTGAAACTTTCAATAAATTTAACTAATACTAACAAGCTCAGAAGATGTCGTGGGCTTAAGTTTAGACTCAAAATATTCAAAGGACAACAACTGAAATAAGTAAAATGAATAGTAACATGCAACTGGCCTCCAAAGGTCAAAAATCTTTCCTGAGACAGTACAACCTAGCTTCCTATAAACTTTTTAACCTCTAGGTAACTGTATAACTTAAATGTAAGGAGTTTAATGAAAGGCTTTATCTTTAAACTTCTAGCTCTATGACAGTTGTCTAAACTAGATGTACAATAGAGATACAACACATGTAAAATAATACTGCTTTCACTCCACAGACATTGAGCAAACCATTTCTCACTCATGAACTACATTCCCTGTATTCCTTTCAAGAAACATTTGCTATACATGTCTATGTAAAATTCCCTTGTTATAAGTACCACAGACAACAGTATAAATATTTAAACATTTAAACATTCCTTTTCCTATTAGTGTTTTTAAATATTAAACATCAACAGCAAAAACTCAAGTTAATCACTTGACCAATGCTGTCTCAAGTAGTGCATTTAGTAAGGAAGATTCACTACCAAAAAATATTGCATTAGGCTACTCTCTAAGAATGGCAAAGTGGGCGACCATTTCCAAATATACCAAACATGCAGAGATTTAAGTTTTCCAAGATTAAAATGAAATGCCTATTGCATGTAGATCAAGGCCCTGTAGCTCTAAGCAACTGTAGTTTTTTTAAATTTAGGTAGTTCCTCTTGTACATCACCACATTGCTGGCTAACAACATTATCTAGGATCCATAGCCAACAAAAACATGAAGATTAATACTTACTTTGTTTCAGTGGCTCATCAATGGGAACATCTAGAAACAGCTTATGAAAGTGTGCGTTTGCCTTCAGCTAAAAAACAAAAAGCCCCACACCCAAAACACACACACTTTATTAGACATTCTGACAACCAACTTGCTCCACTTCCTGTCCCCACACCTTCCCATTTTGCCCACTTGTTTTTCAAGAAATCTTCATTTGTTTTTCTATATGGCTATTAACTCTATATTGTGCTTTACCCAGACCCTAACATACTGATGAGAAAGGAATCTATGTCCTTACACAACCATGAACTATGGTATTGCTAAACAAAAGCCCTCTCAGGATAGTTACGTTTACTCTTACTGTATGCAAGCAAACAAGTAGAGTCTCTGCCTTACCTGATTTGAGGCACGTTTTTTCCTTTCAATCTTGGAGTCACTCTTGATTGTCAGGACTGGACTATCTGTGCTGCTCTTGGTCCTGAAGATTTAAAGCATCTGATGAAACCTGGTCTCAGTTCATTGGTCTTGGTAAGTTACCAACAGGATGTGCTTTTCCATGGAACATATGAATCCCTTAGATAACTTATCTAATTCATCAAGAATTATGCAGAGATAAAGAGGAGTATATCTTTTTCTTAAACTGTGACAGTCTGACGACGGTCTTCTTTTAATTTACAAGGGATATTCTAAATAACTTACTAGTTGTAAGGAAGTAGAAAAACTTCAGAAGGTTTTTCCAACTTACCACAGTGCTTAGCTTCACATTTGTTTCTGGGCAACATGTGAAATACTAATACTAAATATGTTCCTTACTAATGCAAGATAAGATAAAAGTAGCTGAGGTGGAAGGCAGTGCACAGAAAGCTACAAACTTGTATTATAAGATGTGAGCTCATTTAAAATGTGCAAAAGAGAAGAAACATAGGTGCACAAGTCAAAGGATGGCTATGAACCGTGTAGTGTAGTGCAGTGTAATGAAATCATTAAGATAACCAGCAACCCTACAGAAAATGAAACAGAAATCTGAGTGCCAGTTGTATGGGTAGCTGTACTTGTACAGCTCCAGCCATTTATACTGGAAAACCAAACAAAACATCAAACAACTCTAAAAAAGTACAGAGTAAATTCTCTTTGGGTGGCTGCGAAAATCAGTTTTGCCTGTTTTATACAAGAGGAATTAAAGGCATGGAAAAACAGAGAGGTAGGATAACTGTTTCATAAATCACAAAGAGGAGAACATTCTCTCTGACAGCTATGTGACACAGAATAAATGCATATCATTATACTATAAAAATCTGGTAGTTCTTTCTCAGAGGCCTTCAGATGCAAACTGAACATCAGAAGATAAAAACATATCCCCAGACTCATACCGAATGACCTGAAAAACATGTTGTGCTAAAGATACAGCAAGGAAAGAAACATGCTACGGAAGCTTCCATTACTGCACAACAAGTCTTCTTTACTACCCTAAGCTTGAGAAGTTCAGGGTTTCCAGTACATACTGTAAGACTGAGAGGAAGAAAAACCTCAAGCGTTATGGAGACACTGCTGGAAAGCGATTGTATAGGGAGACTGGCTTATACAGCAGGGGAACTGGCTGCATATCTCAGGTGGTCCCTCGCAGAAGAAAACTCTAAAATATACATATAACATGTATTCATAAAGCATTATGTAAAGCACAGGTCAAACTGAAATGAACAGTAGGCCTAATAAAAGTCCTATGTTCAGCCTTCACCAAACGTAGTCAATTACAGTAAGAGAGGTTAAGACCGCAACATTTGGAAATAGAAGAATAGTGATGATGTATTCCTTCAAATATCTTTTCCTCAAAGATGCTTCAGGAAATTAAGTGATGTTTTTTCAAATATTTGCCTTGTGACCAAATCCAGTGTCAGGCTGACCACTGACTTTTGCACTGACTGTTTAGTTGACAAAGTGAAAGGGATGCAAAGGTTGTGTTTAAGCCATCCAAGTGGGATTTTAGCTTCTTTTAGAAGTATTTAAAATGCATTCCAATACTCCAACAAAAGAAGAATGAGTGTCTTTTGGAGACATTACAAAAATCGGATGCAATACAGCACAGAGTCCAAAATGAAAACTTATGTCATAGTTTTACCATGGACAATCAATATTCCAGCATGAAAGTGTTCTGGAAACAGGCCAGGACTAAAACTGCAGCTCAGTTAGACTGCCTGTTGAATTGATTATGAAAGGGATGTAACTAGCAGTGGCATCAAACGGTGCAATATATTTTTTCCTAGAACAGGGAAACAAAGTGAGCTCAAAGTCTAAATTCTATTGTGACTGCTTTTGGGGGGCAACAGAGCAACCAAGGAAGGTACCTTGATTCCAATTTACTTGCATAGTGTGCAAGCTAACCCTCAACTAGTATATCTGAGAAATATTGCTACTCAGTCTAGCTTTTGAAGTGGGCTGTAGCCATTCTAATTATCTAACTAGAAGAAAACTGACAGTATTTCTGACATTACCTAGCAACATCAACTTTCTTCCGGTCATCAAAATATTCCATTTCACTGGAAGGGGTCTGCAGCAACACAGTCGGTGATTTTCCAGCCTTTCTTTTTTCATCTGTTCCATTTTCCCCATCTGAACTGCAGAGGGAAAAAACAAACAAATAAATAACTAAAGGGATAGAAGTGTGTATTACAGGAGTCGCACTAATGTCAAATGCCACTGCAACACGTTGACAACACAGCATACATGAAAGAACAAAATTATGACATATCTTTCTATTAAGATCCTGAAAAAATCTTCATCTACTGACTTGACAGTATTATACATCTGAGCTGTACTCTGAGCTCCAGTACTGGAATTTCAGCAATGAAGAGCGGAAAATTGAAATACTGCCATGGATATTTCAGCACTCATAAAATTTGTAGCTCTAGCTTCCGTTCCGAATAGAATGTCTCGTTTAGGAAAAATGCATTCCATGTTCAGTACTCAGACTCAGATGACTAATGGAAATTAATTTGATTGGCAAGCCAGGAGAAAAACATCCTGCATGACAGCACTTGGTGCTTAGCACATTATTTGTGGCTCAGTATTGCAAGAGGAAGTTGGGTCCTATTTTGCATCTCACTTCTCCTCTTCTGTGAGAGTCCACATGCAGAATTTTCACAATAAAGGTTTCTCTCCAAGTATAAAAGCATTGGTTTTATTTTACAAAAGCAGCAGTGCCACCACAATGCATTATCTCTTCACAGCATGTGCCGCTGCTTCAGAAGTGTATGTTATGGACCCAGAGTCTGAAGGCTAAGCAACGTGCGATTAGAACCTCCCCCGGCTTTCCTTTCCATTATTTTCCAACAAAATGACAACTCAAAAAATTTAGAGAAAAAGAATTGTTTATTAATAATAGGGTGTGAAGAATGATGATACTTTAAAATGACATGACAAATATATACATACACTTGCCTGCAGAAACCTGAAGCCTCAGAAAAACTATAGGATGCTCTTAGGACTAAAGAGGAAAGCCAAACCATGTTGCCCACTAAATTAATGTCTGGCCTGAATGACCCCATTTACAGAACCTTTCCATCACAATGCTTAATTTCTGTGATTTTACAGCAATACCATAGCCACCATGTGACACTGTCTTTACTACGAACAGTTCTTTTTCCTACTAAGACAAAAGTTTTGCTAGCAGAGGTTCTCAAACTAATTTAATGTTCCTTTAGGAAGGGCACAAAAAGATCTTTCTCTTTTATTACACTCTGATGAATAAGGTCAGAAAATACACTTCACTTCCCCTTCCCACAATAGCTTAATTGAGATCTAATGAGGTGTTATCCTTCATCACAGCTAAAGTACAGTTTATGTCAGAGGACAAATGCCAGGATTCTCAGGGCATCTTATACTTACAGAGCAGCTATTTCCCTATCTAATCCTTCCTTAACTCCTATGACTTCCCACCACAGGAGCACTGAATTCCTATTTCCTAAGTCACACATTATTAGTGCTGTAATCTTTTCAATTATACACAAAGACAATAAGGAAAAAAAACCTATTATTTTCCCATACCTTCACTCTTGAATCAGCTCTGCCTGACCACACATCATCAGCTTTTATTTTCAGTCAACATAAACTACAATTAAATAGGCAACTAATCAGATTCGAGTGGAACCCAATCTGCTTGAAAAACCCAAATAAGCAGCTTTATGCTGTTTGAGATTTTAAGCAGACAGACAGACTACCAATTCAAGGTGCTCCCTGCAAACATAAGGGAGTTTGTATTCCAAAAAGCTGCAAATCCTGGAAATATCTTATTCACACTCTTGCTATATTTCTATTCCCCAAATCCTTGGGCTCCAAGGGTGGACAGAGAATACCAGAAATGAGTGGGATGAGGAACAGGGTGAGGCACAATTGTCAGATTCATTCAAAAAAAAACAGCTCAGCATGGAAACTCCCAAGTAAATAGGACTACATTGTAACACAGCACTGTTTTTAAGACATAGTTGCTTGAGCCTTAAGCCTGATTGGTGACCATCACTGCCTTGGGCAGCCTGCTATTCTCACATGGCAATGCTATCAGCTCATCAAGCTGGCCTGTCTCACACCTCTGTATTACAAAGATCTTTTAAAAAAACCTTTAACACAGGTTTTAGTACTCACACCTGTCAGCATGGTTAGATGCTTTGCTGCTGCTTTTTTAACTTACTGTTCACACTCCCTTTCTCTCATCCTTAAGTTATTCCATACTTTGCAGTTAAACCAATGAGCCTGTTCTATTCTTTCTGTCTTGCCTACTAACTTCTACTATTCCTGAGTATCTAGTGTCTGAACCCATTCCATCTAACTGCTTTCAGATGGCAGAGAGCTCCACCCCAATATGCTAATCCTGCCGACAGGTGTGCGTGGGAACGCTGAGCTAACCTGTGCCAGCCTGCTCAGCTCTCCAGGATTGCCTTCTGCAGCTGAGAACAGCAGCACAGGTGTGAGGAGACTCACCCATGTAACACTGACAGGAGCAATAGGGTCTATACCTACTAGCTGATATGTTTTCATCATGTCTATCCTTCACCCTACCTCCTTATGCCTCCTTCACATAATGAAAGATTACATAAGGATTTGTCCTTATACTTCGGACAATTATAGCTCCACACAGCAACTAAGTTACTAGTAGGTATTTTATAAGTACCAGAAGACTCCTCCCTTCCCTTTGTTATGAATGAGTCACAAACAGTTTTCAGGCATGCACAAGACAGATCAAAATTCCAGAGCTATATGGTGGTCAGTGTCTTTAACTCCCTGCAACCACACAAATACTTCTACAAAGTTTCCTCAGGACACCCATGCTACTTGGTCTGCCTGATAACCAGTCTAGAAGTTCAGAAGCCATAATAAGTTGTGACAAACCAGTCCCCCAGTCCACTAATTGCAGGTCAGTTATGAAGGAGGAAAAAGAGCTGTTGAATAATCAGAGGTGTTAGGTACATCCTCAATTGTTTGCAAAACTGGAGTCAAAGCATATATGCCAAGGGTTTAATGTGACTCAGCACTGGTGCAAAGTTCCTGCTGTGGATGGAGCATACATATCAGATAATGCTGTTACCTTAAATGCCCTGTTTGTCCAGTTTCACTTCTATTACCAACAAAGGATTATTTTGCAACAGCAGTTAGACTGGTGTATTACTGCAAATGATCAACTGAAACAGTTGGGGAGTAATTTCTCCCCTAACGACCATGCTTGGTACAAGGCATGAGAAAATATCCATCACAAATACAATGACATTATGTATCTTTTGATTCTGTTGGATTTACGGGGTAGCTGTCAGCAGACTGACAGGATTTGACAAAAGAATCAAAGTAGTGTGAACGGTCCTAATGCTAAGAGATAGTGTTATGTAAACTATTCTTATTCCCTGACATGAGTCTATTCAGGAAAAGGAATGGGTTATTTTTACAGAAACATAAAGTCAAAGGGAGAGACTCCAAATATTTAAGGATCCCAAATAAAGATGACTGACTTTGGCAGGTTTTAAAAGCAGAGAAAATAAAGAAGGATGAAGAGATTTATCTAGGCATTATCCAAAAGACAGCAACAGGCTTCAAGCAGAGATGGCTACAAGAGGGTAGATGGAATGTACCAATACTTGGAAGGGCATTGCTAAGCATGCTGTAGGTCAGAGGTCTCCTCCTAACCACTTACTTTCCTTGACCTATCATGTCCTAGAGAAGCAGCCATCTCAAACTATATTTAGCTAAGACTAAAGTCTTAAAGCTTTCTTTCAGAAGACATGTCCCATCATACTACTAGACACCTTTTCTATGTCATAACAGTCTGAAAAAACTTTTTTGCATGTGTAATCAGATTCTGGAGTGCTTTATCTGATGAGCTTGCTTTCCTACTGTACACAGTTTAATTACTTCACACCTGGACTGAACAAAATATTGTTCCACTGTAAATTCTCCTGCTGTCCCTTCCATAGCAGATTAGAATGGTCTCCATACTGGAAAAATTAGCAATAGTGCTCAGACTGAGGATTTAGGTGTTATCTGTTTGTATACTCTGGCCACTCAGAAGCAAAATGCCTCCCACAGCTTGACAGCCATGCTCCAATGTTACGTGGTAAAAAGCACTACTCATGTGAGACAACACATCTCCCAGAAACAATGCCTCAAAATAATGTCATGATTTAATCAGCTTCTAAGACCACATATGATTTTTACCACGCAAATGGACAGCCAAACATTGAGACTCCCAAATTATCAAAACAAGCAGAAAATGAGCTACAGCTACCCTGATCACATAGGGGCAGAAAGCTGCTTAACAACTGCTGTAATAAATGTTAAAGATGGCCATAATGTATCCATTTGGTATTTGTATAATTCAGTATACTTAGTACACAGCTTGTACTTAAGGCTCAAATCTGAAGGAAATAAAGCAGCTGATTCTGAAGTGCTAGATTTGGTACATCTTTCGTATAGCAAATCTACAGCCAGTAGACGTATTTATATGAAATATGGAGAGCAGCAAAGCATTAGTGATGGCATGGAGATGTGAAACCCTGCATGATAGAGAAGGTCAGATTGTCAATATGAATAGGAATGAACCAGACTGAGATTTAACTTCCTCAGGTTGTTCAAGGAGCAGGCTAATTCTCTTCTCATGAGGTCAGAGTTGAACATGGCGTAATGGAGGCAGAGTTACACAGCTGCACTTTAACTGTATAAAACATGCACATGGATGGGCACACTTGCACATGCACCACATGCTTCTCCAGGCATTTCCAGGATGAAACACATCAGCAAGCACAGCTGAAATCTTGATGTCAGATGGCACCAAAAGAGAAATGAACCCAATTGTTTAGGACTTCCTTAAAATCTCAATCTGTTTTATATATCAAGGTCATTAATTGCAGAAATACTTACTGTATTCTATTCCACACCTACCTCTTAGAACACAATTACCGAGCTGTGAATAGTTTAATGTGTCCGTGTTGCAATGTCTTTATTAAAAACGCAAATGAAATTTTGGAGTTAATACCAAACAGAAACCCCTCCAACACCGTTAAGAACAGAGTAAGTCAGGTTTTTGTCCTCAACTCAATAGACATTTCACATAATAACTAGATCAAGTTTCACACTGCCTTACCACTCGGACATCAGTAAGATCACTGTGACACCGCAGACGTCATTAGCAAGTATGTAAATCCTCTGCTCTAAATACCATCTATTATTAACTGTCTGTATTCCCTGTCTAATCAAAACCAGACTGCTATCAAGTTCCATAGAAAAAAAACCACAGAAGAATTCCCTGTGCTCTGAAACAAGAGACACTATAACAAGATATTTTTTACTAAGTTAACACTAGAACAGGAACACAAGCCATTTAGCTCTCTTGTCTTCTCAAGAGTTTCCGTTTCATATATCCACTTCAAAAAGCAAAAGCCCTCTCATATGTATCTTCATTCAACTCCACAAGATTCCCATCATGCAGTTTTCATAGGAGTTTCAGTAGGATGACCAACAACTATTTATCTGAACATAGGCACAGTCAAACCTAGCACAAACAGAAATCTTTGACAGACACTTTTCTGGGGGAAAAAAAAGTAGAAAATTAAGCAAAAGGACACACATTCACCTCTACTTTGGATGGGAACATGTGTGTTTCTCATTCTTCAACCTGCTTGCCTCCCTTAGGAGAAAATGTTTTCTTATCTCCTAATTCTAGCCTACCTAATCTTCTAACCCAAAGCAAGACAAAAATAGAATCACAATTCATACTGAAAATGAAGCATACAGTCTTAAATCACATTTTTTTATCTTTAGCTTCCAGAGGTAACAGATGAAAAGGGAAAGAAAAAAATCGTGATTTATGACTTGTTCAGGGTGCAGAAAAGAGGGAAAAGGCACTTAAGTGCCAGGTCTACCAATTGTTCAATACCAAATTCAACAGAAAAGATAAATACTCCATCTACCTACAATTCATATGTTCAATACCACCATATAGACATCTATCAATCAGAGCTGTTCTTTAACTCAGGCAGAAACAACACAAATTTATCTGAAAAAACACAAGCATACTTACAAATGAGGCCTGATCTCCAGAGAATAAGCATAAAGGCTTGGCCTCCTTAGCTGAAGCTGCACCTCAGGTTTCTGGAGGAAGAACTCCAGAGGGGCATACCTCAACATGATGCGAGACTTGGCTGCCAGTTTTCCAGAATTAATTGTGCTTTTGAAAAAAACTAAGTAGTTACATCAGACTCAAATTCTTTTTAAAAAAAAAAAAAGGGCAAAAAAAAAAGAAAATCAGACACCTGTAATTATATCAGCAACTGTTAGTATAATTAACAGTTAACCAAAAAGAATGCAGAACAGTTAGAGACAAAAGCAGAGGTCTGGGAGTAATCTTACCAACACTTTTATTCCATTCTCTGCTGTTAAAAAGTGAAGCTGCCACAAACAACCTGACCAGCAGCTTCTGTTCTACGGTACTTTTAGAAATAATGACTCACTATGCTGCACAAAAAATGTTTTAATCAAGGTACATGAAAAACAATAATTTTGATTCTTCTGACAGATTATACAAAGAGGAGGGTTGGATTTGCTCATAAAGCAGTTTCTGTTAAAACTGGCATGGATAAAAGATAATCCAAAATCATTAATAAGACTTCCCTGTTTAAAGTGTAATAAAAATATATTCTGTTCCTACACATCTTACTAACATTTTTGTGAGGTTCCCCAGGAAGAATAGTGCACAACAAAGCCAAATGAAAAACCATGAGACTAAAATGAACATCAGATTGTGTCTATCCACTGTGTTTATAATGCTTTCCTTGTTAAAAAGACAATTTGAATTGAGGAGACAAAATTCGAGTTTCAAGGAATACCTGAGTACGTTTTTGACATTTCATCACGCATTTCATGAAGGACAGAAGTGAACCGTTCACCAAGGATCTGGCAATGCTGAATTTCCCGTTATTATCTTTTCAGCTATGATAACTCTTACAGACCTGCCTACATGTTCATGGAAAAGACCAGAACAATGTGGATAATTTAATACAAAAGCTAGTATTTCACACTAGGAAATACTAGCTCCCAACAATGGGTCTAACCAAGACTAATCACAACAGTGTCTTTGACTGTGAGGCTAAATATAAGGAACCATTTTCCTTCCAGAATCTTGGATAAAGGCAGTCTTATTAGAATCAGATGTGACACATGGCAGCCAGACATCTGCTAAGGCCAACTGGACTTTTTATTTTCTATGTTACCAGGACAGAGTCTGAATGCTCTCAAAGCCTCCTTCTTCAATCTGAGCCTTTCCACTGGCCACAAGCTGTCCTCCATGGCAAAACACGCTCTCTCCTATGTTGGCCATAGCATGTTTACTTGTATTTTAAAGTTTCTCAAAACCAAAAAGGAATATATATATATATGTATAAATAGATATATACATACATATATATTCCAAAAAGGAATACATAATTCTGTTACTTACTGGACTTTGTACTATAAACTTCCTTCTTGTTGAGAAAAAGGCTGAACAAATCTAAACAGCTCTTCCTGAACTAGAAGAGCATAGATGGCGGCTACAAAAGTACAAGAGTCTTTCCACCTAGGTGGTCTGTCTTTCATAAACAGACTAAAACTGTTAGCCAGAGGGCTAAACTGAGGCATGAGCAGGAGTAGGGTTTAGTAGAGGACATGCCAGGCTATGGCTGGTTTTACGGGAGGTGTATATACTGAACTGCTGTTTCAGAGTTGGACAACTAGAACACGTCCCTCTTCTTTCCACAGAGGGAGAAGGCTCCATATTCCCCACTCTGCTGAAATTGCTGCCTATCTGCAGCACATATATTATTTCCTGCTACTCTTTCTGGAGCTTATTAACCTCCCTAAACTTAGTGTGCTATTTTTCAAGGACAGAGGCAAAGACAGTCAGTGTCAGGTAGAAGTTTAGTTGAAGTCACACTGGTCTAAAAAGATTCACTGGAAAGGATATACACAGACTTGACAACAGCAATGTAGAGCATAAAGATCATTAGACCCAGCAATAGCATCATTAGATAAGCACCTAATTTCTAACTACATGACTGCAACATTTATGGACATGGAAGTAAGAAGATAACACTGTGATACAATGTTTATGCATCAACTGTCAAATACCAGCAACAAATCCTGCTGCCCAAAGCTGTAGATACTAGGTTGCCTAAAAAGCATTTCTCAGACTGCACATAACCGGTGAATACATTTGGGAGTATTTCATGTTAGCCACATGAGGCACCTGGGTGGAAGAAAAAGGCTCTTCAGATCCATATCATGCATTTATACATGGAACAATTATTTTTAAAAAGCTGTTTTTATAAGCTAAGCATGCACATAAAGTTCACATGCATGAAAAAAGTAGGAATGGCAAGGAGAAAAAAGGGAAACACCAGAAGCGATTAAAAAACACCACCATGAACAAATGGAGGTTTAAACATAGACTGGAAAACTATGTCACACCTCAAATTTAAATGTTTCATATGCAAGCCTGTCCTTCTTTACAGATCATGTGTACAACTTTTGCTATAAAAATAAGGAAGAACCACTAGGGAAGAATTAAAAAATATGATACTTAGTATATGTTAATATTTTTATTCCCTGAAAGTACATACCTACACCTCTTTTCCTTCCCAAAAAAACCCCCAAAAACCACAGTAGAAATTTGGCTGCTGGAAAGGAGCCAACCTAGATCAAAGTTGAAATAAAATTTTGAATCAGTAATAAGTAATTTTCCCTTTTTCTTTGCATTTTGTGTTTCTCTCAAGTAAGACACTTAAAGAAAAAAAATTAGTGAATTGTGATAAACCATTATTAAGAAATATCTGTTACAGTAGAATAATATGCCGGACAAACAAACCATAAAAATCACATTCTCTCTCTGCCCAGAACTACACAATTTGCTTGCAAGCATTTTCTACTGCTTGCAGTAGCATATTTCCCCCAATATCTGCAATGTATTTTTGCTCAAACCGTCCCCCCCAAAAAAAAACCCCAAAAACCAAAATAAAACCTTCCATACCTTTCAGACTCTTAAGTTCCAGCCTCTTCATTTCTTTATGTTACACTCGGTAATTGGACATTACCTGACAGGGTAAACCATAAGGCAACAGAATGTGCCACTTAATGTTAGCAGAGTTTTGCCATACAGAAACCCACCACATCACACTTATACAGACAGACTAAATCATACCAGGACAAATACTACCAGTGGCACCAGAAAGTACTACATGTGCTTCATCAGAAGCAAGCGTGGGTGAAAGCAGAGGTTTCATATCCTGACAAGGCATATGAACTGCTTGCTATTAGTCCTCTGCCATTTCTCCCTAATGTGCCAAACTCTTATTTTCAGTGCGAAAACATCTGTTCCACCAGCTGTCCCTGAAGCAGGGCTGACAGCTTCTATGGGAGGTCCAGTGCCACCACAAATAAAACACACCCCACTTTCTGGTAAAAAAATAAATTAAACACAAGGCAAAGGTTAACTCCTCTTTGGTCCAAAGCCACACCAGGATGTAATGGTTACGGAACACCACTTGGAAGGTTTTTGCTGTCCAGAAATTTTTTATTTGCTTGGAAGCAACTCCACATAATGACAAACTTTTGGCACATCACTATTTTGGGTCTGCGTAATAACAGTGCCCACCTTCCAGACAGTGTTATCTCTGGGGTTGTACAACTCATAGACATCTATTGCAAACATTGCAAATATAAGTTACCATGCCAGAGCAGCCCATTTTCTGAATCAGCATGAAGGTACTTAACTCTTCTGAATCACTGTCAGATAAATATAAACTTCCCAGTTTCTAATCTTGAAATATTTAAGAAAAACTAATGCAAAAAACCTTGAAAAAAACCCCCAAGAAACAAACCCAAAACAACCCAAAATACTTTCACAGCTTCGATCCTTCAGATGCACCTATCCCCCAGGGAACCTTTTCGGTAGCAGCAGTGGCATATGAAGCTATAAAGTTCATCTCTAAACTGAACAATATTTTAAGCATACCTCCAGGAAGTACAGGTTCCTGCACACACATAAATCTCTAACAGATAAATCTCTCTCCCCCCAAGCTCTGGAAAACATTAAAAGATTCCATAAGCTTCTGTAACCCCGCTAGTATTTTTTTTCAAATAGAGGTCATTATGAGCTCTGTTAGTTGCATATTGTTCCCTAGAAGTACATGAGGTGAATGAAACACCACCAAATCCACACACACTTAGGTACAACATTTTCTAAAACCAAATTTTCAGTGTTTCAGCTTGTAGCAGTCTCACTTCTAGCTGAATTAAAGCCATAATTCTGTTCTTCTTGAGCTGAACAATCTCCCCTATAACTCCACATTAGTCAAACCAAAGATACCTGGCTCATGAGGTTAACTCCCAATCAAATGAACACAAGGTTTTCCTCAGATGAGTTTCTCAGCTACCAGTTAAATGGAGCTGGCAAATAAATTCCAATGTTGTTTCCAAACAGTAAATGCTTTATCAATTTTCTTGCTTAAGACAAAGCTTTTAAATTTTTTTTTCCTCTCCCAGTTTTTTCGTCATCCTGGTGCCCAGGCTAGTATTGCTGAACACTGTATCTTAAAGCCTAACAGACTACCTAGCTCTCCCCCTGCATGACACCTACTGAACAGCAAAAACTGATAGCTAAAAAAACCTAGATAGTCACAGCGAGTAAGCCGTCTCCACTTATCACAGTGGTTAAGACAGACCTTGCTTCTAAAACTGTAACTGATTCAGGACTGAAAGACTAAACACTTGGGTGAAACATGGTCAGTTACCCATGCATGCACAATGCCTCTGAGATCAAGCTTTCCATATAACATCTTGGACTCCTAGTTCTGTTCTCGAGAGAAAAATCAGACACAGATCTCGCATACCTGAAGAACTTCATTAGGTTCACTGGCATAATTCTGCACAGGGGATCAGGATCCAAGGCTTGAAGTCAGAAGACTCTAGAGAAGGTCTGGGAATTATGTTTCATTTGTAGCGTGAAGTCACTGATGTGATTACACCATACAGGATAAAGGACACTTAGAAGACACTTTGATTCCCAGTGCTCTCTACAAGCAAGTTATTTCTGGCAACAGATTTCACTATGATACATACTTTAGGAATACACCTGCTTAGAGGTCATGCATACAACAGCTGGGGTAAGAAAGCCAAAAACCAACACAGACCTTCTCAGAGTTCCTTTCCAGAGAAAGAACTAGCTGCTGGTAACTTGCTCTCCTCTCTCCCGGAAGCTGTTTAAGATTAAATTTTTGTGAAGGAAAGCTCTTTAGGAAGAGGAATCATCCCAGATTAAGAGAAAGTTAACTCCTTTTAGTTTCTTTTGAGGAGAAAGCCCCACATGTCTTAGTTTCTTGTTTTGCAGATGCTTAACTTCTCAAACATTATCCTTGGGACTGCCAAGACCCATGTGAATTGGGAGCCTGATATGGAAACAGACAGCTGCTTGATCCCAGTGACATTTTCACATTTTCACGTGATGGTCATTGCCACAGCACACAAGCACCTAAACAACTCGAGATCCCCACAGGAAGCCAGAGACCAATGCAGGTGATGAACTTTTAACTCTCGACATCTCCAGTCATCATCAGAGGATGGGAAGGTCAGCAGCCTAAGGGGAATCTTCCCACCCTTCTGAGCCCTCTGACTTGCCTACCTTCCACCAGTTGGTCCAAGAAGACAGCCTTTACCAGCCAGCAGGGCCTCCTCAATCTAATGAAAAATATTTTCAGTCTCTTCACCTGCTCAGTTTTTATGGTACTTCTCAGGTTAAAAAGCAGAAGTACGAGTATAGGTATAGCCATGCTGGGTTTGGAGCAGGGAACCACACCAGGATAGGTGAATGACCACCATTCTTCCCGAAAGCCCCATCCTGTCTTTGGGACATCAGACTGAACTGTCATTTTAATGCCTCTTGCCTGTATGAGATTCTGTGAACTTTTGACAAAGTTCTGGGTTTTCTGGTACCCAGAGGAAAGGATCACAGCTTCCCACAGGAGCCTATCCACTTCAATGTAAGCAATAAAGCACAACAACTGTATTGCTGTGCCACGGCTCAGAAAGATTTCCGGGCTGCTGGATGAAATTACTAGGAGCAATATTGCTCCTATACTACTAGGAGCAGTATTGCTCCTAAAAGTACAACTTCGGAGATCAGCGCTGGACTCGAGTGCGGGTCTTGGCTGAGGGGGGTGTTCGCGCTCAATTTAAGGCTGCAGGAAGAGCCCCCCTGGCGACTCTTCCCCGGGAACTTCCAGGCCAGCGCCCCACCAGCGCGGCCCCACGGCCCCGGGGGCTCCCCCGCCGCCCCCGCCCGAGCTCCCCGCGGCCCCGGCGCTGCCCCGCGGGCGGCCCGGGCTCGGCCCCGCGCGGGGCCCCTCTCCCAGCGCGGGCGCTACTCACAGCCGCGGAGCGCCCCTGGTGTCCCGCCGGGCGGCGGCCCGCGCTGCCCTCGGCTCCTCCGCATCGCACCGCGGCTCGGTCATGAGCACCATCGGCACGGCAGCACGACTCGGCGCCGCCGCCGCAAGGCACTCCGCCGCCGGCGGGCCGGACCGGGCCGCCCCGCCCTCACCGCCCCGCCCCGGGGCGGGCCCGCCGCCTCCGCCGCCGCTCGGGGCCGGCTGGAGCCGGAGCCGCCACAAACCGGTTGAGCCCGCCCGGCCGGGCCCGCCGCCGCCGAGCTTGTGAGCGGTGCTGCCCGCGCTCCCCGTGAGGCCGATCCCTTACGAGCCTTAAATTATTCAGTCGGGACGCTGTCGCGTGAGACGTCGGCTCCCGCCGGCTCCAACAAAAGCTGGCCGTAATGTTTTCCACGGGGGTACAGGAGATACGCGGTTTCACACAGACGAAGGTGGCGGTGGCTGGGGCCCCGGTTTCTGTCAGTGCATCTCCCCGGTGACTCGTGGAAACAGACGGTCGTCCAAGTAACTCTACTAATGTGAACTTCTGAGGTGATTAGCTGGTATTTCCATCTGTGGCTTTACATCTTGAGCAGACAGGCGGCTGGTTTTGGTTCCTTTCTTACCAGCAGTACCCCAGGCTGTTTTGTCTGCGCAGAAAAATCACAGAACCACAGAATGGGTAATGTTGGAAGGGACCAGTGGGTCATTTGGTCCCATGTTCTGGCTCAGGCAGGACTATCCTAGAGTATATGGCACAGGATTGTGTCCAGACAGTTCTTGACTTTTTCCAGAACTGGAGGCTCCACAACCTCTCTGGGCAGCCTGTTCCAGTGTGTGATCACCCGCACAGTAAAAAAATTGTTTGTCATGTTCAGGTGGAACTTCTGTGTACCACTTTCTGCCTGTTGACTCTCCTCCTATTGCCAGGCACCACTGAAGAGAGCCTGGCTCCATCGCCTTGGCACCTTCACTTCAGATACTGACTGACATTGATGAGGTCCTTGCTCAGTCGGCCCTTCTTGAGGCTGAATATGTGCAGCTCCCTCTCTCTTTCCTCATAAGAAAGATGCTCCAAACTCTTGATTGACTCAGTAACTCCCTGCTGGACATCTCCAGGAGCTCCCAGTCTTGTACTGAGGAGCCCCATACTGGATGGAGCACTCCAGGTGAGGCCTCACCAGGGCTGAGTAGAGGGGCAGGATCACTTCCCCCACTCTGCTGGCAATGCTTGTCCCAATGCAGCCCAGAATGCAAGCCAGCCTGCTTGGCTGCAGTGACACACTGGTGGCTCATGGAGAGCTTGCTGTCCACCAGGACTCTCAACTTCTCTGCAGAGCTGCTTTCCAGCAGGTTGGTCCCCAGCCTGTGCTACTTCATGGGATTATTTTTCCTCAGATGCAGGACCTGCATTTGCCTTTGCTGAATTCCAGGAGGTTCCTCTCTGCCCATCTCTCCAGCCTGGTGAGGTCCTTCTGAAGGGCTGCACAACCCACTGGGGTATCGGCCACTCCTCCCAGCTTTGTGTTGTCAGTGAAATTGCTGTGGAGGCCTCTGCCCTTCATCCAAGTCATTGATGGATAAGTTAAACAAGACTGGGCCTACTGTTGAACCTTGGGAGACACCACTAAGGACAGGCCTCCAAGCAGACCTTGTGCCAGTGACTATGACCTCTGGTATTTGCTCTTCAGCCAGCTCTCAATGCACCTCCCTGTTCACTTGTCCAGTCCACTCCTCCTGAGTTTGCCTATGAGGACATTGTTAGAGACAGTGTCAAAAGCCTTGAAGTTGAGGTAGACAAGATCTCCTCCTGTCCCCTCATCCATCCGGATATCGGTTTTTAGGTGGAAGGCAATCAGATTGGCAAGGGATGCTTTCTGTTTGATGAATCCATGCTGACTGTCCTGGTCACCTTCTTGTCCTCCCTGTGAGAGGTGGCCTCCAGAATGAGGTGCTCCATCACCTTTCCAGGGACTGAGTGAGGCTGACTGGCTGGTAGTTCCCTGGGTCCTCCTTCTTGTCCTATTTGAAGACTGGGGTGACATTTGCTTTCTTCAGTGCTCAGGCACCAATCCTGATCTCTATGACCTTTCAAACATGATCATAAGGAGCACAGCTGTGATGTCCATCAGCTCTCTCAGCACTCGTGTGTGCATCCTGTCAGGGCCCGTGGACTTGTGGATACCAGGTTTGCCTAGGTATTCTCTAACCCAATCCTCCTTGACCAAGGAAAAGTCTTCCTTCCAACATTCTTTTATCCTGGCTTCCTGGGTTAGAGAACCCTGAAGGCTCGTCTTGCCGATGAAGACCAGTGGAAAGGCAGTGTTCAGTAACTCTGCCTTCTCTGCATGTTTTTTAGTTTTCCTTTTGTTATTGATGTATTTGAAGATGCTCTTCTTGTTGGTCTTGACATCCTTGTCCAGATTTAATTCCACATGGGCCTTGCCCTTCTGTGTCTCATTTCTACTAACTCTGACAAAATGACCTAATACTGTGCAAAAAAGCCAGCAAGCATGGATTACCCCTGGCCTTCCCTGGACTTGTGCTGGTGGCGCTGTGGGGCAAGTTGAGTGCCTTCAGGAATGTTAGATTTAAGGCAGCATTTGGCACAAGTCATCTTGCATGGCCGGCACAAACTGTCAATGTGCATATGAACAACATTTTTACTACCTGGTTAATACCCAAGTTAGGTCTCAGTTTGGTGAACTAGTATTTTCATAAGGCTAAGATGAAGTCTGTGACTGGAGGTACATAATCAAAGGAGGGAAAATTTTGGGATGAGAGTTCAAAGTAACATGTCTAGAATAATGTCTATTTTCATGTTTTAATCTGTTAGAATGTAGTAATGAGCTTGATAAAAGAATACATTTTTAACTTCCTAACTGCTGACTATTCACATGAACTAAAGGGAGAATATGTACAGTAGAGTGGTTTCTTTTAGTTGTTATCTGTAGGAGATAGATACTAATGTACATTTCAGATTAAAGAAATATATGAAGCAAATTAATCACCTTTGCATACTTAGTCTTTAGGAGGTGCAAGAAATAAGTTTCAGGTATTGTTGAAATACATTTAGGAAATCAGTGAAAAGAAAGAGGTGTTAATGGTGAAATGGCTTAAGACTGCCATAGCTGCTTGGGCACACAGATCCTGCAGAAAAAGTGATGGCTCTTTGATCTTAGCTAGACTGTGTGGATTTAATTGGCTCCAGTCCAGGGCAATTTAAAGTCTGTTCCAAGCTGCATAGAAAGGAAGACATTTGAAATGGCTGTATTTCTAGGAGACACCATTAACTGATGTTCATGTAGTATTTAACATAAAAGTCAAGGCACATGTGTAAAAGAAATGAGATTTAATTTACAAGAGAGATTATTCAGCATGTTAAGCCTTGCACCTGTGAAACACTGCTGAATTACTCTTCCTTGTGGACCGCCTAAGCAGACTTGGCACTGCTTTGCAGAGCCCCTCCCACCTCCTTATACCAGACACAACCTGTGGAAGTATAACAGCACCTCATTTATCCAGCCATTTCAGCTGTCTGGTCTGGGAGTAGAGCTGGAACTGAGAGGGCTGGGGATGGCATCATGGGCCTGTTCAAGCCCAGCACCCTTTTCTTGGATGCAGCAACCTGTATGAGGTTTTGGGTACCCTGGGGATTGCTCCTGTGTAATTGTGCCTTAAAAATGCATGTACAGGATGATTGGAGTCAGTAGGAAAAGTGACTGCCTACCCCTCGTCTTGTTTTTGGAGGCTTTTCATTGCATTAAAAATGTATCTGCTAATTTAGTCATAATTTTGAGGCAGACTTGTGGTTGAATAACTCCTGTGTAACTATATGCAGTTCAGCATATAGTTAAGTTTCAGTAGGTGAGAGTCTGAATTTTAGATATTTGAATAAATAAAATGTACTGTCTTTTGAGTGCTTAGATTTTCAGTCTGGCAGGTTTAGTTACAGGAGATAAATGTTACCACTGCCTATTTTGTTCATTCATCTCCAGAGGTTCCTGTTATTACCCCAGTGGTGTAAGAACTGGAAAGGAGTAGCTTCCTCCCTGGAACTCAATCTGTTTTAGTTTCATCTGGCTCCATTCTCAAGGTGTGTGCAGTTTACTGATTTAAATAAATCTATCAAGTTATTTAGTGCAGAAGGAGCTTACGTTCAAACAAATTGATGCCTAAAGCCTCGACACTAAAAAATTAGTTCTTCTTTAATAATTTCTTTCATATCATGATATCTTAACTCTTGTCAGAGACTTGTTTCTGGCAAATTGCCAATACAAGCCTCCTTAGTCCAGTTTGCTATTATCTGATAATGACAGTGGAAGTAATAAGCAATGAGCAATGACTATAGCTTGTGGGTTCTTTGGAGGATTTGAAAAAGAAACTCTACAGTCAAGCTGTGTCAAAGTGTTCATGGTGCAGCAACTCCGGAATCAGAGGATACATTCCTGAGTGATAAAAGTTCTGAATACTAGGATTCTCAGTAATATTCAGGGAGGAATGCCTTATATTAAAAAAGGAAATGTGCAACTGCTCATGTGAGTGGAATATACTTGAAAACTATATGCTTTTATTATGGTCAAGTCCTACATACATAAAAAGAAAAAAAACCACAAAGGACCTTTTACTGTACCATGATAATTGCTCATATATACAGATACGGTAAAGCAAGTATTTGAACATCAAGCTGTCACCAGTAGAGACTCATTGTTGTGAGAATATCTGGGCTGTGTTTTTCTCTAATTGGTGAAGGGCAGACTGGGGAGAGAAAGCAAAAGTAATGTCCTATAAAATTACTGATTACTGTTTAATGCCTACAATACTGGTGCTGCTGTCTAGACAAAAACTCATATGTTCCTGTTCTGAAGAGTACATTAAATCTCAGAGGGGATTCAGGGTTTTCAGTAATTAGGACCTTCAATATTATGTATCACACAGCAAATGATAAAAAATTAGAGATGAAGCAATAGGAAAAACTTCACTGAAAAAAAAAAAGATTTAAGATGCCTATGAAATCCTGGAAAAGCAGAGTGGGGAGAGACTCACTGAATCATTTAGTTCATTCCCTGTCTGAAGGTAAGGCCTGTTATTGCTGTGTCAGTCCTTACATGACTCCTTTCTAAGTTGATCTTAAGAGTCATCAACGTGTCTAGGCAACCAATTCCAGTGTTTGCAATTATCCAGGGGATGTCCTCACTCCCTAACATGGTTTTGAATACTTGTTTCTGAAATCTAAAGCCATTACATCTTAATTTATTCAATATGAAGAACAGCTGTAGCCTGTTTCTCCTCATTTTCATCTTTAATCTGAGATAAAACATATAAATTGTGAGTTTGGACTTCTTTTTTTTTTGTTATGAACTGCCTCTGCTAGGTTCATATATTTTCTGAAGCGTGGTCCCCCAGGCTGTACACCAGTAGTCTTATGAAGGCTGTATAGAGAGGAGTTTAAAAGATTACTTCATCTATCCTATACACAGTACTACTGGTCATATTTTGCAGTAAAGTGTTTGTGTTTCACAACAGGGTGAGGCTGGCTCAAGTTTAGTGTTCAACCACTGTGACCTAGTAAAGCTTTTATTAACGTCAGCTGAGATGTTGTTTTCCTCTAGTATATTGGCAACAAATTTTAAGACTTGACAAAGTATGACCATCTACATACCCTCTGTGCATTTTGCTCTGTTTTTTTTTTTTTCCTTTCCAATCTGTTTCTTCAATTTATCAGAATAATTTTGAATTATGTCTTGAAGACATAGGTAAAAGAGCCTAATGTGACACACTGGAAAGGTCAGTATAAAAAGTGGTGGAAGTGTTACCCATGCCTAGAGATTCATGGCTAGAATATTGCTGCTGAATGATAAAAAAGACAATCTAGCTGAAAATAAACAGGGTTAGAGATGATATTAATCAACAAGGTTTATTTTAGTACAGTCATTGAGGCTGTTTATAAAGTATTTCTATTTTATATGGTAAATGTCAGCATGCTGGAATGTGTTTCTTCCTTGGAAAGAAACAAAGCAGAAAATTAGTGAAGTAATTACAAGCATTCTGTACACTTTGATCATGTTTATCGTCAGTGGAGAATTCTTCTTTGCAAGTGGAAAAATGTGTTAAGAAATTTAGCCTTAACTGTCAGCCTTAATAGTACCTGAATACAGGTACTTTTGCCTAGTAGATCATTATATGTATTTCGTCTTCAGTTTTCTGTATGATACTGTGCATTGGAAGGATTCTGTAAAAGTTATGCAAGTGCCTTGGAAGCCATTAAATGTTGAAAAACCTGCAAAGTAAGTCCTTAGTTGAAACATGATAGGAAAGCAGTCTTACGTCAGATACTATAGAAATAGGAGCTCTGATGGTATGAGATACAAACTGATAGATGTTTGGAAAGATGTTGAAAGAGGGAAAAAAGTTATGATTTCTAGAATATACACAAGTCATCCACAAGTTAGAGTGAAGCCTGGCTTACACCATGGGAGATGCACACTAGAAAAAATGAAATAACTGGACTAAAAAGGTGGTGCAGCATTGGAAAAAGTTGCCTGGGGAGGTAATGGACTCTATCTTTGGAGGGTCAAAATCCAGCTAGACAAAGCCATACCTGATCTGATTTGCTGTTGATGATAGTCCTGACTCAACCACAAATGTTCAAAAACAGTTTTCAAGTTACTCAGCATACGTGAAGTGTGTTCAAAATAGATGGAGCCAAGGTCCAAAATAGTCTGTGGAAGATAACTAGGGCCAGAACACAGCAAGTGGTGCAATTTTGTAAGGCGTGAAAAGCAGCTTTGGCCAGTTTAGACATATTCCTTGCCTGGATTAAGAGTTTAGTAATTTATTTGTTTTTAAAAGTTTGAGATTACTTTATAGATACCCATATCAGGTCATATTTTTATTCTGAGCAGTTTACTGGAAGTCTTATCTCTCTCTCCATTCCTGTTTTTTTCATTTAAGGTAGCCTGGATTACTGTATTGGTTGAACTCCCCTTTGGACAGGGCAGTGCATTGGGCAAATGAGGTAAGCTGGGCTGAAAGGTAGTTGGGGCACTTACCACAAATGGTGAGGCATGCTGGGGCTGTTTTTGTGTCTCCATCCTGAAACAGCTGGGTGAGCTAAACTAGGCCACAGTCATGTGCTGTAATACTCAGCAGGAAAAAGGAGATACACTGCCACACAAAACTTCTGGGGTATTAGTACTGTATGGGTGTCAGCCCACCTCTCAGTGAACACGCAACTCATTGTACATGTATTAGTCTGCACATTTACTGCCATTTAGGTATCAACAACCTTCACAATGACCTGTGCAGAGTCACAGAAGACACACAGCATACTGTGAGCCTCACCACTGTGTCTTATTGTGCCATGATGATCAAAAGAACAGTATGGGAAGGAGGGTTAATAGCAAAACACAGGAGAACCGTTGAAATAAAGGAACATTCATCTCCCTCCAAATTGTTCATGGCAACTTTCTTACATTCTAGAAAAATCAACCTTGTGACATGTAACAGTTCAGTTCTGCTAGCTGTGAGAAAGCACTCAGCCAGCTGGCATTCTGTTGAAAAACACAAGTCAGTGTCTTCTCTTGGCTCACGATAAAAAAAAGCTGCTGTTACAGCGTATTTTCATGTAATACATTGCCCTGGCTGCCTCATGGATGGCAATGCTAACTTATTAGATTACTGTAATGCCTAGATCTTGTAATTTAAAATGATTGTATCAAATGTCATGGCATCTCATTTTCTCAATTTATAATTTAAAAAATATATTTCCATTTATAGTAAAAGAAATATATGTCCTCATTTAAGATATTGTTCAGCTATGCTGAAAAATATAAATGTAAATATTGCTTGTTCTACTCTGGTAGCTCACATTAGCTTGATTTGTCATCCTCTCATTATAAATGTCCAAGAAAATCCTGGATAACATCCAAGTGTGATATCTCTGTATACAGACAACTTCGACAAAAATTTCCATCCAGCTACAGCTGTATGCTTAGGGTATCAGACAGATGCTATGCGTGCATCTAATGAATAAGGTACATGCCTGTATATAATTACTGAATTCCTTACATAAAGGAATGAATGTGGATCTGTTTTTGCAACCAGGTGTACCTGAGTGCATGCAAGCATTCAAGCTACGTCTAAATATGGTGATCATTTTGTTAAAAGAAACCTTTAGTCATCTGGCAGTCTCTGAAGTGCAGTGGTATGGCACATTAAGTGGGTAAGAAAATGAAAACCAACTTCCTTGAGGATAAATTGAATCTTCCTCAAGAAAATATAGTGCCCAGACTTTACAAAAGTTCAGGAAATGTTTGTTCTATACCTTTAGAAGAGGAATGTTAAAGTGAGGAACACAAGATAATGTGAAAGAATTAGTCACACTATCAGTTTTCTCGCAGTTTTTACATCAGATGGGGTTGTGAATAATAAGCTGTTTGACTGAGCTTATACAGTTACTGTTCTGTTTCATTTAGAACTGATAATATAACTAGGAGTTATATTATTCTGGGGGAAAAAGAAACCAAAACAAATGTAAATATGTCTTCATAGTCAGGCCATGAAGGGTGAATGCCAAATCCCAGGTGCAAGCCATTGAGGAGTAAGGGGGTTGCCAGTGTTTCAGGTACTCATAATTGAGCTGTAAAGATGACACACCTTTTAGAAGGTGGTATGTGCCTATCTTTTTAACATGACTACTTAAATTAATCTGAACTAAGCCTCAGTCTTACAGCAGTACATTGGAAGATTCTGAGGGGTATAATTTCAATGCAGAATTTACTTAAAAAAAATTTTCTGTCAAAAAAATTTTTAGAGAGAAAATTGGGATGTATTGTTCCTTGTTGTGTCCAAACAAAAATCCATTTGTAACAAAACCATCTTTAAAGTTTATGTTACTAGTTGTTACAGAGTTTTTCTGTTATTTTGCTGTAAGCAAAAGATAGGTAAATATTAATGCCAGATCACAGATGCAGAATGTGTTTTATTTAGTTCATTTGCATATTGTAATGCACCAAATGAGCTGTCAGGTCAGGACTGGAGTCAAGGACCCTTTTGACTCTCATTTTCATGAGATTGCGTTTAGAACACAAACCTCTTCATGCTGTACATTCTTCTGTAATTTAAAAAAAATGTTTAAAATTTTTACCTTTAGTGTTACTGATTAATGCTGAATATTTTTTTTAAACAAGCATTTAATATATAACCTGCAGTGTGATTATTGCTAGGACTGGCATAAACATATGTAGCATTATGATGTTCACAGAGCTGGTGGTCTGTACTCCTGATCTAAATTGCTGAAAAAACGAATTTTCTTGTGTTTAATATGTTTAGGGATTTTTCTAGAGTCACCCTGAAGATTGTTCAAAACCAAAAGCCTTGAGATTTTTCTAAATTTTGGGAGAACTGAATACAGGATATTGTCTCATATTACAGGGATAGGCTCCAAATGAGAGTTTGAGATCCCGATTGTTTTAGCCCATATTTTGATCTGGCCTACTGGCAAATGTTTTGTTCTAATGTCAGAACAACTCTACATCAGTGTTAATAAAATGCTGCGTACACATGTGGCCAGTATTTTATCAGTACTAACTTTTGATCTATAATGCATGGCTGACACCTCAGCTTTAACTCCAGAGTCTTAGTTTGCTTCTGAAATCAGTTTTGCTCTATGTCAGGAATAACATGCTGCCATGGTGATAAACTGTAGGCTCCCCTTTATGAAATGTTAATAACTCCCTGGTTTCTGCCAAATTCATACTCATCCACATGGTGCCAATTACGGTGAGGTGAAAACAGATGTGTATAAAAACTTGGGCATATAGTCAGTTTTTGTCCTCAGGCATGAATAATTAGAATGCACAAGAACAATCATTAATATAGTAAATTTTCTCTGTGGGTGCATCTTCATATATGGAAAATATGTTCCAAATAAATAGGACAGTACTGAAAATAGTACCTAAAAATGCAGAGCCTGTATTTATTTTTCCCAAAAGCATTTTGCCTGATTTTTCATGTGGCTTATTTTGAATAAATGTATCATGACTGTGACAAACACACGAAAAGCAGGTTTGGTGAGACCTCAGTCTGTCTGCTAGCTATCATGCATCCTTCTTATTAGATTGTCTAGTATTTGCAGCCTGCTACTCTGTCTTTGCTATTGATAGAGGTATAGTTTCACAGCACGGTTTTATCATATTACCCTTACTGAACCAGCAACTGAGTAAACTGGATTTCCAGAAGGCCTGCCTCTACCACTCAATACTTGGCAGGCAGGTTGTTTATTGAGAAATCTGGGGTAAAGGACTCTGTTCTTTGTAAGGGCTGGTCATGCTGCCCCCAGAGCACATATGGCAGCTTTTTGTGTACTGGTTATCTAGTGGTAAATAAAAAAGTAGGTAAATCTGTCTGCCCAGTGTTCTGGACAGGACACAGAAAATAGGACAAGCTTTATATTGTCCAAATTAGGAAGTGTTTAAATATCACAAATTTGTGTTGCACCCTCCAAATACCACTGTATGTACTTAAGTCCCATGCCTAATTAGAAAATGAGATATGAAAACACATGGATTTTTTTTTTTAAAACAAGCTCTAAGTGATTAGTTCTAGATGCAAGTCTTTGAAGTGTCTAATTAAAACATAAAATTTACGATTCTTTATTATTTGTTCAAACTATTGGACATTATCTCTCTGACATTTGAGCTGGAAGAAAGAATGGTATGCAGATATAATATTAAAAAGCCCTAATAGCATTTCAAAAGAGAAAAAACGAGGCCAACAGACTCATTTATAGTAGTGACCCAATTAGCGATAAGATCTGTCACCCCATATAAAGAATTTGTGCACAGCCACAGAGAAATGTAATTCAACCACACAAAGACTATGTAGAGGTTCCAAATCACTCTTTAAGGCTGTTTGGCACTGTGCAACAATTAAGGACAAGCCCTTGGCATAGAATTTTCAAGTGGATAAAAACCAATAAATGTCTGAAGATATTTTAAATAACTTTTTACAGCTATTTTATTCTTGATGGGTTGACATAAGTATTATGCATGTTTACTTGTCTTGCTCCTGCAGTAGATGAGGAAGGATACAGTTCAGTGCCAGTAGTCCTCTGACATTGCCTTCCCTCATTTGTCTGTGCTGTCTAAAATGTGCATGATTTATCCAGAACTCTTTACTGCATTGAATTCCACCATAGAGGGAATCTTCAATTCAACAAGTGAATCCTTTGAAAGTAGAAAACAGATTTCCCCCTAAATTTTTTTGCAGTGTTCTGTGAGGAAACTGTTTGCCAGTATTCATTTAGCAAGTGTACCACTTCCATGAATATTACTTGTGAATAAGGTGGCTCTTATCTTGAAAATTATTTTAATAAGCGTTAGGAAGTTCTTTTAGGCCAAAAACACACATGAAAATACTTTCTTAAACTCCCTGTTGTAAGCAAAGTTTACATTTGTTTTTTACAGAGATCAAATGTTATAGGTATTTGGGTGATCCCACAGAAGTCACTTTGAGACTTGAGTTTTACTGGTATATAGTATTAAACACATTCAAAGACATATTTCAGTGTCAGCAGATGAGGAAGGAGAAAACAATACCCTTCTGTCCTCCAGTACAAATTTCTCCTTTACAGTAGTGGTCTCCTTCCCAGTTCAGTCAGTAACATACGTGAAATTATATCTTTATGTGCATTGCCTTCTCAAATTAAACTTCCTCATCTAGGTATTTTCATTACCGCGTTTGTCCCAGTGCCCTCCCATGCTGCTGCCCAGTTCCCCCGTCATCAAGCACATGCAAAACACTCAAACATAGTGGGATTTACCTTATAAATACTGATCCAACACTCTCTGTAGGACTGGCTGGGGTGTCATTACTTGACTTTCGGAAGCTGTTCTGACTTTCAGAATGAAAAACGGAGTCCTCCAAGGAGCTTCCTTTTTTCAGCATTTTAATGGAGTTAACTGCAGACTTAGTTCGGTTCTAGAGCGATCCTTGAAACATACAGCCTTTCGCTACTGTAGGAAGTGCTGTCTTGGTGTGACTCCTGCTCGAACTAGGTTTAAAAATCAGTTAATGAGTAACTTAGTGTTGTGACATCATAAGGGAGTTTTCTTTTTTATCTGCAGCATTTCATAAGTATACTTGAAAACAAAAATCATCAAATCCAGGTGAACTGTGTCTTTGAAATTTCATTATAAATAGCAATAACTTGTTTTGATAAATTGAGGAATGTAAAACAAGAACTCTATTTCAATTGTCATTTTGTTTTCAGGTTTGTACCTAAAACTGTAACATGGTCTGTCATAAATTCTACTTTGTGAATTATCTACCTGTATCTGACTTTTCCAAGTTTGAATAATGTAGTTATATGTTTCAGAAGTGACTACATCGACCTGTGGTGACATGCCAGAATTATTGTATTTTGCTCCTCTGATGACAGACTGGTCCACATGTGTGCATGTAGCTGGTATAAAGTCAAATCATTGCAGTTCAGTTTAAATATAGGTGGTATTTTAATTCTCAATGCTCAGGAACCAGTTTGTCTAACCAGTTTTTCCATGGAAATTGGCAAACATTAACTACACACTTACACGGTTTTCTGTTTGTTGAAGATTACTATAATGATTAGATTAGTCAAGGAAATGATCAGTGATCTTTCATTATATTGCAAATCCTCTTACAGTACTGATTTAGCACCCAAGACATTTAGGAATTCTGTTAAACCTCATCCAGGGCCTGCATGGTAATGAGGGTTTGTCCATGAGACTGACCAAAGATGTTTAATGTAATGTTCTCTTTCTGTTCTCGGCATCTATAAACAGATTGTGAAACAGTGCGAATCCATTTGGACTGTTCACAGTTTTTATTTGTAAACTCGAAAGACGTCTAGTCAAACAGATATCTTTCTCTATTTTTATTTTTTAATTTTCTTGTTTCTGGTTTCTTTGCATAACTAAATGCCTAGTCTTTTGTTGATATAAAATTTGTTTTGTCATCAGTATTAAGCAAATTGTAATGAAATCTGTAAATGTGCAAAACAGTAACTGTTGAAATACAAGATTAGCGTAATAGCTAAAAAACAAAGGTAAAGATGAACAGCTACTTCCTTGGAAGCAAGAATTACAAATAAATGTGAGAAGACTTGAAAGAAAAAAGGCAGGAAAGGAATAAAATATATGCTTTTCATCACCTAAAGTATTCCTCATGAAACTTGTAGTTGAGGAGCTGTATTTAAGCTACTTGGAATCTGAATACATGTTTGGTTTCCTGTGGTCTAGGCCTTTTAGTTACTCTGCACTTGATCTTGTGTGATCATAGGTTACAAACACAGGGCTGCCTAACTAGGCAAAGTCTCTGTACTTTATTCCTCTTCCATAAAACAAGTGATATAATCTTCAACAAATACAAAAGCTTTTTCCTTCTCTAGTCAAAAGAAGAATTTGCTTTGGCTCTGTTGTGTTGTTCATATCTATTCACTTAGGATAGGAAGTCTTTATTCTTTTCAAAGAAACATTCTTAAAACTGTTTAGAAAACTTAAGTGACATACTGAGCTTGTAAATCATTAATATGGCATATTTATCCTTGAAAACAATCTATTTGTACAATAAAACGTAATGAAACCCCTTCATTAAAAGTCAGAATGGCAACTGTGGTTCTTTCTGTGTGTTAAAGAGCAAGTACAGTGAAAAGGTAATTGAATTTTTTCCCAAATGGGTAATTACAGGAACATTTGTAGCAAGGAACAACTATGACATGATTTGTTCCTTTAATTTTATGCATCTTTGCTGTTGTTCTACACAAAAGTCAAGTTTTGCAGTTTTGTGCAGGGTGCCATGCCTGCTTCTAAACTACTGTTTTCCATCCTTTACCACCACAGTAAGTGATAAGTCTATGGTTTCCAGCCTGCAATTATAGGACTACTTGCATATGCCTGTACTGAAGGGCTTCTAGGTTTGCCGTGCTAGTGCAATGCTAACCAGGTCAAGTACTAGGCTAGGGAGTCAAATGCTCATGCTTACACAGCTGGTGTTACTGAACTAGTTTAGGTCATCTCAGGCCTGGCTTCATAGAATCACAGAATCATTTAAAATCAAGTCCATCCAGAAACCTAGCACTGCCAATTCCACCTTAGGAACTTTGTTGCAGTGACAGTTAGTGTTACGTATGACCGTGTGAAGAAAAATAGGTTTGTGTGACGGTGCCCTGAGACTCTCACTGCTCCTGCTAATTAAGAGGTCTTACCTGTCTTGAATGTTGCGGCAGTAACTGCCTGCGTTGATGAAAAGAGGAGCAGCAGGTCTACAAGATGCATTGCTAGTGGGAACAGAAAGGTACAATGATGGTAGTGCTTTAATGATGATTTTATCTCTTTATTATCAGGCCCATATAGACTGAGTTTATTATTGATTTTTAGTGCCTCTGCACAACTGTGATCTTGAACTGTTTTAAGGCTGGAAAATAGTAGATGGTTGGTTGCAGTTAGGAGGCAAAAAGGGCTGACCTGATGGTGCCTGTATAAATGATAAGACTTGAATTCATGTAATTTTTATTCCAAGTGGATCTAAGCTGTATCGTCTTTGGGATTGCCCTATTTTGATGCAAGGATATAAAAACCTTGTAGTTTATAGTTTTTTAAGCAGTTGATCACTCCCTGACTTTCTAATTCCTGGTGTACATAAATATTTTCAGGGGAAGTTTAGATACCTACAGAAATGTCACCAATAGAGATGTGGGGCAGATACAGAACTTACTTTTTGTAGCTGTTTACTTCAGACCTCTTAGCAGTAGTTAACAGACACCAGTATCTTTTCTCTTTCTGATGCGATGGATCAGGTGTGGGGAGAAGTTGATACTCCTGATGGTGTTGTTATCTGTTGTACATGGGCTTCTCCCCAGAGAATTGTTCTTCATGTTCTGAAGAAACTGGTAGCTCAGTGGCTTGAAAGCTGGAATACATTTTTTGCTTTATCTCTTGCTGTCTCATACAGTGAAAACAGCTTTTCCCCTTATTTTTTGAGTTCCTCTTCCTTTAATCTACTTTTCTTGAACTCTATATGCGTATTTGGCCAAGTGTATCCTTATTTTTCTCAATTATCAAACTATGCCCTTTAATTCTGACCTTTGTCACTGACACTCTGTTATCGCTTATCTGCTAGACTATATCTTGTGGAGTCTAGCACTGTTGCAATTGTTTCTGATAGGCAGGCAGAGGGGGAGAAGATGTCCTTGAGCCTCATAAAATTTTATTTTCAGTCTGTGGCAGTCGTCACTAAAAGGTTAGAACTTGCCTGGAAAAATGTACACATTTATTTTCTTTTTTGTTGTTCTCATTACTACTGTGTTTTTTTTTTCCTTTTTTCATTTACAATAAAGTCGGTTACTCCAGGAAAAGAAATGGTAGATTATTCTTGCTTTCTCGATCCCTGGAGTATTTCTTCTGAAGATAGGGATACTCAGAAACATATTAACAATGCCAATTGTGTTACACCCATTTTAAGTAATGATATCTTTACTAAATATTCTCATGTTGTGGGATAGGAAGTAACAAGGGATGAAATCTGGGTATTCAGAGAAATTCCATTTATGCTAGGAAGGCCTTTGTGCATTGTGATAGGTGACTGCTAAGAAGCTACTTAAATGTTACAAGTTGAAGTGATGATACAGGGAGATGCTGTTAGACAAAGTATGTAAAGAGATGGCAGGAAGTAGATTTTGAACAAACCATTCAATTTTATTACTATCCAGGAGTGAACCAAATGAAAATAAACCAGCTGCTGAACTTGTGGCAGAAGGTCATACTAGTGACTTGAGATGGTAGTGAATGTTATTATGTGGAATCTTATAAGAGTTTACATCTTGGCTGGAGTGTGGCCACAAAACCTTATAGATTTTTTAATAAGGAGCAGGGGAATTGATGAGTGGTCATTTTATCAGTTTGTTCTGAGTCTCAGAATTTACTGGCCTGTAAATCGGAGTAAAACTACATAATTAGTGTGTTATGATCCCTAGAATAATGGAGACGTGAGTTCTTGCTTTATGGGTTTAGGTTGCATAATTTTTGGGTTTTGTGGTTTATACAGATGCAGCTGCTCTGATTTAGAGCTGACATTATCTTTATGGTTAGATTGTCTCTTTTTTTTTTTCCCCTGCTTGGACCAAGTCTATGCAAAAACTAGTGGTTTTTTTCCCTCTGAATTGAACATCTGAAAAGTGCACCTTTCCACAGATAATTCCAGAAGGAAGTATGGGTCACACGTTGTTCACTCTAAAATCAATTTGGACATTTTTAGATAAATGTTATATCTAGTTTCCAATATTCTGTTCATTTTTCTGATCTTAGATTTCTTGGTTTTCCTCTTGAACTGGGATTTGATCTGCTCTATGCCAGATTTGAAATAGTGAGATAGACTCTGTTTGTATGTAGTGAGTTTTCAGTTGTGCCTGTTTCTGCTTAAACTTACACAAATACTGTGTTGAGTATGTGGGATGCTACAGGCAGATATGTAGGATTGCTGTGCCTCCTCCTGTGCTGTTTTGAATGCTGCATGGGACCAGAACTCTTGTGTAGAATCAGACAAATTTATGAAGCAAGGGGACAGAAAACTGGTCAGGAGGAGTGAGAGAGGTATATGAATATGTAGCATAGAAGAATTGCACCTAGAGGCACATAGGAATGAAATCAATGGTGTCATGTCCATGTTTGTGGAAGCCAGTGACTGTTTTACTCTTCAGTAATCTTGTTGCAGGAGCATGCTCTTAAAACTGTGTCTTTTCTGCTCCCTGGCATGGTGCTTATCTCAGTAGATGCCGTTTTGCTTATTACAGAGTATGAACTTCGGTTTTCTTCATCATCCTGGAACTCCCTTACGCTCAACTTCTGGAGGTCCATAGCTCAGAATAACCCCCTTGAAGTACTTGGGCATATTTGGAAGCTTTGTGGAAGCTTCTACTTCCAGGCAGGAAAAACTTTTTTAGGAAACAAACCCTCACCCAATGAGCTTGGAAGAAAGCCGTTGGGGTGGAGAAGAGAGTCTGATGTGTTGGGGTTATGAAATGCAACTCTACCTTAGAAGATGAGACTTTGCAAAATTTTCTTTTAACAGAAGGAAAAGGTGAAATCTAAAAATTCAAACCTTAATCCTTCGGCACCTGAGTTTGATAAGGAAATATAAGACAAAAATTGTCTAAGTTTGTTGCCCTGTGTGAGAGACTTGGGTTTGTTATTTAAAAGAAAAAAAACCATCTTGTTGACTGAAAGACCATTGCTATTAATAAAGACTGGATCTTTAAAATGCAGGATATGCTTAAAAACGTTAGATAAATTCAGCTTTGTAAACGGCTGTGTTTCACATTCTCTAAATGATGTCTAGAGGCTTGCAATACTATCAGTCCAAGCACTAAAAAATGTGAATTGATCTATTATCTTCAGTACTGTAATACTAATATCTTTATTTAGACAGCTGAATCCGGTGAGTTTGTCCAGGTCATGTTTTCAAACTTTCTGTGTTAATGAAGATGTTGCGAGGAATGAGAAGTGACAATGTTTTTCCAAGCTGGTGGCTACTGACATGAAAGGAAGGAATAAATTCAGTGAACAGCATTGTGAAACGTTGAAAATTTCTGCTTATCCATACTATGGTCATCTTTGTGGTGAGCTAGCTGTTTCCTGGCTACACCTCTGTTTTATTAAACACTTCAGTTGGTAAATGAGGTATTTGTATGTACAGTTTGAAACACCATTGCTGACTGTGTAGTGACACCCCCTCTCAAGATATGCTTGGGCAAAGGCATTGGTGAATAAAATCAGAAATTCCAGCAATGTTCAGCTAGTGTAGCAGCACCAAGAAGATGCATGAGACCATAATAACATCAATGAGACAGCAGCTGGTAATACAGTTATCAGCAAAACAACAGCAACGTGGTAATAGGAAGCCAACAAAGCCAGCTTTAATATTGTCAATGTAGAAAATAATTAAAAGAGGAATGGCATTTGAGGTATTATACAAAACCCCACCTAGGTGAACAGAAGCTTCATCGGAATTCTGATCCAATCACTGTCAAGACAGCCCTGAGCTGCAACAGTGAACTTAATTTGCAGGTAGGAAGCATGGAAAACCCTCACTGTATAGAAACTTGCCTACAGTAATCAATAAAGATGATCTGAACAACTCATGGATTTGGTTGCTTTGATTTTCCCAGGAAGTGGTTAGACTACCCCATGAGGAAAGTAAACAGATCCATGAAATTTAAGCAATTCAAACCTGTTTTCTGTTATTTATAAGAAAAGCAATGGTTTACTGCTTTTGTGTAGTCCCAAGCAGAATTTGCCCCCAGTTGTTTATATGGTTCTTCCTACCTCTTACCATATATTTTTAACACAAACAATAGGAGGAAGGTTTAGAGATACAAGATTAATCTTATGTGATTGTGCAGTAGAGTGCTTCCTGAAAGTAAAATAAAAAGACATGTTTTGTTTAAAAGAAACTTTTTCCTTTTCAATGCCTTTTCAGTGGTGTATATACAGTATCCCTGTGTATACAGGCATGGTTATATCTGCTCTCTTTCTCTGTGCAGCTGTGTTAAAAGCAAAAGACTTTTTGCCCAGGCATGACAATTAGAAGGAGCCTTCTCAGTGCAAAAGAGGAACTAAAGCTTAGGTGCATTTCTTTTCCCTTGAAGCTATTATATTTAGCTTTATTTAAATTTACATAGGCCTCGCATCCTTCTTGTATGAAGGGCACAGGAGAGCACAGAATTGACGTTGTTCAGAAACGAAATTCCTATTTGCAATCTGGACATTGCTTTATTTAGTTTTGCTTTTGTTTTTCCCTTGATGTACTTAATTTCTTTCATTCCAGGTGATTTGCTGTATATACTTGGTGCTGTGTAAAGCACTGTTTGACGCATTTGGAAGTTGAGTTATTTCATCTGTCCATTTTATCACCATAAGTGCAGTTGCAATAGCACAGTTTATCTCTTGTGATTGTGCACTTGTGAGAGAAGACTGTCTACCCTGACCTCGGTGTCTGCTTCTCTTCTCGTGTGAGAGAAGGCAGTGAATTACCTGAACTGAGGGTGATGATGAAGGCTGCTGTTGAAAAATACAGATGTGATGAGCTGAAATCTGTCATCCCTGGTCTTTAAATCTAATTTAAAAGACCTGTAGATGTGGCATTTGAGGACATGGTTTAGTGGTGGACTTGGCAGTGCTGGACTGAAGGGTCTTTTCCAGCCTAAATTATTCCATGCTTCTATCTCAGTGGTAGCTGTAGAGCCCATCTACTGGTGCTGTGTGTGTGGCTGTGGTAGGGCTGCAGAGAAGAAAGGAGTCTGCAGCACTCTTCTGCGAATGGGTGAGGTCCATGGGTGGACACACATACTTTCTTTTTTCTTTTAAAGATTTTTTTTTTTTTTTGTCTGAAGCTAATAGGCATACATCCTGCAGCCTAGGAAGATTTATTTTAAAGTACACATAAATTAAAACTGATTGTTGTACCAGTATTTGCCATTTAAGAGAGTTTACACCACATCAGCTACTTATAAAGAAATTGCAATTATGCAGGGGCAGGTTATAACAATAGAGCCTCATTAGTCTAAAATACCTCTGTGCATGTTCTAATGAGGAGCTTAACACATTGTACAAACAGCACCTAATGAAGTTAATGCCACCCTTGAGAGTTGAGTAACAGTAGACCTGTTTTTACAATTACATTAAGTGAAACTTGAAGATGTGAGGGTATTTGGGGAAGGTTAAAAGAACTCGACTGATTTCAATCTAGTCTCTGTTACCAATTAATGCTGAGTGTTTGAAAAGCCTATTCAAGTAGCCCATGTCATTCAAGTAAGTGAGGTAGGCAGAGCCTTCAAAACTTCAGGTCTTCAATTTGAACAGCAATACAGGACCGTGTTCTTGAAAAGCCTTCTACTTTAGATGAATTACATAAAGGTATTGTTTGGGTCAATTTGCAGCAGATAGTATTGCTTAAAGGAGCTGAACCATGGTAATTTTAGTCTGTCCATGTCTGTATGCATTCTTGAGATGATGGGAACTGGGCTTAGGTTTTTAGCAACCTTTTTTACAAATTTGTTTTAATATTCTTATGACAAATTTTTCTATCCCTTGAATGATGGTGAACAAATTTAAAACAGGTTAGTGCAGCAAAGCTAACAACTTGAAAGAAAAACACTTGTTTCAGTAATTAGTATATCTAGAAACATGTTTGAAAATATAAGGAAGCACTTTTAAAATCTTTACTAGATCTGGCATTATACAACCACCCTTTTTTACTTTTCAGTGCTAATATAATTGATCATTAAAAATTAGAGCAATTGAAATTTCCATCCAGATCATTACTCTTTAGTATACTGTCTTGTACAGTGAACAATATGTGGTAAGCGACCTGGTAAGCTAATAGCATAAGAAGTTGTTGATGTGTGCAGAACAGTCTTTTATGTTGAAACCTATGTGTTGTAGCTCAGTTTGCTATGCCAAGCTATCAATTTGTTACTTATGGTATAGTAGTACCTTAAGTGAACAAAGGCTGTTTATGCTTAAAAAGAAGACACTGCTCAGGGTTCCAGTAAAACTGGAAACAATACTTCAACGCTTTCAACGTCCTTAACTTATTAATGTTGCTTTCAATTACTAGCAATTAAAAATTATAATAATTATTGCCTATTAATTTGCTGAATAATCTGGTAGTAAGTTATTTGTGTTAATGAAAGACAGAAAATACCAGAAATACTTTATTTTCTCACTTGCTAGTTTTCTTGGTAATCTTCAACATATTTATCAGTTTTATGTCTGAAAGATTAAATAAAATCTCTGGAGTCATACTTGGAATCAATTTTGGTTTATAATCAGGATGGTTGCATAGTTTAAAAAGTTTGTATTTTAGGCCCACCATTCTAAGGCTATGTTAATTCTATGGGATAGAATTGTAGAATCATGACAGTTGGAAAAGACCTCCAAGATGATCGGGTCCAACCTGTGGCGGAGCACCACCACGACAACTAAACCATGGCACTGAGGGCCACATCCAATTGCTTCTTGAACACCTCCAGGGACAGTAACACCACTGCCTCCCTGGTCAGTCCATTCCAATGCTTAACCACACTTTCAGTGAAAAACTTAATCCTGATGTCCATCCTGAACCTCTCCTGGCATAGCTTGAGGCTACATCCTCTTGTCTCTAAAACAATGTCATTAAAAACGCTGTTAAAAGTCACTGTTTTATGTTTGGTTCTAGAGGTGTGTAACAACAGTTTTCATCAGCTGATTTGCTTCCTGTGTATTGTTACTCAGGCAAGCACTGTATTTGTTATTTGCCTAACATGTTGAAGCTACCTTTTGGGTTCAGCCTTGTTTCGCAATTGCTATCTTGAATTCTCCTCCGTGAACTTTATTTAGGTCTCCAGCAATAATATTTTTAAAATTCTATTAAATCTGCTAATGACTACACCTCCACTGTCTTTCATTATCACCCTTATTTTTCTGATGCAGTCTGCTGTATGTTAATGGCTTAGTGCTTTGCACACTTTGTCCCTCCCTGCTCCAGTAAAATTTCCCTGTGAACATGTGTAACTTTTTTTTTTGTGTGTGTGTATGTGTGTAACTTTGTTTTTCCAGGAGAAAATGACCATCTTTTGTGGGTTAGCCGCCATTTTTACACTAAAATTTCCTGAAAATATGATCTATTCCCCACCCCCCCACCCCCCCGGTATTCCCTCAAGGTTTATAGAGGTGCATAGACTGTTACTTTGAAATGAAGACAAAATGGAACAGGCTATTTGGAAAAGCTAAACTTTCTCTTTGTGTGCAGTGAACTTATGATATTTATTAGTGAGTAAACTGGAAAAGGTTCAGGAAGCAAAAGGTCATGTTCTGTTCCCTACAATATAGATTTTCTTTATTTAATCTGCAATGTAAATTATTTTCAAAACTGACTTCTTCTTTAAATTAATAAAAGCAGAAGTCTCTTCCAGGCTATAATTGAACATATGGTTGAATAATATAGATTATTACTACAGCAGCCTAACCCTTGGATTATTTTAGACAACAACAGTTAAAAAAGGGAGAATATAGCTCTAATATAGCCCCCTAGGCCAAAGTTTAGTTTTCTGATCTAATGTTACTTCATGAAAGAGATGTGTGGAGACCAGTACCATTCACAAAGTG
This sequence comes from Acanthornis magna, assembly GCA_036785705.1. NCBI lineage: Eukaryota > Metazoa > Chordata > Aves > Passeriformes > Acanthizidae > Acanthornis > Acanthornis magna. Next base: position 408,623 of record JAWUZG010000107.1, on the reverse strand, counting down.
ATGAGGAGAAAGGAGGAAGCTGATAAAAAATTATTCTGAAACGTTATCCTATTTTCTTTCTTTTTTTATTTACAAAAATTGCTGCCCTCAGTGGGGTGTTTTCCTGTCCTGATTTTTTATATTTTCCAAAGACAAAAGTACTAAATATGTGGGCAAACAGCACCATCTAGTGGGTCCTGCCATCCTGGTGGCCTGTGCTGGGGGGCATTTGCCTTTCTCTTCCCTTGGAGCTGCAGTCAGGGACCCCACACCTGCACCTCTCTTGCTGGTGCTGCAGCTACCAGCTCCCGTTTCCTTGGCCGAGTGCGCGATAGGCTGCAGATCCTGCAGTCAATTTTGATAGCATTACACAGAAATTTAGCGCGTGACTTTTCTACAGCTTGGGGTGAGTTCGGGATCTTAAAGAATTCATTGATTTATTTAATTGTTCTGCAAACTATTCTGATAACATTTCAGTTAAAAGCATCCTTTACAAATGTTCCCTAGTTGAGAACGCACTTGATTATCTCTGCAGTGCATTTACGAATAGCTTTTCAGCAATGTCTTTCTTTCAAAGAAAACTTTTTCCACTGTGACCCTTCTGACTCATAAAATGTCTTAAATGTAGATTATTTTTGCAAGAATTGAAGTTAAAGCTTCTTTAAGTGATTGAGCCAAGAATGATGGAACAAACAAGAAAGTTGATATCTGAAGGCAGCTAGATGTCAAAACATCTGCTTAATAATTTACATTTTGTGAGTTATTTGTTAGTTTTAGTGCAAAATCAAGAAATTTATAAACTGAAGGAAGTTTCATTAATGTTTGCTTTCTAGAAAAAGTATGTTTGTGTCTTTTTACTCAATGCTGTCTTTGTTATGTGACAATATTGCATTTTCTGCATTTGAGATTACTGGATAACAGAGTAGAATGTGTGTTCACCAGGTATGACTATTTGTGAGATCCTCCTACATAACCTGTATCATATTTTGTGATGGGGATGTTTGTGGTTTGTTATTTATAAGGGATGCTGTAAAAGTTTAGGTGAAGAATTCATAAAATCAGAATAAAAGAAAAGTTGGAGGGGGCTTTAAAGACCATCTATTTCCAGCCCTCATGCCACAGGCAGGGGCATCTTCCACTAGAACACATTGCTCAGGGCCCCATTCCAACCTGGCCTTGAACACTTCCAAGGATGGGACATTCACATTTTCTCTAGTCAACCTGTGCCTGTACCTCACTACCATCACAGTAAAGAATTTCTTCCTAATACCTAACCTAAACCTACTTTCTTTCAGCTTAAAGCTATTCTCCCTTTTCATGTCACCATATGCCCTTTCAAAAAGTCTCTCTGCAACCTTCTCATAGGCTCCCTTTAGGTACTGGCAGGCTGCAGTAAGGTCTCCCTAGAGCCTGCCCTTCACCAGAGAGAACAACCCCAACTGTCTCAGCATTACCTCATATGAGAGGTGGTCCAACCCTCTCATCATTTTCATGGCCTTCCTCTGGACTTACTCCAACAGGTCCAAATCCTTCCTTGTGCTGGGACCCCAGAGCTGGATGTGTTCCAGGTGGGGTCTCAGCAGAGCAGAGCAGAGCAGAGCAGAGCAGAGCAGAGCAGAGCGGCAGAATCCCCTCCCCCGCTGCTGCCACGCTGCTTTGGATGCAGCCCAGTCCATGTTTGGCTTTCTGGGCTGAGTGCACATGGCTTGGGTCATGTCCAGCCTCTCTTGCACCAGCACCCCAAAGTCCTTCTTGGCAGGGCTGCTCTTTATCTATTCATTCCCAGCACATCTTCCAGGTCTCAGGGTATTCCTCATAATCCAATTCATATGGAAGAACTTTAAAACATTACAAGTTTGGTATATTAAATAACGTATCTGAAATTAATTATGGAGAGTAACACATAAAAGGTCCTAATAGGATCTGATTTTGAAACACAGGAATTGAGTATGTCCTGAATATGGTTGGGAAAAAAAATATAATCTAAGGAGGGATAGTCCTGGAACTTTGATTTCAAAGGAAGCATTGGGGTTTTTTTGGTATGCGAGGGAATTTATGCTTAGACACAAACCCTTCACAGTAACTGTATAATCCATAGCTTGTCTGCTTTCTGGAATACACTGATTAACATGACAAAAGCTAATCCAGACTGCCTAATGTATGATACAAGATTGCAGATGCAGATGGTGCAGTAATCTGTCAGTGGATCAAACTTGGTTTTAAGGCTGTTGCCAAGATTGTGCTTTGATTGCCTGTTGATAATAGTGCTTCATTTGCCTGGACGGTGCACAGAAATGTGATCAGGTCACAGAGGCTTCTTTATGTAACAGAGATCTCTGGGAGTAATTCAGCAGTCTGACTTACTTTTTCTCCCTGTAGTGATAAACCTAATAGTGTGAAGCTCTTAACCTGTTTCCCATTAAATGTTTGTCTCAGATTTCTTCATACATACAGATACACTTAGTCTGGATATTGCTTCCTTCCTTTGTAGCTCCCCAAAAGATGAATGAGTATGATAGTGGTAGAACATGCTGACAGACTGAATCTGTGGATGTAAATCTGCATAACAATTTTGCAGCAATATTCAGCTGGAAACAGAGAGCTTGCATAGCCAAGTGAAACCCCACTTGAAGCTGGGGAAATAGAAATGATGCAGTGTTGTGGTTTCACCGCAGCCAGCCACCAGGCAGCCACTTGCTCATCGCCCACCAGTGGGGAGAGAATCAGAAAGGTAAAAGTCAGAAAACTTGTGTGTTGAGATAAAGATGGTTTACTAGGAGAAACAAAATCCATGTACACAAGCAAAGCAAAAAAAGGAATTATTTCACTGCTTCCCATGGGCAGGCAGGTGTTGGAGGGCAGGGCGCCATCACATGTAGCGCTTGCTTGGGAAGACAAACTCCATCACTCCAAATGTTCCCCCCTTTCTGCATCTTCTCCCCAACTTTATGAATTGACCATGATGTCGTTTGGTCTGGAATGTCTCTTTGGTCAGTTGGGGTCACCTGTCCCAGCTGTGTCTCCTCCCAACCTCCCATGAACCCTCAGCTTCCTCCCCAGCATGGAAGTGCAAAAATCAGAAAAGGCCTTGGCTCTGCATAAGGCCTGCTCAGCAATAACAAAAACATCTCTGTATTGTGAATCCTGTGTTCAGACCAAATTAAAAACACAGGCTCATACCGGCCACTGTGAAGGAAAGGAAATTAACTCTACCCCAGCTGAAACGAGCACACACAGTCTTAAAGCTGAAACAGAAGTACATACAGTGCTGGTTGCTATTAGCAAGAAGTGCTATTTGTTGAAAACTTAAAATTATGTGTGGAAGTGAGTACACCCTAAATTCTGAAAATTCAGTGTAGACTCTTCATCAGAATTATTTATGGGGGGGGAAATATTTGTGTGATTTTCTTGTTTGTCTTTTGTGCGTTCAAAAGAACTCTTTACCCCTTGGCTAAAACGGACCCCAAACTTACTTTTAGATTCTTTAAGACCAAATGTGTCTGAAAAACATTTTATAAATTAGACTTTCTCAAAGGAGATGGATAGAAGAGGGGCCAGAAATAACAATTTCACCATAAAATGTGCTGAAGTGTTCTGCTTTAGCTTCTTTTCACTTACATGTATGAACTCATGTTCTGAACTCATGACTTTTAAAGGCTTCTGCAGTGTTTGACTTTATTTTCTAATCTGGAGACTCAATTTTTCTGCCCAGTTTTTCTAAGCAGTAAGTAGTTCTCCCTCTTGCATACAGATCGCCACAAAGTTCATAGTCAGGGTTCTGGATAGCTAGAATTGCTGATTGCCTGCATTTGAATAGTATTTAATTAAACATTTTATACTTTTGATACTAAGAATTGCTGATTGCCTGCATTTGAATAATATTTAATTAAACATTTTATACTTTTGATACTAAGAAAACATATACTTTTTATACTAAGAAAAAGCTTTGTGGCCTTGAGAAACAGTACTGCAGAATTTAAAACAAAGATTGAATGTGTTTTTGGTCTGTTTCATTGTAAGTTCTGAATTTCATGATTTAGTTACATAGATATGGGACCAAGTATCTTTCTAGTGGACATTGTGTGTCTTGGCAGAGCTAGAGTGATGAGGCTGGAAGAAACTTTACTTCAAGTTTTCCTAATGTGACTATTAGTATACTCTTTTCCTCTGTTAAATTGCATCTTTATTCTTGGAGGGCTACTTCTTCAAGCAGCTTTTTAGCTTGTAAGAGGCTGCAGTCCTTTTTCAACTGAAGAAGAGAATATCTAGTTCCTCTTGATTTTTTTCCTGAGGAAAGTAATTCTTCAGATATTTCAGTGTTAAAAGTAAAGTCTCATCCACTGTATCTTTCGTTGTTGTTGTTATGGTAACAACTAGATGTGCTAGTGCATGCTAGGAAAGACTTGGAGGTGTTTTGTTTTCCTATTATGTTTGATTTTATTGTATGAAGCCTTTGTGGGCAGGAAGGCAGAGGAGTGTCAGCACACTTCTTTCAGCAAGAACACCATTGGCAAGGAACTATTAATTTTGGTAACGCTACCAATATTACTTATTGAATGGACTTCATTGTAACAAATACAAAACTCATCCCTCATCTGCCAGTCAATAATATTCAGGCAATTGTGTGCTATTGGCAAATTGGCCTTTCAGCTCATCCCAAACCATGGAAGTTAAATCCAAAGTGTGCAGATGGTGATATGTAATCTCCAAGGCCTGTTACAAAGCTAGATAAAACTGCTAGCTGAACACGCCTGTGTTTACTTCTCAGAGGAGCTTCAGCTGGTAGATGAAATTGATGATGCCTTGCTTTTATTCCAGGGTTCAGAATATCTAGTCTTTAAAAGGTTAGAAAGTATGTTGATGAAACATACAAGGAGTGCAGCAAAGAAAGCAAAGCTGTCCTGGCCTGTGTTGCTTATATTGAGGGTACACAGCAAAGGCTGCACTGAGTCCTGTGCTGCTTTTTGATTTTGGGCTACGCAGTATCAAAAATGCATGTGTGCCCCGTGAGACTTTGGCTTTTATTCTTGATGTCTTATTCAGTCTCTGTATAGTTGTTTTGATTCTTTGGATAAAAAATGTGCTCTTGCTTAACAGAGCAATAGTCTCTTCAATTTCACATATGGAGTTAGAAATGCCATTCTAAACTGAGCTAATGGCTGGCTACATCTGTAAAATGTTTCTGTATCTGAAAATACAGCTAATACTGACAAAGAAAGGGCAAAGAATTTGAAAGAAGATTTTTAATAGCCTACACAAATATATGATTTGTGTAATTGAAATACTTTTTTTTCAATCAAATAGTTCTATACCTTGGATGATCAGGAATGGGCTTTCATTTTATTAGAAATTAGGGTGCAAACAGCTGAGGCTTGCTAACAAAGTACTTTGCTTATTCTTGAATCTTAATATTTCTAGGATATGATTTCAACAAAATAAAAGAAGACAGAAGGAGAACATAAATATAGCTGCACACCCTAAACCACAGGGACAATCTGTAAATTTCCATGTTGACTTAATAAGATGCCTAAATGCTGTAACTTTGGGGATGTCATTTTAGGTAAGTTCACAAGTTGGAAGCCTGTCCTTTTAAACATGCAGAGGGAACAACTGTTGCAAAAAGATGCTGAGATCCTAAAAGTCTGTTAGGTCCCGTGTCTTGGTGCACTGTTGGGAAGGTACGGGGGCAAGAAGTTGGGCCACCTTGTGCATCAGTTGCAGGGCTGATGTGCCACATCAGAACTGCAACTTCCAGACACTCCACCTTGTACCTCAGGTGATGCAGGATTAAAAGAAGGCTGACATCCGTGAAGGGATACTGAGAGGAGATTAGCTCATTTGGTCAGAACATGGTGCTAATAACACCAAGGTTTGTAGGTTCAATCCCTGTATGGGCCATTTCCTTATGAGCTGGACTTGATGATCGTTGTGAGTCCTTTTCAACTCAGAATATTCTGTGAATCTGTATGTGAGGCAGGAGGGTCCATGCTAGTTCCTGGGGAGTCTACAGATGTGTAGACATCTACAGATGTGTATGTGCATATGAATCTAGGTGTGTGTGTGTATGTCTCTGGAAAGTTAAAGTCATCAGCTTCACCAGAGTGCTCCTCTGAACAAAGGGGATGGATTCTGTTTGTACTTCGGTCATCAGTGCATTTTTGGAAATGCTTTTCTTCCTTGAGGGATGTTAGACCAGCACTACAAGGTGCTTTCTTGTCCCATCCTGGAGGGACAGGAGAAGCTGAATCTCTTGGCTGAAGGGACTCATCTTGGGCAGAAGTGGATTATATTTCTCCTGGAGACGGCTCCCATTCAAACTGTCTTGTCAGGGTTAGAGCAGCGTGATTTCTTGCCATAGGCATTTCCCCGGGCAGCTGGGCTTGGTCCTGCCAGACAGCAAATGCCAAGGAACTGGCACTGGCTGGCAGCAGGTTCCAAGGGGGAGTTCTCAAATGTCACCATGATGCTCCATGGTGGTGACACTGCAGCCTGGAGCCTGTGTCCTGGCATGCTGCAGTAGCAAGAGGGGAAGATGACAAATAGCAGTTATCACTTGTCATTTCCAGAGCTGCAGGTGTTTGGACTCAGGAGTTGAGCAGTAAATCCAACTGTTGTGAAGTGCTTTAGGCAATGTCAGGGGAGCGCAGAGTCCTGCTATCTGTAAGAGATGTTGGCCAGGGACAAAGAGGGGGGACTGCAGCATTAAGTCTCAAGTGCCCCTCTGTGAACGTTAGCCTGCTGTGCACCTTTCCCCTATGCAGAAGCGTCCTTGTCATTTTTGCTGAAGTGGTGACTTTGGAGCTTTGAGCCAGACTTGTGATGGACAGGTCTGGGGCTTCAGCCAGTGCCCACCCTGCTGGGGTGGTGGGGTGGCTCCTAGCCTGGAGATTGGAATTTATTTTGCATGTGTCAGTCAGGCTAGGAGGGGCATCTGGGGTTTGGGCATTTGGCCAGAGCAGGGGCTGCTGCCAGATTGGACAACCACAGGAAACCATGTGTGCCCAAAGGGAGGCAGGACAGATCCAAAGTCTCGCAGAGCTGCTGTGCTTGACTGCAGGGGTAGAAAGGTGGGAAGAAGCATCAATTGTGTGCAGCATCTCTGGTTCCTTCTACTTGAGTCTTACAAGAGTTCTGTGAGTTCAGTAGCATTCCTTTTTTACTGCGGTGCTCCCAAATTTCAGCAAGGCTACCCATATCTGCTCTGTAGGAGCAACTGGAAGTAAATGACTATGTGCATTTTGCAATCAATACAAATGGGAGACATGCAATGTCTGCCTCCAATTTCTTTGCATGGGATCCTATGCTTTCATTTTATATTTAAAATTCAGAAAGCAAGTTGACAAAAGCTATTACATCCTCTAAACGTTTTAAATTAAACACCCCCTACAGGAGAACTTAGTTTGCGAATGTTTTTGTTTAGGACCATTCACACATGCAGAAATGTACACACACCTGTACACTCTTTGACACAATCCTGAAGTTTTTTCTGACAGTATGCAGTTTTTCCAACAGCTGCGACTTCATAAGCAAGTCCTAATGCTGTATTGAAACTTATTACTTCATAACCATAATTTAATTTTAATAACCATATTAAGCCTCAGTAGCTCTGAACCGATCTGCCAATGACTTGTATCTGTATTATATTATTTCATTGTTTTCGGGGCAGTGTCTATTTTGCTACATAGTATTTTCAAATACTTTTCCCAAATTAGTAACGTAACAACAGACTCTTGATTCAATAAAATGACTATAAATCTTAATTTTTATGCTAGTCTTTCAGAGTGGAGTCTAAAGTTATGACAAGAAACTGAAGATGAAAAGTTGGGTTCCAAAATGGGAGAGCTACAGTTTGTTGAAGAAATATGAAGGAGTCATTCCCTTGCATTTGTGAAGCACCAGTTGAATTAATCTTGAGCATGATATATGATATTCAAATGTTTCTAAAACTGCAGGTGCCACAAAACCTGAGGCAGGAAAAGGCCTGTCAGTGTTCACAGCATGTGTGATATATCTTTATTGAATAGCACAATACTCGATTAGCAGATACTGAAAAATGAAAGACATAGAATACTACTAGCTCTGCTGTCTTGCTTTCTGGGGAGGCATTGCTCTCCTCAGGAGCAGTCTGTCCTTCTTCTTAAGTGTTTGCAGGCCAATTCCTTGACTGCTACTGCAGTAGAGCTGCAGATCACAGGCATCTGAGGAATGGGTGGTGTGAAAGCTTTCTTTTTGTACTTTAGAAGTGTCTGAAATCAAAACTGCATAAACCATCTTATTTCTGAGTAACTACTGCACACCAAACATGGTAGTGGGCTAACACATGCAATAATAATAAAGAAAGAGAGATTAGAAAAATTAAATCATGCTTGACCCTGCAGATATCAGTAGTAAGTGATACTGCAAATTTACAGGAAGCAGTGGCTGTAGTGACATGGTGTATCTGAGAGGCTTCCTGCCCTGTAATGGCTTTCATTTACGTGAAAGGATCTGTTCTGTAGAGTCGACTCTAGGTGTAACAATAAAAGCTTGAAAGATTTGGTGTTCTTTGCAAAAATTAAACTTGGAGGATATGATTTTACTGATCAGAGGGAGCTGCAGCAAGACTTAAGCAGCTGATTTAATTTGCAAGATGCATTCAATAAAATATAAGATACTGAACAAAACTCTGAAAAGTCATGTATGTTTCACAAAACTGCTACAACTTGGCAGATAGTGGATTTAGTCCATTTCTGAAGATAGGTAGTGCCTGAAATAGTAGAGCTGACTTAAGAATTTGGAATACTAGAGTGAAAGAAACTGTAGGATATGAACATGTGGACATCCAAGCTGTTGTCCAGAAAAAAATTGTATTGGCCCTTACAATTAGTAGAAGGAGAGACACACCTTTACCTATAGGATTGAAAAAGCTTACATCAGTACTTATATTTGCAAACTTTAGTGGAGTTTGCCTAGTGTGGACAAAGATCAGGAACTACAATACAACTGTCATAAGGTCTCTCTTTAAGTGTAGCAGGAATTCCTCAGGCTAAATATAGAGTAGTGTGTAATGTAGTGAGTTGTTAACATTTTTATTTGTTTGTTTGTTTGGGGTTTTAGTTTTTTTTTTTTTTTTTTTTTTTTTTTTTAATATCAGCTATGCATTGTTTAGTGTTCTGACAGAACGGTAGTTTTAGTAATACTGTGGGAATCCACAAAAGAAAAGTTTACTTGTTTCCAGAGAACAATTTTATATACTGTGAGGCAAGCAGTACTTAACTCTTATGGGCAAATAGGGAATTGGGACAGATGTTACATGAAAATATCCTGGGCAAGACAACACCTGTTACTAGATAAATATGTAAAAGTGCCTGACAACTTTCAGAGAATACTTGTAAGACAGAGCTTGAGAATATCTGCCTGAGGTAAAGATGAACTCAGCCAGGGCAGTAACAGGAATAAAACTACAAAAACTAAGAGCTAGGTGGCTTCAGTATTTAAAAAACCCAAACACCAATCCAAACCAATACCAAAAAACTCAGCAGAAAACGCCAGTACTGGAATGGACTCTCCAGCAAAGAATATTGCAAGAGGGTGGGAGAAGGCCATAGACTTCTCATTATGTGTGGAATGAAACTTGTCCAGTTTCCATGTCCTACAAAGGACAACTAATTGTGAGAAGAGAGCTTAGTTATGAATATTTGTTTAATATAGGAAACTTTTTTTAACTTCCAGGATAGACTGTAGGGGTAGAGGAGAAAGGAGAGAAACACACACACAACATATTTCTGTTGTGAAACGTTTTATCCAAGGCATGTTGTTGTGTTTAAAAAACAATTAAATCCTTGCAAGGTGTAACTTGATTTGACTTAACCATAAGAATAGAATCTGTGAGGTCTGGAGTCCCTTCAAATCATGCTACATTGAAGTATTTCCCTCTGGCAGCAGTAATCCTGTTCACTGTGATAGTGCCCTCAATTGTTTGAGTATTATTGATGAATTTAATCAGTTTGGATATATGCATTTGAAATAGTTTGGGGCTGGAATACAAATGCAGGGGAGCTGCTCCTTTTCCTAAGTTCCAACATGCAACATAGAGGCTTATGCTCTAAGTAGCATAAGGGGATAGGTGGATTAAAGTAGCATAAGGGGATAAGTGGATTATTCACAAGCACTCTTAAAAGATGATTTGGGAATTCTACAGTTTCCAGCAAGATATAGCACATCTTATGTGTAAGTAAATGGACAGTTTCTCAGAGGGTGCTCTTCCTACTGTATTTTGAACAGGCAGGATGCCTGCACAGTATACTGAACAGTAATGATGTTAATGAGAAAATAATAAACATTTGGAGTAAAAGATCAAATCTTTCTAAGATTTGTGGAAATTGAATGATATGTAAGCAAGAGTATTTGATGACTGATGTAGAGAAGACAGGTCTTAAAACTAGGACAGATGAAATGTGTCCTTGAGAATTTAATTTCCATTGCACAAAGTCTTGCTGAAGTTGTAATAAGTCACTGAAGCCTACAAACAGACCAAACAGAACAGTCCAAAAAGCAGAGCTCCAAGCCAAAACCCTCATATTTGCATGTTGCTTCTAACTGTGAGCATCCCAGTTCATGTATGTGTTGAGATTTCACAACTAAACTTTAGTAAATGGAAATTCTGTCCTGAAAAGTTGAAGAATCACATTGTACCGACTTGCAAAAGTTTGTCATCATGTTAACTTTGACTTCCATGCTTTTGTTTATCATTGGAAAAAGCAAAGAAATCATAATGCTCCTTTACCTTGTGGAGGAGCACACTAAGACAATGTGATGGGTGACAAACACTTGACTTTCACACAGAAATTAGTAGGTCACAGCATCACAGAATATTCTGTTGGAAGGGATCTATGAGGATCATGAAATCCCACTCTTGGATCATAGGGGACTGAACCCACAACCTTGGTGTTTTTAGCACCAGGGTCTAACAAGCCACACTGATCTCAGGGACAGTATTCAGAATAAAGTGTGACGGATATACTGAGGTGTGAGTCTGCACTGAGTTGTAAGAGCAACATCATAGTGCTGATTACCTTCTATTCAATGAACATCTGCATCCCGAGCCACTCAGATGACTGTCTTGTAGAAAGAAATTTGGTTGTGTAATTAAGCTACTGCAATGCACAAGGTAGAAAAAACTTGTCCACCTGAGCCTCTTTGCTTCTATCACAGCTGATACAAACAAAGCCCTGGAGAGCTATGTGCGACTGAAAGAATATTTTCTTTTTTCCAATCTCAAGTCCTCCCTGGAGTAGTCTTAGATAAGGGGATCCAGCTCTTTCCTCTGCTGTGGGTATTTTTGTCTAAAAGTGCTATAAAAGGCTCTTCTAGAAGACAGAGGAATCCCTTGAAGACTGCAGCAGTCTCTTCTGGGATAAGAAAAGTGTTTGTACCCAGTGTGCCACCAGGAAGATAACCCAAATTCTGAGTGCAAATTAGAAATGGATTATGCTTGCTTGCAAGAGATAGGAGAGATAATGAAATGGGGAGGAGGTGGTGATATTTCTCTCTGCCTAAACCCTCTGTAAGAATGTTGTATTAGCCCGCAGTCTTCAAAACTTACACATAAGTTATAGAAACGTTTATGGACAATATGTCTTTCTGCATTGTTCCTCTAAAAGAGGAAAAGCAGCAGTAAAGATACATGAAGAACGGGGAGATGTGGTGATCCCAAGGAGGGAATCTGGGTTTCTAATGCAAATTGGTGTCTGGAGCACTCCAGGTGCTGTGTCACATAGGGTTATTAGCTACACTGATGCTACAGCTTTTTGAGGTTATTTTCTTTACATGTTTTGATTCCTTCTGAGATTACAATTCAGTGAATGAGAACCGTATATGAGCAACATAAGGCTGATATCTACTTGACAGTTTATTCTGCACTCTAGAAAGACCAAAGTATTTTGCAAGACAGCAAGCATCTTGGAAGATTCTTAAGGATGAAGGAAACAGGCACCATGCAATTCAGTTTTCTTTAAGATACTGCTAACCCCTACTGGTAGCAAAAATTTAGTTGTATTGTTGCCTGTGGCTTGGAAGCTGTTATATTAGGTTATGGCGTCATTTTTCACGTGCTTTAATATCTTCTTATCACTTTGAAATCATAGTCTGAAATGCAGTGAGGGATTTTACTGTAACTTCAAATAACTTCACATGAAATTTTTGAAAACCTGTGATAACAGTGAAGCCAAAGGGAAAAATTTTGATATATAGTTAATTCAAAATGGTGTTATGATTCCTTAAAAATCACCAAAGCTGTAATATCCAACCCACCTTCCTTAAAAAACTATATGGAAGAAAATAGTCTTAAAGCAAGAGTGAGTAATGTTAACCACATTATCTATATAACCACATAAGAACACAATGGACTTCTTTTCTGAAACTTTTATTACTTGCAGTTAAAAGAAAGGAACATAAACACTGAATTCCAGCTTGATTCTGACCGCTATTACAATCATTTGGGCCTAGAGCTCAACTTTCTTACAAGAAAGCACAGTTCCAGTTTTCCCTGTGTTGTTTCTGCTCTTATGGTTGATCAGCCAGCTTCACACTTCCTCAGCTGGAGAACAAAATGTTTTGGGTATTGAAAATTTGTTTTGTTTTTTACTATTTGGTCTCCTTTATTTAGACAAAGAGAAGAGTGAAGCTGAAATTTCCCCCAGATCATAGTGTAATTATGCCATCTACTGCTGCCTTTCTGGTATCACATTTGAATAGTCTGCCTAAGAGAGAAATAGCACCACGGGCAATACACAGAGATAATTTTAGCAGAGATAATGCCATGGTATGAGAAAGCCTTGTTGTGCTTTAAGTGGTGTGTAGCTTTAAGTGAGACAATGAACATTGATCAGGTATCTTCTGTTTTTTTAATTTCATCTTCCAGTGGCAAAGCTCACAAAAACTATCATGGCTCTTTCTTTTCAAGATTCAGTTCCAGAAAGCAGAGGTAATATGCGATTTGCAAAGAATATGTACCATAAATTGGCAATCTACTGAGATTTAAAGGTTAGCAAAGCACGGTTTGGATGCAGAAGTCACTGAGAATCAGAAAGGAAAAGAGGGCTGCTTGCAGTATGAGACTTTTGTGGTGCTTTTGACCCTGACTGCACACCAGATTCCCACCAAGCAGCTCTATCACTCCCCTCCTCAGTTGCACATGGCAGAGGAAAAGGTAATAAAAAGCTTGTGGGTCAAGATAAGAACAGGGAGATATCACTCAACAATTACAGCCAGAGGCAAAAGCAGCTCGACTTGGGGAAATTAATATAAATTTGTGCCAAGAAAATCAGTAGAGTAATGAGAAATGAATACAAAATGGTAAAACACCTCCCCTACTTCCTGGGCTTAACTTTAATCTCAGTTCTCTCTGCCTCTTCTCCTCCAGTGGTGCAGAGGGACAGGAAGTGGAGATTGCAGTTCATCACAATTGTCTCTGCTCCTTCCTCTGCAGAGGGAGGACTCCTCACTCTCTTCCCCTCCTCCAGTGTGGCGTCCCTCCCATAGAAGAACATGTGAACCTCCAACTTTTCCAGTGTGAATCCTTCCCGTAAGCTGCAGTTCTTCATTAACTGCTCCAGTGTGGGTCACTTTCCACATGGTGTAGTCCTTCAGGAACAGGAACACACTGTTCCACTGGGTCACAAGTCCTGCCAGCAAGCCTGCTCCAGAATGGGCTCCTCTCTCCATAGGACCACAGGTCCTGCCAGAACCCTGCTCCAATGCAGGTTTCCTGTGAGGTCACAGCCTCTTTAGACATCTAACTGCTCTGACTTGGGCCCCTCCGGGGGCTGCAGGTGCATCTCTGCTCCACCATGAACCTCTATGGGATGAAGGGGCACAGCCTGATTCACCACTGTCTTCACCACAGCCTGCAGGGGAATTTCTGCTCTGGCACCTGGAGCATGCCACTCCGGCTCTGACCTCAGTGGCTGTGCTTGTTTCACACATTCTCAATCATCTTTCCCAGCGGCTATTGAGGAGCAGTTTTTACCTCTTTTTCACTATGTTATTGCAGCTGATGGGCTTGGCCTGGGCCAGTGGTGGCTTGTCTTATAGCAAGATGGCACTGATTCTCTTGGACGTGTGGAGCTCCTAGCAGCTTCTCACAGAAGCCCCCCCTGTGGAGTCCTGCTACCAAAACCTTGCCATGCCAACCAAATAAAAAAGTAATTACAATAATTCACATAACACTTTCTATTGGACAGCTACTCACCTCTACCCTCAGCTCCAAGTCTTTTTACTTGATTATTTTAATTCTGGATTTAATTAGAGGATCAGTTTGATACTACTTCTACCTATCTGCTATAGAGGAGTGCCAGTCTGCTGTCAAACAGGAATGGTTCTAGGCACTGTCTTCCTTTTCTAAATGTCTTGGATGTTAAGGCCTTTTCGTTGGCATGTAAAATAAAGCTTTAAAGCTTTAGGATCACTGTTTTCTGTTGACAGTGGCACCAGTATATTCTGATGTACATTTGGAGTTTTTCGACCACTTTCTTCTTTATCCTTCTAGACTGAGTAACTTGAATTCCAAGCCTCTGATTATTCTTATCGCCTTTTCCTGCTGGTTCACATCTTTCTTGAATGAGTGCCCAGAACTGGGCATGACTCTCTTTCTGAGGGCAACTCAGTCACTTAAATAAACGAAGAAGTTTGCATGGTTGATAAAACCTATTCCAATTATGTGTTTCCTCTTGGATCACAAAATACACTGGTGAACTCCTAGATCTCTTTCTGCAGTGCAGCTATGCACTGAGTAATGTGTTTCCTCAGTCTGTGAATGAAGTACCTCTAAATGTAGAGCTTTGCATTGGCTGTTGTTGAGCAGTGCCTAACCTCCATTGTACTCAGTAAGAATTTCGCCAATTATGATTTGGAATTCTAACTCTGGTCCTTATTGATATTATCTGTAACAAATTTGGTAACCATACCTGTCGTTTCTTTCCTCTATATTGGTAAAGAAATACTGAATAATTTTGGGCTTGGGGTAGACTTATGTCAAAAAGCCTCACTTCATACCCTGATCCGGCTAGTCACTAACCTGCTGATAATATTTCTGCTATTTAGTTTGTGTTACATCCTGCTTTCTCTTAACTTGCTTTCTTAATTCTTACAAGAAAGTAATCTGAAATGATTTTGTAATCAAAGCTTAAAGTCAAGGTATTAACACTTACTTTACTCCCCATTCAGGAGAATCTATGCCCTGAAAGAAAGAGAAGTGCAGATAACTTGGTGCTATTTGCACCTCTGTGATGCTTGAGTTTTATTGTTCTTTTTTTTTTTCCTAGAAATCAGAGGCAAGCTCATAGGGCTCAGATTCCTAAGTTCTCCTCTTTCTTTTCTCCTGTTTTAAAGGTAGTCACCAGGTGGTTTTTCTGTCCTCTTCTCAGTTTTCAGAAATCTGAAGCATAGGTGCTGATTGCTCTTGAGCTGTTTTATTTGGCCTTTTGCAAACACTGGTTTTAGGACTGTAAGGTGGGCCAAGAAACTGCCCATTGCTGGCAAGGGGGCAGGTTCCTCTCCTCTGCTTTCAGCTTGAGTATGCTGTTAGATTTGCTCCATCATTCATGGAGGCACTGGCCTCAGTCTGTTCAATAGTGAATTTCAGCAGCCCTGCCAGCTTCAAAACATCCAACAAGCTCTTTGCCCTGCTGGAATTTTTTCCTTTCTGTCACTTGGATGGTCATGTTAAACACTGATCTCATCCTGAGTGAAGAAGGAGGCAAACTGGTATTGAATATGTCAGTCATGGAGAACTGTAAAGCAGTGCTTCCTCTCCACTGTGTATCAAGCCAGCTCTTTTGGTGGTTGTCTTCTTATTAAATCACTTACCAAATAAATTTAATTTCTCCTTAACTTTTCAAATATTGGTCTTTCTACATTTTCTTCTCATTTTAAAAAAATTACTAGTAGTAATAAAGAATAATCTAAGCTAATTTCTACTCTGAGTTCTCTTTTCGAAACCACTGAAAAACTGAATTAACCAACTCAGTGTTTTCTGAGCCTTGCTTATCTTTCCACTGAGCTGTGATAACTTGCACCCATGCCCTTTAAAGGTCACTAGCTCTCCTCATTCCCTTCTCTTTTCTAGACATCCATCCCACTAGACCTCAGCAACCTCAGCATGGCTGTAAGGTTGTAGAAGCCTGCTTACCTGAAGGCTATTGATTTTTCCTGTGCTTTCCTTCCTAAGAATCAGAAATGTTATTTTTATTTTTATTCTCATCTAAGTTGCTTTCCACCTTTATTCTCTGTCACGTCCAAACAGAGCTTCTGTCTCATATTTGTATTTAAATGATCCCCCTTTTTTTTGGAGCAACTAGCCTATATACTGCTCTATTTTACTGTTAGACATGGAAATGGCACATTAGCATCATATTCGTGCCTGGATGACACTTCTAGTGCTCCTGAAAGCAACGTGAAGCCTACCTTGCCAACCAAATTGATATTAATTTGTTCTATGTTCCCTTTCTTGTTTTCCACTTGTGTTATTTAGCATTTTTCAGTTACTTGGTCAGTTTCATAATTTGGATGCAACAGCAAGTATGCACATTTGTGATATTATAAAGCTACACTTTTTATTAGTTGTCTTTCTGAAAAAAAGATATATTATTCTAGATTTCCCATCCAGTAGGTATCAAATAATAATCTATATAATAGTGTTCTATACCATTGTGTTTATTCCCCACATAATATCATGTGTAGAACTGCCCTTCATTCTTTCATGGCCCTATGCCAGATCTGTTTGTAACAGAGTACAAAAGAATATTGCACTGAAAAAGGGGAAATGTATGATGGAATTATTTCCTTGTGTTTGTAAAAAGAGTTAAAAGTTGTCTGCTGTCTTATTACTATGCAAGTAAGAGGGGCAGAAAAATAGATATTAATGTTTCTTGCAAATTCCACTCAAACAATGAAAAGCAGATAATGGAATATTCAGCTCTTCACTTCTTCATGATTTTGAATTCAGCTAATGGTGTCAAGGACAAGAGTATGATTTGCAGAGTTTGGAAAGCCCAGTGCTTTGCCAGACCAAGATGTAGTAAACCTGTCCTTATGGCTACAAAATTCACAGTGAAGATACAGGGCTGTAAAAAAGTATTAAAACATGAGAGTCACAGGAGCCCCTCTGATCTTGCTATCTACCAGTTGATATAAATTAAAGACAGCACTACCTTTTAATATAATCAGGATATATATATAGATATATTTCTGTGTGTATAGAAATATACATATCTATCTTGACTACATTAAAAGGTGGTCCTGCCTTTGATTTATATCAGCCACTTTGCCCTTTATACACAGGATCTGAATACAAAGCTATCTAAAAAATAACCACAGGTGTTAAAATTCAGAAAGAATGCTTATTTCATTGAAACATTTCCTTCTAATAATTTTCCTGTTTTGAAAATATTTTTATTTCTTTCAAAACCTTAGGAATACCTTTACATGGAAATTCTGTAAGCTGAAACATATTGAAATCTGTAATGTTAAGGACTGGATATTCACTAGTTCAGCAAAGGAAGCAAAGTGGGAAGAATCAAGTAATGGACATTGGAGTATCATGTGTATTATGTCTGGATATGTTTGTACCTTGTGTTTGTGTCAAGGAATGCTTATGTGGCTTCTGGGAACTGTAATCTCAATGCCCCCATAAAATACAGATAGAAATCTGTGAATTCCTAGGGCAGAGAAGTGTGTGTGTGCATGTGTTGCTATGTTAAATTCATATTAATTCAAACAGTAGCTTTTGTAAAGACTTAACTGTAGAAAAATGTCAGGACACACACTGAGGAAAAAGCAAAAGCACAGAAAAAAGGTTGACTGAAGTGCTGATGTATGTTTTTCTCTAGCTGTGTATTGGCTTTCCCCTACCTTCTGAAATACTGTGTTTTGTCACGTCCGCTGACTGCCAGTATATATATTAAGGAAAGTAGGGAAAACATGGAAGTGGCTCAGTTGAACCTATCAATAAGCTGTTAGTGACTTCAGCAGATGTAGGGATTATTCTTTTTCCTGTTCATCTAGATCAAATAAAACTAATATATTTTCTAGTAATCATGAAGCATGCCTGGAAACTTACTGCATATCCAGACATGAGCAGATTTTTTCTAACTTGCTAGAAACTTTTTTTAGTTAAGACATCTTTGAGTTGCTATTACCAAGGGTTACCTATAAGAGTTTATTTCAGTTCTTGTTTGTTTCTCTAGTTGTTCATTTTGCTTCATTTTAGCAAGCAAGTAGTAGTTGAAAGTGTTATGGTGGTGCAGTTGGGATAACATGAGCTTGCTTTCTTTTAACACTTAGCCTACATGACAGTTGTCTCTCAATCTGTTCATTCTTAATCACCTGCTTCATACAGAGAAGCAGCAGAAAATTACATACTGCTTTGTACATGAGCAGGCATGGGTGTGAAACCTAAATTCTCACTTCTAACATGCAGCCACTTTTTGTCTTTGAGCAAAAGCAACCTGTTGAACTTCTGTGGTTCTTTCTTCTGCTTCATTTATTTGCCTATTTCTCTCCATAATTAAATGAGGATATGAATATGTGTATTGAGTTTTTCGGGTTGTTCAGACTCTACATTTCAAAATAGCTAGGGATATATACATATTTCCCTCCCTCATATTTTTAAAATAGACACTGAGAATGTTTATACATGGATATATTTAGCTGTATCTGTCAATGAGAGTTGAATGGCAGAGCAGGTTGCTCACTTCAAAAGACAATAAATAGAGTGATAGGTTTATGGACCTTGGCACTTCTCTTTTGCCTAGACAATGGATTTTACCCCATTATACTAGTGCCGGAAGGCTAGGACTGAGAAATGTTCTGCCTGATCTTTTAACCAAACTGCTGTCCACTTTAGTGGAAAATAACACGATTGTTCTGTGAGCTGAAAACAATTTACAAGTCGACAAGCTGGTGAAATTGTGAGCCAATCTTAATCCATTTAAGTACAAGATTGTTGCTTTTTCTTTTAAGCTTCATACAGTGAAGCTTTCACCTCCAGCTTGTCACTTAAATAGAAAAAATCCTTTCTACTGCCCTAAAGTTTAAAGTTTTGGTGTTTCTGTATTGGCACAATGGAGTTCACAGCAGTGTGAACAGCCCTGGTTTAACAGAACTGTTTAGAGCTGGTCACCAGTAAATTGCTCTGGCCTCTGGTTCCTGAGAGGGATTTGGCTTGAAGGAAAAGGCACCTCAATTTCCAAAGCATTGAGATGAAACTGTTCCAGTTCAGACTGGAAGATCTTGAAGCTTGAAAAGTAAAATGGCCAACCTTCCTAACTTTATAGACCACATATCAAAACTGCCCATTTATTATGGACAAGTGACTCAGGCTTAACAGGCTGCTCGAAACTGTTTTTAGCTTCAACTCTGGGGCCACCTCACAAGAGCGAGACTCTTTCCTGGTGGGCCTTCCTTTTCTGAATACTGCCCAGGTGTCAGAGTTGGGTGTGTTGGTGGTAGTCCTGGAGCCTGGTTTTCTTGCTTCAGAGGCCAAGTTTGCCCGGCTGGGATTGCGTTTGATTCTGTTAAGTAGCCCTTACCCTTCACATCTTTTCTGGTGTTATGGAGGAGGGAGACTAAAATAGGGAAATTAGTGATGATACAGATTGAAGTTTGAATCTGTCTTCTGATGCTGATAGTCAGCTAGTGACAGGATTAAATCCTGAGAAGTCAAATATTCTGCAAATTCTGGCAGACCTTAGATCTTTAAAGAGAGGGTGGCTGCTGTCCCTTTACTGGTTTTTCACTTGTCTTTTCTGCATTTGATATTATTAAAAAGCAGCTTACCTGAACACTTGCATATCAGCCAATCATTCACAAAGTACCTCATGTAATCATGCCTAAAGACAAAGCCACCCTGCTTCTTGCTGGCATGGTAGAGGTGAAGAGAGGCATATGTAGTAAATGCACTGTAAGAACTAATGGACGTTGTGTGGTCTTGGAAGAAAGTATTATTTTAATAAAGATAAATCTGTTGGATTTTTAGAGAGCCAGTTTAAATAAAATTGCTCCTTTGTCTCATGAATCCACAAAAAATGGAGTAAACAGCCTTTGTATCTTTCCTGAAAGAATGGAGATGGTTTTTATAATCTGAAAAAAACAAAGTAAAATTCAAGCAGTACAAATGTGAGATGCTACAGTACATGCTCAACCTCTTTGAGTTGCTTTCTCTTGTGATAAAAGTGGTTAGATCATAGGAAAATTTGAATAAGCACTAAGGAAGAAGGCTTGGCCATGCAAATTAGCTGCTATATTATTCTAAAATTATTTGAACACTGTGGACTGTAGAAAATTTACTCTTCACCTAAAACAGCCTCATGACCTATAATGACTAGGATTTGACTGTTATAATCTGGATTTACTTAACAAGATAATTAAATATTTAAAGTCAGTTCATTTAGAGGATAGAATGGATTATCTCTCAACATTTGCAGATTTCTACCCTTCTATTTGTGTGCATCACTGAACGTTCTCAAATTTTTTGTTACAGCTCTCTTTCAAATTTCATACCTTAGCTTTTGACATGACAATTAGCACTGTAAAGAGCTTGTTGTTGCCCTAGAATGGAGGGAAAAGAAATTATGAAATGCTGAATAAGACGAAATGGGTTTAGCACTCATTGCACTGTAGAAAAGCACTCATAAAAGTTAATTAAGCTCAGGAAACAGACAGCAAGATAATTAAGATTAGGCCTAATTTTACACGGCAGGAATTCTGTGATGTTTTCCAAGGGACATCATGTAGAGAAACTCCAGGCTTTCAGTCAGATTCTCAAAAGATCATTACAGATGATGTTACACAGCAAGACAGTCTAATGTGATGAGGCATATGTTTCCTTTTACATTGCTTTAAAAGTAAAATTCTGCCATAAACATAAACAAGGACTAAATACACAGTTTATTATTACTGGCAGTGAGGTATCTATGTGAATCTGTTGCTGGAAACCAATAATTATTAACACAAAAAACCTAGATTCATTTGTTACTTCCTCTGCCAGACTAAAGTCTGCCATGCAGTACTGTGGTTTATTATGTTCTAGAAAACTATGAGAAGGATCTTTTGTTTAAATCAGTGATCACTTTCCTTCCATTGTGCACCTTAGACATAATCTGTAGTATTCCATGTGCTGGCTATGTAGCTTCCTATTACTGTTAGATAAAGAAAATCCATACAAAACCTAATTACCATCTTATCCACTTCAAGTTTTTATTACTGGGTACACTAGAAATCTTAGAAATGAAAATGAGGAATAAATTACATGGAACCGTGGATTCTGGTGGTTTTTGTGGTTTTTTTTTTTTTTTTTTAATGCTTCTACTAATTGAGTGTGGAGCAAATTAGTCTCATTTCTTATTAAGCTCAAATCAGTTGTTTAGACACCAGTGCTGTATTCTGTATGCCTGGGCTCACACACCAGAACTATCAAAACTTTCTGTATTCAGTATAATTGATCCCCGGAAATATTTTATAGTTTCTTTAATATTTTCCATCCAGTAGCATTTGATTATATTGATTCTGTGTTTTCTTGTGTAACTGAAGGCCTTGTTTTTTTTGTATTTATGTGCCCTTCCTAGGCAAAGAAGTAAGTTGATAGAAAGTGTGGGTGGTTTTTTATGTTGACTTTTTAAAAATACCTATTACAGATTATCTTAAGTTTTATATACTAGAAGATATTTTCCCTCATATCTGCTCAGTGAATAACAACAGCAGTGCAGAGAAACCTATGTAAAAATTAATTTTTTAATTAAGCTGGTATACATAAGAGGTTGAAGAAATTGTAAAATGATGATGAAAAATGAGTAGGTTTAATTCCTGGTGTGTGCATGTCAGACAATAAAAACTGAACAACCCTCAGGCAGATGAAATCCTCCCTGTGATGCTAGTATAGTGGCATGGATGTAGATTACAAACAAATAATCCAACACATCTGCATGTGCTTCTCATATCTCAAATATGGCACTTTCTGCTTTGGCTGACAGCTTATATTCCTGGGTTCATAGTTTTACCTGTCATCCTAAAAATACTTCTAGTTGTCAATTTTTAGGGAAAACCTTGAAAAACATGACTGAAATGATTTTTTGGAGGAAGCAAGTGTTTGTTTGGCCAAAGGCTTCCACCTGGCATTTCAGTAAAAGCGGCTTATAATAAAGGTGGGGACAGACTGTTTGATAGGGCCTGTAGCAGTAGGGCAAGGGGTAATGGTTTTAAGTTAAAAGAGTTTAAAGTTCAGATTATATGTAAGGGAAACATTTTTACAATGAGACAAAGCATTTCTTAAAAAACCCAAGCCTTAATTCATTTTAGGTTATAAAAAGAAAAACTCTACCAGGAAAGTCTCTAAAATTAATTTGGTGTTTCCAAAGTCAGGGCCATAATTTTTATAGAATTAACAGTATACTTCAGATAAAACAAAATAAGTGGACTTAACCATTAAAAAAGGAACTGAAACTGCTGCTGGATGAGCTTCTCTACAAAACAAAGTCTTTATATGTTGACATCTGTTCATAGAACAAGATAAGCCTCTGTGCTTACTCACTGCTTTGAAATCTTGCTGAAAGCCTTGGATCCTTTGCTTCACTAATTTCTGCCATTTTTAAAGTTCACTTTTTTTGACTTCCCTGCTTGCTTTGGACTGTAGACTGGTTTGGAAGGTGCAGTGTGGTTCTTTGTAGCAGCTGTTGTGAAAGACAAAACATGTTTGCTTTCAAACAGGAGTTTGATTTGATGATCCTTATGTGTGCCTTCAGCTCAGGTTATTCTGTGATTCTGTGATTCAGTGATTCAGGAGCAGTGCTCCTAATGCAAATGTGCTGACTGCTGAAGTGCAAAATGTATGTACAAACCTAGATGAACAGTTCTGGTTTTCACATAAATCCTTCAAGTGCTAGTATTTTAAGATGCTTTGTACTTGCATACCACACACCCTTATTGTCAGGTTGCTGATTGTTGTAATCGAATAAAAAATAGAAGACAAACGATGAGACGAAGGGCTTGCAGGAGGGGGTTGTCCTCCCTTGCTCTCCTTTATTTAGGGTAAGGGGTATAGGTGTTCGGGAGAGAGAGAAGGGAAGGACAAGGGATCCTATCCCAGGAGAACAAGGTCCGAGGAATCCCCTCCCTGCCCCCGCAGGGACAGGGGCAAGGGAATCTCCGACCCTGCCCTCGGAGGAACAAGAGTGAAAGAATCCCCTCCCCTGCATCCGTCCATACAGGCCCTAAGGAATCTCCCTCTAACCTCCACTGGCAACAGATACAACCCCCAGCCCTGCCCCCGTGACAGCTGCTTAAGAGGGGACAGGGGTGACCAATCAGGGTAGGCACAATAGGCAGGGATAACATACAGAAACCAATAATAACATGGGGGGGAGGGAAACAATTCAAATCAGCCAATAACATAACCAACGGTAGAGAACTCTGTGGAAAGGTGGGCGGATCCTGAGCCCTGGGCACACCTTACAGGGGCGGATCAAGAGGCTCGGACCCCAGGGACCTCCCATGGCCAGCCTTCTCCCTCGGAGGAGCTGGCGGGAGGCAGAGGCAGCTCAAGGGGCTGACCCGCTTCAGCTGATAATTGTAACATCTCTTTTGCTTTCTTTACACAACAGAACACTCCTAAATGCAGCTATTGTACCTTGCTCACATTTATTGTATTTTCTCATTGTAGTAAAACTTGTGTTGTCGTCACCATCCTCATTCTTTTAAACTCAGCAATAAACCTCACCTCTCTATTTCGCAGCTAACCTTTTCTCCTCTGAATCTGAAAGCTTTTCCTTTTATCTTAGCATTGATAGCATTGGACATTTTCTTCAATAGTTTTTTTTTCTTTCCTCTTGTTTCTTTCCCTTTTTTTCTTCTTCTTTTTTTTTTTTTTTGTGGATATGGAGTGTTTTTGAGGATTAATTGATGCTGGCTACTTACTAGTGCAGATGCTTTTCCTGGATTGCTGATTCTTGGTGTATTTCATGGATGCATATGTTCATAATGAGTGGATATATTTATGGTTTTGGAAAAATATATACCCATTCACTTAACCCAAAACCTAAACAAATCAAACTGCATGAAGTTTTCTGTTTCACATATGGAGCTCTTTTCCAGAACACAATTTATCTTCAGGAAATGTTTTTTGCTCACAGGATTGCGGGAAAGTTTTGTGTCACCATTACAGTACACACTGTAGCACAGAATCACAGAATGGGTCAGGTTGTAAGAGACCCCAGTGGGCCATGTGGTCCAACCTCCCTCCTCAAGCAGGGCCACCCCAGAGCACATGGCACAGGATTGTGTCCAGATGGCTCTTATATTTCTCTGGTGAGTGGGAGTCCACAACCTCTCTGTCTGACTGATTTTATGTCCTGCTGCACATATCCAGGCTTGTGTCTTGGCATTGAATGTTTTATTGAGACTTTGTAAATCAGATTTCATGTGTAGTTATTTCTTTCAAGGCTGGCTTGACGTTTTTATTTGCTTTGTGCAGCTGTTAAAAGGTTAAAATTCTAGCTGCTGACTCAAAATCTTTGGCTTTTGGCTGGCTGTGGTGCTGTGATAGAGTGATATGACTGAATTCCTGGCTATGGGGTGTAAACATGCTGCTAGCAAACAGACATCTGTTGTCAAAAACACCTGGTTTCTGAAGCATTGCAAACACTTGTCTTGGGTTTATGCAGTACATCTGCAGGTCATCATCTTCCTCAATATCTGAATGAAGCCTTGGTAGTGGTGTCTCGTGCTTTTGCTGTGGTGGTGATAAAGGTGGTCATGATCAACCTTGCCTAATTCTCTCAGGCAGAGGCTCTTACCTTCACAACAGAAACAATACAGGGAACATATATGTTCATCTCAGTTATGTCTTTGCCTCTAAGGTGGTGGCATATGGTTGATATAACTTGTTTGTGTTGAAGGCTGGGACCATATCACCTTCTTCCTCAAGACTGAGTGGACATGAATCAATTTCTGGGTGCTTCTGGGTGCCTACATTTTTCCAAATCACATTAAAATCTGATCAACAGTATTTTGTCTTAGAATGCTGGGTAGATCCCTACAAACTTCATATTTCAGCTTAATAGGTTGTACCTTAAAACATGGAATTATGTGTTTAGTGGCTAAGAAGCATACTTGTATTTCTATTTTTCTCATTTGATGTGCTATTCTGGTGTACAGAGCCATAACAAGTCTGTCAGTCAATGAAGTATGCCCTTTCCTTCTCCCTGAAACTGGGAATGCTCTCAATTTCCAAGAAAAATTTGACTTTTGCTGCTTTTACTGTTTCCTGGAATGTGTCACAACTGCATGCTAAATATCTTTGGTCATGTTTGGCAAATGTCTGTACTAGGCTTGACTTGAAAGTCAAATGCGCCAGAGCTGGTAGTCTATCCCTAATCATCTTAAAATAATTTCACAAAGGATTCTGTGTCTCAAAGACTTCAGTATTTTAATGTCCAGTGACAGTTTTCTCACTTGATGATCTTGGATAGTTCAGAACACTCAGTAGCTGATCCTTCTTAGAATATCAGATGCAAATAATCTTAGAGTATTAGTTTGTGTTCAGTCTTCTCTTTGTTTTGTTTTGGTTTTGTTCTCTCTGAAGCGATGGAAGTAGTTCAGTTCATTTGCTTTATCTCTGTCTTCTGTTTTCCCAGGTTGCCCAGATCCTCTTGGCCTGCTGCAGACCTGTTTTAGATCCAAAATGATATTTTTAGGTAAAAAGTGTAGTGTTCATCTCTGGCACTGCTTACTGTGCAAACCTTGGGAAGTGAGAATGCTACATTTTCAGACCATTACGGGAAGATTTCTTTGGAGCACTCTTTTGTGACTAGAATCTGTCTGAAACATGTATGTTCTTAACCTTTCAAACACTGGCTAATCTGTCCATGACTCTCATTTCCCTTTTTCTGAATGTTTCTTTGGAACAAATGACTTAACTGAAATTACCCATAATTCCTTCTTTTTCTGTTTGGTCATTCCATTACTCTGATATCACAACAGGAATCAGTGAACTGGGTGCTGTATTGCTTAATGTGTTTTTATCTGGTTTAGTGTGTTTATGGGCAGGATGCTCTGCACCTGTGAATCTACTGTAAGAATCTTTACCACCTTTGCAGAGATCCCAGTGGATGCTATGGGCCCTGGCAGAATGTGCTTAGTGCTAGGGGCTTTGCCTGAATCTCTATTTATTTATTGTGTGTTTTATGTCCTTGTCCTGCCTAAAATTTTATTACTTTTTTTTACCTCCCCAGAATTTTGAGTAGGATTCACATTATCCTAATGCTGCTTATGTAAGACTGAATAATTTTATCTTTTCTTCCCTCTTCCATAGCTCTTTTTTTAGCTTCACGGTTTTACTCATGCCCTACTTGACTGCTTGGCATTCAGTTGACTGTTTCCCACTGATGCCTTGTCTTTGCATCTGGTACTAGTATGAGTTCTAGAAACCATTTCTTTGTGCTATTTTGCATTGCATTACAGTCATAAAGTGCAGAAACTTTCCTCTCAGATGCTGTTTTACTTTCAGAGTGAGTGATTTTTTCCTTTACTGCAAGCCTTAGCACACTGACACAGCTACCATTTGGACCACTAAGCAGGGCATTTTTCATTTTCTTTATACCAGTTCAAGACATTAATTTTGTTCATCTCTCTAGTTTTGCATTTATGTATTTCTTTTTATATAGTTTTGACTTTATTTTTTTGCCTTTTCTGTATGATTGATGAGCGTCCTCTGCTTACGTGTTTCGCGCTATAAAGAAATATCGTTCACCTTGTTTTGGAATAAAAGCTGTTCTTGGTACTCTAATAGGCTGTGTATTTCTCCCATGCCTGAGGCAGATATTGTAGTTATGAATAGCTTTCCTTAGTTAGTTTTCATAGTTTCCTTTTACTTCTTTTCATCCAGCTCAGTGGAATTTTCACATTGTTTTAATCTGCAGTATTTCAAACTGTTTAATCCACAGGCCCTTTAAATTTATTTTCTTGGTGAAAAGATTCTGCAACCTAGCTGTGTTCTCCTCCTGCCTTTTGTCTCAATACTCTCCTAGTTTTAAAAATATGCAAAGTCATTACTTATTTGGGAAATCTTGCTCAGCCTTCAAGCTTAAATGAAAAAAACCATTGAAGATATTGTAACAATTGAGACTTTATTTATTTTTTCTCTTTTTTTTTTTTTCTGTAAAATCTTGACTTAATAACTACTATTGCAAAACTTTTCATTTTAGCACATGGAACTTATGCTGCCAGCAAATTGCAGTACTGTCTTTTCTTCCTTTTCTATAACAGGCACTAAAATTATTCTTAGGATTGTTTTTGTGGGTCATGCTAGAGACCTCACATGTCACGAACTTCCTCCAAATTGGAGACATATCTGGTTTACTTGCATGTCTAGCAAAGAAACAATACAGCTTTAATGATGCTGTTGAGGGCTATTTTTAAGTAGAAAAACAAGTGTTATGGAGAAAGAAGCTGATACAGGTTTCAACTCCTGTATTAAATTCCTGAAATGGGAAGATAGTTCCAGTAAGAGTATGCACTTTCCTGAGAATTTATTTACATATATTTAAGTTTAAAAACTCGTTTACTTGAAAGCTCTCTAAAGTATAATTAAAATAAAGATGAAGAAGTACATAAAGATCAGGAAGAAGTGTAAATTTAATCAGTGTCAACATCCTTTTGTCTGGAGTTCAATAAACATTTTATAGTATGTTACATTATATCATCAACTAATTGTTTGATTTCCAGCCTGGAGTTCAAATTTGGAAGGGGCACCACTAATATCAAGGTTATTTTCTCTTCTGTGGCTGTATTTTTTTAATCTTGAAGCAAAATTTGGAAATGTAAGTAATTATTTTTGTAAGAGTTAAGATATACAAAACCATGTCTTTTCTCTAAGTCATTGACAAAATGTGGCTTCTTCATGTGGTTCACTTATTATGCATGAACATAACACTGGTTAGTTGAACTTATAATTTTTCTATAATTTTTCTTATAGATGCTTAGCATTACTGTAAGTAAAATGATGACTTCATTGAGTGTGGGATTTTTTTAAGAAAAAAGGGTGCTATGTTCACATATATCACAGAAAACACTTAAGATCATAAGTTTCAGTAAGAAGTTATTCTACTTCTGAACTGTGTAAAATCACACAATCATAATGAGGTTTCCATATTTAAATATTGGAAATGTAACTTTTCTTTTAAATAAATCTGTACCTGCTACATCTCTTTCATTTTTTGCAGTTATTTCCTCTATGTGAAAATATAACCAGGAGTGTGTTTTCTCTGAGATGTTGTCTTTTATGCAAATAACATCAGAAATTTCAGGCTGAAGCATGAATGTCTGCTGATTTATCTCCCACTGTGATGATTTATTAAATTGCAAAATGAAATGTGTAATTGCAAATGAAAGTGAATCCATTAGAATAATAATTAAAACCTAAAATCTATATTCTCATCAGAGCTGGACAGTTTCTTCTCCTGAAGTCTAATAAGACAAATTCACATTTACTTCCCTGCTGGCTGGCACTTTGCATCCATGAAGAAAGGGTTGTATTTGTTCTGCATGTATGTGTGTGTATTTTACCATCCCACATGTACATTAAGGCAATTGTATGTGTTAGTACATTAGATTTGATGTGGATCCTGGAAACAGCTGCTCTTATACTCAACATGACATCTATACCTGAACTAAACAGTGTTATATGTGTTTATGCTTGGAGAATTTGTGCCTAAATGTTTTGTGTAACTCAGTTCTAGTTGAGCAGAACTCAACTGTGTGTAAAAGAAAGCACAATTGAACGCAGTGTGAGTTGGCTGAGTTCAGACTGATGTGTCTGACACATTCTGAAAGTATCCTGAGTTTCTGGAAAAACTGCTCAGTAGAAATAAAAACTTTTTTTTTGGTTTGTTTTTGTTTTTGTTTGGTTTTGGTGTTTTTTTTGTTTTGTTTTGTTTTGTTTTGTTCTGGAGATACCTGTTTCAAGGTATTTATTATTTTAATAAAGACCTTTTTGATATTTGCCTCCTGGTTGTGATGCCTTAATAATTTCTGGTTTTTTACTCTTTATATATCTTGGTAACTTGGTGTAGTTCTGGTATTCTTACAAAGTGCTAAAAACCTCTGTTCCCAGCACCTTTAGCCAAAACAAGGCTCTCTGAATACAGATTCAAGGACATATTCGTTGGGCCTTAGGGCCCAAAAATATGTAAGCAACTGTGAGATGAGGGGAGCAGGCCTGGGGTGGTTAACATCATCACCTAAGGGTGTGATGGGAGAATTAGGGGCCAATATGCAAATGGGACAGAACTTATTGAAGGGCTCGGGACCCAGCGTCCATTTTGGGTGTAGTCTCCAACCAGGGACTATTGCTTGCCTGAATGTACCTTCAAGGCCTCGAAGGCCTTATTTGTCTGCTTTTTATACTCCTAATTTGTCTTGGCCTCTGTTTCAGGTGGCCTGGTTTTTAGGCATCAGTTGGACTTGGTAGTCTACTCAGGAACTTCATGACACAGGGACCTTGTTTTTATGCAGAGTGATACTTGAGAGCAGAATCCTGTGTGTCCAAAGTATAAGATGAAGGCAACCCATTGGTCAGAAGCCAGCACAGCCGAAAGGGTTCTGAGACTGAGCCATGGAAGCTATATCTTGGTGTGTATCTGTTGATTATGGAAGGATTACTGGTGGTTTATGACAGAATCAGGGAATCTTTAAAGCTGAAAGGGGGCACTGGAGGTCACTTAGTCCAACCTCTCTGCTCAAGCAGATTCCCCTAGAACACAATTCCTCAGGATTGTGCCAGGATGGCTTTTAAATGTCTCTAGGGAAGGAAACTCCACAACTTCTCTGGCAACCTCTTCCAGTGCTCAGTCACCCTCACAGCAAAGAAGTTCTTATATTCAAGTGGAACTTCCCATGCATCAGTTTCTGCCCATTTCCTCTTGTCCTATTTGGCACCGCTGAGAAGAGTCTGGGTCCACCCTCTTGGCAACCTCTCTTCAGATAATTATATAGGTTAAATCCTCTTATAATACAGATATAGCAGAGAATGAGTCTTGTTACTTATTTCTTTGTAAATTGTGATGAGAGGTTTTTTTTATCCTTGGCATTCTGTGAGTTCAGTGTGTTCTTAATAATTACAAAAATTTTATTCATACTTGAAAAACATGAAAAGATCATTTTAGCCAAAATCTACTTCTAAAAAGGATAATAAATATTGTCCTCCAGGACTGTGATAGATGAGGAATGTAAACAAACAGTCAGAGCAATGGTGCCATAGTCAGGGTTTTGGTTACTCAGGCCATGGGTCTTGCTTTGCCAAGCCTGATTTCCTGGGGGCTGATGGGGTCCATTTGACAAAGAAGGGAAAAGTTATCTTTGGTCAGCAGCTTGTCAGACTAGTGAAGGGGGCTTTAAACTACATTTGTCAGGGGAGGGCACCTATCCATCCCAACGCTGCCAGTTGGATGCTGACACCTGTAATGTATGCCCAGAAAAGTGCAAAGGCATTCCAGACACTCCAGCCATGGAGCTGTCTTTATCCGGAGCCTGGGGCCTGTCTCAGACGCCTCTACACAAACACAAAGTACAAATAAGAGGAACCAGAGATGTACGCACGCCTGTGTGGGTCTATTATGGGCATCATGGAGATATGGTGGGATGGCTTCTATGACAAGAGCATTGGAATGGAAGGTTTTAGGCTTTTTAGGAAAGGCAGGCTCAGGATTTATAAAGCCCAACAAGGAGGAAATCGGGAAAAAGTGCCAGGAGGCCTCCATGGATAGATAAGGAGGTGCTGAGCATACAAAGCGAAACCAAAAGCTTTCAGGAAGCGGAAAAAAGGACCTGGGAGGAATACTGGGAAATTGTACAGCAAACTAGGGATAAAATGAGGAGTGACAGGACAAGGAGTAATGGGTACAAACTGAAAGAGGGAAAATTTAGGCTGGGTATTAGGAAGAATTTTTTTGATGTGAATGTGGTAATGTACTGGGACAGGTTACTCTAGGGAAGTTGTGGATGCCCCATCCCTGGCAGTGTCCAAAGCCAGGCTGGGCAAGGGTTTGATCTACCTAGTCTAGTGGGAGGTGTCCCTGCCCTTTGCAGAGGGGTTGAAGTTATATGACCTTTGAGGTCCATTCCAGCCACTTAACATTCTGTGATTCTATAATTTTGATCATAATTTCATACATTTACCA
This sequence comes from Acanthornis magna, assembly GCA_036785705.1. Taxonomy (NCBI): domain Eukaryota; kingdom Metazoa; phylum Chordata; class Aves; order Passeriformes; family Acanthizidae; genus Acanthornis; species Acanthornis magna. The sequence continues at coordinate 377,439 of JAWUZG010000107.1, read as the reverse complement.
AGATTCTGTGCACTCAGAAGTCATTACAACTTCTAGTGAAGAGTCCTTTAGAAATTGAATATCAGTTGCAGACATTTATTGCAGGTTGAAGAACAAATTCAACAGAAAGATGGGATATTAGCAGACATCTGGATACCCATGAGTATTATAGATATGATTTCATGCATATTTTTAAGCTGAAGTATGATACCTTCCAATAATAATAAGTCTTAGGAAGATCTTAGAAGAAATACAGGCAGAAAGATAATCTCTGTGTGCTGATGAAGCAATGCTGATTTAGCATGGATACATGAGCAGATATTAATATAACCAGGTTTTAGGCAAATCAAAGCCCTGGTGCAGCACTCCAATGACTATTGAAAAGAACTCGTTCTCCTCCAAAATAACACTTAATACCAAATGCAGTTGTCTTATCAAACCTGCTGAGGTTTACATTTTACAGGGAGAAGCTGTCAAACAAGAACACTGCATTACATATCTGGCTACCATGTTACTTTTGTCTATTATTATCTTGAATTAAAAAGAAGTCACTGTAATTTATATAACCTTGCTTGAATGGATAAAGCATTTATGTTGGGAAGTAATAGACACAAAAAGACAAATACAGGTATAATAGACATGAAAAGACACAAAAAGACAAATACAGGTCACTTGTGAGTATACTGAGTATGTTATGCTACCAAGGAATCATAAATTGAGAGGAAGTATTATAGCTTGCTACTAGGAATCTTTAAATAACATTTCCTTAAGATGATTCCTTGCTATGACATCAGTATTGCAGTAAAGGAGCTGTACAACTCACATTCAATGAAAGTGAGAGCGTGTCATGTGTGGGATGTTTTGGGGAATGCATCAGGTTGATTTGAAATTTTTTTGTCAATTATAAATAGGAATTTGCCTTGAGTGACAGAATGAAAAATGGTCAATGTCCTTTTGGCAAAGAGTAGCCTATTTTCCTAATATTATTTAAATATATTCTTTGACTAGAAGATGTTATTTTGGCAGCAAAATTTATTAATTGATGAAATAAAAGGAAAATAAACATTTGGTGTCTAAAATTCAGTTATCAGAAGTAACACCTGAACAAATTCAACCAAGTAATAAATACACTAAGTCTAAATCTCCTAGCTGGTTTACAGTAAATAATGATTTAAGTGTAGTCATTATGGATATGTCTACATCACCCCAGCTTTAATAACGACAAAATGACATCTGTTTTTAACACAAAGGTGCATTAAAGGAAAAGCACTGTTAGAAAATATATCCTGGATGACATTCATGGCACCAGTGAACTGCATTAAGGCAGTGCAGTAATTAAAAATTCACTTCAGAGGAGCTTATTATTCCTTAATTCACAGTTACTCCATCTATCAAGGGTCTCCTGGACCCAGGCATTATGAAAACACGATGCCTCCATTACTTGCTAAATTCCTGACTTAAATCTTCAAAGGAGATGTAAAACTTTCCCAAACCATACATATAAGAATAATGAATAAGAAAGACTTAGGAAGCATTTAGAATTAAAATAATTAGGCCACAGTGGATGCTTTCAAAATTTTAGCAGCTATGGCAGTATAAAAGAAAATTCCTCATTAACTTGTGTGCCAGGTTTTACAAATCTAATATTTAGTTAACCAATCATTTCTAAAATTGTATTAGTAATACTGAGAGGTAAGTTAACTTTGTTAAGAAAATGTGCATACAATACCCTTGTAATTCTGGAATTATGCGAACATGAAGAAATATATAGATGAGTTTAAATACTTCCTGGTGGGTGGATATTATAGGCTATTTTTTGTTTTGTTTTGTTGGTTTGTTTTCTTTTTTTTTCCCTTTATTTTTTTCCCTTTTCTTTTGAATTGTGAACTTCCAGCATGGAAAATGTCCTGTGCCGGGGAACTGCGTGTTGGACTAATATTTTCATAAATTCATCTAATTTAATCATAAAATCATTTGTGACTAGAAACAGTCAGCTTAGGAGCTATCCCTCTCTCTGTGTTTTTGTAGTATCTTACTTTTTGCTTGTATCAAACGTGGTAAGGAGGAAGGCTGCTTGTAAAAGATTGCACAAGAATCTTGTGGTACTGAATCACTAGGCAGTAAAAAGGCAGGCGGTCATGGCCTTTCACAGCTGATCCAGAAGACCTGATCTCCTGTCAAAAAACATAGAAATTGTGAAGCTTATTGTCTTAAATAAGCGTGGTGGATTATATTGCATGAAGTGTTACAAAGATGTTCAGGCTTCAGTCTGTGGGAAGAAATGTTACTCCCAAAGATTTACGTGTTTAGAGATCCCAGAATAATGAAAAGTTTTAAGCCTAACAAGTCTTTTAGTCTCCCTTTGAATAGGCTAAATTGTGTTTACAGCTATGAAATATCTGGTCTCAAGGAACATGACTATCTCTGTTTTAGTATTATTAACATTCTGTTAGGTAGGCAGAATAGAATATAAGTCAAGACAGCTGATGTACTTTTCTAACAGTGAAAGATGCCTATGAATAAGGAAGGATTTCAACCTAGACCTCCAGTGATCTTAGGGAACTAAGTTACTAGTCAGGGAAAAAGACCTGCTTTAATAATTATTTTTAAATTGAATAGCTTAATGTGTGTCTAAAGAATTTGATATATTAATCACTAATCCAATGCTATTGATCTGTTAATGACCCCACATTTCTAGGAATCATCTGTCATATACTATGATCTGGTAGGCTGGTCACATAGGGGATGACTTAAGAATCTCACTCGACAAGTCAGCAGCACCTTAGGTATATCCTGGGAACCTGTTATTCCGAGATTCAAGTGCAGTGACCTAAATCTGCTTTTTGTTTGTTTTGCTGCTCTGTATTTTTGTTGTGCTAACTGACAAAAAATTAATATTACAACTTTTTTTTTCTTCTCACTGGGATCATCCCACAGAAGCAGTCCCCAAGGCTCAGATCAGGATGCAGCTCACTTATCTAAGAGGGGAATTCTCTGTGCAGTGGTTAAAACAAGTTGGCCAGTGGCCCAGTCCTGCCTTAATATTGTTACTCTTTGTTTTCATTCTTCTTCTCAAGCTCCACAAACATATCAGAAAAGACATGTGGCAGTGAAATATTAGGATTTTTCTCAGTGGTTATCTGAGTGACCATTTAACACAAAGTGTAACTCAACATGGCGACAGGAGCCTTCTATTTGCTACAAGAAATGAAGCAGCTGAAAGGATCATCAACACTTACATGGAAATATCTACATTTATACAGGGCCATAAACACATCTTTCACACTGATTCAGATCACTGTTTTGCCTATGACTCTTGCAGTTCTAGTTCACTATTGTTTTATTAAAGGTGCGTTGAAGGTCAACTGCCACTAACTATACTGTTAAATATTGATTTAACAATTTGAATTGACGTAATTTTCTGTTGTTCTCCCTACTAAATGTACAGCAGCACTTCAGTGCCCCAGTCAATAAGATCAATAGTACTCACGTGAAATTCAGGCTATGTCTGTCACTGGTTTGTTTCCCCTTCCCCTTGCTCTCTTCTCACAGGGTCAGACAGGTTTTAGTAAATGCAAAATCTATGTTCCTGCTAATAGGCTGTGGGACTGCTCTAGCTGGAGGCATTCTGTGCGCATCAATTACTCTGAAGCAGAATATTTCATGCCTCACACTAATTTTTTAACATCATGCTATTCTTTCTCCTTTAACGAGAGAAAAAAATTAAGCAATGGAGGCATTTTTTGTGCTTTCTTCTAAGGTTTTCTGCAAGCCCTTGCTAAAGACTATTTATACAAGTAAAAGTACATTCTTGGTAATTTTTAAATAACAAATCAATATCCTTTGTTAATCCCCATGTCAGAGCTAAAAGACCAATATCTAAAGACATAAATATGACTAACTTAAGCATGTGTTTAAACTTTTGGTTAAATGTTCAGAACTGGTGTACTAGCAACCTGGAGAGTTATGCCTTAGTGAGAGTGAAAATATCTGGGCAGTTAAATGTTAAGCACTTGACAAAATAATGCTTAAAATACAATGTGCCTTGGTGTTGCATGGGAAAGGATGTGTGATTGTCCCTACTCTGTGAATGTGCTACCTGTCACAAGGGGAAGTCACAACTGGTATTCAGATGGTAAAATGATGGTAAGCTTAGAATTGAGTATGTATATCCTAAGTCAGCTTCTCTTTGAACAGTTTTCATGAAATGTCAGTGGTCTTATTTTCTTGATAAATAAGAAAAGTAAGCTTTCTCTTTTAAGCCAGGGATAGACATGTGTGCATACATAGATGGAAAGTATCTGAAAAAGAAAGAAATGTGAGAGCTAAAGTCCTTTGACTAATTCTGAGAATAAAAGAGGGTATGTATTAAATATGAAACGGATGTTTGTGCTTCCATTTAACAGAGGAATGGTAGTAACCACAATAATTGAAAAAAGAAAAAAAAATCTTGGCAAAAGAACCTTGCCTCTTCTTTCCTTAATTCACAGCGAGGTCTGGATTGACATTGTGATGATCTTGTGCTTCCAGATTTTCCTTGCATTCTTTTCTACATGTAGTGCTGTTCTTCACACATGTTCACTCACATGTAGCAGAGGTCATACAGGATGCCCTGCTTCTCCTTGAACCATCAGAGACTGAGTACGATAAAGATAATGTTACAGAAAGCCAGCAGGATTGATGCAGCTGCTGAATCCATGTGCTTTACATGCACAAGAAAAGCATGCTCTGACCCCTGCACTGTAAAGCTTAGAGAATGTAATTAGAGAACAATAGTTTAACCTGGGAAGGTACTAAATTAAACCAGACAAGCATGATAAACGGAATCAAGTTTTTTGTTCTGCCTCCAGATAACAGAATGAAGTGTATGGATCAAAGGTAAAATGTAGGATTTGCCGTCTGAGGTGTAGGTGCGGTTTGCTTCAGACGGTTGGGATGGAGATGAGAGACCTCTGGAGTTCCGTCTTAGAGCATGAGGTTTATTGTGAAAGGGCGTGGGTATAGGAGACCTGCCAGGAGCTGCAAGACGCAGCTCAGAGCAGGTCAGAGAGGTAAGAGAGAGAGAGAAGTACAGAATACAGAATATGGAATATGGAATCAAAGTACCGTGGTTGCAGTTTACAATACCATAAATCATCTTCTGTGCTGAATATTCTAATTTTCACTAACCAATCTAGAACAAGCTACTAATCCTACAACATTTACATACAGCCTATGAGAGTCATTGCATTACCATACGATGTTATATTTTAAACCCTAAAAACTGCGTTTTGGACCCTCTGCTAAGTTGGTAGGTGTTGTAATTAAAAGTAAGGCGTGCGGTGGAAAAACGACGCGAGGAGGCAAAAGGCTGGTGGGAGTTGTTCTCTCCCCAAGCTCTCCTTTATTGTAGGTAAGGGTTGCTGGTGGTCGGGAGGGAGAGCAGGGAGAGGGCCGACCCATTCCCCTACACCCCCGAGGGGTGCCCGGAGATCCTCCACCCACGGGGGAGTGCAGGGAAAAAGGAGGGCCCCGACTGCAGGGTGCAGCCGGTTAAGTACAGAAAGGGATAACCAACAGGGAAAGAGGGAGAGGGAGGGTACAAGCATACAGTAACCAATGGTAACAAAGGAAGGAGGAATACAATTCAAATAATCCAATCCTGTACATAACTGATGAGAAGGTTCAGCAAGGAGAGGTGGATCCTGAGCTCTGGTCACGCCTTACACCTTCAGTTCAGGGGTGGACCCAGAAGCTCATACCCCAAAGCCCGCCCAGGCAAGGCTCCTCCTCCCGAGGAGCTAGCACCGGCCTAGGAGGCAGAGACAGCATAGGGGCGGACCACCACAGCTAGGGTCTGCTCTGACCCTTGGATCTGCATGCCAACAGAGGGTATTGTCTAATCAAGGAGGGAATTTACCTTCAGTGGCCATACCATTGTTTTCCCAGTTACTTAGTAACTGGGGTTTGGTATCTCAAAGCTTGTCTTCATTTCAATCTCGCTTATAGTTTCCATATTCTCAGCATCTTTTGCCAGGTAATAATATTTATAAGACTTTCCTATTTCATCCTCTCCAACAGTAAAAGCTGGACGTCTTTCTGTGCTGGCTGGCCATCACTGAGGATATATTTTGAGAATTTGACGGCTCATTGCTTTCCTTATATATTTCCATGTGGTTCTGCTTTCTCAAAACAGATGACATGAAATTAGATGGAGAGGAAAAATAGGAGATCAGTGCCAACAGTTAAGGTATGTCTATGAACTTGAGAAAGCTAAAGGATGATAACTTTATATTCTAATTTATGGTGTCAGCAATTTACAACAGTTTTCTGTCAAGATCAAACTCTGAAGCTACTTTTCTCTCAGAATAAAGGCTTGTGCCTTTGTTAAAAGAAGAGGTTGCCTTTCTGCTTTCTGTCTATTCTTTTTGATTTTGTGACCTTTCAAAAAACCCTTTTAGCTGTATGGAATATAACAGATTGAAAACACCACAGAGGATCTTTGTTCTGAGTTGTTTCTTGCCTTATTTTTTTTTTCTAAGTTATTCTTAATGAAAATAGGAACCGTCTTGTTCTTACAAAGAATTTTGCTTCTCTCCTATGTCTCTCCCCTGCTATTTCACCTTCTGTAAAATGACTGAGAGACGTAATGATTAAAAATTCTGATCATGCCCATCTGCCTCTGTGCCCTGCACTTTGTCATCTGGTAGTTGGGTATCAAAGTAGCCCCATCAACATTCTTTGAAAACTAAGCAGGTTGGACGTGCAATTTATATGAAAAACAATTACACTGTGTTAGCTTGCTTTTGGCAAGAGTTCTACAGCTCATCTTGGAGACAGGGAACAAAAGCAGCACTTCATCTTCATAAATTTTAAATGAGGGGAAGTGTATGCATGTGAGAGAGCTGTCTGGCAGGAGCTTTTCCCTACAATCTTTCTGTAACTAGTTTTTTCCTTTCTAGAACGTGTCCTAGTGTGTGCTACTGACATTGGCTGGAATAATATTTATTTTCATATAGCACAGGTACTGCTAATGATTGTCTTATCAATGCAGCATCATCACTAAAGTTTCTTTCAAATAATCTCTTTGATATTAATTAAAAATAAAAGGTTGTGCCTTGGTGACAAGCTTCAGAACCAAAAAGAAAGAGGATTAAAAGAGTTAATTTATGTTGTATAGACTCATTTTCTGCCAGACGATTTTTTTTGGCATATTATCTGCGCCGAGCCTTCTGTGGTATGTTTTTAAACACTTCTAAGTGCTCATTCTTAGATCTTTATAAGCAGCATTCATGAAAGTCTGTCTGATAAGAACATTAAACTGAAAGCCATCTTTTTTCAAAAGATCTATGCAAACCCCATAATATATTACTGTTTTCTCAAGTCCTTCAGGGTGTTTGAGAACAAGTGTGTGATGGAATGTACTGACTTTGAGAAATTGCATTTTAGGGAGCATATAAGAGCAAGTTCCATGGTAATCATGCATTTTAGTGTGGTGGCGTTTTTTATCTGAATGGGGTCCATAATCTGTCCTACAGCACATGTAATGGAGTTCTGAACAATGTCAACAAGAAACTAACAAAGTAAGTATTTGCCTCCTTAAGAAAGATCTTTACTGTGAACTTTAACGCAACCATAAACATCAAGAAATTCTCATTGATATTAACCATGTGACTGAAACATTGTCTAAGTTGCAGCTTGCCAGTATTGTGCGGCTTTGTACTTGAAGTTTGGCAAATGTTTAACAAGGGCAATATGTTTGCCTTAAAACTAAATATACAGCATTCCTCTACTTTCTTCATTATTTTTTTTCCTTTGTTAAATGAAACTCTTAATTTGATGTCAGAGTTATGAGAACTTTTATTGTGTTCGTTTCATAGATTTAGAGGAATCTGATTGTAGAAGAATCTTTAAAATAATGATTTAATGAATTCTAGCTGTAATCTAGTCAGTTTTTATTGTAGGCTCCATCAGTGGTTATAAAGACTTTTTTCAAATTTGAACCAGATACCTTGTCCGTTGTGGGAGGTCCAACCCTGGTTGCAGCTGCCTCACACTCCAGCTCCACCTCCTCTGAAGGAGGCTCCCCGTTAGGGGAGGACTCGGGAGATGAAACCGGGGTCTAAGATCTACCCCTTGTCCTAGAAGAGGGGCGTGCCCAGAGCCTTGGACCAACCCCCTCTTCCTGAAAGTTCTGTTATGTTCAAAGCATTATTGGTTATGGGTTATTGTACCTCTCCCTCAGATGTTTTCATTGGACCCCTGACCCTTGTACCCTCCCCTTGTCCCTTTCCCCATTGGTTGTTTCCCTCTCTTAAAACTGGCTGCACGGGGACATTTCCTTGGTGTTCTCCTCCATGACTCTCCCTCCCGAATCACCTCGCTCTACCCCTAATAAAGGAGAGTTCAGGGGAGACCCACTCCTGCAACCCTTTGCTTCTTTAGCCTTATTCCATCGGCACCTCGTCGGACCCTCGCTGGGGGCAGCCCTGCCTCAGCGTGAGACAGCCACCAGGCTCTGCTGAGCATTCAGGGGTCTGGCACTTGGGTTGAGGGCAGCCAGGATAGCCAGGCGATTTACAAAATTTTACTCCTTGACCATGACATTTCTGGAAATAGGTTACGTTTTAATGAGTAGAACAGAAATTTGCAGCTTTTGAGTCAGCTCTGGTTCCTTACTCCTGATATGTTTTCACAGGAAAGAAAAAAAACAAAAGACTTAAGGTGGTGCAGGATGGAAAAGTTTTATGTTGTTGGTTGGTTGGTTTTTTCCCAAGTCTGCCTATTTGAAATAATACTGCAGTGTCAGATATGGAAAAGGGTGTGAAGTTTATATTTTACATTGAGATCTGAATTCTGTCACTAAGCTTTTAGGGGCCAGTGTAGATAAACAGTAAAACTTCATTGTATTTAAATATAGTAGTTTGCATTGTTTCCACAGTCAGCCACCCTTGAGGAAGGCAGCAATCTCGAGCCATAGTTTTAGTTAAACAGTGCTCAGAATCTTTGGGTAACTGTGACTGGGGATGGGTTCATTACAATCATCGTCTCTCTGCTGTGTTCTTTGAGGGAGACAGTCTTAAAAATCAGTAGCATTCTGACCAAGGATGTATAATTTGATCCCCTCTGCCTAAAAAGTAGGGTAAGAGTTACCTAACTCACCACCTATAGCAGGCTGTTTATGTTGCCTGGGATGAGTTCTCACTTAAGCTGTTGATCCTCTCCCAGCTTGCTTAACAGTATCAAGATAGCTCTGCTGTGTCTTATGTACTTTTCACCATCCAGAAAATCTGCTATGGTGTGTTTTGAGGTAAAGGTACAGAGAAGCTTGTCTGTGGTGTATAAAATTCTTAAACAGGCTTTAAAAAGCTTGTGATACTTCATTGAGTGGTGAGAACTTTCACCCGCATGATCAGCTTTTCCTTTCGCTATAGTGAGTGATTAATGTGAAGCAGAAAAGAAGCAGCCAGAGCCATTTTCAGAGTCCCAGCTAGAGTGGTCTGGGATGTAGCGGTTGTCCTTAGGAAGACACAACCTTGACTTCACTGTAGAATTATCCACTTTACTATTTCTTTTAGTTCATAGTTTTTAGTAATTTGGGAATGGAGGCTTCTCTCTTTTCCCCATCTGTTACAGCTGCTCACAGTAGAACAATGTACAAGTCAAGTGAAAATGTCATTTCAGTGCAAACTGCCCCCCAGATTTGTGTTTCATTTTGTAAAGATGGCAAAGTACTATGAAAATGGGCTAGAAGCAGGAAAATAAATTATTTTTTTACCTATTCATCGTCACCAAGAAAGACACTGTACTAGTTGTTCTGAATAAAGGCACATGAGAAATTTGGAAAAGCCAGCACTGGAGATGGAGGACCATGTTCAAACCCCACTCCGCTGCAATCAACATGGAATCCCTCACCTGAAAGTTGTTGCTATGGTGAGTACCATAACTATAACAGCATTCCTGAGTATTCCTGTGTATTGACTGCCATGAGAGGATGTAGGGAACATATTCAGAAATCAGATTCCTTGAGCAATGCCAGCTGTATGGTTTTGTGTGTACCCGCAGGGTCTTTTCAGTGTGGGGTGTTTTTCAGTGCTCCCTTACGGGTTAACATTGAATGCACCTGACTAAAAAGCGAGTAAGAGCAGATCCCAGCTGATGTTGTAGTATGGTCTCTTCGAGCAGAATCAATCCTGGCCCTGATCTGATAGAGGGCTGTGCAGCTCCTCTACTGTGGAGTGTCAGCTTGCCAGGGACAAATGCTTTTTATCACTTGGTACAGAAGGAGGACTGCTGTCTGGCAAGCCCTCACCTATCTGTTTCCAAAGCCATGGCAGGAAAGCTTTGGCTCTTGAGCCGTATAAATATTGCTACCAGCAAGATTCAGCCCTCACTATTGGTGGCCACATGTGCTTGGCAAGGTTGGTGGGCCTGGGCAATCCAGCCTTGGTTTGCTTCAGAGCTGCCCATATGTGGAAGGATGCAGCACTCCTGGCTCTTGGCCCTTTCCAACAAGTTGGCTGCAGATTCCCCTATTAGATGACACAGAGAGGAGAGAAACAGTGTAAATGCAGGTCAAGTGAAATAGTTAAGTATTTCAAAGAAATCCCTTCTGAGATACTTATGGTCACTATGATCCGCCTTTCTGTTTTGATGCTGGTATGGGGAGCATGTTCAGAACTCCATGGGAAATGTTTGCATTCTGTTACTCCGGAAGGTCATAATTTTTAAACTGTTTTAATATGAATCTGAATTTTTAGCCAAGCTGAAAAACAAAAACACAGGAGGAAAACAATAAAATTACATGCCATAGATAATGAGTAGAGCTGTTAAAATCTTAAAGGCTTTTGAATGTTTTTATCCGAAGGGCAGTGATCCAATAACTTAAGTGGATTATTTTGGGCTCATAGGAAAGCTCAGTTCACTACTAAATACCAAGCTGCTGATCTTAAAATTGTGAACAGGACTTAGTTGTCACAGAGGTGTTGAAAGAGACCTCTTCTTCGTTTTAGAATGATGTAAAATTTGGTCCTGGTATTATAGCATGTATTGACTATTCTTGAATTTTAAAGTAAGAACCAGTGAATTTTAATAAGCAGAAAATCAAGAAAATTACAGATGTTGTTCCCTAGGCATTAATTAAACATGATGTTAAAAGCTGTTTAAAAGAACAGATAGTGAGAAGTGCTTTTGGGTCAGGCAATGGAGTGACAAACAGGTTGACACTAGGTAGTAGAGCCTGAAAAATAAGGGCTAAAGTCAATTAACTACATGTACAAACAACAAAGTGATTTTTTTTTAATCTCTCCTTGAGCTTTTCCCAAGAAAAGATGCTGAAGCTTTCAATGATTCTTTTTTTGAAGTGTAGAGTTGATGTGCAAGATTCAAGTAGGTCTAGAAAATTGTTTATCTTTAGGATTCCACACTCAGGAGAGTTTGTTGCCTGCACATAAACTTGGGATTACAGAAGTTCTAAGAGAAGCTGCAAAAAAAAAGGGAGGGGGGGATGATATTTCAATTAGTTTCCTCAGAAGCTTTGCCTTGAAGAAAACAAATCAATGGTAGCCAGATTTTTTCTTAATAGTGCAAAAATTCCAATTCATTATGATATTTTAATAGCTCTGGAAAGTCTCCATATAACAGGGCAGGTAACTCAACTATTTTTCTTCTGGTATAGGACTGACTCAAGGGCTTGTGGTTGGGAAAAAAGAATGAGACGAGTCCTCCACAAAACACCATCTTGTATCTCAACTTTATTGATCCTTTTGTTGCTTTTAACACTTTTATGCTTAGACAGTGTAACTAATCTGTCTAATGTGCTAGAACTCTGGTTCCTTTTCTCTCATTCCTGGCAACATCCCATAGTGAGCTGCTCCTAAGTGGTCTTCTGCCTTTCATCGCTATTAACTTCTTTTTTTTTCCCCCCTTCTTCAGGTTCAACTTAGCACAAGGCAGGCATATAGGTATTACAAAGAAAAAGCTATAAAAATAGGTTGGGAGGAAAAGCAGGCAGCTGGCTTTAGAAGAAGGTTTCAGGATTTTAAGAATGAGCTCTTTTATGGCATTTTTATTTTTTGACTGCTATTTCTCTGAAGGATTTAAAGAAAACTCAAATGGGAACCGTCACAATTCCCCCAGAAAAGTGTCTCTGAGGAAAATAATTTTATCAAGCTTTGTTCATGACAAATAGGGTAAACTTTATGAATAAACAAACGTTTTGGGTCCCATGCAGATATCAGTGTTTATATTTTCATTCCAAATGTATTCTGCAGTTTTATGTAGCCTTACCCATGCATAGTTCTAGTTCAAGTAACTAGACAAGAGTCCACGTTTCACAGTCAAGGAATATTTTTCTTTCTTGGCTTCTGAGAGGATAATTTCACTGCTTCCTCCCAGTTTTTATGACTCAAAAGTCAAAACAATGCTTACAAGGAAAGATTAATTTTCTTTCTCTATTTCTTTCTCCTTTCACCTCACAACTTCATCCCTGTCTGGAGATGTATTCCACGGCTCTCCATGCCTTGGAGACAGGAGCTTCCTGGTGTCCCATCTTAGGCTCAAAAGACCCTTTCAACACAAATAAAACCCCACAACATTTTAAATCTAAGGCATTTTACAGTCTGTTAAACAGATATGCTTATGTAATAATTTCAAAAGCTATTACATAGGCTTTCAAACTTGGGAATCATTATGCCAGTTTGAAGTAGTTAAAACTGAGCTCTGTTTTAGTCTTGAGTGGTTTTAGTGATTGTCTGGTGTTCTTCCTCTTTTGGTACTTGAGCTTTCTGGAGTAATGTATTTTTTTTTTTTTCGTTTCTTTTTCCACACCACCCTGAGGACTGTATATGCATTCTTAAAAAAAATTAAAATAAAATTGAAAATTGAAGTTCTTGACTAATACATTAATTCAGTGATTAGGTCTTTAATATGAAGGTTAGTTAACATCAGACTGGCAGAATTAGTAGTATACTCTATTTCTGGGGCCAAAGATATTCAAATATCTGAAGCTAGGGACAGGGTCAAACCTTTATATGCTAATAATTACTGAGTAGCCTGGAAACCTCCCTGAAGTGGAACCTGAGTTAGTCCTGATCCAATAGAAGCAAGCCTCTGAAGAAGCATGATTAAGTGAACAAATGAAGAAAATGGAATAATCCAGTAGTAATTCTGCCTCAATTACCATTCAGCTGTACCTGAGAAATCTGACTTGCTTACTGACGGGGGCCCGGGGTAGCACTGATACTCAGTACAGGGTACAGCATCTGCCTGAACTGGCTGCCCACCCTCAGTGTTCAGGTGGTAATACACTCTGTTCTTGTGTGACAGCAGTGCTCCTGGTAAGTGAATTATGAAAGCTGGTTCCAGTGATGGAGACTCGTGGAGGTGGTTGCCTTGGTGAACAGCAAGATGGTAGAATGAAGGTTTCCTTGCCTTTGCATTCCTTTTCCTCTTTTGCATCTCTCAAGATCATTTCAGTCAGACCTGAAAAGTGCAGGCTATGGTGTTGACCACTCCAGAACATAAAATCTGAGAGTATTTTTTAATTTTACAAATGAGCTCTTACCATCTTAATGAGTGAAAATTCAAACCCTCAAATTTATGTACCTGTGTTCTTCAGGCTATCAAAATTTAAATTTAATATATCAAGTTCATTTCTATTAGAAACTGCAGGGAATGTGATCAAAAGTCTTTTTAAGTTCAGCTTTTGTCCACTGTCATTTATCTACAAATTTTTCTGTCAGAAGAAGTTTGAAATGCTTTTTACATTGTCTATTTCCTGCCTGGCCATTGTGTCAGCCTATTTGATGAAAAAGCATCACACAATTCGTCAAGGCTCCCGATCTTTTGATCTAGGAGCTGGTTAGTGTTTCTGCAGTACATCCCTAAATGGGAGACTGGACAGTACGATGTCTGAAGTGGGAGACTTGTCCATTTGGCAGAGGTCAAAAGGACAAGTAATTTTTACTTAACTAATAGCAAAGTGGTGTGCTTGATATTCAAGTGAATAAAAAGGCTTCAAAACGTCTCTTCTTCTGCCACCCTCTTCCTGTGCTGCCGAATTAAACATGTGTATATGACCTTGCTTGGTGCATGTGTGTGAGTGAGTTCTGAAATCAACACGAAATCGTGGTGGATTAAATGTTTTGGGCCAAGGACTTGGGTTGTTCAGCAGTGCGATGAACAGCTCTTGTCACCTTGTTAAAGGAAGGAAGTCTCTTAAATGGCATGGCTGTGTCACACAATGTGACAGGCACAGGTCCCCTTTCCACACACATGCCTCTGCTGAAGCCAGCAGTGTCTGAGCTGGACCCAGAACTAAATATGGTGTTGATGCACCTCCAAGGGCAGTTTAACAGAGTGCCTGGCTATAGCTGCATTTCTTTTGTCCTCGAGGTAACTCATACTTGGCAAATCGTACTGCACCCTTGACCAGTGCAAGTGCTGCTGACTGGCATTTGTCTGACCACAGGACACCGTGTGGGGCAGCCTTCAGGCTACCACATGATTGACAAACCAGTCCTTGAGAGGTAAAATTAGTACTGTCTGGATAAATAAAGGAAACAAAAGCACAAAAACTATCTGGCAATAAAGTTGTATCCAGAAATGAAGAACACAATTTTAAATGCATTAGAGCTAAGCACTGAAATGATTTCCTTAAAACAAAGTTAAATTCTTACTCAATTCAGAGACTGAGTATCATCTTTAAACAAAGATAACCCAAAATGCTTGGGGATGGTAATGAAGAATGAACTTCAATGGCTTGGGGTTTTTTTTTGAGGTCTCAGTAGCTAATAAATTCAATTACTGACTATAAAGAAGACCTGATTTTTTTTCTCTTATTTTCTGTTAATTGCTGGTAGAAGCTTCTAAGAAAGGATCTGTTTGCCACATTTTTTACAGCAGAACAATAAAGATCTCAGTTGGACCTTTAGGTGTTAATAGTAACTACATTATACATGACAGCATTAGTAAAATGTGAGTCTTCTTTAGGAATGAGGTTGATATAGACATGATTTGTAGTTAAAGTTCATATGCATATGCCCTCCTACAGAAGTCTAACAAATGCACCTTTAGTCTGTGGGACAAAAAGGGTTGCTGACTTCTCAGCAGCGCTTTGCATCATCTGCTTGTAGCAATGTAAAGACACAAAATTATGGAATTTTATGTTTTTCAGGTCAAAAACATGGTAATGAAATACTGCTGAGCCTTTCCCCCCCATTTTTAGCTGACTTGCTGCATGAGCTTTTCTTCTGTATCTCAAATAAGCCTTGTCATGAATTTTGCAGAAGTTTTCATTGGCACTATTATCAGAGTCACTATTTTTGGTTGTACCAGCTTGATACAGGTATACTGTTAGGTTAGAAATAATAATTTTTTATGCATGAGGGTGGCAACTATTCAAAGTTTTTTAGAATCTGTGATGTCCTGTACCTATGTGCCTTGCTTACGGTCACATGAAGATGACATTCCTGTCCCGATATTGCAAAGCTTTCTAAAGCTGTATTCTAAATAGATGGTATAAGACACTGTAGAAAAAGTACACAGTAGGTGTCTTTCTCTGTTTTTTTCTTTGGCATAAGTTAAAATTTGTAAGCAATTTAAAATCCTTTCTTGAAAAGCCCTGCTCTTTTATCACCCTGTGTATTTGTGTTTTTGTGTCTGTGTTACCATCCCATCCTCTATGATGTGACTGTGTTGCAGACTGTTTGATATGAATGCAGCCATCTTTATTTTTGTGTTGCTTTTGCATTTCTTCTGTATGCACACAGGTGAGTATGCCTTTATGCTTCCTCTTATGTAAATAACCTCCTGGATTTTCAAGTGCACACAGATAAATAGGGAATGGAAAGGAATTAAGATATCTCCATACTGCTGTACACATGCATGCCTCTGCTGGTGGAAAATGAATCTTAGAGAAATAATATTCACTGTTCCCTCACAGTTTTCCCGTGAAAAATCCTGTGCATTGGAGGAGAAGATTCTTGTTTTTGCACTAGGCAAAAAGCAACAGCTTGCTTCTCTTTGCAGGTGAAACACAGGGCAAATTGCTGTGTGTAGGGTCTGCTAAAGTCAACTACTCTGTGGGCTCAAAGGCTCCCTGTATTTGACTGTTTCTCTGATTTAATGCTGGCAGAGGCCTCTCTGAATGTGCAATGAAGAATTTAGTCTGGACCTAGTCACCGGTTTGCAGCTTGCCCTTTATGTTATGGAGCTGTCAAGTCTTCTGTGCTAGATTGATTTCTCCCTGCACCAAAAGACCAGCAATGAGACCAAGTGCCAGTCAGTTTTCTTAATTAGGTTCCTTTTAAATACTTGCTTGCACTCCTTGCAGTGTCATTTGAAGCTGGATCTTACACCCAGTGAGATGGATCTGCTGTTTTCAAAGGCTCATTTATGCATTGTTGTCTATTTGAACATTTGTTTTTTAATAGTCTCGTGTTTTTCTAAAGCCATGTCAAAATGCTTAAACAGAGTATCAGCAGGCTGTAAAGTCATGAGAGGAATTAAGAAACAGAGAGCTTGTCCCAGAATCATTTAAGTGGTTCTGTTGCTGCTCTTCTGACGTTATCGTGTCTGAGAGTGGCAGGACATTGCATAGCACCTTCCATTATGTTTCATGGATCTGGGAATTATGGAAATTAAATCTGTGATCAAGAATTAAAGGGTAACATTGACATAACAGACATGTCTTCATTCCTTCCAGGGAGGCCTCCACTAGCACAAGGAGCACGGGGACTTACAGAGCCCTGCTGGTTCCTGTGTGCGATGCCTTTGTGTTACCTCAAGAGAATAAAAAGTATACCTGTTCAGGCAACTAAGACTTTTGTTTAGTGTTGCTCTACGCTTTGCTATTTGACCTGATCAGTCTGTCTCCCATTCATAATTTATTTTCAGAGGATTTTAGTGACCTTGAACATGAGATGAAATGTCTCTTCCTCTGGGATCTGTACCTGAGATGTGTTGACTTTTAAAATAAATCTTTACTCAGAGAATTCCCTCAGAATCTTAATGTCATCATCTTAAAAAAAAAGCCAAACCAAAAAACCCCCAACCAACCAACCAACCAACCAACCAACAAAAAAAAAAAAAACCAAAAAAAACCCCAAAAAACCCCAAACCCAAACCCAAACACACCCACTTTTTTTTTTTTTTTTTTTTTTTTTTTTTTTTTTTTTTTTTTTTTAACTTTCTCATGCAGCACACTGCTTGGGATTTTTTCCGTTGCCATTTTCCTTCCTTTCTTGGTTTTAAGCTGAGAGAACAAAACTGAGAAGAAAAAAGCAGAAAAAGCCTGCATGTGCCTGTGTCAGTCCCTCTGTAACACTGCTTCCAAACATCACAAACAAAAAAGTTTGCTCTTCCCATAATCAGCTTTTTGATTAAATCCACAAATTGCTGATTCAGAACATGCCTGAACAAATAGAATAATTGCATATACAAATGAATCGAGAACTATACCCATAGTGATTTATTTCCCCATTTAGATCTGCTCATCAAAAAGCAGAAATGTCTTCATCTGAAGTTAATTTACTAACATAACCGGCCATAAGCTTCTGGTAGTGACTCTGTTTTCAGGAGAAACAGCAGTGCCTGGACATACACAAAAGCTACTGTAAACAGAGGGTCAAAATGTGGCCAGATCAGCAAAGATCTACAGTTGCAGTGAAAAGAACAAACAAGAGCCTTCTCACTTTTTCCTGTGCCCTAAAATGAGGAAAAAAGCATCCTATTGTTGCTGTAGCTATCAAAGGCAAAGAAGCAGCAGACACTTTCCCTTCAGGTTTGGTGGTACCCAAAGTTGCCCTACAGCTCACAAGAAAGATGCTGTGTTACCTTAACATGGCCCATATTTCATCCCACACAATGGAGACTAGAGAGCTTTTGAGGAACATCCCTTCACAATATTTTTCCCTAGCTGTACTGCCTAGGCCGTCTGTAGTGTTCTGTGGTCCAGGCAGATCTGGTATGTAGCAGCAGTGTGCTTGTTCTCAGTGTTAGTTCTGTGGCCTCGACTCCAATTTATTCTTTTGCATTACTTTTGTAATATACTATTATAATTCTAAAACCAATAAAATGACAATGCAATGAGAGCACTTATGTTCTGGCAGTGGCTTGACTTAAATTCCCCGTGGTTCTGACATAAGATATCAAACTTCTGAGAACTGCTTGTGATATCTTTACATCATGAGGGTGCATGGCAGGTGCACCACTTGCTTTTCAGTATATACATTTTCATATGCTTTAAAAATATACAATGAATAAAGGTACTCTTTACAAATATACCAGGGAAGCTTTTTTACACCAGCTGGTGTAAATAGATTTTTTGTATCAGACCATAAAAGAAGTTCTCAATTTCCATCATTAGAAGGTTCTGTAGCTTCAACTGATTCATTTCTCCAGGCATGCCTCTTGTTCCTTAGCTAGAATCTGATAAAAAATTGTTCAATCTTTCCTGCATTCCACAGCTGAGATCAGATGGAAGTAACCTGAGAATTTCTCTCCTAAGCTCACCCTGACCACAATTCTTCCTCTCTCCTTCACTGCATTCAGCCCTCTTCTTTTTAGTGTGTAGGGTGATGACAACTAGTTCCTGCTGGTATCCTAGCTTGTCTCTCCAGAAACAAAACATATACGTGATGGAAAAGCCATATCTTTCCTTCAGAAGATTTTCATTTGCACAAGTTTGATTATATCTGAATTCTGTCTTGCCATCAAAATTAGCTGGAATTGCTCCAGTGTTACCGGGACACTGGCAGACGTGAAACTAAAGCCTAATCTTACCAGAGAAATTAAAACTCAAATGCGTTTTTGCATGACTGTACACATTTTTGTCACTGATTTTAAAAAGGAGTTGTGTACTGTATGCTTACGTCTACATACTTGTTATCACTTTTATATACTGTTCCATGGATATAACAAGTGATGCTGCAGGCTGTGGTGATGCTGCAGCTGCCAAGCTGTTGATACGGATTATTGACACTAATTTATAGTGACTTATGTAGAGGCAAAAAAATTAATGTCATGTTTTTATTCTTCTGTACAGTGGCCTAATAATGTCAGGTTATGAACTTTACCAATGTTGATTCTTTTGGGATAAAAAAATAAAAAAAACAAGTGATTTCTTGCTTTTCAGGTCTCTAGCAATTGTTCTAGTGCAATAACAATTGCTTCTTTTTTTTCAACTACAATCCTGATTCTTAAGATAGTGCTTTCTCTTTTCTTTTCCATTCTTTTTCATGTCACTAAAACATTAATGCAAATTATGTTTATTAATTTAAAACCAACAGAACTTTTCCCACTGTTTACTTGTATGCACAATTCAACAGATGCAGCTGGGGCATCTCAGAGTGTGAACACAGAGCACTTTCTGGCAGTGGATGATAAGAACTATATACAAGGCAATACCTTTTTAAAGGGGCACTGCCCATTTTTCTGTACTCTGTTATCTTGCCTACTGAGTATTCAAAGGTAGTCCGTCATGGGTGAGTGAAGTAGCCATCTTGTCTGGTTTTCCTTTGGTAAAGCACTGTCTAAAATGCTCGCAGAGTAATGAAAGCACTTCATCACCAGATGGCAATGTTGCACGAGCCTAACCCCTGCGGCTCCGCAGAGGGGTGTACCAGGACCTGTGGAAGGAAGTGGTACAATTTGTTTGGGAGAATGAGCAGCCATATTGTCAAAACTCTTTTATCTCCTTTAAAAGTACCTACAATGGAGGTCAAAAAGGATAATTTTCCTCTTTGTCAAGTGCAAAGAAAATCTGGAAGGAAGTTCATGTGAAATTCAGTTCGAGTAACAAGATCAAGGACACCTTTCTTAAAGAAATATGTGCTTACGCTTCTTTGTCCCTTTTTTCTTCGCGATTGCTCTTTGTAATAATTAGTACCCACAGACATTTCCAAGGTTACACTATCTTTACACAAGAATTCTGCCAATCACTGTTTCCAGAAAGCAACATCGAGAATTTTTTTTTCTTTTGTATGAATGGTTACCAATGCTGTGAAATTACAGTTTTTCCTAATATTAAGGTGTCAGGTGACTGTATCTGTTTTGGCATTGCAAAATTTTAGTAAGTTTTGTTTTTTTCTCCTGAAATGACTTTCTAATACAATTCTGCGTACGCAGAATTTTCCCCCAAAATTTATTTGAACAGAAACCAGTGTCAGGATGTATTTTGCATTGAATGTTCCATTGAGTTCACAGCTATCCTAATTTGTTTATGTATTATACATGACAAATACCCATGATTTCAAAAGAGTACTAATGTATTCTGCTTGATGTATACATCATAATGAATCTACTGTTAAGATTATGGTCAAATACCCTACTTCTAAAATTTTAATAATTAAAATGGAAATTTAATTTATTGAAATAGGAGAACACGTATTAGACAAAGTCTAATTGGAAACACAAACAGTAAATTCAAGGTTTTCATAGTAAAAAGCACAATTTGATAGATGCACACTTAATTGAACTATACCTGCAAATGCACAAAATGTTCGTCTTTCCAATAGTGCTAATCTGTGTCCATCCCACATATGTAGCTGAAATACTCATAATATTAGTAAACTGTTTCATGTGTTTTTTAGCTATTTCTGGTGACAGTTAAAGCCTGAAGAATATGCTTAAATTCATGATTGTGTAGATCACTGATAAATAAATTGAATAGAGTGTATTACTTTCTTCAAGTAGTAAGGGTCTTTGGCCTGATCAGTTTCTTATTGCCCAAGGTTCTGACAATAGGTGTCTTGTTGCCCTTGGGTACCCCTTTAATATAGCAGGTAATTCTGCCCATTGTTTTCCTGTACTGACTCCAGAGGAAAGCTAGGATGATTTAGTGGCTTCATTAAGCACTTAGACAGAGAGAATGAATCTGGGCCTAAAGCTGCACTTTAAAATTCTTTCAGGTGTCCTTGTTTGACACTATTTTCCTCCTTCTCCTTTAGTGGAAGGCAGGAAGAGAGCAAAGGCTGGTTATCGGCTGAGTTTCCAGTGATTCCTCACTGATAGGTTGGAGTGCCACCAGTGATGGATGTGTCTGTACCTTGAACTTCGTCTTTATCACACAGGACACAAGACAAAGAGAAAACCATAAGACAAGGCTGGTAAACAAATTATCAGACACACTTCAGTTGTGGTAAAGTCAACTCTTGGTGGTTCCATTTCCTTTGCTCTTCTCAAGGAGGTCTTTTCAGATGGATTCTGGTGGGATCATCCTGGTTTTGCATCCTCTACCAGATGCCTGTGGGCTTAGACATATCTCTGTTAGTTTCTGCTTGCCTGGAAGCATAGCGTCCTTTCCAAGGTTTCCCTCTATCACAGAGGGAATCTCTTCACTGCCATGTCTGGTTGTCCATCTTTAAGGGTTGGCTGGCAGCACCTGACATCATTCAGCCTAAAGGAGGACTGAGATACTGGGAAACCTGATGCCAGATGAGATGCTCGGGAGAATACAGCTTACAGCTGTGCCTGGAATGAGGGCTCAAGTATATATGGACTGCTCCAATTACATGGCACCACGAGAGTTGTGACTTGGGTGTTATCCCTCTTCTGTTATGCTCTTGGTGAGGAAGTTCTTTAGAAAGAAAGATGTCATTGCAGCTGTAATTTGACACCTTGTTGTCAAATGGTTTGTTTATATGTTGGAGCCGGATAGGCAATGCGTGTGTGCAAACATGGCAAGACATTCTATTACGATTGTGTTGCTCGTTCAGGCTCAGTCGCTTACCCAGACCACTGTACAATAAGATGTCAAACTGTTGTCACCGTGACAACACTTTTCCTTCTAATTTCACACTGGTAATTTTGACAGAACAAGAAGGGCTACATGTGAAGATTGCACCTTTTAAAGCAGATTTGGAATGACAGGATAAATTATAGCATTATTGTCGAATGGGTGGAAATGAAAATCTTTGCAATTTCAGGCTCCAGCAAAATTGCTTCTTTTTTGATGTATGGATATCAGACTTCAAGTGGGTTTCACAAAATCTCCTCTAGATATCTAAATTAAAATCTATTTCAAAGAAAACTCTTAATCAGCAATCCTCTGTAGGATTACTATCACAATGCACTTTTTTTTTCTCTTTCCTATTCTTTCTTTTTTTTCCTAAGGAAGTTGAAAGCCTTGTATTTAATTTTCTTTTTCCTGGAAGGAAAATATAAAGTGAGATAGTAAGAACAAAGAGAAATATTTTCCCCTTCCTGAAAGACTCAATGGTGTAGATTTAAAATCTCAAGTGGGGGATGCATTCTACTCCCTAATCTCCTAGGCTCTAACATAGTATGTATTTTTTCCCCACTGATAAATTAATATGGACTCGCATTTTTATCAAGATTTACCTTGCTCAGTTTGAACCTCATGGAGATCAGTCATCTGTATTTGATTTTTTTAAAGTTAAACAAGTCTGGCTATAATTAATAAAAGAGTTCTCATAAAAATATATCTCAGCTTCTCTGGGACATAAAATAATTTTAAAATTTCATTTTTTTATAATAAATGTTAATAATTTCACAAAGAAGCATTTTAGGCTCTGAACAATGACATGAACTAATTTAATTTACTATCACAAAGCTGATGGAAAAGTCATGATTACCATTTGTTGTGTGATTATAATGAAATCCATTCTCAGTTGGGAAGCCTCTTGTATTTTCAAAGTAAAAAAAAAAAAAAAAGCAACCAAAAAAGGCTGATGCAGTGATCTAGAAGACATGGGGAATCTATTTAACTGTTCTTTTCAGAGCAAATGGCTCTGTATGGACTGTCCAGCTGGTGTTAGAAAACTCTCCTGTGTGATACCCTTTTGTTATGAGCTGGTGGTATTTGTTAGCCTGGTGACCAGAGTGGGCTGTCTGGCTAACTGCACTCAGCCTGTAGGAGTCATTTCTAACAGAGAATAAACATGATGATGGCAATCCACACAGAGATCATGAAAATCTTGCTAGGAATTGCTTACAGGTCACAGGGAGGTGGTTGGACATTGTCCAATTTGGATTGCAACACAGGATTTACAAGCTAGACTACCTCCTGGTCTCTGTTCTTTATTCTATGGTTTGCATTGGACTCTCATGCTATTAAGAAACTGGGAGACTGAAGGGCAATTTTGGTTTAAGAGAAGCAGAACAAAATTTGGCTCTTGACAATAACTGTCAGCAAAAGAGAAACTTGCAGGCTTGGTTTGTTTCTCATCAGCGTGAGAAGATATGTCATGCAAATGATAGCTGTGGTAGGAGTGTCTGCAAACTCTAAAACCTGTTTTTAGAACAAAGAAGAATTTTATTTACTGGAGACAGTTTATGAAATATGCTGCAGCTACTGAGATAATTCCTTTAACTTTGAGATAAAAAATTTAAGAAGCCCAGTTTCTGAGAATTCATGTTTACAGTCCATTTAAAAATTTAGAGCTGCATTTCTAGAAGGTTGCAATTGCCCCATTCAAAGAGCGTGGAAGTTCCATAGAGGTTAGACACTGTCTCTTGCTCCATTTCAGTGTCTGAGAGACCCTAGCCCCTAATCTTTTCTTTTCCTAGAATTCTCTAGGGTATATGCCACTGCCCATTACATCTTTTAATTAATGTGGTAATTGCTGTACACAGAGTTTAACACCAATTCAGTCAGCTTATGCTGGGAATCCTGATGTTCTGTATTTGTTGAAAACATAGATAAGACCCATTTTGCTCCATATGTTAATTGTGTAAGGTCCAGATGAAGCTCACATGTCCATTCCTCAGCACAGGCAGTTAGACTTCATACTGATTGCCACCAGGTCCTTTACAGGAGATGCCTCCTACCCCTGTGTACCCTTTGCCATCTCCACCACGGATTTGTTCCATGCAGGGTGACCTATTCTAAGTATGTCACACTAAGTCACTCTAAGGGTGTCTCTACTGCTCTAAGTTAGACACCATCCTGATTATTTTAACAGAGAAACCAGTTAGCAATACAAATAATAACACATAAATACAGATTAAGGTGTTCAGTGTTTTTTAAAAAAAAAAGTCTTTTTTTCTTTTCCTTCACAGGCAAAATAAGTAAAATTTTGGGCTGGGGAGAAGGAATAAAGCACAAAGAGCAATACATAAAACAGCTCATAAGACTTCTGAAAACACTTTTTTAAAACTCAATTGTCGAGGTTTGATAATACACATATGAGCTGGATTTTGTCACAGAGTTATTCCTGTGCTTCCTTGGACAAAGACTTCTTTTCCTGTCATCTGCATCATCTGTTTCTGCTTGTTCTTGAAAGTGTACTGGCTTAACAAATTTTATGACAAAAAAACCACCTTTTGGTTTTAAAATTTGTCAGCTCCTGAGCCTGTATTGTTCAGGTGCTGTTTGGCCCACCACAGGGTGTGAGTCAAGTTAAAACAGGAATTCAGCAGAAACAAACTTCATGCAAGAGTCATAGGCACTAATCTAGAACTGCAGTTTTCTTAAAACAAGGTAAGGTGGAAAGGGATACACTAAGAGGTTACTTATATTATGCTCAATTGTTACAGGAAGCATTGATAGGTCTGGGTTTTAGGAAAATGTGTGGTATGGCAACATTCTTAGTAAAAAATTATTGTATGCTCCTCTAGAACTGTGAGAGAAGTGATGATTTTATGATTTCAATTGGGACATGGAGACTTTACAGCACCCAGTGTTCTCTGAAGCAGTTTGCTTCTTCTTCATTGTCATCCCTGCTATCTTAATCAAATACTTTGATCACTTCAGTAGTGCAGACATTGACATCTTTCCTGTACTTTAGGGACTCTGAAATGTCTTGAGACATTGGCTCATTTGGTGTGTGTCTTTCATATGATTTATGGTAATCCTATCCAGTGCTTGATGTTTTCATCTCTGTTTCCTGTAGTCTCAGCTGCTTTTCGTGTGAGTATCTTGGTTTCTTTCACTGCTGCTGGTTTGTGGAGTGCCTATCATCAACTTCTCCTGTCAATGGGGCCTGGGTAGCCATCAGGTCCGAGCAGTGCTAGCGTCTCTGCTGGTGCACAGTTGCCAGTCTTTGATGCAGTGAGTTTCCTTGTTGTCTGCATATCAGGAGAATAGTACTTAGGTACTCATCTGCTCACTGCTTGAGCTCTTCAGCAATCTGTCTAAAAAATGATGAATGCATAATAATTAAATGCTTGGTATCCAGTCTTGAGAGCAACAGCTGGGCCCCTAGTGAAAAAAACGGACAAAAAAGGCTAAAGAGTGTCAGTGAAAAATTGTTCAGATTGCTCTGTCAGGGTCCTGTCTATGCTAGGACATTGTACCCAAGGATCTCAGAAACCAACTGATCTCAGAAAGAAGGGCTAACAAGTCTATGAAACAGGCAACTATGGAACAATCAAATCAAAGAGAAGGATTATTCTCAGATTTTGCTGAATTTAGTAAAAAAAGAAAAGAGATTCTAGAGCACCTTCTTATAACTGAATAGAGAAACAAGCTTCAATGTTCACTTATGTTTACTTGAAAGGTAAACAGAAATATTCCTTCCAATTATCCTGGCCTTGTTTAAAAAAAGAAGCACAAAACCCCCCACTCCTTACACCCGATGTAATTTGAACTCACATGTTTGAGGAACATTGATTTCACTGGCATTTTTCAAAGATAATTATAAAACTTCTTGCAGTGATACTTATGGGGTACTGGACAAGAACAGATTTACCTAAACATAGGGTGAAACCACCTCTGCACTTTGACCTACTACTTGAGTGAAGACCGATAAGCAGGATGTAAGAAGAAAGAGTGGATGATCGTAAATGGTCTTTAGATAAGACAGCAGAACTAAGTTCATTCATTCATGAAAGCTAATAAAAGTAAAAAAAATCTTGCATGTCAGCATATAAATGAAACAATGTGGGTTATAAACAGGAGAAGTTGCAAATCTTAATACATAGCCTGAAACATGGTTAAATTACTATAACATTTTGTGGAATTACTCATTACTGGAATGCTATTATTCCTGTATATATTCTGCTTGGGAAAAAAAGAATTGTGATCTTGAACACAAAGAAGACAATATGCTTGCCCTGAGGTCTTTTATGTGTGCACTTTAGACTTGTTCAAAGTCTATGATACAAGGTGCAGACTTACATGGTAGAAGTATAGGTGATTCTTTATGTCAAAACAAAATGTAGAAAGCATCATGTGAAAAACAGTGTTCAATGGAAGATCGTAACAAATCCAACTGGAGACCCAGGCTGTCCAACAGAATACAGGAACTGACAGGTGAAAGATTTCTTTTGCTAAGGAACATGAATGCAACAAGTAGAGAGAGAGGGCAGTCAAAGCTGACACTGTCTGAGATTTTAAACTGAAAATAACTGAAATAAGATTTTGTGATCTTTGGGAAGAAAAGAAGGAGAAAGTAAAAAAATTATTATGAACTTCCAGAAAACACAGTTAGCTCTCAGAATTGTTATTTAAGATTACACAGGAAGAAAACTGAGTAGAATAAGACAGATAGGTAAATAAGCCCAAGTCATGGCAGCTTTACTGAATTCAATGAACGGCTAAAGACAAAATGCAAACTTCGTTTTCTAGTTGACAGTGTGATGGAAAAGAAATATAACATGAATATGTAGTAATAAAGTTGGAAAGTCAAGGCACAAAATGAGTTGAAGTAGCAGAAAATGTCAAGGGTAAAAGAAACGCATTTTAAAATGAGTTAATTGTTAAGTTCCATAAATCTATTACTGGCGAAAGAAAGTTGAAGGGTAAAGGAAACCATTTCCTTTTCCAAACTGAAAACCATCACATGATGTATAAACCTTGCTACATTTAGTCTTCACAAAAAGGTCAGTCAGAAGCAGATGGCTAACACAATACTGATGACAAAGGTTTCAAGCTGAACTCTGGAAAAGACAGATAAGAAACCACTTAGATAAATTAGATGTTTTCAAATTGTCTGGTCAGATAAACTTCAAAACAGTATGCTTAGTGACGTGGCCTAAGCAATTTCAGAATGGTTGGAAGTTGCCTTTGAGAAATGATGGAGGACAGCTGTACAAGAGGAGTGCTAGAAGAACGTCCAACGTAGTGCCTGTTACTAACTTCTATCTAGAAGCAAAGTGGGGAGATCCAGGAAGTACGGACTAACAAACGACTTCAGTTTCGAGACTCTGAGCCTTTGAAAAATAACAAGGAACAGAGCAATAACTAGCCTGGATTTACTGAGAACAAGTCAACCCAAATTATAGCAAGGGGAAAAGATGTTTGGATAGGGGAGATACAATAAATGCCATCAGCTTTTGACACTGGTTAATATAGTAGCCTAAAAGGGTAAAAAATGAAACACTGTCTCAGTTGAAAATATTGCAGAGGTAAGTTAGAGAATCTGTTACAACAAATTAACTATTGAAATTGTGTGTAACTTTTGGGGTTCCATAAGGAGTCTAAGGCTATTCAGATTTTAATAACAATTAAAAACTCATGTTTACATTTGCCTCAGATTTTAATGGGAATTAAAATCTCTTATTTACATTTAGAAATTCCTAAATGTAGAAGAAAAAATATTATAGAGATGATCTGGGGAAAAATTAAGATGAAGCTCAAGAGAAGACAAGCTAGCATGTTGACAGAGGAACTCCACATGTACAGGGTGAGCGCTATTAAGGAAAAGTTAGTTTTTATCTCATAGAAGAGAAACATGAATCGGTTACAGTGTTGGTTCCTGTGTGTGATCTCTCACCAGGGGAACATCTGGTTTTGGACATGTATGGAGAATCATGGATAAATGGAGGTGAATCCTGAAAAGGGCACTATATGAGCAAATATGACCTGTGAGAAAGAATTGAAAGTTCTGTAAATATTTATCTTAAAGAAAAGGTTAGGAACAAAAGGTTGGGATCCAGAACCAACTACTGATATAATTAGAAGGGTGCTTGCTAAAAGGAAAAGAATGGCTTATTCTCCCTTCCATGGAGAGGAGAATGCCAATGAGTTCAGATTGAAAGAAGGAAAAAAGGTCAAGGTAGAAATCAGCAAAAAACCTGTCCAATGGTAAGGTCATTGAAATTCTGAAATACATGACTTGGGTGATGTTACAGATTTTACATTCCTGGTTCATTTTGATAGATACATTCTCTGGTCTGTGTGATCCACAGAAGAATGAATGAAAACTTCTTCATTCTGATTTTTTTTAAAAAAAATTTCTGCAAAACAGGTTATCTGTATACCGATCGTGTTGTGCAAGTGACTGCTAACTTGAACAGCATTTTGAGTAGAATACCAACCACTTTTGAGCACTTCATTGATTTTTCTTGAAATTTTATCTCAAATAAAAAGGATTCTATGGAATTAGAATTGTTTCATGTAAGTTTGTCTTTAATATGAAACATTTCACAAATGCTTAAAGATTTATATTTTAAATCCACAAATCAAGAAAGTAACCCAAATAGAGGTGTAGGAAAATAAACTTTTAATGGATGGAAAAATCAAGAAATAGTTGATCATAGGCTCAATTTTAGGGTTAGTGCTCATTAGTATTTTTATAAATTATCTGGATGAAGGAGTCAAATGTAAATTAAGTAAGTTTGATGATCCTACTGAATTAGAAGGAGCTGTGAACATAATGGTAGAGGGGGTCTTGCAGAGAGAAGGGTTCTGAGCCCAGAGGGTGATCAGTCACTGGACCAGTCTACCCAGGGAAGTGGTCAGAGGTCTGACAGAGTTCAAGGAGCGTCCGGGTGATCCTCTTATGGTTTAATTTTAAGTAGCCCTATGAAGAGCAGGGAGTTGGACTTGATGGCCCTTATCTTTCTATTCAAACTTGAGATATTTTATGATTCTAGAATCCAGTATAAAAAAACATCTGAACAGTGTAAAGTATATTGCATGAACCCTTCTGAGAGTGGGAAACAAAAAAAAAGAGCGTTAATGACTAGCATCAATGGCAATAGTAATGTCTTTCTGTACTATATGCAATTGAGACTATATTGTGCCAGGTGCTACACAATAAAATGTAAAGAAAATGACAGAGGTAGGTATGTCTTCTTAAGCGCATTAAGGACACCCTGTATGAAATATTATGGTGTATGCCTTGTTTTCCTACTTAATTTCCTAGCTGAATTTAGTCTTAGTTAAACTTCCTTGTTTAATATGAAATTCTATAACTATGATGTGTAGGGTTTACCCCAGGAAATAGAAACACAACTGGAAAAAAAAAAAAACCACGCCAACATATTGAGTTAATATGAAGCTTAGTGGCAATTTTCTGTTAAATTATACTGATTTTTGCTATATATGAATTTTTTAAAAAGTATATCCAGTGCTGCTAACCTTTTATTCATGTTAATTACAAAGACTGTAAAGTCATGCTTTCTGTGATCCGCAGACTAACATTGGTGTAGATTCTGAAAATATTGAAGATAAGACCTGGAGCTTACAGGCAGTCCCCACTAAATATAATGAATTTTCATGCTGACTAAGAATCACATTCCCTGGTGTATTAAATTTGTATTTAGTTTATTTTATAAATTTTATAACTCTGAGAGTTTAATCTATAGATACTTATTTTAATGCTGCAATTATCTGAACATACTTTCTTGGCATGAATTTAGACAGCTATTGGAATGTTCTATACGTATGGAAAAATGAGAAAATCAAAATTTCAGCAGGCAAAAATTGTATAAATCCAGGAAATTTCTATCTCAGAGATGAGTCGAAACCCTGCATGCCATCCTGACAATATTGACAGCTTGGTATTTTGAGAAAAAAATTAGGGCTTTTCTCTGCTAATTATGGAAATAAACCATTTGTACTTCAGGTTCTCTGTCCTTAAGGTAGGAAGGGTCTGTAAAGCACCTGCAGACAAGAAGTTGAAAATCACTGGGTGTTGGACTATTGCCTGTTACTGATCTTCCATGGAGGAGGTGATGAAGTGGGAGCATGTAGTCCGAGAGTGACCAAAGCCAGCTTCAGGGTCTTGAGGCACTGGGTAAGGGAATCCAGGGCACAAGTTGTATTCTCCTCTTTTCTCCCAGTTGAAGACAGTAACATTGGAAGAAACAGACCGTTTGAGTGTATTAATACATGTCTCCATGGCTGGTGTCACTGCGAGGATTTTGAGTTCTTTGACAATGGAAAGGCATGCTGGCATCAGAGGACTCACCTTTCTCAGTGAGGGAGGAGCATCTTTGCTCGGGAACTAGAGTGCGTGACTTGCAGAGCTAGATGGGTCAGGATAGAGGGACATTATCAGACTTGTCCCTGGCCATGTGTGGCATGAGAGGCAACGGCCAGAGGAGCAGGGTGCTAGCAAGGGCCCTCTGCTGCTGACTCTGAAGTCACAGAGTGCTGACCACACTGAGACAAACTTGCAGTCTTACGGAGGCAAGCACAAGACTCCTGAGGTAACAGGATCCAACAGGGGAACACCAGAGAACCATCTCACAGGAGTTAAATGATGTTCCTGTAGGAAGACAGCATGGCCAGTGGCCCAGCTGAAGTGCCTCTACAGCAGCGCGTGCAGTGGTGGCAACCAACAGGAGGAGCTGGAAGCCACCATTCTGCTGCACCGCTGTGTCCATTACTGGAGCCTGGTGGGATGAACTCCCTGATGGGAGTGCAGCTATTGATGGCTAGGGGCTGCTCGGGAGGGACAAGGGAGGAAGGAGAGATGAAGGGGTTGCCCTCTACATCAAGAGGTGGATTGAGTGTGAAGAGCCATCTCTGAAGTACAACTGCGAGCAGATAAAAGCCTGTGGGTAAGAATCAGAGACCAAGGCAAAAAAAAGGGAACCTTGTGGTTGGTGTCACTACAGGGACCAAGGGGAGCCTATTGGCAAGACCTTCTTGCTCCAGCTACAGGGTATTGTGGTGGCTGAAAGCATCTTGGAGGAGCCGAGAGGTTCCCACAACAGCAGCAAACTGGGGGGACAACTCTGAGGTTGAAATACCCTCCGAGGTTGGTTGAGTGGTCTCTCCCTAGTTATGCTAATCCTCCTATGTTGATTGGTTGTTGTTGCATCCCTGACTCCACCCTTCCCTTCCCCACATTGGTTCTCATTGTATCACACACTCCACCCCTCCCTTCTTCCCATTGGTTGTCATTGTATTTCCCTGCCTCCTCCCTAACCCTATTGGACTTTGACCCCTATTCTGTAGTCATGCAGAGTGACCCTTTCTCTTACGCTGCTGGAAGCCTTCAAAAGTAAACAGTTTTTGGAATATCTATGCATCTGGGCCTGCTGAAGGTCTTTGTTCCTGGTAACGCTGAACTTATCAAAGGCTCTGGGGTGTGTGTGTGTATCTGTGCTAGCCATTGACATGGTTGATAGAAAAGGTCGTGCTTGCACGGTGTTGGTGGCACCAGTCGGGAATGTCTGTCTGAGCTATTGGGACGTTCTCGGAACACGCAGGAGACCAAATCTCACCCCACCACCGCCCCTGCATTAACAGGGCATCACACTCGCACGCTCTTGTTCTGCTGGGGGACTTCAGCCACACAAACGTCTGCTGAAAAAGTAGCAGAGCAAGCTTTAGGCAGTCTGGGAGACTCCTGGAATGCATGGAAAGTGCCTTTCTGACCCAGGTAATAGACAACCCTACTGGAGGGGTTGTTTTACTGAGTCTGTGAGTCACCCACATAAGTGAGCCAATTCGAGATATCAAAATGAGAGACAGCCTGTGCTGCAGGGATCATGCACTGATGGACTTCAGAGTCCTGAGGGAAATGGGTCAGGTAAGGAACAGCACATTGACCTGTTGCAACAAGTCCAGAGGGGTGCTACCAAGTTCATTAGAGGGATGGGTCTCCTCTCCAATAAGGATAGGCTCAGAGAATTGAGACTGGTCAGCCTGGAAAAGAGAAGACCTAATCACAGCCTCCCAGTACCTGAAAGGATCCTGCAGGATAGCTGGAGAGGGACTTTTTACAAGGGCATGCAGTGTCAGGACAAGAGGGAAACTAAAAGACAATAGGATTAGATTCGATATTATACTGTGAATGTTAAGGAAACTCCCCAGTTTGGCCATTCATTAGCCTCTCTGGCAGTCATGTTCCCAGGGCCAGGGACTTTCACTGATGGGACCAAAGCCCCTTCACATTGAGAGGCTCCAGAGACCTGACAGGTCCCACTTGGCTCCCTACACAGCCCACTCACACAGTCAGACCACGTTTCCTCACAGCAAAGTCTCACATGTCTTGTTCCATGAAGCTCTTTGTTCACAGCACAGTAACACAGCCCAAGCTGGTACCTCTGAGGAAGGACCCCCCAAAAAGCAACCCCATGGTTTTATAGTCTCACAGTCTACCCACACCCAAATCTTGTTCTTCTTCTTGGCTCCTCTGCTCCTGCTGTGTCTCTCAGCGCCCATTCACCTGGCTGGCAACATTTGTCTTCATTCCCCGTTTTATCCAAAGGGCCGGCAGTTCAGGGCCTCTTGTTCAGGCTCCCACACAGAGTTCAATCTACATCTCAAACTTCAGATTGCAAACTGACTTACCTGCTACAGTATTCCTCAGCAGGGAGGGTTGCGAGGCACTGGAACAGGTTATCCAGAAAAATTGTGGATGCCCCATCCCTACTGGTGTTTGAGGTCACATTGGATGGGGCTGTGAGGAACTTGGTCTAGTGGAGAGTGTTCTTGCTTGTGGCAGGGTGGTTGAACCAAGATGATCTTTAAAGTCCCTTCCAACCCAAACCATTCTGTGATTCAATGATTTTATGATAGGCTCAGGACATATTTACAGGCAGAAAACAGCCTGGGGAATCTGGAAAGGCTTTCTTGGTGGCGCTGCTTTTATCATAGTGTTCCATCTCCATAAATTATGATACTCAGCTGGTATTTAATGTCTCTCTCTAACCCCAACATAAGCTGCTTGACTGACAAACTTAAAGATATGAAGAACTGTATCTACAGATATGCTTTGACAAGTGCTATATCAAAATGCTTTCTTTGAGGTTGTGATAATTTTAGTCAAGATCACATTACATGAGAACCAAATATCTTGCATCACTAGAAATCCTTGCATACAGGAACAAGTACCATGTCCCCACACTAATTATGAAACAAAAAATGGTAAAATGGCTATGAAAATGAAGTATCTCTGAGAAGGTCTTCAGCTTTTTTCTGCATTTTGGAAAATTTCCACTTAAGTAGGAATCTAGTACCTTAAGAAACATATTGTGGAAACAGTAAGCTTAAAATTTTGATAACCTTTGACAAAATTGAATGGAAAGCATTGAATTTGCGGTGCTTTCCTATTACCTGTCAGCCATTCAATAAAAAGTGCACTTTCATCAAGTTTCATATACTTTGATATTTTCATTCCCAGTTGGTATCACACTTGTGACCTGAAATACTTGGAAAGCTCTGTAATACCCAGAGGATGCCTTCTTAAATGGACAGGTGTGTCAGCACTCCCAGAAACAGTACCATCTATTAGCTGGATATGGTTCTTCTCCTTGGATCTAGACGAGCAGGCTGTGGAAGGCCATCTGAGATGGTATGGCAGCCCTGAAGAAAGCTCTAAGTCTCTACAAAGGACAATCTGCCAGTTGCACCAGGATTAGGCACTTTGGGTACCCAGCCTTAGGAGCTTGCAGTGCTTGGCAGCTGTGGAAATTCAATTTCTGTTGAATAAAGCCATTAATGAGTAACAAAAGGACCATGTGCTTCAGTTAATATTAACAGCAGAACTCCAACAGAGTGCTTAGAGATGCAAAAGTCATGGTAAATTAAAGCACATCTAATTCAAAGTAACATTTATTGCAACCTGATTGTAACATTGGTAGTAAATCCTGCACGATTTCTTCTCTGAACAGTGGGAAGTGTAAATCCTGGCAGGCAATGTATATCTGGGACTCTGTCCATATCCTGTAAAAAATGCAAACTGTTTCTCTGATTATGACATGAGAGACAGATTAATTGAATTGCTTAGCAGAAGATCTTTTGAATATTCATAGCCTGCAAGGTTCTGTGTAAGACAGACACTCAAACACAGTTAACAAAATTAAAACAATATACTGTGTTTACCAAGAGATATGACCTTACCTCTTTAAATAAAAAGCAAATCCAGGCTTTTGCTTGATTATGGGCAGAAAGATTTTTAAAAGTATGAAAATCTAAGATTATATACTACCAAAATAGTCATTAATGCAATACAGAGTTCAGATGTCCAGTGCAAAATACAGTAATGAGTTGTCAATGGATAAAACTGCTGCCACACCTTCTCTGAATATTTACATGACAAATTTTGATGTTTGTAAATGTAGATCAGACTTATTCTTGCATTATTGTGGAATCACAGAATCGTTAGGGTCAGGAGCAACCTCTGGTCCAGTGCAAAATACAGTAATGAGTTGTCAATGGATAAAACTGCTGCCACACCCTCTCTGAATATTTACATGACAAATTTTGATGTTTGTAAATGTAGATCAGACTTATTCTTGCATTATTGTGGAATCACAGAATCGTTAGGGTCAGGAGCAACCTCTGGAGATCATCGAGTGCAACATCCCTGCCAAGGCAGGATCACCTAGAACAGGTTACACAGGAATGCATCCCGGTGGGTTTTGAATGTCTGCAGAGAGGGAGGCTCCATGACCACCCTGGGCTGCCTGTTCTGGTGCTCTGCCACTCTCAGTGTGAGGGCACATATGTTGCTGTGAAATCACAATCAGGCCTTGTAAGTGGGAAAAATCAAAGTGATGTTTGCTCTTTGTGTCATTAGGAAAAGGTGCACTGAACCTGAAGGACTCAGTTCTGGCAAAAATAGCCACTTTCTCCATATTGTGGAAAAGTTATCCAGCTCATCTCTCATTCAACAGTTTTCAGTTAGAACTTTGGTGTCTTCTGTAGTCTCTTCAGGTGTTATTCAGTACACCAAGAAGGTCTTACATCTGAACGCAAAAGATCTTCCTCCTTTTGAGAAAGAAGATCATCCAAAAAAGAGATGGAGTTTCAGGATCTAGCCTGGATGTGGGTTTTATGATGGGGTCTAGAATGGTTGCAAGCTAATGTCTGCATCCAGACACCTTCTGCTAATTGGATTATGACCACTGAGATGAGAGAGCTGCCTCTAGGGGAAACCATATGTTGTGGTTTCAACCCAGCCAGCAACCAAGCCCCAGGCAGCCGCTCACTCACTCCCCCACCAGTGGGACTGGGGAGAGAATGGGAAAGGTGAAAACCAGAAAACTCATGGGTTGAGATAAAGACAGTTTAATTGGGAAAACAAAAGCAATGCACACAGGCAAAGCAAAACAAGGAATTGATTCACTGCTTCCCATGGGCAGACAGGTGTTCAGCCATCTCCGGGTAGAGCAGGGCCCCATCATGAGTGGCACTTACCTGGATAGACAAACGCCATCACTCCAAACGTTCCCTCCTTCCTCCTTCTTCTCCCCAGCTTTATGTACTGGCCATGATGCATTATGGTCTGGAATATCCCTTTGGTCAGTTGGGGTCACCTGTCCCAGCTGTGTCTCCTCCCAGCCTCCCCTGCACTCTCAACTTCCTCACCAGCATGGAAATGCAAACTTCAGAAAAGGCTTTGGCTCTGCATAAGCCCTGCTCAGCAATAACAAAAACATCTCTGTATTATCAACCCTGTGTTCAGCACAAATCCAAAACATAGCCCCATACCAGCCATTGTGAAGAAAATTAACTCTACCCCAGCCAAAACCAGGTCATTATACTTCTAGTGTGGAAGTAAAAGATGAATTTTATTTTGAATGATGTGCCTTGGGTCCAAATTGAATAGGAGAACTGACTGAGTTGCTTTTACTACTGAACTGCATATTTCTGTTGTAAAAATGGTTTTTGGGAGCTCTGCTGATTTTCCTCAGGAATTTTAGAGTGTTTCATGTAATAAATGTAAGGAATTTATTTAATAAAATTATAACAGTGCCTTTTATTTTTTTAAAGGAGTGTTCTAAGTTATGTTGAGGTAACTAGATACTATTCATCAGACTCTGATAATTCTAATGCTACTTCTTTTAGCAAATATTAAGGAAGAAAGAGACAATGGGTAGTCTTCACTAAAAATGCAGTGGAATTTGGGTATATTTGTATAATTGTGTCTACTTGCCCAACAGGAGAAAATTAATGAGGTTTTCACTTTAATAATTTTTAAAAAATTCACTAAAGAGTAGATGTTTCTCATTTTGCTTTCATTCAATATCCATTCTTTCCTTATTTTTTCCTTATTCTTTCCTTATTCTTCAGTTCTTTGACAACTCTAGAGATAGGACCAAAACTGAAAGTGCTTTTGGAGCTCTGTTTGCCTCT
Organism: Acanthornis magna; assembly: GCA_036785705.1. Taxonomy (NCBI): domain Eukaryota; kingdom Metazoa; phylum Chordata; class Aves; order Passeriformes; family Acanthizidae; genus Acanthornis; species Acanthornis magna. The sequence continues at coordinate 341,258 of JAWUZG010000107.1, read as the reverse complement.
GTGCTTTTTCAGTCAATCCACATAATCAGTTCAGGTGCCTTTGATATCTCTTTCAGACCTTTTATGAGGTGAAACTATCATTCTTTCTCCCTGTTTCATTCATTAATCTTTAAGATCTACCTCCATGGCTAACTGCTTTGTACTCAGATATTTTTCCTAGACTTTCTTCCTAAACACTTTTGCTAAAGGATGGGTGTGTGGAGCAGTCATATCTTAGGACCATAAAACAAGGAGCCACCCTGATCATTAAGTAAAATTATTTTCTGAATACTACGGTGAAATGGATTTAGCAAAGATATCCCAAATTTACAGCTGTTAAGAGTTGAGGACATACATCTGTTAATGTTTCCAAGGTATACTATTTTCTGGAGGTGCAGTTGTATATGTGTTGAAGTTTTTAAAAATGCTAGCTTTCATGCTTGTATAATATTGAAAGTCAGTGATATACAAGGACTTTTTTGAAGGATCTGCAAATGTGACTAGATGCTTTAACAAGTTCTTACAATCTCGTGACTCCAAGAGGCACAGCTCCAGATCAAGCAAGAAATCTTTCAGAGTACCAGGAATTGAAACCTTCAGCACATAGCCATGGCATTAGCTTCAAACCTGCATTTCCTTCTCTTTGATAATCACAGTTTGAATCCGGTTTTAATGAAGGTGCAGGATTACAGTTATTTTATCTTAGCTGGTTTGTTAATTCCTGGTTGACAACACATTTTCTAATACCACAGTAATAACTTCAGCACATATAGGAACTGTAATCATGCCAAGACATCCTGTCAGACTTTATAGAAACCACACAGGAGTTAAATAGGACCGTGTGCAAGGCCAGACTAGCAAGTAGAAGCCAGATAAAACATTTGAGCATTCAGATTTGATTAAAGGGCACGGAATTGGCAGCAACCTTGATCGCTCAGCAGAGAATTACATTGTGAAGAGGTGAAGCAGCACCATAATATAATATAATTTAATGTGGAAGAGCTGATATTTCATTAGCAGCCAATGATTTGGAAGAATGTTTTCAACACATTGCTTTTGAATAGGTTATATATTAAATCCATTTAACTAACAGTGCTTAACTAGGTCTGAAGGATGGTTACAGCGTCTGTCATTGACAGATTCCCAAAATGACTGTCTTGGAGAAAGAAAGAAAAATGAGGTATCTTGGGAACTTGACTAAAATTGGCTAAGAAAGTTATTTTGACTGGCGACTTCAACATATGAAATTCTATAATACCAGGGCTAATTTCTGAATGTAGGAAAACAATTATTTGCTGATTTTCCTAGGGTTCAACATTTTAGTTAATAAGCTCTGAATAAGGGAAGGTTTTCTTTTTGAAGTGTGGGCATTATTTTAGTTATTTTTGTTCTTGTAGAACTAAGTCTTTGCACTTAGGGGAGTATGTCCTTCAGAATTCTGATAAATTGCAGTGTCCATCCCATCAGATATCAAGAAAACAAGTGTTATAGGGTTTGTTCGGGTAGGGCTCCAAAACTTGGTGGGTTTGAACAGGAAACCTCATAGGTAGGTGGTTTATGTATCTCATAAAATGTTCTCGAGTTTTGCTTGGTTTTCAGGTTCCATAGCTATTCTTCTCTCTCCCTCCACACCCTTCCCCCCCCACTCCTTCCTACTTTTCTCCCTTTCTCTCTTTTTCTCCTTCCTGGTGGATCTTGTCACTGTGGTAGTCTTAAGCTGTGCACTGTTTCTTTCATGCAATTTAAAACATTTTAAATGAACTCCCTGAAATTTATTAAGCGTATTAAAATGCATTAAATTTCTGATAATACCTCCTCTGTAGGTTCAGTGGTGCCCTTCATTAATGTTATTGTAGCTGTTGGGTGAATTGAGTTTTTTCATACGTGATAAGCAGGCTCAGCACCTCATGGTATGCAGCAGATGACTGGCTTATTCTGTAAAATCATGTGAATGTTTTTTTCTGGGCTGAGACAAAATCTGTCAGGCTAGGATTTGGGAGCAGAAGCCTTGAAGTGCCTTGCAGGACGTGGAGGGCACCATGGTGTAGTGGCACAGTAAGAACACCTCGCCCAAAACAAGGTCTCAGTTTTCAGCAACCTGTACCTTGGGGATGTCTGTCTTTTTATTTAATGGCCTGGTGGTTTTTCACTCTCCTGTCAAGCATTCCAGTTGCTTTGTGGATGCCTGGAAGTCCCAGTGCCCCAGCAAGGGTTGCCAAAGCTTGGCTGATGTGATGAATGCCCATTTGAGGGGGTGATGAGTGGAGAGGAGCAGGGGGCACAGGCCCCACCTTTGTTGTGTCATTTGCTTTGCCAGGCCTTGGGATCTAAAAGGTTGGGCAAAGACTGTTCTTTCATTTCTCCAAGTGGCATGATACTTTGTAGGTCCCTCCTAGCAAACCCTTCCCCACTTTTCTCCAGACTAAAGAGACTTTTTTATTTAGTAACACCTTAGGCAGACACTGTGCTGTACCACTGATCATCTGTTTTGCTCCTTCTAGCTTAGTCTTTTTGGGCACAGGTCCAGAATTACATGCAACATCAAAATATTTCTGTCCAATGGATTTGCACTGAGACATATCACTATTCCCTGGTTTTGTTCACTATCCTTTTTTGAGTCACCACAGTTTTATGAAGTCAAGGCTTCTCACCACCCTATAAATTACTGACCTGAGGTAACAGCAATAGGAAGCCTGCTATTTGTAGCATCACAGCTGTCATGCTGTCCTCCCACGGGCTGAGTATTAAACTGTCCTATGTTGCTATCTGTCTTTATGTTGAATCATGCAAATTGTCTAAAAATTAATGAAGCTTCAGATGCTAGACCTGTTTCTAACAGAAATTGTAAATTATCTAAGTACTATTATACTCTTTGAAAGCAAAAATTGGTACTATAGGGGCAATATGAGCCTGCTGCTTCAAATTATAATAAAGAGAAACTGCTACTCTTGGACAGCCTCATGGGCTTTTGTACAAGTCCAATTTTCAGGTCAGAAACACCACCGAATAAAAACACACGCCATCATAACAGCAACAAAACCCTTGTCTGTGCATAATATTCTATCTCCTGGGTATGAATAGCTATTAATTAAACAAAATTTATGCAAGTTTTCTCCCATTCAAAATAAGCAAAATGTTATTTGAGGTAAACAAGGACATTATTTATAGTTTGAATATCTACACAAACAAAAACCTGGACTATTCATTTTGATGTAGCAATTATCAATCAAAAGAAGGATTTAGAATATGTTAAATTATATACAACTCTTTAAAATAGGTATTATTTGAAAAATGCAGTGTCAGCTAGAAAATGCTTCCTATCTTAAGGGATAAAATAAGATTCTTAATATTAGTTACCCTTCTGTGTTTATATGCTATCAACATTTAGGGATGCCTTCTATTTGGAAGGACTATTTTGAAGTATGCTATCTCTGGGGGACACTGCAGAAATCATCAATGTTTCATGAGGCACCTTAGCTTGCTCCCAATATTGTAGGTACCCCATAGATTTTAATTTCCTATGCAAATTATTTAATTTGTGAATTTTTGCATGGATTTTTTTTCCCCTATAGAAGGTGTTGCTCTGAAGTTCAGTACAAAAAATGAATTGCCCCATTGTTATTCCGATTTTAGTGGATTATTCATAGATTATGGATATTTTGTAGCATTTCCAAGAGACGTGGAAGTAGATATGAAGTGAAAGAAATGAAAAAGAAAAATCACAGTTTGAGATTGAATTGGAATCGGAAAATATTGTAAAATGTCAAGTCCATTTTAATTTTAATAACTAAAACTGCCCTCTCCAGAAACTTTCAAAAAACTGTTGCTAAAAGTACCAGCAATTGTATCCACCAATTTTTGTATCCCACAGATATTAAAATCTGTATGTCCACAGTCTCTTTGATGTCCAAGTTTTAGCTGCCTTTTGTTTTGTTTTGTTTCTTAAAATTAAGCAAATATGTTGTCTACCATCATGACTGTTTTAAGTTTGTGTGATCTTGCAGGATACATTTTTGGAGTAGTCAGAAGTGTCACTGCACCTTTTGCAGGCACCATCCTAATTTAAAATCAACCTTCTCCAGGCAGCTTAGCTGTAACATTACATGGCAAAGTACAGGCTTGCTCTTGTTCCCTGTATCAAGAGGGGACATCTTCAGCTCATGTTTTTGGCCAGCTGGTAATATTTTCTTGGTAAAACTCTCAATTAACTGCTTTGAAGTGAGCAATGATATGCTAGTCTGAGTTATCACACTCTAACCCTGATATGAACACCCTAAAATGTAAATGTACACCCGGTTTTTCTGGGAGAACTCAGAATGTTTTTGTGGAATGATTTCTGGGTGAACCAATGCAGTGTACCCTCTTAGCAAACAGGAAGACACTGTGCTTGGTGATGATGATAATATGTAACACTGGTTAGTCTTATAACACTAAAGTCATTAGTGGCAATGTGTTGTCTTTGTTAATAGTGACTCATGTAGAATATCTTTGCCGCATTATGAAAAGCTTTCAGTATAATCATTTATGCTTTTGGAGATAAAAAATTACAAGCTTGTAGTATTCATAGTTTAGCTCTTTCATGCCTTAGAGGTAACTTGTCAAACGAAAGTCAACAAATGGTTTACAAAGAACTACAGTAGGAAACAGATTTTATTCCTGTTCTGTGCTCAGGTCTGGGCCAGTCTCTTTACTATAATCTGATGTCACTGGTTTAACCCTTAAATAAAACACAGACAGTTGGCTGGATTTCACTTGTGACATTAAAAGAACATCATTAACATGATTTGTGAGCTGCTAATGACCAAACGATCAACTGAAATACTTGTAGCAAAAATGCTGTCCTCTTTTATATAACTTAGCTATACCTGAGTTTGAATGTTAGCTTTCAAGTTTTCATATAAATGTGTTTTCAAGAAAATATGTTGTTTTGACAATGCAAACTCCAGATCACTTGATGTTTCCATCAGCTGGATCTCTTGCCACTCCTTAAAAAAGGTATGCAGAAGTTCTAAACTGAAAAATGAAATTTTTAATACAATCTTAGTTTATGAAAGTGTGAACATTGTTTTTTCTCTGTTTTCCCACCCTCATTATTTCTGTATAAGGAAAACAACAAAATGATGATTGTGATGAAACAATTACTTTTCTTCATAATTCTCTTATGGGGTTTGTAGTAACTCCTCTTTTCTAGCCACCAGGGTGTTTTTTTTGTTACTGTCACTTTTAATTGTGTCATTCAAACTCCTTATACACCCAGTGTCGCTGCCTTGGTACAGCACGCTTATTTCAGAACTATTAACCTGTTTAGTTGATGAAGAAGTAGGAAATATTTTAACTATTTTCTGAGTCAGAAACATTGTTCTTGGGTCTCTTTCCTGTCACCAGTTATGCACACTGACTGCCACTTTATTTCTCCCACTGAACAAAACACTAGGTAGACCTTTAGTTTTAATGGATTTTGGACTGGAATGCTGTTGTTCTTTCCCCAAAATGTGTCTTGAATTGAGTCTGAGGCACCTGAAGGAAAGTCTTTGTTGAATATATTAAGAACATGCACTGGTAGATTATGTGAATAGCAAATAAATTTTAAGTAATATGGTTTTTGGAATTCTTTTATAGATGCTTCTTTAAAGAAAAAATATTTGAAAACAGTTTTATAAGTAATTGCTTAGATCTCAAAGTTCGTTGAGAAGTCATGATAGAGCTCTATGTATTTATTTGCAATAACTAAAGGTGCGCATTCTAATTAGAGCTTTTAATTTACTAATTTTAAAGAACTATTTTATTTCTAACGATATTTTCTTCCAACCAAAATCTCTCAGTGGAGTTGAAAGTAACTTCACAGCATGACTGTGCTGGAGCTAACTAGCCTGAAGGCCAGAGTCTCAGATGAGTGGGAGGGAAATTGAGGTCATCCCCTTAATCTTCACGGCAAGAGTTAAACCGCCACCTTGCTGTATATTATTTAAATTCTCTTTGTAGGCAAATCCAAAAGAAAATATGCTGTCTCAGCTGCAACTGCTTAACATATGTTAGTGTTTGATCATTTTTTTAGTCATAGGACTTTTAACAAATGCAGAGTTTAATACCTAGTTTGAGGTCAAAAAGGTACAGAGGACATTCCCTATGGAGGCATCCTGAAGAGCAAGGAATATCTGAGTAGACCTTTTCACACTCCCTTCTCTTGCAAACTTCCTGCTGTTCAGCTACTCCTGTACCACCCATCCAGGAAAGCTGCCCTCCTTACAGGGAGGCTCTCCTCTTCCAGTGGTAGGGAAGCGAGCTGGATTTGCTTTCAATCTTTGGCTTTTCGCTTCGGAGGAAGTAGCAGAGACAGACATGGAGCTGAAGATCGTTCCTCTAAGTTGGTGCCTATTTTAATTGTCTTATTGGATTCCTCACGGAGGTTGCTTTCCTTATATGTATACTTCCCTTTCCTGTTAGTAGACTCCTGTATTCATTCCACCATCCACTTTTACTCTCAATGCAGAAGTTTTATGTGTGTTTTTCCCAGTAAAAAGTGGCTGTTAATCAGCCTTTGAGCTTGTCATCATAGATTTAAAAGGAAAAATTTACTGTCTTGTTTTCTCTTTACTCTTTGGCATTGTCCACATGCAGCTGGCTTCTGCAGATGTTTTCTGAACAGAGCTAGTGACTTCTGAAATCTTGCAAATCTCATCAGTGTTACAAGTTTCCACTTTGCTTAGAGCTGCAGCACACAAGGTACATCTGTCCTTTGCAAGATCTGGCTGCATTCCTTGCCTTCTTAAATACAACATTCACCTCATTGGAAAGATATCCTTTCTCATAGCAGTAGAGTAAGTGAACATGTATCTGTTATTGATGCTGGAACAGCCTTTTTAATGGGAAAACCATGGATCCAAATAAGCTGTGTGTTCCATTCACATACTAAACATGTTTTTCTAATTATCTTTGTATACTTTTATAGTGCTTCGATTTGCATCTGAACTTCTCATTAACTTTTTTTAAAAAAAAATTATTTCCCCGATGCATCCTTTTGTGTTATTCCCTGTTGTCTATTTCCTTCCTCAGCTTTTTCCATTTAATTCCTTTTAATTGAAGAACACTTCTGCATGTGAGTATTTGTCATGTGTCCTTTCTTCGTGACTGAGGGTTTCCACTTTCTGTAAAGCATCTTTTGCACACCACATCTGCCAAGTTCTTTACCTTTTGAGCTTTTAAAGGACAGCATGACAGAGGAACAGAAATGCTACTGACAAATACCCTCTGTGCTGTTACACCCACTCATTTGTTAGTGGCTGATTAGGGTATAGGGAACAAAGGTCATTCAGGAGCTGGTATCTCTATAGGCAACCTTGTACATATTTCTAACCATTATAAAGCAAACAGTAGTAAGTAGTCTTCCTTGGCTGTGAAGATCTTTACAAGCTGGAGTATGCATCGTAAGTGGGGGGTTGTATCCCCAAATCCTGAATGGTATAAAATCCCAAAGAGTTAGAGCATTTGTTTTTCATTTTTTGTTTGGGTTTCAAAATAATGAGACTCTTGCTAGTGATGACAGGCCATATCTCCTCGCTCTAGAACAGAACTGTTCTACCCCTGGTGCTCAATTTGAAAAAGAATCTATAGTGGGAAGCCAGCATAAAGCCCATTGTTTGTCTCACCTTTCAGAGATTCTTACCTTTGGGGGACAGCATTTGACCTAAGCTTTTTAGGAAAGAAAAGGCATTTCAAATGCTGACTTGAAAGTGTCCCAGGAAAGAGTCAAGATGTCACTGATGAAAGTGGGCAGTCCTGGTAACTTCAGTCTTTGATCCTAAACGTAGAGAAGCCAATGCTACCTTCAGAAATCAATGCTTTCTTCAGACCTACTGCTCTTGTAAATTAGCAAGAGGGAGAGAATGACAGTGGATTTGTTGCTAATTATGTCTGGGTTTTGTCTTGTACTTTTATAACACAGCCTGTACCTTTTAAAAGTCCTTATGAGTAAATATACAGTGTTATTTTCATTGGCTATATATTTTCTTATATAAATTTATATGGTTTTCATAGAGGGGTCTATGGAAGGGATGAGAAGCAAGAAAAAGGAAGACACAGGTCTGCTTTATATTCCTTTATTTTGGGAAACTGGTCCTAAGTGAGATGCTGCAATGGTATGTTATCTCAATAGCACCAATTGTATTAAAGAGATTGTGATGTTCCCAGTGTGTGAAGAACTCTGCTCAGAATAGCTATGTTAGATTTCTTAAGCTATTCCATGTGGGGTTTGCCTGATTTGGATTTTGTCATTTGTAAAAAGGGTATTTTAAATTGCTTTCTTTTCTTCTAGAAACATAGATTTTAAGAGGGTGCTTACAACTAGTCTTGGATTTGATATGACAGATATTTATATTTAATGCAGAGCAAAACATAAAATACACTTAACCTTTATTCAGTTGCATTGTAAATGTATTCTACTTTCTTTCAACTGAAGTGAATTATATTAATAACTTGTTATTGTTAAAATGTCAAGAGTATTTTCTTTCTCTTTGAATTATCATTTCTTTGCTCAGGGTATTGGGTTTTGCTTATCGCCCCTGACATGGAAAGGAGGAAATGTAATCTCACGTGAAATGTTCAGACTTCTCCTGAATAGGTGGGTTATTTCTTTTAGATTAGCTCAAGTAATAGTTACAGAGCTGACATACGGAATGTGGAACGAGACAGGAACCAGACAATGCGCTGAAACTGAAACTCTTTCTCATTTAAAGATACAGTCTCCCTGGGACTAATAGAGTGATGAGCACAACATGTCAGGCATTGCTGTATGTGGCACTTCTTTTTATTTTCACCAAGCTGATTTTAAGCATGTAGCTTTTGTTTTATTGTGGCATTATAAAAATAATTTACATTCACTTTGCAGAGTTGAAGTATACCTGTTTGGGGATGAAATCAGAGAAGTTCAGGAAGAAAAAAAGGACTGTAAGGAGTTTTGAATTTCATTCCAACTCTAGAGCTGATGAAAAATATTCACTGTAAAGTATCTGGTTAATCAGGTAGATCTAAATGGTTCTCTCCTCTCACCACTTCAGAAACAGGTCATTCTGCCTCTTAAGGGATAGCTACATTATGGGAAATATGTTAAGCCACTGTCAATCTGGAAAGGCTGAGGACTGTGGGTTTTATGGTTGAGAGCTTTCAAACCTGACTTACAAAGTGAACAGAAATGTGAAGTTAAACCTTTGAATAATGGTTATTGTTCATAACCAGAAATATATGAGATACTCCTTCTAATGATTTTAATTCAACAAGCCAAAAAAATTCAAACTGCTGTCTTCATCAGAACTGTTTCAAAGATGAATGTAAGGTTTCACTTTAAATTAGTGTCCTTCCTTCCAGCTTCATAAAAAGTAGTACTGCTTTATATTTCATCAACAGGGACAATCTGTCTACAATGCTGGCACAAGGTTTTTCTTCCTGTACAGTTGGTTCAAACCAACATTTGTATATTTTTACATTCTCATTTTCAAATTAATTAAAGCTTCCCAACCGCTGCTATTGATTAATTTATAAAGCTATTGGTAAAAGAACAGGATCCAGGGTAAGATGATTTCTGTTAATTTCTCTTTAAAGTAAACACTTAGCATTAGTAATATCATTAGTAATAACATTAGTAATAGCATTAGTAACAACATTGTTTTCCAGATGGAGAATTGTGTTTAAATATTTATTAGCTATTATTTTAAATTTATTAAATTAAAGAACAGTGTACCACGCAAAGGTTGTGGCAATATCAGGCACACTTACAGGTTGGAATTGAGAGCAACCCTGCTGAGAAAAACTTGGGGGCGATGGCTGATGGAAAACTCACCATGAGCCAGTGGTGACTGTTCCCAGCCCAGAAAGCCAAACGTGTCCTGGGCTGCATCCAGAGCAGCGTGGGCAGCAGGGGAGGGAGGGGATTCTGCCCTTCTGCTCTGCTCTGGTGAGAGCCCACCTGGAACACTGCATCAGCTCTGGGGTCCCAGCACAGGAAGGAATTGGACCTGCTAGAGCAAGTCTGGAGGAGTCCACAAAGTTGCTAAGAGGACTGGAGTACATTCCGCACAAAGCCAGGCTCTGAAAGTTGGGGCTGTTCAGCCTGGAGAAGGGAAGGTTGTGTGGAGACCTGGCAGCAGCCTCCCAATATCAGCAAGGGGCCAGCAGGGAAGCTGGAGAGGGACTCTTCATCAGGATCTGGAGTGATAGGACGAGGAGTAATGGGTGTGAATTGAAGGAAGTTAGATATTAGGAAGAAGTTCTTCACTGTGGTGATATAAGGAACAGGTTGCCCAGGGAGGTTGTGGATGTCCCAGCCCTGGCAGTGTTCAAGGCCAGGTTGGAAAAAGCTTTAAAAGCAACCTCATCTAGGGGGAGATATCCCTGCCCTTGGCAGTGGAGATTGGGACTAAGTGACTTTTATGGTCCCTTCCAACCCTTGACATTCCATGATTTTGCCAATGAAAGGACAGTAAAAGTAGATCTTAGTTTTAGCCTCTAGATCTTACAGTGCTGTCAGAATTTTTCATGAGTTGTCATATCTATAGAAGTGTGCATATACTTTAACACTACTGGTGTGATTTCTTTTGTGACTTTAAATTCTAAAGAAATATCATTGTTCTGCCCAATGTTAATCTCAGCTTTTTTTCCATTTTTATGACTTCATAACTTCAAAATTAAAACTGTAGATGGGAATACCATTGAGAGTTGGGGAAAGCAAACCTCAAACATCCTGCTGGCCCACTTACCAAAACAAAAAAGCAAACAAACAGAAAAGGAAACAAAAAAGATGTCTTTTAATTTAAAATCACACATATATTGTTCCATGGCGGACAAGGAGGTTAGAATAGAGCCTAACATTGCAGAGTCTGGGTGAAGTTCTGAGGGTAATCTCATTTGTGAACTTCCAGGCATGCCTCCTATTTCTTTAAAAGAAATGCTAAAATATGAAATCAACTTACCCTGCAGAAAATTTATCCCGAGTGTCTGACATTTGCAAATTTTTCCGGATTCCTGTGGGATGGAGAACATATTACAGAGAGTTACTGTTGTAAAATATTATCCATTGTCATTAAGAGATTTTTCTAAAATCCTCGTGATTTTGCTCCCCTACCCAGCCCAAGGAAAGGAATGAACTGAATATGTTTTGGAGACCTTTGTTCTTAGTGTGACTGGAAGGGATATTAAGAAGTATTTTTCCAGGTCTTAAACTGTATTCCAAAGAACAATTACTTATCATTGAATGTATCTGGAAGGGAAAGCACAGAAACAGAAACTGATTCCATCATCTTGTCTTGTAATACTGAAGGTACCTATATACCTTCCCTTTGTTGTGAGCCAGTTTGAACCGACAAATTAGTCTTGTGCTTTGTATTTCCCTGAGAGCCTCCCAAATGAATGGCCAAGACTTTATTAAGGGCATATTTATACTGTGTTTAAATCCTCTTTATAATGGCACAATTTGAAGTTAAGGATTGTTAATGAGTCAGTTTTTTTCTGAAGATCAGGTGCTTTCATCAATACAAATGTAAAAAATCTTACATTCTTTCCACCCAATAAAAAGCATCATTTTTTAAAACTTAAAAATAAAACAAAGAAAGGGTATATTCCTAAAATGGTTTGTAAATGAACAAGCTTCCATCTATTGTCCCCTTAAAGAATTATCCTTTAGTTTCATCAGTTTTTTTTTTTTTAATGTCTTAGAAAAAATAATTTGCACATGGGATAGAACTGCTGGAGGAGAATTCTTACTTAAGCTGCCAGAAAATGTCTTAGTAAGTTGTTAGACAGCCCAAAAAAGCACAATTTTCTTTGAAAAAATGTATGTGTTTTGTAGAAATCAGTTTTGGAATGAACAGCTGTCTAGACATTTCACATATTAAATAGTAAAGAACTGAAGCCCTGGATTTATTTAATACAACTGCTTGAGTGGAAAGTCTTGTGTTTTATATATGGGGCCAAGAGCCATAAAACCTTGGACTCTGGTCCCCTTTTTGATGCTGAGTGACCTTAATAATTCTTTGCACTTACATAGCACTTGGCAAACATTATTAATTTAAACTTCACAGAGTCCCTGTGAGGTACAAAGGTGTAATTATCTGACTTTTTCAAGTGTGAGAATTGAGACTCATAGAGGTTATGCTCTGCAATAAAACAAGTTCAGAAAGAGGGTGGAAACTCAGGTCACTTGGCACTTACTCCTGCTCCTAATTTGCTGGAGTACTGCTTAAAGCCTCAGCTCCTTAGCCTAGCACACGGGGTTAATGCTGCTTTCCAGGCTGTGGATGCTCGTGCTGAACTCTGTGCCAGGGAGATAACGAAAATACACATCTGTAGCATCTATCCTCTGTGGAAGGTGCCACTGACCTGCTCTGAATTCTTAGGAAATTCCTTGTAGGCAAAGACGGGCAATTCTAACCCAGAAGAAGGAGATGGAATGATGTCTTATTTTAACAGATACTGAAAATACAAGTGACGTTGCCACAAATACACTTGGAGAGGATGCAGAGCAGGGCAGTACACTGACCCTGCCCAAGAAGGACCTGAGGCTGTCTTGGTTACTCACTGCATGAGTCTGAGGCAGTTACTTGTCCTTTTTGAGCCTCAGATTTCTATTTGCATGTTCTTAATTTGCTTTTAAGTCATTCTGTGCTGCCAAAACATGAGCCTAGGAAATGCTGGGTTTTAGTGTGGGGTTTCACAGCTTTCAGATTAATCTGAGTGAATTTCTTGTGCAGAAGCTTTTTACTGACTAAGACTCGCTTTTTGCTTGCTGTTGCTAAGAATGTCCAAATTGCTGAAATCAAGATGAAATTGCTGAAAATCAAGAACACAAGATGACATGATGTGAATGTGCAACGAATTTTTATTGCCTGCATTTCCGTCTGGTAGAGGTGCCTGTGGGTGGCCAGTTTTCAGGAGGGGCAACATATGAGCCCTATCTGAGCCTTCCAGCTCGTATACCGTGAAGTTTTCCATTCCTGCGTTTTGTTCAAAGGCACTGTTGAGCAGGAAGAAAGAAGCAATTTTAATTTACTTTTCTGACAGGTCCTAAGTGCCAGCTATGGATCAGGTGCAATGTTATATCCAATTTATCATGATCTTCACCAAACTGCCAAAATGCCCTGAATGCACCATTCTAAAGTTGTGTGTCTTTTCCTCCCAGTGTATGTGGGCTGCCCCTGGATCATGGTGTTTCCCCTACCCAAACAACCTTTTTCTTCCTGTGGATACATTTTATGATAACAAAATATGCTACCCCTTTGCAGGATTCAATAAAGCACTTCTGTTTCTTTCTGTGTTTTTGGTTTTTTTTTAGTTTTTTTTTTTTGCTTGTTTTTTAAATCCAGCTTATGTTTTGTTTTGTTCTGTTTTTGTTATTTTGGGGGTTTCTTTTGTTTTCCCCCAATTAAGAGTATTTCCTTTTGAAAAAGTGCTTTTATTTGCTGTGCGTCCCAACACTTCTTATATGTCACCTATTCATAATAATTTTGATGTAGTGAATTATTTTTTATACAAGTGTGGTTTCCTTTGTATTTTTCAGAGCCTTCTGTTCTCTCTGTTTTCCAATAAATTATTATTTTCTCTGTATTACTTTACATGCTGTAATTGCTTTGTTATCTATAAAATAAAGGTAGGCTTAGTTTACTCCTTTCATCACTGCCAGAACCTCAGTGAATGAACTGCAGTTCCTCTCATTACCATAGCTTTGTTCTGCTTTGTTCTAGTGATAATTGCCCTTGTCATCTTCTTGTAACATATGCTGTGAAAACTTGTGGTTAAAAGCAGAGAGAAAGTAATAGGTGGTGTTGGAGAGAGATTAATTAGGCAGAATATTTTGCAAAATGAGTTGATAAAGAATTGTTTGTATTTCACATCATTAAATAACTGAGTCAGAATTGATTATGTAAACAGCAGCATACAAGGAGGAAAGGCTAAGTTGCTTTGCAGCAGCAGCAGATACAGTAAGAGTATGGCTGAGACTATGCACTGCTTATTCGTGGTGTATTTTTTGGTCAAGTGAAGACAAATGAAAATTTTCAAGGGTCTGTCTGTCTTTAAATTATTTTTTTTCTCTATGGTGTCCTTTGTCTTTCTTTCTTACAGCCTATTCTCCCTGTTTTTACACATTACACGTTATCTTTTGGAAGACGATTATACCATTTTTTAAACCATGTCTTTCTGAGTCCCTTTCCCAAAGGAAGTTAAAGAAATGTGTTTTGCTCACAGTGATGAAATCAGTAAACAAGATTGAAATTAAGGTCTGCATAGTGCTGCTGGGGGATCACTAACATTGTCAAAAACAGTTTCTGGGATCTTGCAGCCGCATAATTTTGATGAAGACTTCTCATATTTCAAATGGAATCCCTTTTTTATGAGAAATATGTGTGAAGTGACCGAGTGAAAATAAAAATAATAAAAATGTTAGTAAGAGAATCAGCTTCATGGAAATGTATACATTGTTTCCTTAGTTCTGGAATGTTTGGTCAAGCTGCAGTTTTTTATAATATCCTTCAGTAAACACAGACTTCACTGCCCTTCATTCAGCATTATTTGTGTCCTGGGAGTCTTCCAAAGGAAACTAAAGATTTGGCAGGGCCTGGAAACTTATACAGAAGACTGTTTATTGTAGGGGAATTTGAAAGATAGATTTGTTATCAAGGAAACTAAGGTTACCAGGTGAAAATGAAAGATAATGTTACTTTATAACAGTGGTGGCCAGTGATGGAGTTGTTTCAACATGGTGGAACCAGCCCTGGAAAATGCCTGAGGCAGAGCAGGAGAGAGAGCCCCTGGGGCAGTGGATGAGTGTTGCCCTGGCTCTGTGTCACTAGTCACACTGTGCTGGAGATACCCTCTAACTCTGTGCTTTAACATGCGGGTGTATTTTCTCCTTGGCAATTTTTCACGAAACAGATCAGTGCATTTTTTAGAGGACCCAGTTGATGAAATCAAGTTCTTGCTTGTAAATGTAGTGGAACTGACACAGGTTCTCACTGTGAGCACAGCCACAGTGCAAATGTAAAGGCGATCTGCTCTTGGAGGACAACACAACAGTTTTTCAGAAGACTCATAACAGGCCTTTGGTAGAGCATGGGAATGTGCAACTGAAGGTGTAAAAATCCTAGCGACCACAGATGCAGCGCTGTCTCCAGCGATGTTTCCAAGCCTGTATCCATTGCAGCAGAGAGCAGCAGCTGCTGTCACCACAGGATGCTTGCTCAGTTCATATGGAGAGGCGTGGAAAACCACAGCATGTTGTTTCATCCTTCTCCCTCCAATGGAAGGTACACTCAAACCAAGAGAGATATCCAGTGATTGCATTCATCTATCGAATACTGGTAATTACATATTCATGATGTACCATCGAACTGCACAAAAATCAAGCTGAAAAGGCAACTCCTTGATTTTGGAGGCTGCTTATGTGTGTGGAGTACAATGCAGGAGAGGAAGGAGAGCACTCTGTGATGCGGAGCAGCTGCCAACTGTACTCTGGTGCTCTGGAGCTGTGGTGTCTGGCCTGTGACCTAATTGCCATGAGTAAAATTAATACATCCCAGTATCTTCATAATTTTAAAAGGTCCTTTAGTTAGATACACAAAGTCCCACAGAATTACGTAAAAGAGAACGAACATCTGCCTTTAAATTTTTAAGGAGTGGACAATCTAATTGCAAATGACTGTTACAAAAGTACACATTTTCTGCCAAATACGTATTAAAAATAAGCTGAATTAAATCAGAACATTTGACCATTGTTAAAGAAAAAAGCACAGAAAAACATTGGAAAGATAGAGAAAATATTGAATAAGTGAAATGGTTTCTCTGTATTTGGCTGTGATTTAAGGTCCAGTAGGGCTACAACTAACATATCAATTGAGGAGGGAAATGTTTTCTTCAGCTTATTCTAAAAGCAATTGATTTTTTTGTTAATGGATTATATACTCAGGTGTTTGTCACAGCAATGAGAAGCGGTTCAGCTGAGAAGATTCTGAAACCTGTTAATTAGGGGTGGGCTGGATACAACCCTATGCATCTGCTTATAATCTGTCAGAACCAGGCTAACAATCTTCCCTCTGTAGATGGAGTTCAAGTCAAGTCAATCGTATTTGTCTTTCTCTATATTTTTATTTGCTCAGTCTGCTTCAGTTCTTTGGCACTTGGAAAAGAGCTATTGAAAATGTTGACCCAGCACTCATACCAAAGTTTATTTTCTTTCCCCCCCCCTCAACATGCTTAAGCATTACAACTCAATTCAGTGATGGTTTTCTTTTCAGAAAGGTAAGTGCTTTTCATGTAGGAGTCATTATATCCAGTAGGAATTCCTCATGTACACAAGCATTTGATAAACCATTACCAGAATGTGTTTGTGCAGGGAGATTACAGGATGTTTATGAGACCATAGATTTTACCCTCATATACTTTAGCTTTCAGTGTGTTTCCTCTCTTGATCTTTTATTTTCATAAGATAATTTTTTTTCCATAAATATTTCCTTTTCACTGCTTTGCATTTGGTTTAACAAGATAGAAAAAAAAGGCAAGTTTGTTTATATTTAAAGTGAAGAAAGGTTTATGATGCGATAAATGATACAGAAATGAAAAATGGCCTGATCTCTCTGTTTTGATTCATAGTCTATGTGACTTACGTAATTGTCCCCTATTAATGCTGATCTCCAAGAAGAAACCCCTGCCAGTAGGAGTATTTTTTAATGTGAAATGCAGTGTCTTCTTCAATTTTACTATTAAAAGAAATGCACATATCTTTTTGGTTCCCTCTAGAAGCCCAGTTTTTATTTGGGAGGGACTGAATCTAATTATCACAGTCTCTCTTGAACCACTTAGGAATATCAGTATAAGAGTATAGCAAGCAGTCCCTTGATCTGTAGGTAATAATTTCTAGCTGTGCTATTGTAATAGATTTGAGACTCTTCTGAAAAAGAAAGGTGAGTATAATTTATATCAAATTGTTCAGCTTGCTAATACAACAATTAGTGGGAAAGAATTTCGATCACAGTTTGAACCAGAAATATTTCTGATTTGCCATCAAGTAAGTAGTCTGTCACCACTAAGTAAAAGCACAATCAAATAAGTTATTCCTTCTCTGAGGAGGTGAAAATACTCAAAGAAAATCTCTGCAAAGTCTCCCCTTTATTGGTACTGGTTATAGCTAAAATGCCAGAAGAAGGAGAGTTAGGAAAAGTCCAGTATGAAACATACAAGTTTGTGGAAAACAAAAAACATGTACAATTGTTAAAGACATCAGAAAGAACCAATATACTACTGAGAAAAGCCGTTGTAGTCCTGATGATATCAACCAACAATGTATTTCTGCTTAAGCTCTTTTCTGTGCATAAGTTTCCCATATTTATTTTTGTGGGACAATTGTATATCTTCCATTTTATCATTTTTTTGGTCTTGTTGATGATGGAAAACACTTCTAAATTAATTCTGGGTAAGTGATTTATTTTGTGGTTTCGAATCTCTTTATTCATCGTTTGCAATATCCTTTTTTTAACCGACCTTTATTTTTCTTTTGTGATGTCATTTTAGCTATGGCCTGTTTGTTCCTTCAAGTAATCAAGGGTATTTGAGTCTGTGATCTGGCATAAATACATAGTGAAATGGTCTCTTTCTATACATAGTTTCAATTGATTGTTGTTAATTTTGCAATAAGTCTACTTCTATGGCATTACTTGTATGGTATAACTATGCTATCTTGCAGCTTTTGAGCATAACTGGACCCAGGTCACTAACATTTAAGCTTACTTTTTAATATTGTTTGAAAATATTTTCTCTCTATGGCCATTTTTCATAGCCTAGAGAAATAGTATGCTTCTGTTTTCAGCTCTATAGATGGTAGTTTTAAGTTGCTATCACTGAAATGTTAATTCCCCTTCCCCCCAATAATTTAATATTTTAAAGAAGCAGTTCAGCTTTTGCACTGAAATAAATTCTTTCGTGCTTATTCCTGTGCTTCTGTGTAGGATTTCTCGATGCTTTTGCTTGATAATCTGAAGATGTCGAATGTATTCTCTTGTACTTCTTTTAGTGATCATTTAAGTAATGCTGTGAGGCAAGAGTGTTTAATTTTTGATTTATGCAAATAACTCAGTACATAAGTTTGAAGTTCCTTCCCTGGTGGCTACTTACCACCCTGAATATGTTCCAAAGAACTTGGTTCACTGCAGCTGTATTTGTAAAATTTAGAACCACTAGAGAATAATAGTTTTACTGGTGAGTAAAGCCATGAATGGCTAATGCTCAGAAAGCAAAAGCCACGAGTAGTAGTAGTAGTAGTAGTAGATGATCAGCTGAGAGAGAAACAAGAGACTGTTCAGATGAGCAGGTTGTAATTTTATATCTAAGTATATTTATTGATAAAATGGGGGCATACCAAAAAGTGGAACAGAGGAATTACTGCAATATTTAGGTGATTGCTGGTGAGTACGCTCTGTCTTTTCTACAGTAGTATCCAAAAATGTTTCTGAAAGCACTGGGAAAAGTATGCCAGAGATTGTAGGTTATTTTCTAAAGCCAGCATCAATATCCAAGAAATTATCCATTAGAAAGGTGTTGTGAGAAATACTTTCTGAACCAATAGAAATAGGGCAATAGAAAGAACTCGTCATAGCAATTCCTTCACTGTTAATTCAATGTTTGTAAGAAAAGAAAGTAATCTTTACTAGTGGGTAGTACTTCATTCATCTATGTGAGACAGTGAAGTCAATAAAATTCTGGCTGCAGAATTGAGTAAAATAACTGAAATCTGTGTTAACAATTACTAATCACTTTAAATCTCTAGAGACTTCAGTGTCTGGATTTACTGAAGATTTTGGCAAGTCTCTTTTAATATCTGCACATAAAATCTGTCACAGACAAGAAGAATTAAAGAGATTTCCAAACTGCTTGGAAAGGTTAAACAAAAGGCTATGTAAGTGATTTTATTCTGTCTACCTCAACAATTGAATCTCCTGTGAAATTATTTGTCCCCTAAATTCCTTTCGCCTAGTTGACCTTCAAGAAGTAAAATATTTTCTTCCATGGCTTCTCATGGTTGTGTTTTGAATATTAATATTATGTGTAAGTCAGGCACTTTTGCTTGCTCTGGTAAGCAAAGGCTCATTCTTCAGCTGTTCCTCAGCTGGGTAATGATGCTGTACTCCGAGGTCCTGATGCTTCACAGTGGTAGTGAAGGTGACATAAAATCACTGACAAAGGGCTTGGCTGAGAGGCTTGGATGTTTTTGAGGAGAGTAATGGTTCTGTAAATTCCATAATTTAGGCTTGGGATGATTTGAGTACTTTTGCTCTGACTTCTGGAATAATTTTCTTTTTACAGAGAGCAATATAGTAGCCCATTTTTTTAAGGAAAAGGTTTTTTCATATAGTATGAAGTGGTAATATTAGTCATATATCATATATGATGTCACTAGCTATACTGAATGAAATACAGCTTGGATTTCTGTATGTGACCTGAAAAATTTATGTCAGAAGTGATGGGACTTGCTGAAAAATTTCAGAGAGATTGAGGAGGATTTTCCCTGCTTGGTTTCCATTGGAAACTCACAGTTATCAATGTGTTCCCCTGGATTTCAGCAAACCAATGCAATGATGAAATAATATTAATTTGAACAATGTCTATTGAGCTTGATTGATTTTTAAGTTGGTAGCTTCATCTGCAACATTGTTATATTGATTTTTTTTCCTCTTTTTCACTGCTCCTCATGGTGCTATCAGTGTCACAGTAACATTTTTCCTTCTGCTGTGTCTATACAGCTCCCCCCTGGTTAGCTAAACTGACAACAAGGTGTAGCTAAATATTTGCCTGGAAATGCTGTTTTGTTACTCTGATCTTTCCACCACCTGTGCTCTTTGTTCATGTATGTTTTATCTTGCGTTAGCCTTGCTTTCCACATCTGTGGTTTTATAGCTGTGAAATTAACTACATTTGTTGGTACTCACTGGGCTTTTAGCCTTACTCGAGGAATGATAGCTTTGAGTATTTTACTTGAATATAGAAAAACAAAATATTTCCAATGAAAGAAAATTACCTTTCAGAAAAAAAAATTCTCAGAAAAATATTCTGGAAAATACTCAATATGTTTCTTGAAGAATACAGTAGTTTAGATTAAAACAACAACAGAATTGTCTCCTGCTGAATCTTTTAAAATTTTTTTTTAATATGATTTTTTGTGCTAGTAAGTTACATAAAGGGGTGATGGGGACCAGACAGACAGATGGATGGATTTGAACAGGAATGAGGTTGAAAGGCAGAATATATGAATGTCACAGTAAGGGAGAATTAATTACCTATACAAAAGTGATGGGAAAATCTCTCCTTTTTGTCCAGCAGTCCACTCTAGGTCTGGACATAAAAGACAAAAGTTCAAATAACTCATTTGTGAAAGGAAATTTAAATTTATATCTTTCTCCTCAAAAGCATTGCAGAGAATTGCAAAGCACAGAGATTGCCTTTCCAAGAGCCCATGCCTGAGTATCAACAACCCCATATCAGAGGCGTGAGGAGTGGGGGACTTCAAAAGCACTCTCTACCTGACCCCAAGCAGGTGAAGAGGTCCCTGTGTCCCAGTTTATTGGGAAATAAGGAAGAAATATATTCATTATTCTCCATAATTTCCAGGCTTCAGTTTTGAATTTATTTTGCTGAGGCAAAATGGAAGAACCAAAAATGAGGAAAAGATTACATTCTTTGGGGTGATGATTCAAGGCAGGTGCTCTGTAATAGGAACAGGAATGAATGAAAGGTTTGTAGGAAAGCTTTACTACAAAAACTTGCCATTTATAGCTATTTAGCCCCAGGCCTAGCTCTTACTGTGTTTTTCCAGGAGCTGAGATAATGGCGACTCTGTGAAATGCTGCAAGGGAATCAGATTCAGTTTCAATAAATGTATTTATAACACTATTAAGCATATATCATTTTTATATCTCCTGGTAGAAACATGGAGGAAAATGAGGACAGATGTACTCTGCTCAGGTTTATTCTAGACTTCAGTAGGTCATCCAGAGTGCAGGGAAAAGTTGTCTAAGAAAACTTGCCCTCAGAAAGATGAACATGTACTGACAAAATCATTGGACTTATTTACAAATGAGATCATTGTGAAGTTGAATGATGCTTCTTTTTCTCTCTCATTTTTTTCTTAGACCTGAAAGCCTCTGCTCTTTATTTGTATGCTGACTACTGAACCTTGAAGGCTTTTCTTGAAAAAATGCTGCTTGAGGAGAAAGAGATCAGATTTGGCAGACCATTTGAAACACAGTGATGGGAGGGATGGTAAGTCATTGCTTTGTAGGTCCTTTATAAATGGTGATGTACTTTACTGTGCAAGAA
The DNA here is from genome assembly GCA_036785705.1 of Acanthornis magna. Taxonomy (NCBI): domain Eukaryota; kingdom Metazoa; phylum Chordata; class Aves; order Passeriformes; family Acanthizidae; genus Acanthornis; species Acanthornis magna. The sequence goes on along the minus strand of JAWUZG010000107.1, from coordinate 319,934 downwards.
CAGAAATACAGAAGAATATCTGGTCTTGCAAGCACGCATGAGACAACAAAAAGGAGATAATTTTTGCCACTAATCCACTGCAATTTGTGGAAGAAGAGAAGCTTGGGGCCAAAGCTCTAAAAATCAGGGGAAAAAATCTGATAAGGGATACAGTCTTTATGTTCCTGAATGCTGCTTTGTATTTTAAGCAGACTGACTGAAAGTCTTGTTAATCACAAATCTGTTGGATAATAGCTTTTTCTCTATATACAGAGATTTTGGCTAAGGTGGCCATCTCAATTTCTTTTTCATTTCCTAAGTCAAAGGAAAAATGCTGTTTCCTACAGCATGTGTTATGCTTCCAGTTTTCAGGCTAAAGGCTATGCTAACTCTTGATTCCTAGCCATCGTCAGTAAAAACAGAAAGAGACCTGAACATGCCTGTATTATGTCTGAATACAGTTCTGCTTCAGTTTGACGTGAAGGCTACAAGACACTGGATGAAAGATAAAATACAGAAGATTCATTGTAGTATAGGGGGCAAAATTATGGCTTAACATCACAGTAAATGTGTGCTCTACTTGCACGTACAGTGCAAGAGTTTGATGGGTTTCCACAAAATACTAGAAGAGCTAGATCCAAGGGGTTTTTGGTTGGGGTTGGTTGGGGTTTTTTATTGCACTTAGAAGGGATAGAAACACTGATATCACCTTTTACTTGTTCTAATCTTAACTTGTAGCTGTTTGAGCCATACACTTTGGAAAACAGTGTAGAAAATATTTCTTACCTTTGCTTCATTCATCAATCTTTTTGAATTTATTTGATAATTTCTTTCGTACCTGAGCTTTGGAGGTACTTGTCTTATGAAACTTGTTACTGTCTAAAATTCAGAATTTCTGAGCTATTTTCAGTATTGTTCCTTTTTCTGATGATTAATGGCACCATTTTGGAAAGAATTAGTGTTGATGTTAAAGAAAAAAGCTGCTCTAAGTTGATGGTTTTTATACATAGAGAAGAATTTCTGTTAAGAATAACAATATCATTTGATGTTCCATACACATCTGTGCCATTTTTGGAGGACTTAAAATTTTATTTACCTAAAAAAATATGATCTATTTGAATGACTGGTATGGCTAACAGAAGTGATTGTCAATGTTTGAGAAATTGTTCCAAATTTTGAAGACGTGGTGTATTTTGTTTTGGAAGGTTAAAGTCATTAACTGTAAGTCTTTTTCAAATGATCCCATTTGAAGGACTGCCAAAATGTAAAGAAGCATATGTTCATATGAATGAGAAAAGTGGAAGATAAAAGTGCATTATGTACATGCTCTGCAGGATTTAAAATAAGATATGAGGGAATATTAGAGCATGGAGTTTAATGTGAAATATGCCCTAAGGCAGATACAGAGATTAACAGAAGTCACATGCTTCTTTCCACCTGCAGAAATCCTTTTAGAGGCATAGACATTTGTCTTCATTGTTGTTTTTGTCATACTTAATAATGGGAAAATAATACCCCTTCTTATCCAGCCTTTTGGTGGAGGGCATTAAAGCAACTTCTATTCTGCTTTTTTGGAGCTATTTTGTTTTTCTGGAAGATGTTAATGTGGGGAATTTAGCTAGATGTGTAGTCATGGGTGGAAACTGATTGCGATAGTGTTTAAATATTAAGGCCATTCATTTAAAGGAACCTCCAAATATTTTTATATGTTAGGGTACAAAAACAAATGTTTCATGGAGATACCATGGTATTTAGGTTTCTCTGATTTAATTTTCCTGCCCACTGCTCCAAACTTGTATTCTCACAATCTTCCCAACCATCTTTCTTCTTAAACTTTTTACTTCTTTACTTTTGTGCCTATACCTCAGACTGCGGTGCAGTACACTGATCACAACTGGGCAGATTAGTACAAGCTCAAAATCTAACTGCAGTCATGTGGAGGTCTGTCACCTATTCCATCCAGTGGGCCCATTTTTGGGCTACACTCTATAGAGTGGGAGCACATACTATCACCATTTTTTAACTCCTGAGCCTTTCTGAAGAAGCAGGATTAAACTGGCTATCCTTCAGGCCAAAAAACAACTTTAGCATATCCAGTATTACCCCAAGCGCAGGTAATAATTAAAGTGCCTGTTGATGACTTACACCTGGTTTGTAGCATTGAGCTTCATCTGTCTTCCAATTCACTTGAGGAATTGTAGAGGAAAGAGGGAATTCTGTTGCACTGTGTGAAAGGCTGTTAGGGAAAATTGGGAATGAATGTGTTGAAAACCAAATCCAGGAGCTACCATGTCCTCATGTAGCTCTTAAAACAGCAGTACGAGACAAAGCAAGAATGAGTGGATAGAATCAGCAAGCATTCTTGTTCTTGCAACATTTACCTCTTGCTAATAATGTGTATTTGGATTCTCCAGTTGCTTGCATCTTCATCATAAGAAGTCTTAAGGTAATTTTCCTTAAAATTGCTTTGTTCAGAATCATGTGGGAAGACTGCATGCTAAAACAACACATGATAAAGTGGCTTAGATACTTATGTATGGGCCTAAAACAATACCTTAATAGCAAGTCAGACTGGACCTAGCTGGGGTTTTTTTTTGGTTTTTTTTGGTTAATTGGTTGGTTTTTGGTTTGTGGGTTTTTTGTTTGTTTGTTTGTTTGTTTGTTTGTTTGTTTGTTTGTTTGTTTGTTTGTTGGGGTTTTTTGTTTGTTTTGGGGGTTTTTTATATTTCATTTTTCTGCTATATTTTTGAGCCCTAGTGTACTTATGGGCAATAATTTTATGGGTTTGGAGTTTTCAGCACATGAAAATAAATGATGTGTGGTGCAATGCCTCAGACAACCCACATCTCTGTTTCTGTTGAAATTCAGAACATTTACGCAAAGTGCTGAAAATCTGTATCCATCAATATAAAGAAAGATGTATCAGAGATCAGTTTGATGAAAAGATTAATTATTTGCTACACAGCAGGTCATGCAAACAACAATCAGTGACATTTCATTTCTAATGTAAATTCAGGAATATAATTCAGCTGTCAATTTTTACACCTGTAATGCACACCACAAATAGTGAACTTCAAAAATATCAGATCATAATAAATAAATGTAGGAGGAGACGACTGGTGTAAGTATTTTGCCTTTGTTTTTCTGACCAATGAATGAAACCTTGCTCATAATCCATTATTTCACTGTTGCGCAGCAGCATTATTTAGACATATTTGTTGTCTTGCTGCCACATATTGATTTCATCTAAATAGAAGAGTAGCCCAGAAATAAATAGGTAAATGCAGTTAAACTTTTACTGCTGTATGTATAGAAATGCCTTAACGCTAATATTGACAAGTGACACAAATATAATTTTAAAATTCCATCCCTACACAGGGTGCACAGGCCCTGTCCAACTTAAAGTTGAATGTTTTCAGGGATGGGGCATATACCATCTCTCTGGGAAATCTGTGCCAGTATTTCGCCACCCTCAGCGTAATTTTTTTCCCTTTATTTCTAGACCAAATCTACCCTCTTTTGGTTTAAAACTATTGCCTTTGTTCTATTACTATTGGCCTTGCTGAAAAATTTGTCCACATCTTTCTTATAAACCGTCTTTAGGTACTGGAGTGTGCTGCAAGTTCTCCCTGAAGCCTTCTTCTCTCCAGTCTAAGCAGGCCCAACTCTCTCAGTCTTTCCTCACAGAAATCAGGTGCCATCCCTCTAAATCACCTTCTTGGCCCTTCTCTGACCCCATCTCCACCTCAGTGACTCCAGTAATTTGAATTTGCCCTTTCATTTTTCTATATATGTTTGATTTCTATATTTTTTTCTTGGCTAATTTGATAATCAGATTTTTTAATGGGCAAAATAGATCTTGTGCATCCAGTTTTTGTAGTATGGAATGACTGTGGGGTTTCACCTTCTTGGAAATGAGATCTTGACAGTTGCAAAAGAGTGTCTTGGAGCGTGGTGTTTTCATGTCTTACATATACTGTGTTGAGATAAAGGCATCCAGCTACCAATATCTGTCACACAGATGAGCTGGCTTATGTGGTGAAGAGTTGGGGGAATAAATAATTGAATTCAGCTGCTAATTTTGTCTAAATACTCCAAGTATTAGAAAAATCCAGGAATGCCTCCAAAACTACCTTGTCTGTATAGAGAAATGCAGTTTAAATTTCTCATTCAAGTCTTCCATCTCTTTCAGACTGGGCAGCTTGACCCATTTTTGTGGAAGTTCTCTGGAGTCATGAGTTTTCCAAGACTCTGTTCTTTGATCCTCTAAGTATTGTCAATTAAAGTATATATTTTTAACCTAATCTTCTTGCAGCAGCACTTTAAAAACAAAGGAATATACATTTATGTGAAAAAAGACAGTATCTTCTTAGAATTGCACCTGGACTGATGTTAATACACCAATACTGCCTGCCAAGTCTTCCCAATTTTCTTGTCTGTTTGATGTAGTCTGACAGCAGAGCCTTTTTCAAAAACATCAAAATTTGGCCTATATTATCTAGCTCATGTCATTATAGTTTAGAACATCACTCTATTCCCACCCTCCTTGGCGATTAAATGATAGATCTGGCATTTTTATATATGTATCATATGTATCATAAGACGTTTACAATATAATCTCAGTCTTTTATTCTAGGAAATTTAATTTGCATTATTTATAGCTTCTGTGTTACCAGTATTTGTCTCTTGTAGTGTTGATAAAATTTGAACTTATAGAAGTAGATACAGGAGAAAACCAGAAAATTGTCAAGGAATCATTCTGGAGGAAGGTAAATATGAGACAGCTATGACTGGCTTGCATTGGTTGATTGTGTTGTGCTTTTCAAAATACTTCGCTCGCGTTGATGCAGTGATTCATTATCCTTTACACTGTCTTCTGTTTTGACTTTTTATATACAAAGTCTTTACTCCTCCTATTGGTAAAGGTGCTGGTTTTCAAGATGCAAACATATGTCCTCTGGGAATGGGCCTAGACTTAGAACTATTAAACAGCTGTAACTTGAGAATTTTGTCAGTCAGCAAATCTCCTTTTCTACAGAAAGGCCTTTAAAATATGAAAGTCTGGTTCTTTGAATTCAATTTCCAATACTGTAAGACTGACCCATAAATACCAATCATGTATAATCTTGTTTTACTTACAGATATTTCCACAACTGAGAAGCATTTATAGCAAGAAAAATGCCTTTAAACCAAACTAATTGAATTGAGGCAGTGTGGTATTGTGAATTGCTGGAAAACAGAGAAAATCCATCAATTTATGACTGGCAAAATGTTTCAGGAACTTTATTGTTTGGTCTTTTTCTAATTTAAAAAATATTAACTTACATCAATCCATCAGAATGTTGTTCAAGGAAAGATCCAAACTGAAGATAGGTTTATAGACTATCAACTGAATTTTACTCTTTGAAAGATGATTCATGTTCTAGCTTTAATTTTTCTGTGTCTCTTAAATGAGACTGAGGGATAAATTAATTGATCTTTTCACTTACCTTTTTCTTAATGGCATTTCTTTTAGGCACACCCACCCCCATCCCGCTCCCCCCCCGCCCCAACAAAACATAACAAATCCCAGGACTGAAGAATAATTCAGGATTTAAAATAATCTTTTGGTATGACCTACAATACATACTATTCTGCCCACCACCTCCTGTAAATTACTGAGCTGTCAATCTTCTGTGTTTCTGCCTGCATAAAAATAATTGTAATTGACTGGAATGTGAGCCGAGTAAAATGGCAGAAGAATAATCTCATTCTTAGATTTACTACAGTTTTATAGTGTGAAAACCGAATATTTTATTAGCTGAATAGCATAAGCATGAGTTTTCTGGGTAGATTTTTAATGCACATGAAACCTCTCTAAAATGTCTAGAAAACACTGCATTTTCTTCTTCTCCAACACCCCACTCACAGGCTAGATTAGTCAAGCAGAACACTGTCTGCGGAGAATTCAGCATAAATGTTTGTTGTGTGTGATCATCAGCCTGGTCTTGAGCAGCAAAAAGCAGAGTCCTCAAAACTTGTGGGAGTCTGATTGGATGGTGTGGTAAAACTAATTTTCACAGAGAAAGTAAATTCTCTGTGTCCAGCAGAGTGAGGCTGAGCAGATAAGCTCATGTCTCACTTTCATCCATACTGAATTGTCCTCCAAAATAAATACTAAACCAAAATGTCAGCAATAGAAATTCACAGTGAGTATCAATGCAATTACACTTGCTTTTCCATTATTTTCACCTTTCTTGCTGTATGTCTGCTCTAACCAGACATTGCACAGTAAATCAAGAATTCTGTGAAAAAAACATTTGTTTAATGAAATAGCTATTGAGTCTGAAATGTGTCTGTGCTGAAGTGGGAGGGCAGAAGGAGCTGGAGGGGTAAAGAAATTAACCAGATGGCAAATAAAATTGACTCCTTAATATAGAGGGAAGAATACAATGCTTTCTTCCTTCACTTTAATGTATAAAAATCATTGAATATATTTCCAGGCACTGGGGTTGAATAAATTGATTATAAATAACTTGAATTCTGAATTCTTCTTCCATCATTACCAGTGAATCATCAACAAGAAGTTTGTCTATTTCTTGCTGTTTTCAAGGGCAGCTGTCAGGAGAAGGCATTTTGCCATCCACAATGAGCAGGAATTGTGCTATATATCCTCAACACCAGCTACAATCTTTTTATCTGTTAGTTACTATAAACAACCAGGCTGTGGAATGTTTCTATACAGTTTCATAACTTAAGTCACTTGTTGAATAACTTCTGCAAATAAATAACAATTATTTTTTAGCATCTCATTTTTGAGTGTACAAAATTCAATGTATGAGCAATTGATGAGGTCTGATTTCACGTGTATATGTCATTAGCCTCCAAATCCTATGTGTAATGGGAATAACAGAGTTGATAAACTAGGGAATCCACTATGTTGTGGTTTAAGCCCAGCCAGCAGCCAAGCCCCAGGCAGCTGCTCGTTCATCCCTCACCAGCAGGATCAGGGGAAGGGTAAAAGCTGGAAAACTGCTGGACTGGGATACAGACAGTTTAACAGGGAAAACAAAAGCCATGCACACACACAAAGCAAAACAAGGAATTGATTCACTGCTTCCCATGGGCAGGTGTTCATCTCCATCAGGGCCCCATCAAGTGTATTGCCTGTTTGGATAGACAAACGCCATCACTCCAAACATTCCCCCCTTCCTCTTTCTTCCCCCCACTTTATGTACTGACCATGATGCATTATGGTCTGGAATATCCCTTTGGTCAGTTGGGGTCACCTGTCCCAGCTGTGTCTCCTCCCAGCCTCCCCTGCACTCCCAACTTCCTCCCCAGCATGGAAGTGCAAACACCAGAAAAGTCCTTGACTCTGTGTAAGCCCTGCTCAGCAATAACAAAAACATCTCTGTATTATCAACCCTGTGTTCAGCACAAATCCAAAATATTAGCCCCATAGCAGCCACTGTGAAGAAAATTAATCCAGCCAAAACCAGCACAAATGGGCATTGAAAAGTAGACTTTAATCTAAAATTAAGTATCTCATTCTACAGAACAAGGACAATTATTCTGTAACATTGCAATTATAGCAAATTGATACATATCAAAGTCCATAAATGTGATTATTAGAGTCTAAAAATTGCTTATGTTTTAACTAAAAGCAACTTTTGGATTTTAGTTTCCAGTGGAGTAAAATTACCAAGTGTGGCATATACCTCAACTCAAAATATTGACTGAAATTGTCAATTTTTCATGGTTAGAAAGGAAGTAATTTATACTTCCAAAAGATACTGATCTGTTTTCTCCAAATAGAAAATAAAAATTTTGAATGATTCTACATATAAAATATTGTAATTGAGTTTCAGAAGAAAGTAAAAATAAAATGGAAAAGTAAGTGGGGTTTTTGTTAAGACTGTTTAGAGAAAATTATTTACTTAATTTTTTTTTTCCTGGACTGTTTTTTAGGAAATAAAACTACCTTTAAGTCTATTTTGACTGTTCTAAAGTACAGGCAAGTGACAAACCCACTAGCCTGGCTATACTTTGCTTGGATATATGGTCCATTTTCTATGTAGTTTCAATTTATAGTGTTTTGATATTGGACAATATGTCTTAGTGGAGAAATTTATATATATAGTCTCTTTTATATATTAAATGACACAAAACAAGGTGTCATTTTCTAGCTTTGACTTAATAGTGACTTTTTGTACAGGGTTTAGTGAGAGGAAGGAGAAGCTACACCTTTTAAATACAAACAGAAGTTGCCTGTGTTCATGCTATCTGCGAGACTTGTAGAAATCTATATTCAGAATGTAAATTTTTGGGGCTAAGTCAAAGTCTGTCAAGAACATTGCACATTCAGATGGGAGTTGTCTCATAATCTGGAATGTGGAACCATAACACACACTATTTGGATGAGATGGATATTATTTTGGGTCTGGTGGTCACAGCAAACTCTACAGGCCTAAAATAGCATTAAGTGGTTAACCAGAGGAAAATTGTTTGAAGTCTGCGTGTTTTCCAGAGGTGGATTGCTGAAATCGTCTCAGCACCAACTATTCCACAAATGCTTACCTTAATAAAACCCCTTGTTGTCTGTATTGTCCCACCATGCTTTTGGGATAAAAAAGACTGCTGACACTGAGGAGCACAGCAAGAAGCAGGCAGTCAAAGAAATGGCCACACAGTTGTGTTAATACTGCTTGGAGGTCCCAGCAATCACTTGAGGTTTCTCTGTCACAATTATGTGTACTGGAACTAGATGTGCTTTCTGGATCATACGGCAAGACAATTACTTTTTCTAGTCTGCTGGCCATTCTTTCTGGAAATGGAACATATTTGATTGCTTTAAAGATGTGTTTCTGTACTTCTCTGAAGATAAGCCTGACTCTAGCGACAAATAAGAAACAACCACATAATGCTATTTTAGAAAATAAGACACAGGAAAGATGGTTTCCACTACATACACATCCACTAGCCCACAAACATGATAGTCTGAACACTGGGGAGAAAACAATATTATATTGTGACTTGATGAAAATAATTTACATCCCTTGCTATTTATAATCTAGACATCGTGATTCAGTGGGTTGACTTACTGTGTCAGCAAGTACAGGGCGTGCACTAATAAATGAGGAGAGAATGTCAACTATGTTGGCAGGAAATGGCCAGTCATACAGCTGACAGCCAGTCTTGGCAAGGAATATATGTAATGGTTTGGTACTGCAAGCTGTTTGTAGTTAGCATTACCAAAGCTGCCAGCCAATTGCCTAAGGTCTGCTGACAGGCAGTAATCTAATCTGGCCTCCCATTTGTTCTTCGTTTTTATCTGCTAAACACAACTTCATCTTTCCCGTGGTTGACTTGCGTGCTATTTGAAATCTGAACGTTGCATTCAATCTTGTGGACACAAGAATAGCAGAGGTGTTATAATCAAAATCTTATAGAACTGGGCCTCTGGAAACAATTTTTCATAAAGATGTGCTTAGATTTCAAAATAAACTTAGTATAAGACAGGAAAGAAATGTGGTTGCATTATTTTCCCCATATATGTCCTGAAAGCTTCAAACGGATGTTTGGAAGAAGGGGTGTTTTCCATCCTAAGGAATTATTAAGAGATATCAGGGATAGACTGGAGGGAGAATTTTAGGTACAGTGAAAAACATATTTAAGATTGCTGGCTTGATCAAAGCATGGAAATAAGTATTACATGTTGTGCTTGAACAAAGTAATTTACATATAAACTAAGTAAGGTTATACAAGAAATGTTCAGATTTGATGGTTTTATTTCAAGTTGTTTGTTGCAAAGCTGTTGGCTTAAGATTCATCAGTTAGGAGTCAATGTGTTCCAATGGCTTTGATTTACTTTAAAATTATTATTTCTGGTTACAAAAATACAAACCTACTATGTCTGTTCACATAAAGTCAGAATGGTCTGGTGGGACAGACACTAAATTGGTGTAATTTCTTTGCTTCTCCAGGAGGTCCCTGTGTGTTGATGGCATATCTGATTAGGACTAGATCAAGAAAAGTGTTGGGTGTCAAAAAGTGTTTCTAATAAACATTAACTGCCCCTGCCTAGCAGTTTGTTTCTCAAAGCAGCCAGTGTATAGGGTCAAGCCTCACAAATGCCAGTATTTTCAGATGTAAATTTCCACTGATACAGTGCTTCTGGCCCTGTGTGTGTGCCCAGAGGTGACTCTCTCTTGTCAGCGTGTAGCAGCTTGGCATTCATGGCAACATCCCGCTGGTGTTACAGACCTGGTGTTGTAAAGCTCTTCCACGCAAAATGAGATGAGCCTGCCTGGTTTCTTTGTGTTTACCTGTCACCACATTATGTTGGTAAGGAAGGTGTAATCCCAGGAGATGCAGGGCCATTTCTGTTCTGTGTTAAAGGCAACTGACTGGTATTTCTCTGATGGCTTCACTTCTCTCCAGTGCGGTGTTATGAGATCCACACTGGAGTGCTCTTTGGAAACCTTCCTTGGGGCTAAGCCTTCCTTCCACCCTGGTCTTCCTGCCTTTCTTTCATAACAACATAAAATCAAGGGATAGAAGTGTTCTTTCCTCAATGAGACCTTGTGAAAACAGAAATTGTGAAAAATTCATCTAACAGTAGATGCCTGCCTGCTTGCCAAAATGTGTCTTGGTTTTCATTGTCTACATTTCTCAAGGCTGGCAGGACGTGTTTCATTTTCTTGAAGGAACATGCATGATAAAGGTGTTCAAGCTTGGGAATTGTTTTTTCTATAATATCAAGGGGTTGCTAAAAAATCAGAAACTATTACCCGGAATTGGCAATTTTCAAAGCACTGCTGGTAGCACAGCTTATGATAAGGTTCTTTTTCTTGACCTAGAAATATTAAGAATAAGTCAGGTGAAGCCTCTAGGCATCAAGGAAAAAGTCTTTTTCTGACAGCACAAATCCTCAGAGAACAAAAATACATTTGCCAAAACCCCATTAATATATAAAGATAAAATGATGTGCCAAAGTTCAGCTCTAAAATAAAAATTATGAACAACTTTTATGTTAGAATAAAATTTACATATATCATGTATTATACACCTATATAACATATTTTTACATTATCTATGCATCAGAACACAAATTATGAAATAACCTAATTTTAATGAGTAAGATAGAATGAAACATTACCAGTGTGGTTCATTATCTGTTGCTAAGCTGTTACTGTTGATAACTTAGTAGGAAAATATGCAACAATTTTAATGCAAATTACAAACCAATACCCACATTATTTTTCCTTTAATTATTGAGTGCCAAGTGTCACATGGATATTTAAGGATCTAAGCAGATATTCAGAATGATGTGCTAAGGAAGAAAGTGCAGTCAGCTCTAGATAAAATAGTTTTTTCACTCACTGATGGGAAAACAAGTGTAAGTGGGAACTGATGCTTGAGAAAAGTGAGAAAAAATGAGGCCAACTAGATGTGTTCTCATGGATTTACAAACTGTACTGTACAAAATGGATAAGGACAGCCTCATCCAGAAGTAAAAAGTATTTTTTATGCAAACTCCATTAGCAGTCTCCTATTTTTCAATTTTCTTACAGTACTGGGAGAATAATTAGATGGGCAGTTGACACAATAATACTTGATCTATTTACATGATTTCCCATTATTCCCTACAGCTATCCTGTTTTCATTCCTAATACAGGCCTCAGTTTGGTCCTTCTTGAAAGGACAAGACATATCTCCCCTCTTCAATGATGGGCCTACAATTTCTATTTCTTCTGGTACAGCTGCCGAAGTCCTCCGTTGCAGTCTCCCTATTCTACAAGATCTCGAGAAATTCAGGCATTGATAAGGAGATTTGCTTGCAACAGACAGAGTTCCACTTTTTGGGAGCCTCTAAAAGTAATTAAATTAAGTCTTCTTTTGTATAAGCTGAAACATATGTTTCCCTAGAGGAATTTTTTTTTCAAAATTTACCCCTCTTTTCTTAGCTCAAAGAGAAAAACAAATGTCACCAGGCCCAAAAATCACCCAAACCCAAAAGCACTTCATAGGTCTATTGTTCAAAGTACATCAGAAGTTTGCAATAGGAAAATACCAGAAATGGCAACTAAGATGAAATACAGATTTGAGTGTGTCCTAGTCCCTTTGTGCCTGTAGGTTTTTTCCAATCAATCAAAATGTCAACAGTATAAAGAAGTATGTTCTGGAGAAATGTGGGGTTTTACAACTGTTAAAGAAGCTTTACAATTTTAAGATTCTGTCAGTTTTCCTGGCTAAAAAGGAATTCCAAATCAATACAACTGTTTTGGCTTAATATTTGTAATCATAAACCTTTTTGAGAAATATCAGTATTCTGTCTTGAATATGATCTGTCCATGCATGACAACCATGGATTCTCTATGGAAATTCAATATGAAAAACAAGAGAGAGAACGGGCAGAGAAGAAAGAAAGAAAAGTCTACCAAAATAAAATTGTATTTTCTTTACCTATTAGTGGTTTGTTTTTCATCTACTTGAATTTTTCTCATCTCATTTGAGATTATAATCTACCACAGCTATGAAACTGATGTGATATAAAAACTCAGTGGGAAGGACACTTTAGGGATGAAGTTTTCCAGCAAATAGATTTGAAAACGTAACAGTCACATATTTCTTCCCATACTTTATGCTCAAAGGAAATAATTGGACCCCAAATCAGTCAAAGTGTAATTGTTTGTGAAAATGAATTATAAATTTCAAGGGAATAGTTTCTCTTTGACATTATATGAAAACCAGGATGGATTTGATCTAAAAAGCAAAGGGTAATTCTTCCAAGTAGTGCAGGACAATGCTTATATTTAGCAACTGCTGTAAAATGTTACCTGTGATTTTGTCCAATTTTTTGTATTTTTTATTTTGATGATGATAGTGGTGGTGATGATGATGATGATGGAGTCATTCTCCAAGATGCGGCTACAAATCTAGGCTTCGGTAAAAGGCAAGAGGTCAAGAGTAGTTATTTAAATTAGGAATGTGTTGAATGTAATTATTGTCTATTTGATGATAGTGGAATTAATACTGGGGGCCACAACCATAATAGATCATACAATTGTTCTGAATTATTCTTTGCATACTATTAATATCCCCTCCCCTCCCTTCCCTCCCCTCCCCCTCCACCTCCACCTCTCTCCATTCCATTCCATTCCATTCCATTCCATTCCATTCCATTCCACTCCATTCCACTCCATTGGTGTTTGAGTGGTGTAAGGAAGTAAACTTCGGAGAGCGCAAACATAACCCCAGTATGAACGGGAAGCAATAAGATGTTATATTTGTATATATACATATTATAAACCAGTTCAAACTGAAAAAAAACTTATTGGTATGCATAATTCCTTCCATGTTCGGGGTATTTTTTCTGACTTAGGCACCATGGTTCAATCATCTCTGTGACATTCTCTCTTCTGACAGGACTTACGTTTATTAGGTTTATGTTTACTTAATGTCAGCCTAGTAGAGATGAATATACTGGGGATAATAATATGAACATAGTGCTCAGCACAGAGGACATGTGAAATATTCATGGTGGTTTGTATGTCACTGGAACCGAAGGTGTTCAAAGGATACTTTTGACATCTTCCACTGGGAGTGTGTTTGCTTTACACAGCAATACGTTTATTTATTGTATTCATTAGATTAGTGGATCTTATAGAGCTGCCATGGGTAAATGAACATTCACGTATAACTTTTTTTCACTTTACTGGGAAGAAAAATGAGAGAGTGTTTATTGTTGATAAGGTAGTTTAAAGTGGAACTGCATTGTGCAGAATTAGTATTCATTTACTGAAATATCACATAAGGTAAGCATGAAGTAAATGTTACATCTGTTTCCATAGTTAGCTAGGAGTTTTGTTTTTTTAAAAGTTGATGTTTTCATGGGAGTAAGAGTGGACTTGCAAAAGAAAAGTATTTTTCCTTAGTTTGCAAATGTTTGAAGGCAGCTCTCATTAGTTCTGGATTCTTTTGAACCTCTGTCATTTGGAACAGCTCAGAACTTTAACTCAGTCATTTGTCAGATGTGATGGAACATCAAACAATAAAATGGAAATACATGAAAAACACATGTTTAAAAAAAGCATCCACATGTGCAAAAAACTCCTTTAATGGTGCTCATAATTTCTTATGTAAATCCAAATGAAACTTACATTTTTTATGTGTTTTCACTGCACTACGATATTCAAATCTGGTGATAACAAATTGATCAACAATAAAAATTTTAATAAAGCAGTGTATTGAACATGACATACTCTATTAATTTAGAAATTCAGTTTTTATTTACTTCAGTTTTCTACTTCCTCTTTTCCCCCCCCAGCTGAACTTTGAAAAGGGTACTTTTGACCTTTCTTTTGTGCCCATTCAACACTTCTCTGTAAATTAGTTGCATATGTATATTTCTGCATACTTTTTGCATGTAGGTGATGGAATGTAAATGTGGGAGAGTTCTCTCACATTTTCATGAGGATGGGGTTTTAGAAATGAAGCCTTAAAACAGGAAATGTATTTGACTGTTTATGTGCAACTTGGAGGAAATGCTTTTAAATCAGGTGTTGATTCTGTATTGAAAAAGTGTGCAAAAAACATTGTTAACTTATCCCAAATTATTTTAGATAAACTTTCTTATTTACATTATTCAGTCTTCTGTAGAGTATATCTTTTATTGTGAGAAGAGATGTGCAGGCAAGGAGCAATTGTTGCATCATTTGCAAAGTTAGAACATGCATCCTGAAAATTCCTTGCCTTGTTTCTTTTCTTTCCCCAATACAGTTCACTGAAAATAACCTTGGTTTTATCATCTAACTGAAGTTTACAACTATAGTCCTCTTGCAGTTTGTGATCTGGACTCCTTTTCTGGGGATGTGGAAGTGCTGCAGGATCTGTGCTGTGATGGTGTTCTCTCCTCTTGCCCTTTTCCTCTCAAATGTTTGGAAAGAAAGAATACAGAGAACTTCAAGGCTTACTGTGATTTCAAACATCTCAAACCCTATTGAAGCTCCCATGGAAATATAGTATATCGTTATTAGATTGTTGACTATTATAAAATTATCTTCCCTCTTAGTTCACTTATAATAAGACGTGTAAAAAAGAATGGTTTATCCACAAAATCATGTGATCAGGTATTAGAAAAGGCTAGTCTGAGAATCATGTAAACATACATTCTTATGTTTATTCAAACTTTTTGTGCTTTATAATAAAACTTTTTTTCACATTCATTTGAACAATTGTTGTTTCCTAGCACTGAAACATTTTAATAGTTGGTGTTATAGTTCAAGTATGCAAAAATATGTTAGTGAAGAGTGCAGAATAGAGGAGGTAACTGAAGTTGTTTGGATTAAATTCGTTTGTAGACATAAAAGGGGTCATGGATATCCACTGCAGTCCTTCATGGGATTAAATCAATGCAAGTTAGCGTGCAGTGTGTTCACTGATGGCAATAGAATGTTATTGCTTTCTGGATGTGTCTGTTTTATGTGAATCTGACTGCCAGACTGCAAGAATATCCTGCTGTATTCTCTGGGTGTCTGTTTTGTGTTAAAAAGAATTTAAAATATTAACTTAAACACCAAACTTCAAAACACAGAATGAAAACAACAGTTGAAAAAATAACTATACTATTTTATCGCAATTTATTACTTTGTTTGATCATGCAAAATTTTAGTCAGGATTATTTTGTTTGCCAAACCCAAAGTATATTTAGCATTAAGGGAGAAAATAATTTGATTTACATTATGGTTTTTTGTCTTACATGAAACTAGAGAATTCATAAGTGTTTCAAATTGAATTTACTACCTTTTTTTTCCTTTTTTTTTTTTTTTTTTTTTTTTTTCAGAGGAAATAGATACAATTTTCCCATCAGGAAAAAAAGAGTAATTTTTTTTTTTAAATGATCAAAACAGCTTCATTATATATTTTTAAAAAATTAAAGAGAGACCTTCTTTTGCAGCTGCTAATTCATCACACCTCATCTTCACACACAAGCTTTAACCATAAAAATAGTAATTTCCTTTATCCATCATGTCATATTTTAAGACAAGCTAAAAATAACACAATGAAAGGCAGGATATTGCCACAGTGAAAACATCTTGCCTTTTCAACATTTGGATTATATTAACCTTGCACTCTCCTTTCATTGCGAAGGTGTCATGTTGGTTTCCCTAAACTCAGAGCTGTGTTAGAAGAACTGCATCCAGGCTTGGTAACCAGAATAATATAAATACTACTTCATCATCTTGGAATTTCTTATTGCAATTGCTGTAACTTCATATGTCTGCTGGGTTGGATTTTTCTCGCAATGCTGAACACTTATTGATTTGCACTAGAAAAGTCACTGTGTTTCACTCTGAACTCTTTATTGTTATGCTGTGTACAAAAAGACAGTTTTAATTATTTTTAACAATATAGATGCATGATAGCAGAAACTTTTCAACAGCCATATGTAAAAGTCCTGAGACTAACTCTATTATTATTTAAAAAAATGGGAGCAGAAATATATTCTAGACAGAAAGAAAACTTACAGAGAAACAAGACTTCTTCCTCCTTAGCTATGTTCTGAAAATGATACTGAGTCAGTGCTGGTTGTGAGTCTGCATCAGTCAGAGTTGGTGAACACTCACTTGGTCTGAACCCCAGCTTTGGATTTGCTGACAGTCACCTCACAAAAATAATCTACTGACTGCTGTCTGTTAGAGCTGCCTGTTGCACACATCTGAAAGGCAATCAGGGCTTTCTTGCAGCTTCATTAGACTGAATGGAGGCTTGCCCTTTTTATAATTTTGTCTATGAATCTCAAAGAATATTAAGGCTCCTCTGTGCACCCACTTAGAAAAGAATTTTCATGTGTGTTAATTTAGCTCGACGTTGTAGGTGAAAAATACTTATGTGAATTTAAATATTTTTTTCTAGTGCATCCCTACTATGGAGTAAATTTATGTCATCTCTGTGCAATAGTCCATGGTGCTAATAATGCCAGGGTCATGGGTTTGACCACCATATGGGCCATTCACTTGAGAGTCAGACCCAATTATCCTTGTGGGAGCCTTCTAACAGCATATTCTGTGATTCTGTGAATCTCTTTGCAAGAAGGTTCGCTGTGACTGCCTATGTCATATGCATGCAGGAGGAGGTACTGTCTTGCTCAAAAGGTGATTCAGAAATGTCTTTAACTCATTACATCTGAACAAAAAGTTATGGCTTGAGAAATACAGAAGTAAATCATAGCAGTGAAGAATTGTAGAGCCAACAGAGTCTGTCTAATGGTTAAGTGCTGCCAGAATTTATTCAACAGAAATCTTGAACAGAAGAAATGGACAGTGGATTAAAAATATGCTGTATGATACCCCTCTAGGAAATATCAAAAAATAAGCAATTAATTAATTGCAAAGCAATTTTTTTTCCATTTTGCTTGATAATATACATGACTTGCCATAGAATTGGCAAGACTTTTAGCAGACTTTTATGAAACATTGTTGTGATCTACTAGCCTGCTTGAAGGAAAGGAAGTGAGATTAATGCTTCACTGTGATCTGGAAGACTAACTAAGCATTCATTGCCTAATTCTTGTGGGAAACTAGAAAAGGAGAGAAAAATATCCCATCCTTTAAACCTCCATAAAGTTTAGAATATCTGAAATTATTTTGTATTGTACTTCACGTACCACACCCATCAAAGAACTTTCTATATTGTAAAGCACTTCAGGTTACCTTGTAGCTCCTCATTTCAAGCTGTTCTTCACAGTCAGGCCTAACTTATTTATGTTGTATTTAATGACACAGAACACCTCGTTTTTTAATAGATGCAAACAGGTAGCAAAATTGTAAAAGCAAGCTAAAAAGATGCAGGCAGATGCTATAATCTAACCAGAATTTGGTTTGCTATAATTAGATTATGACGCTTCTAGATGGTCTTTGATCCCAACATATTTTGATATGACAGATACATATTACTGTGATTTCTCTAGTGATGCTCACTGTTGCTTCCTTGTCAGCTTTAATACCGAAACAACTGGACAGACTAAATTGAAATGATTTATCCTCTCTGAATGTCATAGTCAAAACATATTGTCACAGTAACAAGTTAGACTTTCCCCTGCATGCACAACAGACTTTTTTTCTTGTAACCATGTCATACTTCATGGTCTCACTGATACTACTATGCTTTACAGAATGATTTTCATGAGGTCACTTCCTCTGCTCTGCTCTCTTCCTTCTATTTTGGACTTTGGCTGAAAGCAGGGTTGATTATACAGGAATGTTTTCTTTACTGATGAGCAGGGCTTACACAGAGCCAAGGCCTTTTCTGCTCCTTACCCACCCCCACCAGTGACCAGCCTGGGAGTGCACAAGTAGCTGGGAGGTGACACAGCCAGGACAGCTGATCCCAACTGACCAAAGGGATATTCCAGACCATATGGTTCATGGGTAGCATATAAAGCTGAGGACAGGAAAGAAGGAAAGAGAAGGGAGATATTTGGAGTGATGGTGTTTGTCTATCCAAGTGTTACACACGATGGGGCCCTGTGCTCCTGGAGATGTCTGAACACTTGCCTGCCCATGGGAAGCAGTGAATCAATTCCTTGTTTTTCTTTGCTTGTGTGTATAACTTTTCCTTTCCCTATTAAATTGTCTTTATCTCAATCCAAGAGCTTTCTCACTTTTGCTCTTCTGATTCTCTCCCCAGTTCCACTGGGGCACATGGAGTGAGCAGTTGTGTGGTAATTGGTTGTCGGTTTGGGATAAATCTTGACATGGGAAAAGTGTTTATTGCTGTGAATCTAAGACGGATGAAGGTGATTCCTGAATGCATGAGAAAAGTACTGAAGAGTTTCAAGAGGTATATTTCAGATACAGCTAACCCATACCTTAGTATTTCACTGTGGTTATCTCAGTCCAGGTCCTGATGGGGATGCTGCTTTTCAGGGGTCCCAGCTTTAGTGACTACCAGGCCTCTTGATGATGATGATGAATAGAGATGTGGTTTGTCATACCTAAGATTAGGGTATTTAGGAGTTAGGCATCCCAAAGTGCAGCAGTGTAGGCTCCGAAGTCTTCTGGAGGTTTCAGATTGAAACATTAATGAAACTGAATTTATGTGCAATTCTAAACATAACAGTGTATGAGAGCAATTACTGTTCAAGATCCGATGGTTAAGTGGTAAAAAGAAATAATTTGATCATGACGAACATAATATTGCAGCACAAACCAGCTCCGAATCTGAACCCATTCAAACCACTCAAGATACTTCTGTGCTTTAAAGTTCTTGAAAGATGATGATCTTGTTTAGTTTAATTACTTTCCATTCAGCTGCATACTTCTGCTTGTGGACAGAAGATATTTTGATCTTTATTTATGCTTTCATTTTTAATACCATCCATTTACCAATTTCAAACATGTTTACCTAGAATTGTGCCCAGAGGGAAATATACCCAGCTAATTGCTATTAGTGTGTGCAATGCCTGATTAACTTATAATAATATATTAGTAAGGCCATCATTTAATATTAGGATTGACATAAAGAAAGAAGAGTGGGTGACGTAATTTTAATAAAAGTCTAATTATTTGCAAATGGAATGGAAGGACAATGTGAGTAGTATTTCTTTGTATGTCTTCTGCAAGTAGAGACTAAATTCTACTTTGATTTTCTACTGTGTGGTTTCATTAATCTCTGAACTAAAGTTGTACACAAAATAAAGCTAGTACACTAGTACACATAGTTCTTATACAAATGGCTTGAAAATTTGGTTTGGTATACAAAATGGAATGACAATATGTCACAGTGCTTCTGTATTTTTTTTTGTGTTTATTTTCATAAACATAATTATTCGGCTATTAATAGTTCAATTACTACGTTTATGTACTGGCAGCATGAGGAAACTGTTAAATATTTTAACAGAAAGCAAACTTTCCATGTAGAAATTAGCAAGAAGGAGGAAGGAGAAAGGTCTAGTAACTAAATGCATAGGAACATATTTTAAGTAGAGTCTGTGTGTTTAGTGACATAATTACAATTAGTGTTTTATTTACAATGCTATGCTACAAGACTGTGGTGTGTTTGTATTGCGGTTTGCCACAGAGATAAAAAACAACTTTTCATTATAAAGTGGAAAATTTTGTGAATCATGAAGTAATTCTATTGAGTTGTAGGAAAGAAAAACGCATTAGCTTTTAAATAAACAATTCAAATTTTGTTCTATTTGGGAATAAAAACTCTAAAAAAACATCTATTACCCTCTGAATGTTGTACATATTATATGGGTAATATGATAATTAATTGATTTTATTTTCTTAGTTTTAGTGAGACAGTCTATTTTGGAAAGGCAGGCTGGTAAATGCTCATGAACTCTAGATTAGTATAAATCATTAAACAGTCTCTAGGTTAGTATAAATCATTAAACATATCTGATAAAGAATATTTTGTATGAGCTTATCAAGTGAGATTCTGCAAACTTACAGGTTATATTTTTTCTTAACTTATGTAAAACCTCACACTGTGCCTAGTCAAAGTAACTTTCCTGGAAATAATTACTTGTGCTGTATGAAAAAAAAATCAGGATTTAATTTTCAGTCAGCATAATGAATTTTGCATCCAGAAAAAGAAATTGAACAGAAATAAAGAATTTCAGTTTTCCCCCTTGATTAATCCTGTCTGAACACTCCACAAACCATTCTACATTCCAAAACAATGTTTTTCTTTTTTTTTTTGTTCTGTGAAATTTTGAAAGATTCAGTATTATAAGCCAAGGCTGGGCATATGTATTCCTTAATGACATAAATCAGAGAGGCTATCTGAAGGCACATGTTCATTCATGTTGTAATGTCAAACCTGTGATTTTTTCAATTATACCATTGTTTTAACTTTACTTACAAGAATTAAAAAAAACATATCTCTGATTCTGTTATAGCAGAAATTAGATAAGTGTTCTTTGCGGTGTTTCCTTACTTTAGATGATATGTTACCTCTGTGGAAGAAAGTGTTCTTCTGAACATTAATAAAATTAGTGTAGTTTTATGAATAGCATAGAAAGAATTGATAATTCATTCTCTAGATCTCAGTACTCATTCTGCCTTCTGGTATGGCCACAGCTGACAAACTTGCTGACAATTTCAGCCAGGAAGCCCAGTACTAAATAAGCAGACAGGGCAAGCACTTGTCCCAGCAGATGATTCCTTCACATCTTGCAGGAGACACATTGGTGAGGAGGAGAGCAGAGGTTGGCAGTACATCCTTTCTGTGTTTAGCAGCAGAGAAAAGTTAATGTCACTTCAGGCTATTACCTTTCTTGAGTTAAAACTGTGGTGACGTCTATGCAGACAGGGCCGTGTGAAAAAGTGTGGTGGTAATGTACAGCTCAGAGAAAAATATCTCAGCAGACAATTCATGCAACTGATATTTACAGAAATCACCAAGCATGATGATCAGTTTGTAATGAACTTTTGATTATATTAAAGAGTCCACAATCACTTATCCCATGCTTGTCTCACAGCTCGTGAAGAACAACACCTCAAATCATAATAGCCAGATGATCTCAGGATACAAGAATTCTTCAGATGTTTTCGGAGTCCTCCTAAAACATGCCTGCATTTTACAAAAGCAGGAAATTTTAAATTCCAGCCCTTTTATATGAGCAGGAATTCTCTACAGAGGCAATTCTGTTGCCCAAGTAAATGCACACTTGAGTGACTCAGGCCAAATTAGTTGTTTATATGGTTCACTTTGAGTATATTTACCATAGTAACACCTAAAAAACCATCTGTTTGAGTTTGTGTGTGAGATAAATCCACCTGTTTACATTTCCAAGATATTTCTGATTCCAACTCACATCCTTCTCACATGAAATTTAGAAAGCATGCACCTATTTCTCTTTCAGACTCCTTTATTCTTTCCCCTCCCTCTACCCAAGCATATGACACTCAAATATGTACCTTTGGCTCATACTTTTTTTTTCAGTGGTAAAAAGAATTATTTTGATGACTCAGGCAAGAAAAATACCTGTGCATTTTGCAATAACTCTATTTGCTAGAAGTATTTAAAGGAATTCTGCTACTGCTTCTCACAGATTTTCTTCATTTCTGTTAGCTGATGTTTTCCAGGCTGCTTGCTGCATTAAAAACATGTGTTTGCAATGCTAGTAGTCTGCACTTTGTTCCAAGAAAACTGAAAACAAATGTGAGAAAGATGACTTAGCATTCTCTAGCTTCTATGTGGAACAAAATGGTGTACGTTTGTATGTAAGCGTAGTATAAAAGTTAGTTCATGTGTTTCTTTTATAGCAAGGAAATTGTTGCTGAATATTTTCCATACCAGCATAACAGAGTAAAAAGTGTGCTGTGTTTAATTGACTGGAAATCATTAAAAGTGCTTTGTGGGAAGTTTTAATCTTGATTCAACTGCTTCCCCCTGCAGCCTATTGTTAAGGACACAATAATATACTCCAGCTCTGTAGTCTGGAGCCACATGCCTAACTCCACTACCCTCAGAAGTAAAGCAAACAACTTTGGATGTCAGTGGGAGGGCAAATAATGTCTTACACTTTTCTCAGAACTTCTGTCACAAACGTGAAAAGATAAAAGCTGATTTTGATGATTGCAAGCTGGTGGATTTTCTTCATGTACAGAATAAACCATGTATTTTTAGTAACAAACTAGGACCAGATTTTCCAGGCAATATATGCAGACTATGTTAACAAAAGGAATGTATGGGCTCTTCTTTTTTAATGTTCTTTCTTTCTCTAATCCACAGTCATACTTGCAATGGTTTATAATATTTTGAAAAAAAAAGGAAAAAATTATGTGCACATGTGGGGAATAGAGAAAAGATGACTGTTGCCAGAAGTTGTCAGAAATGAGAATACTCACACACAAACCAAAGCAAAAGCTTTCTACTAAAAAAGATAATTCATGCATTTTCTTATATAAGAAGACAATATTTTTAAACTATGGTTTTTGTAGGACTGTATTATACCTTACACAGACATTTTGCTTTCCTTTGAAATTTAATAACTTTGAATATTTAAAAGATAATTCTAAATATAATTGCACAAAGTTAAAATTTGGTAAAAATTAAAGTTAAAATTCTGGTAAAATTCTTCCCTCCATAGATTTTGCATTATTCTCTGTCCCATAGATTTGTTTTTTATTGATGTAAAAATATCTGTCCTACAGCTATATCTCATTTTACATGTATTTTAGGAAATAAAAAATTCTGTTTGCTGTAAGGGAAAAAAAACACACCTGCTAATTCTGGGTAAGCACCTAAGGTCCATTTAGAAAACCTCAACTATTGAACAGTGAACTCCTCCCTTCTCCTCAGAATAACACAATAACCCAAACTGCAACAATGCTTTTCCTGTTTTCCAGGCTGGTTTTGTGTAGGCCCAGTTAAGCTACAGTTATATTTTAGCAGTGATGTTGTCTTGGTTTTGGAGACAAATTTTCAGGAGGAAGCCCTTCAGGATGAGTGCCTCCTCCCCAGGGAAAAGGGCTTCCCCTCTTTCCTCTGCCAATGAAACAACCACAGCAAGTGAGAGTGGAAAAAAACCCTGAACTATTTATTAATACAGGAAAAACTGAACTATTTATTAACACAAAATGAAACTGGGAAAAACAAAGAGGGGGAAAGAAACGGAAAAGGGCACCCCCAAGGAGCCGACAACAGGAAGTCTCCAGGAAGGGGGAGTCCACTCAGCAGCTTAGAGGAGGGTAAACAGAAAAAAACCACCTCATTGACTCTTGAATGCCAGTCCTCCTCCTCGCAGCAGGTGAAGCTGGTGGAATCCGGTGGCTTCGCCCCTTCACCCACTGGCATAGCCTTCCTTGGAGTTTGGACCTCACCGTGGCCACCCCGCAGGCCTGCCAGGGCTACCTCGTGGGCTCCCCGGGCTGGAGAGGAGAGAAAGAAGATAGGGAGGCCAGGGGGAGGAAAAGAACAAGCAAATAAAACCTTTTTCCTGAACCATCAGGGAAAAGCAGTGTAGAGAGCAATGCTGCAGTCTCTCTGAGAGCCGTCGACAGCTCCACTGCTCTCCGTCTCCCTGTCTCTCTCTGGGCCATTGGACTGAGCCGCTTTTATAGCCGGGGCTGTTGGACTGAGCTGTTTAGCCAACACCTGCAGGTGCCGGTTCGGTTGAACCAACCCTGGCTCTGGCCCCGTCCCCCAGGTCCATCGGCCATTGACCTGAGCTGCCAGGTGCAGGGTCAGCTGAACAGACCCTTCGGTCAGCCATGTAAGTGACCCTGGCTCCGGCCCCCTCCCCCCACCGGGTTTATCTTAAAGGCACTGTAGCTGTGGGCATTAAGCAGGCAGGTAAGGAATGATGTAGCTTCCTAATGTCACTCCAGGACAGATGTGTTTGCTCAGTAAGTTCAGTTGCTCCTCTAACACACATTATATATTCTGCTGACACTGTCAATATCCCTTCATCCAGGCTGACCCATAGCAGGATGGCAGTAAGGGGTGCAGGATCTTCGTTCCTCCAGCTGTGCTCAATTGTAGGTTTTACCAGCATGGGAAAGAGTGTACATGATTACAGTTGCAATCACACCAGTAAACCAAGCCTTTCTGCTTCTGTTAGAAAGGCCTTGGTTAAAGGCCGGGAAATTTGTGTTCTGAATTATCATCTGAATTTGAATTTTTCTTCTACTCTCTGCATGTATAGATGGAGAAGTCCTCTGACCTCCAGTCATAAAAAGCCTATCAGAAGTGCACACTTAGTTTACTTTCATTAATTTTCTCAGGGTATCAGGTACCTTGAACAAATGGTTGACTTCTCTTGACAACTGACTGGTGAATACTTAGGCAGGTTTCCTATGACAGCTGTGCTGCAGGTTTAGAAACACACAGGAGCTCTAAACCCTGTGTTCCATGGTGCTGGCAGTGTAATCTAGAATGAGCTCAGTTCTACACTGCAAACAATATTCATCTGAACAGCATATTTATTTTGTTAGCAGCTTGGATAATTTTGTTCAACCAACCTTACAGAAGCCTGTGTTAGGGGCTCTACTTTGTGAAGTAAACACCATAATCTTTTTGGACAAAATTGCCCACCAACAGCGTGGTTCATATTTGGCTGTTGAGATGCAGTATTGATAGACATATTATATGTAATAAGAAATTGCGGCAAGATGAAATTTTACATTTTATAATAAAATTAAAAATCATAGGTTGGCAAATAACAATGCTGCACTTTCCATTTAACGTGCTGCAAATACTAAAAAAATTGCAATTTCCATTTAATATGCAATAAATGTTTCATTGTTGAATGAAGAGTTCTGATAGACTTTCACAGATGTTGCAGCGTAACTGATAATACACATTCCTGAAAAGTATTTTGTGAGAACAAAATAGTTTGTCAACTGGTTTTGTATAGAACTTGTATTTGTGGGCTGACTCACTTCTAGATCTGCAGCATTAATGAAGAGGAACTTCCCTTGCTCACAGTTCAGTTGCTGTGCAAAATTCTTTCTCGGCCACTGAGAGGACTGGTTGTAGAAGTCACTGTATAATCAAAGTTTGGTTCAGGGGATCAGAATAAATCTAATCTGAACTAAAAACCTGAAAGAGAATATAGGGTAGATGCTCTCTGCTCATGTGAATCAGAAATTTTGTGGTAGATACTGTAAAAGCAGAGGAAAAAGAACTTAGTTTAATTTCAGTAAAATAGTCCAAAATATGCAGTTTAACATGACCCTGATTTTTCTGGAATTCACAGAGCCTTATAAGAACAGAGGAGACGCAGCCCAAGAGTCGTATGAATACAGAATGTAGCTCTAATCAGACCACATATATGAAAGTGGGAGGATTAGTTCAAGGCAGAATGGGATGAAGTCACACAGGCTGGAAGGATAGCCTGTTTGAGCTGTTCATATCTGAAATTCAAAACAGACTTGAGAGAAAAATGAATAAAGCAGAGATCACTGAACTTAAAGCAAACTGAAACAAATGAGATTCATATGTCTCTGAGAGCCAGCTGATGAAATCTTTAAATACATGAATGTTCTTTTAAATGTAAGTGCAGCTGTGACTGTTTAGGAGCATGTGGTTTTGCTAGCTAGCAAGTACTTTGTGCAATGATTGATCTCTACAAATTAATTTGCTAAGAGAAACAAATAATGGAGTAAGTGTTCACATTTCTCAGGACACAGCCAGTATCTCCCTATTGGCTGCTGCCTGAGTCCCTTTCCAATGAATCAGCGCAAGACTAAGGTTAGTGATATAATTAGGTGATTACAATCTTTGGCTGTTTAATTAAATATGATTTTGTGCAAATATTTTGTCACCAGGCTGTTGAAACTTGCTAGGTACACATTTTTGGAAGCAGCATGTAAACTTGGGAAATGATAGTCTTTGATCTTTGAGATTTTCTATTCTTTGAAGTTTTTTTCTAAAGTCAATGCAATACAAGTGTTAATTTAATACAGCAGAGTGGAAAAATAATCTTAAGTCAAAGAGTATTAACATACAAAACCTCCTAGCTTTTCATGTGTCTCTTAAATTTAGCAGTCCTCCCTTTTCTAAAAGCAGCTCCCCTAGGAGTTGTTTTCTTTTTTTCTGAACTGTTAGGAACCCCACAGTAAGCATTATTTTTACCTGTGTGCTTTTAGCTTAGTTTCCTGACTTTCATTCTCTGCTTGTTTTTAACCTTTTAGTCCATTTTGAAGAGTACGTTTTATTCTACATTAATAATGTTATTGAAAGTATAAATGTTATTCGATAGAAGTTCCTTATGTTTCTGTTTACCACTCCTCTCTTCTTGAAGTTTCCTGAGACCTCTATTGCCACGATTCCAGAGCTTCATTTATTGTCTTTAAAGGGTTATGCACACACCTGATTTTTCTAGAAATATCTATGATCTTCCCTAAATTAGATATATGTTAGTAGTCAAATATTTTTTAATAATAGAAGTTTCTGGGGTACCTCTTGAGCATGGAAGTCTTGTTTTCAAGGGATATGTTTATTTAGTCAGGATTTTTAAAGGGCCTGAGGACTTGGGAGGAGGGTGCAACCTAATGTTGTTCTTATTCTTTACTATTATGTAAAGAAAATACAGCTCAGTGTACTCCATAACAAGGTGGTCTTGGGGACAGAGATACTTCTATAGTTATTTTCTCCAATTCAGATGTTAGGGGTTAATAATTTGTGATGTGGGGAGAACAGAGTTAAGCAAAAGCATTGTTTGGTTTGCAGGGAGACACAAAACTGAGTGTTCCACTTTCAAGGGGATGTGAAAGATATATTTTTCTTTCTTCATAATGCTAAATGGGCCTTTCACCTTCAAACTGTGTCTTGCTGGAACAAAAAACTACTTGCCCTTAGCTTAGAACAAATAATTGGCTGCTGCCTAATGTGATTCAGCAGGCTGCAGCACCGAAATAGATCCTCTTTCAGTTCTGTGTTGCTATTTTTCTGGCCGACAAGTCTGTCTTCATGGCACAAGGCACCACAATTCTGTTTCAGGGAAAAATCCACACGGCTGGGACTGAAAGGATGTGCTTTCCTAGATGCGTTTATCAAACCATATCCAAGCAGCTGCATTTTGAAAAATGAGGCCCTCTAGAGCTCACGGCAACAACTGTTGACTAACAGTAAGTCTCCTAAATAGGCTGTGATACATTATTTTTTGCTTCAGAATAGTAGTGTCTAAGTTTCAGTGTATATAATATAATTGAGCTATTGCAAAAAAGAGAGAGTCTGCCACTTTTATAGGAAGTTCCCTGTGTCTGTCCACTGATTTTTTTCTTCAGGAGAGGGTTCTTTTCAAATGTAGCCAGAATAACTTGGATTTGCCCAGTTTTACTATATACTCATTATATATTTTTTTTTAATTTCCTTCTTCTGAGTGATGGTGAACAGTGTTATCATTTTGTCTTGTAAACTGTATTTTGTATTCTTGCATCAAATTCATGCCTGTATTTTAAACTGAACGAACACTTTTGTCATCAATAAATACTTGTTTCTTTTCCCCTAAAGAAAACAGAACATTTTGGCAGAAACGTTCTTCTAAATCTGATTAAATTGCTGTCTTTTGCCATGCAAGTATTGCTAAAAGTGTTACATTTTCTGAGTGAGTGCACCAGTGGTGTAAGCTATCTTTATGCACTTTCCCCATATTTTAATATGAAATGGCGATAAATCTGTGCAACTGTTGAAACGGAGGGTCTGGAAATAAAAAAGGGATGAAGTGAGAAAGAGAGAGAGAGGGAAAAAATCTTTAATTCACCAATTACTTGTATATTCAGGAGCATAATGGTTAGGAATGCATGAAACAACTTTCAGAAAAGGTGTCCTGATAGCAAGGTTATTCCATTCTTGAGATGCCTGACTTTCTGCTCTAGTGAAATGCCATTTTGCATCTGAATTAATCTTTCCCAATGGAAACTCACTCACAACTGGAGATTTTAAAAAAAGCATTTTGTTTTAGACAAAGTAATATGTTTCTGAAGTAGAAAATTGCATGGCTACTACCTGAATGGCTTTACAAACCTGGATTTAAAAATTGCTGACCTGGAGTATAGGCTTTTTTCACCCACATTGGTATCTGAATATTTACAAGAGGAGATTATGTTGTCGTTTAATGATCCATCATGAGAGTTTTCAGTCTACTGACATTTATTATATATAGTTAGGTGAAATTTTATTGATTACTGCTTTGACAATTAGGAGGCAGTGGGATCCTGATAACTTAGTGTGTCTCGTATATGCGATACCTGCATTAGCTTGGTTGGCACCTAGGAATGTGGCTAGCAGGACATGACTGACTGTAATGTAATTATATGAGGTAGGCTCTTTTTTTTTTGCTTGATTACCATTTTTTTTTTAACTTGGTGTATAAATATATGTTATTAAAAGTGGGGTCATAGCAATTCATATATCTAATATTTCTGTTATTTGCAATGTCTCTATATTTTCTGTTTAATCTTTCATTTCACTTTTGTCTGGCACTAGTGTGGAAATTTCTCCATTATTCCCTTGCAGCTTCTGTAAGTTAGTCACCCTACACAGCATTGTTTAAGTGCTTCAGACAGCTTTAATTTTAGCTCATACACTATTTTTGAAGTGTTTAATTGACTGAAATGCTGAATGTTTTAAGAATTGAATGGATTTGATATAAAAGTCTTTCAACCATGACAGGCATGACAGGGAAAGGGTGATTGGCTGGGTAAAAATGGTTAACTGAACTTTGATTCATTACTCTTCAACTCTTTTGCAATGGTAATTTAACGAAGTTCAAAAGGCAAAGAGCACAATTTTGTAAGCTAAAGATTGTCCCTCTTCGGTTGTCACCATTTTCCCCCTAATATATCTGTTGTGTAAACAAACAGACATAGATAATTTGGGAGAAATAGAATAGAGATTGCCTCAAGAAGGTGTTTTCCAAACTTTAAGATAAGAAGATGAAATTTTCTTGAAATTTGTGTAAGTAGTGACCTTAAATTACAGCATGTGAACATGGTCGTTTCTGAAAAATAGTCAGATAGTTTGACATGTTCAATTCTGATTATTTATTCACTTGCAGGTGCCTAGTATGATTTAAGATGTCCACAGTTTTCTGAGAGAACTGTACAGAAATTACGCATAAAACATTGGAACTACGAAGAAGTGTTTTTTCTGGTTGGCATTTGAAGGCTGATAAAATTATACTGGTATATCTGAAATTGCACCAAATATATATGGTTTTGATTTTAAAAGGATCTTAATATTTAAGCTTTTATTTACCTAGTGTCTTGCTCTTTTAACATTTTGATTGACAGAAAAGTTAATAGTTAGATGGAAGTAAAATTTTTGGCGCCCTTTGTTTATCATCCAGAAGTAGATCTTTGGATCTCACTGCAGGAAGAAAAATGCCTGAACCATAAGGGTGAGCCACAAAGTTCCTGAATCCTACCCATTTCCAATCCTCTTTTCAAGAGTGACCTGCACAATTGTCTATACAGGTGTAGATGGGGGAGTGGTATTAGGAAGTAAAATTCTTTCTTTCTTTTGACCTTAATCTCTTTTCAGAACTCTTCTTTTGAGTGCTATCTATTAGAAACTAATTTTTCTGAAGTAGAGAAGAACTATTAAAATGTATTTTATAATTTCTCTAGAATAATGTATATATATTTTGTGGAAATTTGCGGTGGTGGAGGCCCAGAGCATCTTTAACTGAACAAGAGTTTGCTGCTCAGCAGAGACTAAGAGTCTCCTGGGATCTATAGTAGTAAAAAGTGCTTAGGGTAGGAATAGGTAAAGAAGTGCTAATGTAGTGCTAAATTAGATCCACTAAAATCTCCTATGTATTAGCAGGATATTTTAATGATTACTGTGGGCTTGACATCATAGGAATGTAGATATATAGTTTTTTTTTCTTCAGGCTGCACCTACACAGATCAAGGTTGTTTCTGCCCAGCATTTGAGAAAGAACAGGATTGCATTGCTTTGCAATAGACACTGCAAATGTAACCTTTGCTGGCAATGACAAGGCTTTTTTTCTAGAGATATTCTTGTTAGCTGTGCTTATCTGAATGTGTTAGCAGTTGACTCATGGAGAAATTCTTATTGCTGGCTGCAAAGTAGTTTTATAAATTGAACATGTAACTCCTAAGGATTTTCTGCCTAAAGGCAGCAGTCGTAAAAAGGTCCATGAGACCTGAAATATCTTTTTGCTCCCTCAAAATAGGAAGTCACTGAAATGTTGATCGTGGATTTGCAGTCAGATTTCACTCTTTACAGAAATTAATTTCAATCCAGTTCAGAATCTCCCTATGGCATTACAGCATAGTCATAGAAGTAAACTAGGAATTAAAATAATAGGCTATGATTCTGCTGTCTCTTCAGGTAGGATTAGGTAATCTAACTGTGAGATAGGTAAGAGAAAATAATGAAAGTACTTTGGAATGGAAAGCTGCGTAAGCATCCTGATTTATTACAGACAAAGACAACTCATCTGGCAATTTAATTTAAGATGCATCAACAGTCCTTAGTGTGTGGACAGGAATCATGTATTCATATCTCCAAGGAGCTGTGCTCAGCACAGGCTATAATTTGCTTGCTCTTTCATTCCCTTCTGGACAAATCTTGCATTCTCTTCAGCAAATACTCCAAAGTATTATTTTCTGGAGTGACCTGGGTTTAGCAGAGACTGATTTATGTTTAAGAGGTTATTTGCCATTCTGTATCAATCTGTCCCTGCACCTGAGTCCCCAGTCTGTTAAGTGTTGTGGTAGTATTGAATTCAAGGTAAACTGTGACTGGTCAGTATTGAAATACCAATGAAAAGAGTAGAACCTCTCTAAATACACTCACTTCCCAGCTGAGGTGCATCTACCCCAACGCACACAGAAAGGGTAACAAACAGGAGAAGCTGGAAGCCATTGTGCTGCAGTAAAGCTGTGGTGTAGTTGCCATTGTGGGAACATGATGTGATGACTTCCATGGCTGGAGAGCTGCGGTGGATGGTTATAAGCTCTTCAGAAGGAACTGGTGAGTCAGGAGGGATGACTCTGTACATTAGGGAGAATTTTCCCCTTACAGGGCATAAGGACAGTGAGGGTAAGGTTGAGTGCCGATATGTGGGAATCAGGAGGAAGGATAGTAAGGCAGATTTCTGTGTGGGAGTCTGTTGTAAACCACTGAGCCAGGATGAAAGTGCTTGAATCCAGAAGAGAGTAAGGAAGCAAATGAGAACAAGTTTTCAAAAAGGGCTTCAAAGGCTGTCTGGGGATCTACAGGCCATTGCATCTTACTTCTATATCAGTCATATTGGCAGAAACTATAAGAAAGAATAGAGTTAGTTAGTCAACTGGGAAATAAGTGTGTCAAGTCAGGTCTTGCATTTCTGCTGGTCTTCTCTGAGCCACGCCAACAAACACAGATGAGGGCACCTGGCTGACTGAACATTGGATTTTCAGAAAAATGGTGATCAATTACTGAGTTAAAATCAGGGAAACCAATGCTAATTTTTCACTGTGAATGTACACTCTCAGTGGTATTCCCTGACTGCCTCTGGAGGCAACAATCCTATTTGATGCTTAGCTTCAGAAAACGTCTGGAAATAGGGTAAACAATGAGACAGACAGCAAGTCTTTGTCATTACAACTCTACTCAATGTAGAGAAAAGTTGCAAAAGCTTGTCAATAAAAAAGAGAATAATGAAGTGCCTGCTAATATCTAAAGTTAGTAAATATGAAGCAATGCAGATGCCAAGACAATTTTGACTGTAGACACAATTAATTGGCTTGAAATTAGTGGTGCCCTGTCACTGAGTCAATATTTGAAGTCACTGTGAACAGCACTCTGAAACCCTCCTGTCAGTCCTCCACAGCAGTGAGGAAGGTACATAAGATGTTTTGCAGCTGAACAGACAACAAAACATTTTGGCATCACACAACTAGCTCATAGTCTGGAGACATTTTAAAATGAGCTTACTAGAAGAAATTCAGCCTTAGAAAGTTTTTAACAGATAAAGGGACAGTAGAGAATGAAATGGGAATGATCAAAAGTAATCAGATAGTTACTTTACAGAGAAAGGAATCAGTCTAAGTCTTCTCACTAGAGAAAATAGATGACTGCAGGTGATTTTGACAGATATGCATGTAATCACAAATTGTATGGTCAGAGTGAGTAACGAGTTATTGTTCACTGTTTTTCATTACAACATATATGCAGTGAAGTTACTCTGCATGCAATAAAAAAGAAACTGAAGTGTTGTTACTGAAGTGGGGAATTAATTCCTAAATAAAAGCCTATCAACAGATTTAAAAAGTCATAAGGAAAAATTTTGAAAGAAAATGTCAATCCAAAGGATTGTAAGCTGTAGCTGATGTTTCAAACAGATGATTGAAGTGGAGAGGATGTCATCAGTGTAAAATAAACATGATCTACATTTCCCCTCAATTTTTTTATGCACTGCAATTATTGTAAGATACAAACAAAATTACTATTCTTGATATTTTAAAATCTTGTTTAATTATTTTTATTATTGTCACTGCTGTTGTTGTTGTCATTAATACATTATTACAACAAGCTAGCAGGTGCCTTGAGACTAAGTAAAGTGTCAGAAAATCATTATCTCAAGCCCTATATAATAATTGTACTTTTTATCTCTCTGTTGAATAGTCAAAAGTACAACTCAGAGTTGCTGGCATACCTGTATGCTGCAGACTTATTACTCTTTAAACATTCACCAAGGTCATGAAGTGTCTGAAACATTTCCACGGAATTTGTTAAATACTGTTCAATATTATATCATGGTAAGGCTCCTTTAGGTATGAGGAAGTTGTATTCCTCTTCTTCCATGTTCCTTCCAGGAAGCATCCTTATTCTACATTTGAAGAGAGTTTTTGGGTGATCTGAGATTTGTAGAACTGTGGTTGGGAATAACACTATATGCTGAAGTATAATGTACATAATTCCTACCACTCTGGTTTGCTGCGTATGGCTGGATTTTTGAACACTGGATAATATATATTCCAAAATACCTTTGGGATATCATACAATCTCAATTAAAATATTTCTAGGTATATCAATTAAAATTTTCAACATCACTAAGGCTAAACTTTATGAAAGTTACTCTAGTGCCACAGTGACTTTAAAAATAATTTTAATATTAAAAACTGTCCCATATTTTAGTGTCACTACGAACAATATGTTATAATAAATGTGCTCTTAAAACAGGTGAAAATATGGGTTTGAAGTGAACATTTTTTTAGTTGATGTCTGCTCTAATGTGAGCCTCGAAGAAGAATGCTCTGCTTAAGTGGGGGTGAACCAGCTTGAGCTCTACCCTATTTGCAAAAGTTATCAGTTGGGGAAGTTTCCAGATGGAGAAGGGTGGGTCCTGCTGCTTCTGGTTGAAGGTGTTGAAGACTGTTGAGACCAGCCTGACTCTTCAATCCCAAATTGATACATTCTGAGGAAGTGAAGCACAATGTTTGGTGACAGAAGGAGGCAGATGTGGCAGACAAAATCCCTGATAAAGGAACCGTAGTAACCGATAACCTGTCTCAAGTGTCTGAGTGAAAGGCTGCCGAGCTGACACAGCTGGCCTAGAAACCTATGACTAACAGTCAATCTCAGTCCTACTGTTTAAGAGCAGGGATTTGTAACACGCCCCTCTACGGGCATGTGAGGAGATTCTTCCTTGGAGGGGGAGCCCAAGGTTACTCCTTGAGGCTGGGCAAGAGGTATGGGCGAGTAACATCAACTTCTACTTAATAATTATTTTGCTATCTTTAAAATTGTTGTTTCAATATTGCTTTAAAAAAAATGTGTGCATTCAATTACACCTATCATATTCTTTTAGAGTCGACCATTGACTAAATCTGGGGCTATGATTAGATTCAGCCTCACCTAGACTCCTATCTGAGGAGGAGTTTAGAAAGCACAGGGGTCCTTTCTGCACCTCATGACTCAAAGGGAGAATCTCCCTCATAAAACATGTCCAAAACTTCCATTCTGTCTGCAACAAGCCACTTACAGAAAAAAATAGATGGTAAATGTAGGTAAAGGATACTCTTTTAAATTTATGCTGAAAATACACTAGCAATGTGATGTTTTTCACAGGAAACTCCACTAGTTTATGCCTGTGAATCTCTGTGATGGTTTTGATGACCTGCTGTGTGTTCATTGGTAGATTGACTGTAGACATGGGGTGGAGTGTGACTGATGCTCTCAACCCCATACTCAAACAAACAATACTTGGTGCAGGCTCCAAAGAAGGTAAAGACCTGTGCAGTTACAGGAAGAAAAGGAAAGAAACAAAATTTGGAAGAATAGATAGAAATGATGCTCATGCAAGCACCATACCTGCCTAGCCTCATGCAAATTAGGAAATTAATAGTATCCCCAGAGGACGGGGATGGTGATAATGGGGTGATCTTAATGACTATGATGAAGGGAAAGATGACATCTTGTTTTCCCTCAGATTCCTCTGAATATGAGTATACACCGGTCGTTAAAGCAGAATACACATAGATTCCAGTTGGTCACCAATTGACGGTAAGATTTCTAATAGATATAGGTGCACAATGCTCAAACCCAACATGTGGCACCGAAAAGGTGGTTGTGTGACCCAGACATCAGAGAGTTAAAGTCACTGAAGTAAATGGAGCACGTGTTATTTGCCAAACCACAGAAGTTAATTTATGGCTCTGGGGGCAGAAGCACAAGCTGTGTATTTGCTTTCTAATTAAAGAATACAACAAAAATATTTGGAGTTTTGATGTGTTGACTGGGTGAAATCGGTGCTTTCCAGATAGCACCATGTGGTTCTTCAAAACAAGTGCCAACCACAATCCTGATTGAAATTGTGAGGCTACAGTGCAGATACTCCACTCAGTTTCTGCACTGACCGACTCAAAAATTGCCTTTGTTCCGTAGTATCCAATTCCTGCCATCCCTGCTGTGGAACAAAATGGATTTTCTGAAGTAGTAGCAGACTTAGAAAAATGGCACATTATTTCCGTAACCCACTTCCCATACAATTCATGGCCAGTCCAAAAGTCAGATGGGAGACAGCACTTAACAAATTACTGTCAGAGCCTATATGCCATATAACTCCACCAGTGGCTGCAGTACCCAGTCTTGCAGCTTAGACCCACTGTGCATAAATTGCATATTCATACACTAAAAACAGCCTGTGAAAATCAGAGGACCAGTTAATTTTATAGAAGCATTCCTAGAGGGGATTGCTGCTCCAGAAGGAGTTGCAGAAATACCTTTGGTCAGAAAGCAGTCTGCCTACTTGTCAAGAATTGAAAGGGAAATGAAATTAATCAAAGAACATACTAGAGTTTCCAAATTACAAATGCATTCAAATGCAGGTGTATTGGCATTACAACAACCTTATAAACTGTCACCAATTTTAAATGAACCTCTCCTCACCAAGGAAACACCAAAGTAAAACATTTGGTTCACAGATGCCTCAGCAAAAAGGCACGATAAGGCTGCTGCATGAAACATTGCAACTGGCAAACAAATAATAGCATGTGGTGAATGTAGCACGTAAGTAGGAGTATATGAGCCATTGTTTCAGCAGCACCAAATGGAGCAAAAATTATATATATAGACTTCTATGCTGTGAGGGCTGGTGCTGCACAATGACTCTGTCAATAAGAATCACTGAACTGAGAAGCAAAGTTATCTTCAATTTGGAGAACTCAAGACTGGCAATTGTTACTAAATGTAGCCTGGAAAGCATCAATCAAGATGAGACAGGTGAAATTTCATGGGAAGGACAATTAACCAGGCTAAAACTGGAGAAAAAATATTGACGAATTTACTAAAATTAGGAAAATAAAAACCCCAAGTGGTATTGTCTAGGAGAATGGCTACACCAAAAGTTGGGTCACACAGGTGAAAACCTCGTTATTTGCTGCACAGGGCAAGGTTTGACCCTGAAACATAGTTACTACATAGTGAATTTTTCCTTCTTTTTAATAGGGTCTTTCTAGGACTCTCCCCTACAAACAAAGTCTATTTTCCCTTGCAGCACTCTAGAGGCTGGCAGGCAAAAGTGCTGTGTTTGTGTTAGTCCAAACCCTGACCATGCTGCTTCTCAAAAGCAGTGAGCAAAGAACCCTAGAGTGGCCATGATCTAAAGCTCACATTAGGTGCACCAGGAGTATCGAAACACATTCTGATGGGAGAAATTGAAGTCTTTCAACCACTATCAATATAAATCAATATTTCCTCAATTAAATCTACCTGCTCATCTTTCCTGAATACATGTTATATAGGCTGGTTGGACTGGATACATGGACAAACCCTGTCCTGTCCACAATTATCAAGGAGAGATGTTTTGGCAATACGTAATGCTTTGGCACACACCATATACCCTATAATTGTGTTGGGATTAAATCACTATAGAAATGTCCTCTATCCATTAGTACACAGATTATGGGCCCAACTAAATGGCAAACTGTTGATGTTGATGCATGGGTTGAATGTGAGCAACAGGGATTTATTTGTGAAAATAGTACCTTTAAGTCCCAAGACATTTGTCTTGACACTGAACAGTGTATTTGTCATTTTGAAATACATCCTGATGAAACCCCTGGGACTGTAGTTGTATATATTGCAAATGGATGTGTTTATATGAGAACCTTTTGAGATTCTATATTTACAGATGGCACCACTGTAGAAACATGTAATCACTAAAATATCTGTAGTTGTAATCTCACTGAAATTGTGGGATGTGACTGTAACTATTGAGCTCCTGTCACAATGTACCAGTAACTAAAATCTACAATTTTTTTCAAATGTTCCTGCATACCCCCATTGTAATGAAACTTATATTTGTAAGAATATTGTTGCAATATGATCACTTATGTACATAAGAAGTGTAGAAGCCACAACAGCAAAGTATCTTGATTAGTATCTATTTTTACAAAGTGAAGATACACTATGTCCTAGAAAGACTGAAAAGGGATGGAGAACACAAATGGTGGGACACCAGATGCAGGAACTTTGAATGTAATGCTTCATCCAATTGTGATTTTGTTAGCATTACCCTTATTACTTAAAATAATTTTAGATGCAAACATCTGGCAAATCATGAAGCAAATGCTCCTTATTCATTATGATGAATTCCCATATAATATAATTAATAATATTATTTTATACTAAGATCTATTTGGTTACTTTGGATCTGCAAGTGTGCAAACATAGTATATAATTAGCATTAATTTTGGCACTTAAATGCTTAAATGAAATAGTTTATCAAATAGTTGGACTCTTACCACTGATCTGCCATGTATTTATATTATAGAGGCAAGAGGTGACTGTACTACACCTTTATGAATCAATAAAGTGGATTAATTGTATTTGTGAAGTGGTGTGTGACTTATGGGCTCCACTCCTTAATCAAACTCACAACAGTTGATACCAGCTCCAAAGAAGGTACAGTCCTGGGTTGCAGCTGGGCCAAGAAAGCCTCAAGGAAAACCAAAGAAGAGCACAGTGACCTTATGAACATCAATGCATATGAGCTTGGAACACCAGTCATACAGTTAAGGGGTGTTTTTTCCAAGATTATCAAGAAACAAAGAAATTTGTGGGTACAGGGAGTTTTATGCCCACCCTTTCCATTGCATGTGGTTTGACCATGAGCCAGGCACTTCATGCCATAAATAAAATGACCTGTGTGAGCCTTCTTTGAGCTCTCCTTGCTCCAGTGGGACTGCATGGCATGGTGGTGGATCTCCCTTGGAGCTGGGATGCCTCTCAAGGGCGCTCGCCATGGCAGAGAGACCTTTTGCCAGTGACAGATCTTTGGCTGAGTCCAATCTGAGCTCTCCCTGAACTGCAGCTGGACCACATGCCAGGTGACTCGGCTTGAGCCTCAGAACAAAAGAGATGAGGAAAGGGAAATACATTTCAGGCTGTATCTCATCTACTGTCACTGGGTGACTGAAGAGCACTGGCCTGAGAGAGAACAGACTTCTTCAGCACTTTTTTTTTCTGCCTGAAAACCATCCTAGAATTTTACAGCATGGGCCAGGTAGCAAAATACCCAATGAAACTGAATTCTGAAATCATGGAATTTTCAGCAACTGGGAAACCTAGTAACAAAATGAAAAGTCTTGGAAATAACTCTTAGAACTGAACAGGTTATGATTTCACTTTACAGCTGCACACATGAATGAGTAAACAGTTATTTTAGATCAATAACATGCCAATGAATTTAAGGGCAGTACTGCAAAAAAGCAGTCTGTAGGAGTCAAATATCATGTTTTTTCAACAAGCTACCTCATTAAGTTTATTGAACCAGATATTTTGGGAACATACCTTAAAAACTCCTACAAGTGAGATGTTTGTTTTGCCCTTAGAATGAGACTATTTTCATGCTTTTAGTTATATATTCTCATCATCTGTCACTGTGTTGCATGCAATATGTTAAAATTCATAATACGAGCTCCATAGGATTTTTGTGTTGTAGACCTATATACTTGTTATATTCCCTAAAACATGAATCCTTTTTTGTCCTTTTGCAGCTGTATGAAATACTGCTCCAGATTAATCTCTGTCATGATCTTCAAATACCAAGGCCATATTTTCTTTGCATGAACAATAAATAGTTCAACAACCTGAAAACTACACCACCTTTTTTTTGTGTTTGATTATGATAAAAATAACTTGGCTGTGTTAAGAACATGGGTGTTCTGAGGAGAGGAGAAAAATATGATTGGTTTGAGACTTTTCTGAGTCCCTGGGAAACATCTCAATGACAAAAATTTAACGCATATTTTTTTTCCAAAGCAATGTATGCTTATGCTTTTTTCTTCTCTTCCACTGCTTATGAACAACTGTAAAGGTCTATGAAAAATGAAGGTCTATTTATCTAGCTGCTGTATTACTTGACAAAGTAACTTACAGAAAAAAAAGTAATTTGAAGACAAATGGGATTAGTTGCTTAAAGTGATGTGATTTTTGAAAAGTGCTGCACTTGTAACAGCTTTTATGAAAACCTTCAAACACGCATGTAATTATTTTTGTTTCTTAGAAAAAACTGAAAGTACAATTTCCTACATTTGTTATAGCTTTCATATTTCTTGCATATAAAACATATTGGAAATAAAGTAACTTTATTTTTCTGGGATTTTTCCAGATAGACAGTATAATTTTTTTTAGTCCTCATTAGAATTGTCTTTTGGCTTTCTGATGAATTGGTCAAAGCTTTCACGGAAGTTCGAAATCTTTCACACACATCTACAATGAGAGGAACAGTCTCTGGAAGTATAGACATATCTGTGGTACAACAGATTCTTTTTGCTGTCCAGTCAGTGCAGAGAGGTAGTATCCTAGGTGCTTTTGATACCCAGATTTAGAAATTACCACCTAATTCAGGTGTCTGAGTAGCCATTGCTGGTATTGTTTTCTGCCCATGGACAGTTGAAGGACCTATGCTCCTTGATAAGGTTCATGAAGTTAGTTATACATTTACATATTGTGGTAAGCATTTGATAATGAGAGTTACCAAATGGTTATGGTCCACGTGAGAAATTATAGCTGCTCTGGAAATTTCAGCCATGGCACAGCTCAATATAATGTGGGTGTTAAGATGGAAATTCATGAAAAGGCTGACGAAAATCTAATGTAACATCTTTCAAAATGGCTAATAAAAGTCAGTGGAATTACTGCTCAGCTTAAAATTCAATGCTCCTTAAATCTAATTATCTTCAGGTAGTGAAGAATATAGGAAAAAAATTGAAATTTCAGTTAATATTATCCAACAGTTTGTGGAGTTTCTACAAGCTTAACTGGTATTTTATTTAAGATACTAAAGCAGTATTAATTTTTTTCCCTGCAAACTGGTACTACATCAAAATTAATTCCAATGTGTGCATGGTGTTTCACAAAAAATGGCTGCCCATGTCCCAGCAAGTTTACAGAGAAATCAGTGAGGTAAAAATGTTGGGAGGAATATTTTTTTTACGAGTGTGATACGATGCCACAAAAGGATAAGACTATTCTCTTAAGTTTTGGAAATCTCTGTCCCTGAGGGAATTCACACATTCCCAGGTGTGAATTTACAGGTCTGAACTCCATTCTAATCCTTGGACTGCTTTCTCCTTGGCCTACCATATTAAAATTTGGATGAAGAAATGAACAAAGTAGTTCTTTAGACCAAGATAAATTTCCCTTTGGGATCATTTTACTCTGTGTAATATATTAAGTTTCCTGTCCTTCTGAGAAATCATTTGAATAAAGAAGCTTGGATTTTAGAAAGGTAAAGTATTTAGTGGTCCTACGAAACTTACAAAAACCAGAGTCCAAAAATGGTCCTAGAAGCATTCAGAAAATTATTGCAGAACCTAAAATATTGTAATTAGATGAAAAACAGAGACAAGAGAAAGAAGAAGGATGATGATGGTGTAGTTAGAAAAACTTGTTTATGATGTTTCTATTGGTACATATATGTTGATGGTGCAAGGCCTGTTATTTTTATGATAGTAGTGGGTTTTTCCCCCAGAATTTCTAAATCCAAAGAAAAATATTCTCTGACAGAGATGTTGGGGCAAAATTTTGGTTCAGACTTAGAATATATAACGACTTTTTGGCAGGATTCCTTGTATGTGTTGTTTGAAAGTAAGCTTTAATTTGACATGTCTCCAGGGTTTTTGTAAGCAAAGCTGCATTGTGATCACCACTGCCTTTCAGAGAAAGTGCCTCCAGAAGCCAAAGTAAATGTGTTGATGAAACACTATATTATCACGCCATTGTTGGAAAAGATGTTAAATTTCAAAATCTACTAGGGACTCTGTGTGTGTCTGTGTGTGTGTGTGTGTGCATGTGTGTTTGGTTTGGCTTGAGTTTTTTTGTTTGGTTTGGTTTGGTTTTGTTTGGGTTTTTTTTGGTTTGGCTTTGTTGGTTTTAATTTTTGTTATTTATTTGTTTTTCCTAAATAAACTTTTAGTGAAAATAAGGATGTTTCAGAACAATTTTAATGTTTTGGTTTGTTAAAAAAAAAAGAAAAAAGTTTCTGTGTGAAGAAAGCTGCCTGACTGATTCTTTCCAGAAGGTGATTTATTATGGAATAGAACCTCAATGCTTCTGCAAGTGCATGACTGATTGTTTTCCGCTCCAACTTGTGTGCTGTAACAAGTTTAATGATACCATTTAATTTAAGGTTATTGTGCTACACCAGTTTAACAAGCCCTTTTGCTGGTGGCAGGAAGACTATGGCTTTCATCAGATCTCTAAAATATACACTGTGTCAGAGAACTGTAGCTAATCTCTGTCATTGGTTCTGGGTCATCAAAAGTATAATTCAGGCCTATGTGATCCAAAGGAAATCTAGTTTCACTTTACTGAGGTCAGTTAGAATTAAACCTATTCCAATGCTCTGTTAGCCCCAGGAAATCTTAATCTCAGTTTATTCTGGGATGAAAAGTTAAATTTATCTGTGTTTTTAGGAAAATCAGATCCATCCCATTTGTTTGTTTTTGTTTTCTTTTTTTTTTCTTTCTGTGTGTTTTTTTTTTCCCCCGGTGTGTTTGTTGTGTGGGTTTTTGGTTTTTTTGTTTGTTTGTTTGTTTGTGTTGAATGTTTGGGGGAATTTTTTCCATTTCCATTGCTAGGACACTACAATGACCAGGTATTTAAGGACCGTTTACTCTTTTGTAAGAGACAAAAGATGTGGCCTGGTGTGGTGGGAGGAGAGATCTGGCCATTGGTAGCTTCACTCACTTGCTAGGACATGGGAAAGGGAACAGTGGAAGCTGCTCTCTCTCTTTTTCGCAGTGACTGCAGAGAAGGGCTGGCTCTGCACTGTCTTCCTTTCCTTGCTGGGGAGAGCTTTCGTTTGGGGAGAAAAGCACAGGTTTCCAACCCCCTCTTCCCCTCCTGGAGTGCACATTTTCCTGGCTGCGCTTGCAGCTGTGGAGGAGGGGGCCTGGCTGCTGCCACCCTGCGCCCCACCTGCTAGAATGCCCTGCCACAACTGCGGAGTTTCTGCCACCTTTGGCTGGCTAGCCCGGGTGAGCCACTCCTGCTGCTCCAGCTCCCTGCTCTGAGCTCCCTGCCCAGCCCATCCTGCTGTGTGCCATCCTGCTGCCCTGCCTGTCCTGCTGTGCGCCAGCCGCTGCCCAGCCCGTTCTGCTGTGCATTATCCTGCTGCCCAGCCTGTCCATCTCCACGCCATCCCTGCCCAGCCTGTCCGCCATTACCCACATGACACAGACCTCACCTCGCGCCACAGCGCCCCCTGCAGCTGTGTAGGAGTCATCACACCTGCCCTGCCTGGCTGGGAGCCCAACAGCGCCCCTGCTGGCTGTGACCGTGACTGCACCAAATGGGAAAGTGGCAGCCCAGGGACATCTGCCACCGCGTTTTTTGGTTTTGTTTGTTATTGCTACTGTTGTTGTTGCTTGTTTGCCTCACTATAGATACTAGTAAAGAACTGTTATTCCTTTCCCATATCTTTGCCTG
Source organism: Acanthornis magna (assembly GCA_036785705.1). Classification (NCBI taxonomy): domain Eukaryota; kingdom Metazoa; phylum Chordata; class Aves; order Passeriformes; family Acanthizidae; genus Acanthornis; species Acanthornis magna. The sequence continues at coordinate 277,058 of JAWUZG010000107.1, read as the reverse complement.
AAAGCCCTTAATTCCAAAGTTATAATAATACAGAGGGAAGGGGGGGGGTCACATTATCCATTCTAAGGGAGGTTCTCACTTTCTTTAGCAGACACCTGTCCTTCAAACTAAGACAGTTTGTTGTTTTTGCTTTTGTTTTTGTTTTTGATTTTGGTTTTGTTTAGTTATTGTTTTTCTCCCTGTGGGTATTTCAGATACTGCTTATTAGAGCAACCATGTAAGGGAATTTTCTGTGCTATGGAGATTTGGGTGCTGGAAGTGGTTGGTTCAACCCTTGCTTTTCTAATGGGTGGTCTAGAATGAAAGTCACCCTTATTTTGTTCTCAAAACTTACCTAAGGGAATATGCCATTCAAAAGTGGCAAACATGAAACTGGTTTGTGTATGGATTGCTGCAGAATTTAAATTTAAATATTCATTGAATTTCAGTTGCATCTTTAAATCATAACCTCAAGATGCATTTACAAAATATTCTGTTAGAAGATGTGTAATATACACTTATCATGGGCTACATGAATTCTACAATTACTCATAGTTTATATACTAAAAGATGTAATCTTGTACATCAGAATAGGTTTTAATATGAGGTGTCAGAATTGCACATTTTGGTATTTTGACTTACAGAACAGATTGTTTCTAAGAACAGATCTGTGTAAATTACTTTGACAAGATATTTCTTTAGCTGTAATATTACTTTTGTGTACTTTATGTTATTCACTATAAACCTCCTAATTGCTAACTAAAAAGGTTTTGTGACAGCATTCTTTACTCTTAAACGATAAACTGGAGTTCTGATATTTAGTGTTGAATAAGTATAAAGCAGGCTTTTGCACAACATACAGCTTCCTGAGAAAGTCCTTTTACCTGTTTCTGATAAAATCAATTCCTGTGCAAATGCACCTGTAGGTGCTGTGCCTTAAGGACCCTAGAAATGAAGCAACATGCTTTTGAGATGATATTAGTATAGCAGATAATACCAAAGCTGGTCTTTATTGGAGGCCTCCAGGAGCAGATATGGAAAAAACATCCACAATAGCCCACCTCCCACACGGTGAGTACAGTTTTATAAGTTTGGTAAATTAGCATATTTGGCAATAATTCTCAATTAGAAGCACAGGTGATGAGGTAATTCCCCCTTCTAGTTCAACGCTTTTCTGGACCCCCCTTGGTACTAACTGCACTTGGTTTATGAAAATGTGTCTCTAAGAGATGTTTTTTGGCCTTTGTAACCAGGGAGAACCAAGATAGGATAGGGTTCCCTGGAATGTGTTTGGTCTTTCTAGCTGGGGAAAAGGGGAGGGAAAAGTACTAGGAAGGCTACAAATACATGCATAAAGAATACAGAGAATATATAAAAGAAAAATGACAAAAATCATTCCAGCATCAGTAGAATGTCTGTGCAGTATGTATCTCTCCAGGTAAAAGGAAAACCCATGTTTTCCAAGTTTTTTTATGTGTCTATAAATATGTCATGATATGGTATGATTGCATACATCAAATGCTGAAATTCTCATGGGCAAGGGGATTCTGAGGGGTGACAACTTGGGCATTTGTTGTTAATGAATACTGCTGCCTATAAACAGAGAAGTGAAGAATGTACGTATTGAGGGCTGCGCCGAACAATTGTTTACATACCTCATTAACCTCAACAAGGATTTAGTCTTAAGGATCGTAGTGGTGCAACAGAGTTGGGGGTTTCTTTGCTTCCCAGCTGCCTACAGGAGCTGAACAATGTGTAAGCCTTCAGTAACATTTGAGAGGTGATCATGTCACCTATGAATATTTTTTTAAATTTTCAGATGCTTTCCTTTGTAAATGATATGACATTTGTTGACTGTAGATGACATCAATGTGATATTTATTCATGCTTCCCGCCCAATAAGCCTACCACATCCTAAAACCTTTATTGCCAAAGTACAAATGCATCAATAATTGAATGCCAGAAAAAGAAAAGGGGCTACAGTTTCAGCCAGTAATATCAGAGTTGAGTGTGTTGTATAAAGAAGCATGAATTATATATATCTCTCTTATATGTGGCTTGTGACAAACACAGTTCTAAAACTGGGATTTGACAACTTTTATCAATACTGGCACTAAACAACTGAGCATAAAATTGAGTCACTGGTAAATGAAACTGTGAAACCTGTAATATTTTATGTTCTAGCTGATTTTCCCACTGGTTGCCTGGTTGTGTTTGCTGTAACATATGATGCTCACTTGCCAAAATCCATTTTTGTAGGGGGATTTAATAATTTAATTATTTTTCTCAAGTCATATGCATTTTGATGCTTTTGTGGTTAAAAAAAATTCATCTTTGTTGCATTAAGAGCTCTTTTCATTAAATTTGGCAGAAGCCATTGAGCCATTGATCCATTTCAGTTCCTAAAGCGTTGTTCATAATTATGCCATACCAGTTTCAAGTGTCTTTTTGCCCGAAGATAGTGTATGAAAATATACGTGGGTCCTTTCCTACTCTGTCCCCTCTTCACTTAAAGAATATCATCTTCCATTTCATCTTGTGCTCCTCAATGTGAGGAAAGATAGCTGGACACGTATCAACCATTACCAGTGTCATGTATTTTAAATGTTTTGTTTATTCTGCTATGACAGGCAGTTTGTCTGAATTTTCAGAGTTTCTCCAGATGGGCTGTTGCCTCACTCAGTCACTGAGAAAAGTTGGTGTGAGCTGCCTTCAGTAGAAATACATGTCTCTTTGTAGCAAAACCCTGCTTTTTAGTAATGCATCATCTAAGAGGCAACGTGAGTAAGCTTGGATTTACCTTGTCAGTGCCAGTAGAGAATAAAATTAGCATGACCCTATTTGTATTTAGACATGTCCCCACAACATTGCTGAAATTAAATAATGACATTGAGATGTATACAAGCAGAACACAGTGAGAAACAGGCAAACAACAAAATGACAGTGTTGTTTTACCAAGACTCAGTGGTGCGCCCAGATGCTACACTCTTTATTGTTTACTTTGCTCATTATTTTACAGCCCCCATCCCATCCTATTCAGTTTAAATCCCTGATTTCTTTAGAAAATAAATAACATGGGTTTTGGTTATTAATGGTCTGTGGTTGGAGCTTTTTTGTGCCTCTACTATATCAAGGACCACAGTAGTCAGGCAAATGCACGCGTACCCATCACTTTTGTTTCATCATTGAGACCTTGATCTATCTTTCTCTTTGTTTATCACATACACCTTCCTCATTACAGCAGATTGGAGTCAGTGGTGCTGAAGTCTGACTTTTTATCTGTACCAGCTGTCTTATATACCAAGCTCACACTGGAGCATTTGAGATCCCACTGTGTAAACTCATGGGGTAAAAGAAGAAGCTGCATTATCCTAGTTCAAGATTTCTATAAGCACCTATAGAGAGAGTTTCTTGTACTTGAGTGTACAGGCATCCTGAAGTAACAGACAAAGAAAACAGCTCAAATATAATTAAATGCTCATTCATGACAGATGAAGCTTAGTCATTTGGGGACAGGATGATCATCTGTGTAAAAGTAATAGAAAATAGCCTATGTGTTCACCTTGAGGTGTTAATTCCTTTTTTTCCCCCCAGTTCTTTATCAAGATTTATGAACAGTCAGTCACTCTTGGTGCCAGACTCTGATAAGCTCTTGTCCACACACTAGTGAATTCAGATGATCATTGGAATAAATTATAGTTTGGTTTTCATTCTCTGAGCAGCTCAGTATTTTGTGGGAAGATTTACAGTGAAATGGTTATATAAGAAAATTTAGCAGTCTCATGAATGCAAAGCTAAGTTCCACAGGGTGATATTAAATACATTTTGTAGGGTGAGCTGCCAGGAAAACATTACTTTTGGGGAAAGAGAGATTGCTTGTTTTGAATTATGGCATTGAGAAATTCCTTCTAATGAACAGGAATAGCAATAGAAAAGCTGTAGATGTGTTTCTTAAAATGCCTTCAGACATCACCAGAAAACAGTCTCTAAAAAATTCTCCCTATCTTTTTTCTTATTAGCCTGTTTCAGGGTCTCTGTACATCGACTCTATTCTAACAACTAAAGGTATCAGCAAAATTTTCTTAGGTCCTCTGTTACAAAGCAAGGACTAAGATTGAGTATACTTGTTACATACAAAATTACAGATAAAAACCAATTTCCAAGTACAAATAAGCATGTGGAGCCATGTCTCTGTGCCTTGTCAACGATCTTTATAGTACCTATTAAATCATCTTTGTGTTGTAATTATAAATAGGTTTGCAATGAATTCTCAATTCTGCACATGTAAATCATGCCACATATCATTATCCGACAGAGTTGCGTAAGACATGCATGGCTGGTGGGACGCTAAAAATATCAGGCCAGGCAGTCAGCTGTATCTCTCAGCAATAACTGCTGTGTGTTACAGAATAACAGGGAGGCAATAAATAAAAAAATCAAAATTTCTCTGAAGCCTGGAGAAATACCAAAGATGAATAATGATTTGCTTGAAGTTAAATGTAGACAAGAGTGAAAAAGGAAAAAAAACTCAGTAAAGTCTCAATTAATTGTAAGCAAAATATATTTAAAACTGACTGGTACGTTTTCCCCTTCTTTAGATGCCTAAATTTGATACTAGTCTTCTCCATTTCTCATCCCTTACTCCTTTTAAGAGGATGCAGCTTTAAAGGATGAATTCAGTAGGTTTTATGACTGGAGAAGTAATAGCTGATGAGATTTATCCTATGTGTGATATATGTTCCTTGTGGAGGAAAGCATGCTGGGACGGGGGAAACCTCCTTGTGTGCCTGGCAACTAATGCAGTTCAGTGCAGTTTGTCCCTAATGGTCCGAACACACAAATTTTCTACTTTTCATTAACAATATGGCCTGTTTTACATTACCCTTCTTTTTTAAACAGAAATGAGTTTACTGCTTAATAGAAAATCTGTGGAGAACGCTTTTCTGGTGCAGCCTTTTTTGTTCATTATGGGCTGCAAAACAACAAAACCTCTATGATACCTTCTGTGAGATTACTTTTCTTCCCTAGCACTCCAAAATATACGTGTGTAGCAGCTGAATTAATGTTCCTTTAATGAGAAGGAAAAGCTAACTGACTGGAGTTTATCGAAAAATAATTTTCATTTCATTTGACTGTTGTTTTTTATGCCCAATTTGTGTTTTAATTAACTGTGACACAGATTTAGCTGGCAAAATTTATTCAGATGAACTGCAGCATACAGTGAAAAGGGCAGAACTGAGTGTAACATCATGCTTTTATATTTTTCCCCTTCCCCAAATTTCCCTTAACTATTGTGTTCATCTATGAAACCAATATTAAGGGAAAAAAAGAATTAAGACAGAAGAAGTGAGCTTTTCCATGACGAGAAAAATATTGTTGATTCTGCTGGCAGAGTAATTCACCAGCTCATTTCCATCAGCTTTTATTTCACGGCAATTGTAAAATAAACCACTCGTAGCACGTGCTGTTAATCTCTAGTCCCTGGGGTGTAACTGCTGTTACACAGTATGGGTCATGTGCTAGCTAAAGTGTGCATTAAAAAGGTAGAAATTAATAGTAGTAGATCTGATTCCAAACTAAATGGTATTCAATGAGCAAGGTAATTCCCTTAATGGCCACCACCAATCGATCGTCATGTATGCTCCTTTTTTTATTCCTGATTTCCTCCATTAACAGAGGTAAAAGCAAAAAAATCCAGTATCACAGCAAAGTCTAAAGAAAATTAATTCAGGACAAGGTCTGTGATGGTCATCTATCCTCAGTTTCCTTCTTCCCCAACTCATCTTGTGCAAATGCAGAAATTTACCACTAGTGTTAATATGTCAGTATTATAGTTACTATGGCTTTAGTTACATCACCTAACTTTTACCAGTCTCAAAAACTTTGGCATTAGGTTACATGTCTATTCAGTGGCTCTCTAACAAAATATTTTGCAAGGAAGAACACCACACTTTTTTTCTTTCTATAAAATTTTCTACCTATAAAATAAGCATTGAACCAGTTTTAAAACATACAGGTCACAGAAACTTTTCTCTTACTGAATTCTTATTCCATTTTTTTAAACGTTCCTCTAAATTTAAGGAGCAATGATACTCTTGATAAGAAAAAAAAACTGCAACATAGGAAACAGAGACCAAGAATATGTCCACAAAGGTGCTTTTCTCATTGCACATGTATAAATAAATTAAAACTCAAATCTGGGTTTGGAGCAGAGTGAGAGTCTCTGTAGCACTTTGCATATCTTTGAGAATATTGTGGTCTCAGGGATTTGTGTTTTGTTATGAGAATATATTCAAACTTCCTTTCCCAAAGCATGAAACATCCAATCTAGTTCTTAGTGAAGTGAGTAGAAAAACAGGCATTGATTTCCATGTGGGAGAGGGAAGATTGTTCCCCAAATGAGTTTACCACTTAATGCTAGTTTTATGTATTGTAATACAGGATAAAATGTTCTGAATAAGATAACTCTCTCCTTCTTGCCTACTGCACACCTCATGGTACTGCTGAGTTGGCATGTAAGGAAGGAGCGATAAAGAGGAATAATCAACTACTAGCCCACATTTACATTGACAAAAGCAGACTCTTTCCCTCCTGAGGCAAAGGAAGCAGCAAGGAAAAATGTCTAGTTCTTAACTAGGCTGTTTCAGCAGCTGCTCTGTCTCTCTGCAAGGAAGATTAAGTTGTCACGAACCTTTACCTTCTATGAGGAGTGATTATTAAAGAACAATAAAGAACCTCAGATGGAAAAACCCCAAAAAATAACCACTAAATCCTAAATTTATAGCTTTGTTGGTTTTTTTCTTTCCTTGGTCTGTAATAGAATTTCATTGCCATGCCTTTCTATGGATTATTAGTTTATTCTTGCTGCCTCCTTGAAGAATAGGTATGTTATGTGTGGTAATGTGCATTTGGGTTTTATTTTGTAGCTTTCTCATTCTGCATCAAAAATAAGGTACCTGCAAGGAAATAATGCTGATATACTAGGTATTCTTTAATATTAGAAATACATTGTCCTCTCTCTTTTCTGCAGCACCTTATCACTGTTACAGATCTACCTTTAAAAAAACTAAAATAATGGAAATTTATCATCCTAAATCTAATCACCATAGCAGTATTCTTCTTGTTATTTCTTAAATCCTATAGGAAATATATCTAGAATATTATTATTACCTTCATCTACTGCTATTAAACACTTGTAGAAAGAATAAACAGATTAGCTGAGAGAAAAGGGATACTTTGTATTTGACACTAGAATGTATTAGCTAAAAATTTCTAAAGGGTCGAGTGTTTTCAGCAGGCTGAAGGTCTGTAATTTTATTTTGTATGTGTTTGACATCTTGCTGTTGTTTTTCAGTTGGCCCCCTTTACTGAAACAAGACTCGTGAGACTCAAGGACTATGCTTTATAAATACAACAATGTCTTATTTCTCATAAGAAAACACTTTTGCCCTCTACATTTATTCTGAGTAGGTCTTTTTCTTTAATATGCAGGCTCTGTTTCTGTGTGACTGAAGAAATGTCAATATTTCTTGACCTGGGACAAGTCTCCTGAAATGATTTGTCCTTTTAAGGCAATTGTGTAACTAAGAATTCACACTGCTGTTTTTAGAGGACCATGTCAGACCAAGGTTATAGAAATTTGTTTATGTTTGGATATTACATAAATAAGTATTTAAAAGCCTTGATTATCACGATTTTGCAGGTCAAACCATGGTACTTCCCTGCATTGGGCTGATCTTCTCGTGTTTGTGTACAAGTAAAGAATCAGAGTATGTGGGCAGCTTGTTGGATGAGCTAGGTAAATGAAATATATCTGCTTTCCCAGCATGAGTCTTTGTCTTGGCTTAAATGCTGAGTTGTATGAGCAGCTGTAACCTCTTGCTATTTGGATTGAATTTATTGGGAGTTCCAGATGTTTGGCTTTTCATAGGAGTTAGAACTTTAAAAAAAAAAATTTTTAGCAAAGTTGAATATGGGAGGGGCAAAAGAAGCAAGGGTACTAAAATGTCACTTGGAGATGTTTAATTGAAATCAATTGAAATCTGTTTCTTCAGCACTATAGAAATGCTTTACCTAAAGAGTCTCTTGTTCCAAGGGCTCAGTCTCAAGTTATTCACACCATGAGTCTGAGGTGTCAACTGGCACCAATCCACAACCAAAATATTCACCAGAGAGAAGAGTTCAAAAGGCCAGTTCTGCCTTCCTCCCCTGGTATGATGCTTTCTAATGTATCTCTCTGCTCTAAGACAGGGTGGTTTCAAGATCAAACCAGTAGTGGTAGAGATTGAAAGATAATTAATATCTGTCTTGAATGCATTTTGAATTTCTAGCAACAGCATACTTGAAATATTTAGACATCTCATTTCAGTATTGTTTAAAGGAACTCAGCTGCCAGACCAGTGGGTGTAGTCCCACAGTACACAGTGATGGAGAATACAGAAAGTGAAGAAAAGTATCACTATTATGTATTTGGCATCCAGAAATTTATAGTATACTTCTCGTACTGTGTGTGTTCTGTTACTCATTGGTGATTACATTTAGCTCAATATAGAATTTTGAGGAAGAACTGATTTCTTCATAGGTACCTTTTTCAAAGAATAACAAAGTGTGAATTCAGTAGGGATTCCGTCTTTGACAATTACAATTCTCAGTGTTATACTTTCCAGTTAAAATAATTTTAAGTGAATGCTTTATTTTGTACAAGGACAACTCAAACATTTGACAGAGCAGTAGTGGCTATTTATGTCAAGCATATTTCAGTGTAAAATTTTCCATATTCTTTGTATTTATGTTTGGTGGTTGTTTGTTTTTTTGTTTTTTTGTTTTTTTGTTTTTTTTTTAAAGAAACCCCTTCATTTATGTTTTTGATACATTGATTGATTTTTCTAGTTTCTTATGATGTGTATGTTTCAAAATACAGTAGTAACATTGCTGTGCCTTATTGTTTCCTTGGCAAATATGTGATTTCTGCATGGAAAATGAAAAAGTGTTCTTAGGATGTTTCTAGCATGACTTAGAAGAAAATTCAAAATCATACCATAAACAATCTGGTCTGTGATATGAAGAAAACAAAGTATCTCTTCGAAGGAGAGTAAAGAGTGAGACAAATTTTTTAAACTTTTTTTTCTTGCTTATTCTTGGATGTTCCCAAATAATTCCCACCATTAATATACATTAGGTTTCATCCGATTTCTTTATTGGTTTCTTAATTGATTTTCTAATTTAAAAAAAAGTCATTTATGGTTAGTAAGTAATGAGTGATAGCTGTGTTGACGGAATCTGTTTCGGACTCTTATTCTGTTTATGTACATGAACATAATTTTCAAGTACCATCCTTGCTACATGAAGGTACCTGTGTATCATTATCTTTTCTAGAAGAAAGAATTGCTTCTCGAAACCAACCCAAACCAAAGAAAAAAATAAAGAAAACAAACCAGTCCCCCTCATTTTCTTGCTTGTGCATGTCATTTGTCCATCAAAACAGTCTTAACTTTTTAGTACTGATAGAAGTCCAGCATATAATGAGTTCAACTGATTGCAAGGTTTGGATTGTAGAAGAATTGTTTCTGCTAAACCCTATTATACTCAATAATAATACTGAAAAAACTCATATATAAGTAATGAATATTGTACAAGCTTCAGAGACATCATCACACTGAGCTGACATGTCAGTTGAACACATCTGACACAAATTTTTTTAAAATGTTTTTAGAGAATGTGACTTATGTTATTAATCCTTCATCTTTTTCTGCCAACTCCCTTAACAAAAAGCTGATGTTTCCAACTATGTTTAAAATTGGTAGCATCACATGCTAACACAAGTGGTGCCTAAGAACATCAGATGGTAAATCCAAGTATATTAATTACATCATTATAGTAACATTTGGTATACCACTGAGATATATTACTATAACAATAACCTTCATGTGTAATATGATACACAGCCAGCACATAATGTGGGAGCTATGTACAGCTGAGAGATTCTATTCTATCTTTGCATGAGGTAATTGAATTGACTCAGAAATAAGAAAGAACATACTGCCTTAAGACTAGCACTGTCCTGCTTTTTATATATGTCTCTACAAATGTAAGAGGGTATGTGCATTTGTCTGAATATTGTCACACTCTGAAAGCCAGATAAACTGTTTCAGAGAAGTCAGAGTTGCTTGGCTGCATCTGTTGAAAACAGTCTGTGCTGTGTATGAGACCTCATGTCAGTACAGTAATTACCATAACTGAGATAAAGCCTGTGCTAAATGTCATTTTCAGCTGAAAAACACATGAAACCAAGCACCACTAAATGATTCAGTTGTTCTGAGCATGCTTAGCTCTATGTCTGGGATAAAATAATTTGTCCTGACTGTAAAATAAATAAACAATGCAAATAAAGAGTAGAAAGAAACAGCTTAGAGCAGAGGGTGGAAAAATGTCAGTTAGCATACCTAATCAAGTGGAGAGAGAAGTTTGAGAAAGACCTAGTAACAATTCCTAGCAATTATAGTAAACACTTTTTCTTTTGCTACAAATTGTTTGAAGGTCATCAGAATGCAAATTCCAGCATGTCAGCACGTAGCCAGAAGAGCGTTGTTCCTTAAATTGATAGCAATCTAAATATGTTAAATGCAGCATTTTTTAACAGATTGCCAAAGATGAGGCATGCACATATTACAAAGAGTGGGGTGTTGAGAAGTTATGCATCATTGCTAAAATATTCTGAACTGGAGAAAAGAGAAGAAAGAAGTAGTTTTCCAAAGCCATTTGCATTAAAAATAACTCGTTTTAAAAAATGTAAGGAAAAAAAGGGGGTGGGGGGGGGGTGAAGTCAGGTGGCTTTCCTCACACCAAGGAACTGTTTAACTGCAAGGAACATTTTTTCTCACTGGAAAAATGTTGGACAATTCCCACTGAGCTAGAAAAAGCTTTATTGACTTCAAAAGGTCACTGATGCCAGGTGACATTTACTAAATATTTTATGTTGCTGGAGAGGAGTGTGGTGTAGCTGCCTCTGAAATACAGTCACAAGCTGAGAAGTTACTCTAGCTCATGACACAGTGTGATACAATACAGAGAACTGAGCTTGGCTTCCAAAACCAGTGTAAAGAGACTAATACGATGCCATGTTAAAGGTAAAATGCCCTTCCCTCCCTGCTGTTTGTGCTCTGTTCTTCATCTGGATGTGATCCACAGTGATTAAAGCTGGGAAAGGTGATGTGTGTATCATCTGTAGGATTTCCTGCATTATACTTCCAGACCCAGCTGCAGAGGTCTTGTTGGCTAAAAGCCTGACAGAAGCCTAAACTCAGCATCCATTGTGTTTTATTTAATGTCTTTGAAATCCAGGCTTTAATTATTTTCCGTTTCAGCTTTATTGTAGAGAGGAGAATAAAGTCCTGCTTTTCATTCACCCTTTTGTATAATAGGAAGGACAGAAGGTATTCTCCCTCTCTGAAGACTTTACAGTCTTTCAAACACCTGGTCATTTGCAGTCCCTGAATTCTGACTGTGGTGTAAACAATATGTAATACCATGCTGTTATGCCAGGAAGGATACTGGAGCTGAGTTGTGTTGTATTAGTACCAAGAGAACTTCAGTAAGGAGGGAAAGTAGGCAAAAAGACATGAAATAAATGCAGGGACAATAAAAATTAGTATCTGAGGTGGAAGCTAATTAAAACCTCTTTCTTAATGTCTCTCTCCTTCGAAACATTCTTTCTGTTGATGAATGCAGAATGAATGAATTCCAACCTGTGTCACTCATCTTTCCTAACAATGAGATAAATATATGTGTTAATAATTTATAGTACATATAGATATGATGATTAACCAAATTAAAAATTGCCCTCAAATTTTACCTGGTATACAAATCAAACCTGGAATGGAGCAGATCAAGAACACAAACCACAAAATACACAAAATATTACAGGATGATATTTTAAAGCAATTTGTTTTAAAGCAGTTTGCAGTAACAATAATTTTTTTGGTAAACACAATTACGTTATTATTTGTTAGACCGTGTTGCTTTTGTCAAGCATATCAGATATGAATAATCATAAAATAATAAATTTAAGTTTTCTTTGCATTGTAGGAATTCTCTTGTTCAAGTAAACTAGATTACTCTTGTTGTTTAAATAAAAAAATACCCTATTTTTAGGGAAAGTGACAATATTACATTATTCAGGTAATAATGAATCAAGATCAAGAGAAAATGTTGATTTTTTCTTTATCAAGTATGAAATTTTGTTAATTCAGTTAATGAAATTTTGTATAGATGGAGATCTTATTTTTCAGTGGTCTGTGGCAAACTCTTTCAGAGGAGACAGTGTTTGCAGAGGGGTTGGTGTCTGAGAGGTCTGCTCCCGTGGCCAGAGTATCTAATTGCACTCTAGGCTGCTTTCAGGCAACAGCCTCTGCAGATGCACCAGCAAATTTGTCTTGCTGCTGGCGATGTCAACTGGGGGATTTTTTTCTTCAGCACCTCATGGGTTTTCTTGGGGATATCATTCTAAAGCAAGCAGATGTTCTGGGATCTGGAGTGTACAAGTTCCTCACAGAATCATAGAATGCCTTGGCTTGGAAGGACCCCTACAGATTGTCTAGTTCCAACCCTCATGCTGTGGGGACACCTTACACTAGAGCAGGTTGCTCAGAGCCCCATTCAACCTGACCTTGAGCATTGCAAGAGTGCCCACAGCTTCTCTGGGCAGCCTGTTCCAGTGCCTCGCCACCCTCCCATTAAAGAATTTCTTCCTAAAATCTGATGTAAACTCGCCCTCTCTCAGTTTGAATCCATTCTCCTTTGTCCTGCCACTACATGCTCTGGTAAATAGTTTCTTGTAAGGCCCCATCTGGGCCCTACACAAATTTCTGGAAGGCCTCAATTAGGTTCAAAGCCTTCCTTTTCCAGGCTGAACAATCTCAATTCTCTCAGCCTTTCCTCACAGGTGCTCCATCCCTCTAATCATCTTCATGTCCCTCCTGTGGACTTTCTCCAGCAGGTTGATGTCCCTCCTGTGCTGGGGACCCCCAAGCAGTACTGCAGGTGGGTCACACAAAAGTGGAGTTCTTTCCCTGATGTTCTATGGGTGGTTTTCTGTAGGCATGAAAGCAGAATTTCAGATTATGTTGCTAGATATGATGGTGGCGATGTAGCTCAGCTCCTGTCATGAGAAACAGAGGCTTGCAAGTGTGCCATTGCCTTATGACAGCTTTGCAGGTCATCAGGTGCACTGCTGGCAAGCTTTGGCTGAAATTTGAAGAGAAGCACAATCATCTGCCCTGCCAGCAGCATCAGGACTGGGAGAAAAAAGAGGACAATGTGGATTGACATTTCCTTGGATCAGATTTGTGCTCTGAAAAGCCATTTCTGGGCTTCTGCAGCACATGCTGACTAATGAGAAAAGATTGAGCTAGAGGGTTTTGCTGACCAGTACTAGCTGCAAAAACTGTGATGACAAGTGACACTTTTCTGGGATGTGTGCAGAGCTCTGCTTCTGCCACAGCATTTTGACAGCAGAGGATTTTTTTGCTCAGATTGCTTACCCAGATGATTAATTGTAGGTGAGCTCTGCTATTAAAATAATGTTTCATGGCCCAGAAGTGATGAGGGTCAGCCATAGATTTGCAAGTGGAATGAGGCTTATGGAAACATTTTCAGTCCTTCTGCAGTGGGCTTTACATCGCATGGGTGGAAAGAAATATTTCAGTGCAACGTTTCAGTGTTGACAAGTCTATCCTTTTCAAGACACAAAGATATGAAAAAATGTGTTATACCGGGGGAAGTTGAATACCTGGAGAATTCTAAATCTATTTAAATACTGGACAGCTGAAGAGAGACTAACTTTCATTAGCAATGAACATAAATTCCAGCAGGATTGAAATATCTTCTTTTTATATGGGTCTTTGGTTATCGCATCTAGCTATATTTGGGCTTAAAATGATGATTATGCCTTATAATAAGGTTAGAGACTGTTTTATTTTACAAAAGTATGTTATTTTGCACAATACCTAAAATAATCTGTCTGAGATGATAAGTGTACAAGCATTTTCTGATTATGTGAACGTAGTTGGTAAAAAAACACATGCAAAAAAATGTGTTCTGCTGACATGTGGCCAGGTTAATTTTGTGTTTTTATTTCAAGACTAAAAGCTTCTATGCTAAAACTAAAATCAAATTAATTTCATGAAGATTGTATATGGTGTTATGTACAGGCATTCAGAAGTACCAAAATATTTTGTGATATTACCTGAAATATAAATGGAATTTAATAATTCATTACAGCTCATACGATTCTCCTGCAATATTTTACACAACATTCAGAGAACTCATGAAATCATACTGCCTCTTATGAAATATTTATCAAATTGCAGTATTTTTGAAAACTTTCCGTCCTCATTTAAGAAGCATGGTTTTCATAAAGTTGCACTTTAATCACATTTTAGATAATTTAAAAATATTTTTTTAAAAATTTACTTTTTTAAAATAGGAGGGGATATTATATCAAGTTCTGCCAAAGTGTGATATTAGAATTAACAGCAAGAAAAGTGCAGAAACAGAGCTCAATAGTAGAGCTCACTGAAGTAGTGCTGTGAGGCCAATCACCAAAGTCATGACTGCTCAGCTCTTTTCTAACAGTGCAGTATGCAACATTTTTTGATTATCAATTTACAACTGTGGTTGCAAAGTTACTATAAGGTTAGTCTCTCAAACTTGCCTATTGCCTGACTGCAAGCTGTAAAGCAGTTTTTTGTGCTCAAGCTCTTTAGAGATGAGAGCAACTCTGTTCCAGCACATTAAGTAAAAAAAATCTGCCTGCTCTTGAGCTTTGCATTTCCTGGTTCTTTACTCTTTTTAATTTTCAGTGAAGCCCTGCCCTTTCCCTTACAGTCTAGCAAATCTCTTTTTGTTTGTTAAGACTTCTCAGAGTTTTCTGAAGGTATCTTCTTTTCTTCTTCTGTCTTTTTTTCTCTTTCCCTTCTTCTGTTGCATTTGCCAGGCATCAAGAGATAGATAAAGCTCCAAACCTTAAGAGCAAGTCAGCCCAGTGGCATTGACTCTGGGAGGTGAGGAGAGGAGCAGGCAATTACTGGGTTTTGTTCAGTTGCCATGGTACCAAATGGAAAATGTTTTCCATTTCAATTTCGAGATCCTGTCATTTGAGACTCTTCTCAGTGTTGGCAAGTGATATCCTATGCCTTGGAGACCCTTCTCTTTTATTTTCTGTAGTTCTGGGAGGATTTGCTTATTATCAGTGTACAGTGGTATGTGATTGCTTTGCAAGTGTGAGGATCAGGATGTTGTACATGGCTTTGTGAGAACACGGGGAGTCAGTGGAGAGTGCAGGGAGAGGGATGAAGAGGACCAGGGAGAGCTACTCATGGAGAGCATGAGCAGGCTAGCGGTAGCATCCACAGTGCTCCTGGTACTTGTTACACTGGAGGATGTATCACTCTTTTACTTGTATGGAAAATAAATGTGTCCATTTGAGAAGGCAAAGGGCAGCCTGGAGAGCCTTGAAGCACATTAATAACATTATTTCGGATCAGACAATAGCCAGAACAGTCCCCTGTGAGATGTGGCAGATCCGAAGGAAAATAGCTCCCTGTGCAGGAAAGAGACCTTCAAATACTAAATCTCCAATAGAACATTTTTTCAGCTGTAAATTTTACCTTATATCCCTTGTAAGTGCGGAAAAAGCTCACTATAAATATTTTGCAAAGATTATTTGGAATTTTCAGCAACATCCTGAGTTTATCATCTCACTGGTGGCATATTATCCCTATGCAGCTTCATGTGATATGCATGTTTATCCTGAGAAAATATTTCCTCAGAAGAATTGTATTCTCTTCTGCTGTACTTCTGTCCATAAGATACATCAATAAAACAATAAAAGTAATAAAATCTCTTTCAGTAATTTAAGGCATAGCTTTACTCTGCCTTGTCCCAAAGCACAGCTAACCAAATAGAAACCTGGTGCTTTAAAATGTTGGCTTTTTACAGCATTATTGCTCAGACATTGAAATACACTAATATAGATATTGAACAGCTTACACAATATTCAATAAACATAAAAAATAGTGGGTCTTTTTGCTTGATATTGCTCTGACAAACAGTGATATGAGATAAACAACATAAATATTTTGAGTCAGTGTCATGATATTTTTTCAAATTTCACTCATAGATTTGGACTAGTAATGATCAAAAGGCAGTGAGAGTAGGTGGTAGCCTGGCTGGCAGTGGAGTTCATACACACTTTCAAAGAAACCATGTACTTTATAATTTTTCCTCCCACTTTCTAGTTCTCAGTTATAATGAAAGTGTGAAATAAAAAATTTAGGAAAGATATTTCAGTCTGGTAAATTATTGCTAGCAAAATGAATATGCCATATATATTTCTTACTAAACACTAATTATTAAAATTATTTAGTCACAGTGAAAGTAGTTTAGGCTGTGGTTTTTATTCAGGGTTTTCAGATGATATGTGTACAAATGTGGACTATTCACAGCTTTTATAATTAGAAGATAACTGATTTACAGAACAGACATTTACACGAGTCCTGTGGCTCCTGGTTCTCTGAGCTGTGGCAAATATCAGAGATCTGAAAAAAGATTCTTCTGTCATGCTTCGAATCTGCATAGCCAAGAAATGGCACAGCTAAGAAATATCTTCTTTTACTTTCCTTCAAGACCCATTTCAGTGTCTTCCAGGTTATTCAATCCATCCAGGTGTGATCTAGCTTTTACTCTTTATTTGGAGTTTGGTTCATCACATGGTTTATTCTGGTTGTTTATCATGGGGGGTTCTTGCACATTCACTTGGTGGCTCACAAACTTTTATCAGGTATCAGCTGTTACATCAGTTTGTGACTGCAGGGTAGAAGTAGGGATGCAACAAGGCTGGCAGGATAAAGAATTATGTAGATTTAAAGTCAATGTGTGCAGAGTGAAGCAGAAGTCCTTTTACATAAACTTTTCTTCTCAGAATTTAATGTACAATACACTTTGCTGATTTTCAAAACATGTATGTCAGAGAACTGTCAACCAATCTGTTTATCCTACCAGTAGGTTGTTGTGGTTCACTTCAGAATACACAATAAGCTTTAAGAGTTACTGAAAGAGGACAAATCCTGAGTGAAAAAATTTTGTAGACTCCCATTTACATTGGTTAGTTTTCAAAACTGAGCCTTTGTAATTTATACCCAATGCTGTGGAGTTGAATGCATAAAATTGGCACACTGAAAGTTATGTTTTCAGATTTTATGTTAGCATGCACCTAAACCAAGACATCATTCGTAGCAGTTTAAAAATGCAGCAAGCTCAGCTGTTGTCTGTTATCAAACAATGCTTTAGGAATGATTACAATAGAAGGTGTTTGCCAAATTACTGAAGCTGTTTGGGATTTCATGCCAGGTTTCTGATCTCCCTTCCATGGTGGATGTTTGAAGACAAGTTAAACGATTTGATTTTGGGAGAGTGAGCAGTGGAAAAAAAGCTGATACGTAGGCCAAGGAGCAAACGGAAAAAGATGATACAGTTGTAGAGTCAGTACTTGGTAATATTCAGCAGATTTGTCCTCCAGCCCTAGAGATTTCTTTGTCAAACTCATTTTCACAAGGAACTGTTACCTGCCACGTACTTTCTGACATCCACATGGCGTACAGGATTAATGGCAACTGCTAGCATTTCATATTTGTTGTGCCAATACCAGTCCATTAATTCCAAGTTCTTCTCTTTTCAACAAGTATTTAATTATACATTAAATACCAAATTTATTTTCTTAAAATAAAATAATATTGCAGAGTATGCAACCAAAATGCTAATGCTAAAAACAGAAGCAGGGGGCAAAAATTAAAATGAACCTAAGAAATTCTTGGTGGTATGGACCTAGAGCTGTAAAACTGCTGTTTGGTAAAGAAGACAACTGGGACTGGAAATATTATACACCACTTTTCTGAAATTAAATACAGTGCATAAAGAAAGGAGATTAAGTAATCCCATCCTCTCTGCCTTCCAGACACCTGTAAGAAAGACGACAGAGTTCACAGTAGATCATTAGGTTGTCATCAGGACCTCAAAGGTCTTTTTTACCCTAGTTGATTCAGTGGTTTTGAGGTCAGAGGTGCTGGTGGAAAGGCGAGGGAGAGGCTGTACCCCTGCTCTGCCTCACCAGGGTACTCCCTGTCACTTAGGAACACCGACAGCTGCTGCTGCTGCTGCTGTGGATGTCACCTGAATTTTGCCATCTAAAGTCTCCTGCTGCTGAGGGTGTGTAAGCAGGCAGCCTTTGCAGGAGAGGGATCCCCGCTGGAGACACATGAAATGCCTCCACCTCCCACCTTCTTCTCTTCCCATCACTCCTTTCAGTCTCCTGAGACGACCTGCCAAGGGCACCAGCATCTAATGGGATGGAGAACAGCACATTGCTTAATCCGCAAAAACACCAATGCAGCTTGTCTGGCCAAACCAGCCAGATCATCTTTCTCTTTACCATAATCCCTAGGTTTCAGACCCAATTTATCCAAGTCAGGAAAAGATCCTTTCAGTCATATCTAGGAATTAGTCAACAGATCTAGCTCTTTCTTCCTCAGTAAAATAATTGCTGGACAGGATTAAAGACTTTCAGAGTTCTCCCTGAAAAAGGACATTGATATGTTTTGATAAAGTTTATGTTGCTTAATATTAAAATACTCTCCCTTGTTGTGATTCTTATTCTTTTGTCTAAGTCATGCAAACTAAGTCACATAAAAGCTAAATTACACAACTTTTGACATGAATCTTGTGGCATCTTTGTCACAAAAACCCCAAGTGTGCTGAGGTCTCAATAGTCAAAATCAAACCCTGTGAGTCGAAACACTTCTAATTGTATGTCCTAACTAGTCTGTCAAAAATCAACACTGAGATGCCCCTGCCAATGTTGGTATCTTGTGGTTTTTTTGTTTTTTTTGTTTTTTGGGGGTTTTTTAGGTGTGGTTTTTTGTTTTTTTTCATTTCTGATAAAACCTGGCATTCTAGGGTTTTTCCTCTTTTTAAATGTACTGTATTCCATGTTCAGAAAAAAACAATCAAGCAAGTGTAAACTGTTCCCACCTTTACCAGTTCTAAACATTACTTGTATGTGAAAACAGGTGCACATCCTGTGGCTGTAGAGTAGCACAAAGATTGCTCAAGTATAACATATTCAGGGATATAGGTCCCATCCTTGTCAGGGAATTGGCAGAAATTCAGTAAGGAGACACAATTTAGGAAGAGTCCTGATGTCCTTGGGTTAGCAGGTAGTGGTTATAAATTGAAGGTGATATATGTGGCCAACAAAAAAGAGAGCAGATAAGTTCTTGGAGGAGAGCCCAGACAGAACCTCCCCATCTGGTTTATACATAGGATAACAGCAGGGACAAAGCAGTAGGACTTAGTGGGCAATTTCATTATTTTGTGAAAATATTGATACCAAAAGAATTTTTAGTAAGCAGTTACACAAAAAAGAATGACACTGGATTTTGATCACAAAATACTTCTGTAAGAATAGATAAATGAACTCTGTTTTTATGGAGTAAAAAAAAAAAGTCACAAGCTAGCCGTACTTAACAAAAAATGCTGAAGATCTCTCTCTTTTTAAAGAGAAAACAAGACAAAGGATATAAAGTAGCTATTTCTTGATGCATTTTTCAAGTTTCAAAACCAGGCAGGTATATTTTGGTACTGTCCCTTTCAGTGTTATCTCTTTTTTTTTTTTTTAAGTTATTAAGCAAGTTTTGAATAGAAAAGGTAACGGATACTAGAGCAGACATGACTTTCCCTTCTCTGTCCCACTGCCTCTGAGCCTTTGAGTCAAGGTTGGGTGTACTTCTGAGAAAATGTTATTGTTGGACTCAGGTTGCTGAGTTTACTCTGGAGCTATTTTTTAAATCTGGAGATGATGATATCAGGTAACCTATTATCACAACTCCATCAGGGCCCTAACAAATTTTGCTGGCCTCTTTGTGAACACTATTGTTGACTGACAACTGCTTTAGTTGACCCTGTCTTGGCAGGGGGTTTGGACTAGATGATCTCCAGACATCTCTTCCAACCCTAACAATTCTGTGATTCTGTAATGCTTTTTACCAAAGAACAGTTGTCAGGACTTGCAGTTCCTAGATCTTGATGTTTAAATACCAAATTGTAATTTAATATACTTTACTATCAAAAAGCTGTATTCAAAAAAAAAAAGTGAGAAAATATGTAGTTAGAGATCTTAAGAATACTCTTCCCAACTGCCCTAATTGCATAAACTCCTTATTCCATGTGTTTTTTAGAAGAAAACAACAATTTTCATGATTGTAAGTGCCCTGACAAACGCTTAGGTTTGCCTCCAGAGTCTACATACTAGCAGGGCTGAGCAGCAAATAACTTGACTGATCAGACATCTCATCACAGATTGATTATGGCTGAGCCTGTCATAGGTTTTGATTTGATAAGATTTCTTGGAGCGCCACTGTGAAGATGACACCAACAATAAGTCAGATGTGTGTTACAGAGACCATGGCTCTCCCTTCTGTAGTGTCCAGAGGTGGCACAGTGCAATAACAACAGGAAAGACAAAAACCTCTCCCAGGCACCTTCAGGGAACAGAACTCTTCTCACCTAGGTATGGTTTACAGGCATTAGGCTACAGGCTAATTTTTCTTATCCCTCTTTGACCCAACCTTTTTCACAAGGAACATTAAGAGCAAGGGTGAAGAGGGAAATCTCTCTGCTCATGCAGAGCACGTGGTCACTGTCCAGTTTTTACATGACAAACTGCCAGCTTAACACCGCCTACACAGGACCACAGAGTAATAATACAAGGCAATACAATAGCAGCTGACAAAGACAATCTTAGCTTTGCAACACAGAGTCTAGTCCCACCTGGAGCCCCTCTGACAAGTAGAAACTGAATATGGAGCATCTGCTTCACTGGCGCATCTCTAGCCCTATTTCTGAGGAACTGTCTTCTAAAAGGTAAGAATTTCCTCTGCTCTTGCCGCCTGGGAAAGTGAAACAGCAGTTTCTGCTTAATTCTTTGAAACTGAGATGATGGCACTCACAGTCTTGGAGGGGTTTTGGTAATTGAACAAGAGGGATCTTACCTTCACCTGCAAGAGGGGCACCTGTAGTGCCAGGGTTTGATTCTTCTGGCCTTTCTGGCCTTTCTCTGTTGACTAAGCTGTTGACTAAGCTTCCTAACCACTTTAGGAAGCAGCTGTTCTGGAACCAATTTTGAGGAAAAAAACTCTTTGGCTGTATTGAATAGTCCATCTTTTTCAAGCAACAAGAAACCATTCATAGGCAAGCATTAAAAAGCCCTTTTTGGTAACATAGAGCTGGACTCATTGTGGAGTTAACAAAGGTGAAGACTCTCTCAGGAGATATATGATCTGCCCTTATCTACCAAGAGAAATGCTTTTTCTAGGCACATCATCTGCAACTGGAAAATACTCAGTGATATTTTTCCTCCTTTTTAATTTTTTCATGTTCTTCAGTTTAGAGAAAAAAAGATGAAGAGATGGGAAAAATAAGGATGACTAGATGGAGGAAAAAACAATACTATTAAAAAAACTGAACATTCTGCTTCTCTACCCAGAAAGGATATAGGTGACTTGGCCCCCTGCAAAATGGTCAGCTCTGAGCCTTGTTGCCAGCTCTCTTATGATCAGTTCCCTTTTGATGGGGAGCAGGCACTGTCTGAGGCATGTAACGAGCAGCAACAAATGTAAAGGTAACTGGAATTGTTTGATGAACTGCATCTGAGAAAAAAGACTAAATGAACAGAAAAAAACCCAAAGAAATTCTAAAAACTCATTGCAGTTTGTAATCATAAATTATCTTTAGGAGATATTTGGGGTGATTTCATTTTTTAATTTGATATGTATAATTAACAAAAAATTAAAATATAAAAAGGACAAGATAGTGCTTTCAGTCTTTCATTACTATACAGAGATCTCTCCTGGTCAGGGAGCTGGGGAGGAACACAGGACACGTCCCCTGGTGTGAGTTCTGAATAGAGAATCTTTACTAGAGAATTACTTTACTAGGGAATTACTAACACACACTGAAATATGTTGTGTTGGTAAAATCATGTTAAAAGGATGTGTAAACATGTTTTTTTAATGTATTAGGAGACAAGCAATGCAGACCTTAGATATCTTTCCAAGAGTCAGAAAACAAGTTCCTGAAAGAGTTGAGTCCAGAGCTTGTTTCCCACATTGCTCTATGCTTCACTTCTCATGATTGATTTGATTTTTGTAAAACTTCTGTGGACCATTACAGCTTTAAGAAAAAGACCCTAAACTGAGCCTAAATTTTAATTCAGTTGATGGAATTTCTCCTAGGCTGTTGCACCATAAGAGTATTGTTTTATTTTCTTGTCTATGGCAATATTTAATGGCCTTCTGCATCTTTCCGGAATAAAGTCAAAAAGGCCCTGTCTTCTGCACCTATCAGTCTGTAAGTCATATATATTTTCATATATTTGATTTATTTATGGCTTTGAGATATATTGCAAGTGGTAGCTGGTTTTGATATAGGTAGAAATCTCATAGCTGCTGCAAATTATGTTTCAGGTTGAAATCTAATGACTTATGACTGGTTGCAATACAAGTAGCACACAAGTATCTTAGCAGACTATAGTTTTGACTATATCTAGCAGCTTCAGACTCCTGTGCTTTACTCACCCTAAATTTTAGATGAAAATAAAGTTTTTTACTATTTCTGAATATTTTTACTCAAATTATGGAGTAGTTTCTAGGCAAACTATTATTTTCATCATACAGCTTGTTGTCACATCTTGTAGTAAGTTCTGTTGTATACTTAGTCTCTGTAGGTAACATTGTCCCTTTTCTATCTTCTGAGTGCTTATGTATTTAATTTTAATAAGACTGGGTAATAGTAAAATAATACTTTCAACTTAAAATATGTAACTGTAAAAAATGAAAATCCATCTCTCTTAAGTGAGGTACTCAGAATTATGTGTCAAATGATGCAAATGTAGTGCAAATTCCACTACAGTATGAATTTAGAAAAGCAGGACTTTTGCCAGATCAAAATATAGAGAATAAGTTAAAACAGCTTGACATTGCAATAAAATGGCTGGTACTACAAAGGACAGTGATTTACTATAATAAAGAAGGAAAGATCAGTTCTTATTTCATATACATTGATTTTTTATTGAGCTGACCTGACTTGTAAAAACAGGAGACCTATGTTTATTTCCTGATTCATTTATCTGGATGGCACTAAGTATGTCCATCATGTTCATATTCATACATTCATTCATTCATTCATTCAAAGAGACATTGTCAACATATTCCAGGGGCAGCAGGTTATATAGCAGTGAACGCCAAACCAAATTTCTATCTACATATTCAGTTCTACTCATCTGTGTGTACATCATAAGGCTTGAGATTTTACTGTGGACAAAGATGAGCTTGTGATCAAGCGAGAACCATTCCTTTGGTAGCTCCCAGGTACAACAGTGAGAATTCTGCAATATCCTTAATGCATCTGAAAGAGAGACTGGTCTCACAGGAAAACGAAATATCTTTCCAGCACCTCAACTTCAGAGCTAATTGTTGATTGATCAAGTAATTCTCAAATATTTACATGGAACTGTAGGTCTCTGTGCTGTACGAACGGTTTCAACATGAGTTGCTGTTTGATGGTATGAAAATGAATGTAAAAGGAAATTTTAGGGACACTGGAAATGTTTGCTAATGAGAATTCATTGCATATAACAATTGAAAATATCCAAATCTAGAAATTTTATGACACTACACATCACTGATTACTACACACACTTCTTTTTTTCTCACGTTGCCAGTGGTTATGAAGCAATTGTTTTCTATGATGTTTGCATTAGTCCTCATTGTACGCACACACACACACACACACACACAACTATATTGCACACAAAATTCAAGGCGTGGTAAACCTTGGCAGAATATATATGTTTAGCAAGGCACTGAAGTCAGTTTAGTTTCAGGTCACCCTCCCCCGGTTTTGTATCAAATATTTTTGTATCAACAGTGGTTTTGTTTCAACAAACCAAATCCTTCATATCCGCGAAAAGATTCTCCATGGTTGCAATTCTCATCAAAATGAATGTTTTAGAGCAGAGGTGAGCAATGATTACAAGTGTGTGTCAGCCCAAGCAATGGTATAGGACCATGTTAGCCTAAAAAGAACCCGTGGCAAGTTTGTGGCAGAGTTATAGGGGGTTCCAGCAATACCTGTAGGTGCATTTGTGGCTTTCAGATGTGACAGGGACTATACTAGACTTCAGATAGTTAAGGAGTAGCAAAGAAGTTGAAATGACTCAATAGTTCATGAAGCTCTTGCTAAGCAAACATGTTCTCTGTTATCCACTCCCCACCAAAACACAGGTTTATCCTTTGTCATGGTTTATAAAAGAAAAACTTAATATTTAAGGCAGTTTGGTACCCCACTGTTTGCATCGCTTTGTGATGGCAGGGCTCGCTTCACTACGAGATTGCCTTTCACAAGTATATGAGTTCAATATTTTCTGTTGATAATATGTCCCTTTGTGCTGATTATTCTGAAACTCATGTCCTGCATTCTTATCTTCTGCAGAAGAAGAAGAGTAATGTATATGTTTTAACCATGAACAAAAGAGTGGCGAAACTGATGGAAGCTGATTTGACACTGTTCTGAAATCAAGCTAAGAAACAAACCTGGACTTGCCTTTTGTCCTCGTATTTCCTTTATGAAATGATCTGTTCTGGAAGGGGCAGAGGGGGAGGGGAGAGGATCTTGTGACTATCTTGTCTTTTAACTCGCATCTCTTTGTTTCTCAATAACTCATGGAAGGGAAAATGATTCACCAGGTCTTTCACCAAAAGTAGCATTTAAGTTACAGTAATGTCTGAGCACCTGTGAGATATTCAGGCAGCTGTGTAGCAGCTGACAACTAGTTTTATTTAATCAGGAAATAATTTTTGCATGAATTACAGAAAACTTAAAAATTCTCATACAAGTTTTTTGATTTTTGTGTCAACTTTTAATTCCGTGCTAATAGTTTAAAAACCTGATTCCAGTTGCCATCAAATGGATTACTACTCTTTCTCTATTCCAGTATTTTGTGAAACTACCTTTATAAGCAAAATATGTTTTCATTTAGCATGATTATATTCAAATCTTGAAATAACAAAAAAATGCAGAGAAAAAATCTCAATGTGGTTATTTTAGTATGACACATTTTCCTTTACAAACAGACTTTCAGTGAGGTAATTGGTCAGAGAATACACAACAGCTCAATATTTCATGCAAATCAGACCTTGTCTCAACATAATTAAATTACTCAGCATTTACAGGTCTTTAGAAAGAGTGTAGAAAAATATTTCTTATATTTCTTATATGAAACGGCTCATCAACTTAGGCAATTTTGGAAACTAGACAAAATTCTTTGTCTACATAGTTTTCCTGCTGTTTGCTCTGAAATTGCCTACTATTTGCACTGAAATTAGAATGAGGAGGAGGATGTTGCATTATCATCCCGCTTCTGAGATTCATATATGTCACTGAACAGTTTTCAAGAAAAATGACAGAAGGCCATCACCTTAAGCTGTTTAATTAAATTGGGAAAATTAAGGGAAAAAATTGTGTGGATTTATGCTGGGAAGTATATGATATTAATATTGTATTTTAAATAATTTTTTCCTGCACACAACTCCTATGACAGATTTGTTGCTTTAGAGAACATTTGAGAAAATGAATACTTTATCAACAAACTACTTCTTCACATCCTGTTGGAGAAGATGTTTCTAGTGCAAAATTTAGTAAGTATTACTTAAGGTATTTATAAAATAAAATGTTCCAATAGAAGAACAAAGGACGATAAACTTATGGCATATTCAGTATCTACAGTACAAAAATGGGAGCAAGCCCAATCCCAGCAGGCCAAGTCACTGGCTTTGCCAGAGAGAGTGGCCTTAACAATATATTTGCAATATCTGGCTCTAAATAATCATGTAGCTGGAAGGAAATGCCAGAAAAATGGAATTTACTTTCATGTAACATTACCACTATACAGGTTAACTTACTGTGATTTACATCAAACAGGTCAGTTTATCTACTTTTTTTTTATTTACTGCTACACAATTGCCTCTAACCTAGTATGATTTATACCAGCTGCTTAATCACATGGGAGAATACCTGACATTGAAATCATAGCATTTCCACTTGCTGGTTTCTGCCTTTTCTATGAAGTGCATTACATTCTGCAATTTACCTACTGGACCTTTACGACAATCCTGCAGAATTTCTAGTGGATTTGCTTCAAATCTACTTTTTTTGACAGCAAAGCCTCACTTTTGTGACTCTGGAATTTGTCTTAAATTTCCAATAAGCATACTTAATGTGAGGAGTTTGGGATTTTTTTAAATTCATATTTTTTTGATTCATATTTCTTAAAATTATAGTACTTTGAAATTCTATGGGCAACATCTGAACCACTCAAACAGACAAGTGTAGGTCTTGGTTTATTTTGTAATTTATTCTACTGCATTAAATGATAGACTTATACTGTGACTATTTTCTCCAGTAGTGATAACGTTGCTGGAATTCTACCAGTGCATTAACGAATGAACTTGCTTGAAGAACCAGCAATTGTTATTTATTCTTATAATTTAGCTATGTAAAACTCACCTGTAAAATGTACAGAAATTAATTTTTAATGATGTGTCTGCTACAGCAAAACTTTTGATTCTAAAACTTTCAACATTATGCAGAATTGGCAGGCAATTTTTGGAAGAACTGCACCATAGCAGTGCCTAAAAAGCAAGGTTTCTTTTTCAGAAGGGACATTCATAATGAATGCAGCATATTTTAGTGTTACTTGTTAGTGGCATCTTATTTACCATGAGCATCTTCTTGAAGAGTAATGAAGCAGAAAGCTGAGTAGAAGATTGGAAATAAGTTTATTTCCTGTGACGGTGTCTGATAATACTGTCTTGATTTTTTAGATGAATGAGCGATGCTCAACATAGCTGTGCTCAATGCATTGCTCAGAGGGTAATACCCATGGCAGTCCAGAAAGCAGGAGATGTCAGTAACAGAAGATAAAAACAATTTGAGGAAAGGATAGGGTTCATAATACTTCATGTCTGGGACATTGTCAAGACACCAGGTCTCAGTGTAGCAATATAAAATGGAATAGACTATCTCATGGTGGAAAGAAGCTGTTCCCTTCTTTAAAGATACAATTCTTTAAATCATATGAATTATGCTAAATACGGCAGCTTATGTTCAAAAGATTCTTTGGGAATGAGGCCCAGATTTAGTGGAGACACTCTAACAGAATTAATACATTTTCTTTTCTAGAATTAAGGGATGTGGTACCAAGAACACAGAAATGCATGCAAGCACTTTTGGCAAGATCCTTACATGACTGCAAGGGAGAGGGAATGAGGTAATTGCATATTTGTTTCTCCCGAAGAGGTGGCTGAAGCCACTGAAGAGGAAACCATTATTACTGAGCAGTTGATGTCTATCATGAAAAGGGGCTGCGCAGTATCAGTCGTTTCATCACGCTAACTGCGACATTAACATCTGAGTTTTTCCTCGATCTGGCAGGCAATGGGGAATTCCAGAGCAAAGGGTAAATGCAGTAATAAATACGATGAAGTTAATTTGACATCTCTAGAAAGAAGTGATTATGGCTACACTGTCCAAATTAAAAAAGGGACAACTCCACTTGCCTATACAATAACACCACAGGAGGGATATATGTCTCTTCAATATCCAAATCTGAGCGGAAATCATTGCACTTAGATTATCCTGGGTTAACGTTGTTGACATAATCATTCAGGAATAGATGAAGCTTTGCAGGTAACCTAATATGAGTGAGATGAAATCAATAAAATTCTCTCAAATAGACAAAGACTTTTGAGGAACTAAGCAGTTTTAAGGAGGATTGATGATCACAGTATTTGCAACAATTACACCTTTTACACACAGCTGATTTTAAACAGTATCATCAACTATTCCAAAGACTCTTTCAATTTCTTGTGCAAAGCTATGTAAAAGATGTTAAGAGGATAACCCAAGAAAATATCAGAGGATGGTATTCGAAATAACCAGATGCAGCAGACACAATGGAAGGAAGGGAATCTATGCAGAGGGACCTGGACAAGCTTGTGAAGTGGGTCTATGGGAATCTCATGAAATTCCACAAGTACCAGTGCAAAGTGCTGCACATGGATTAGGGCAATCCCG
Source organism: Acanthornis magna (assembly GCA_036785705.1). Lineage (NCBI taxonomy): Eukaryota > Metazoa > Chordata > Aves > Passeriformes > Acanthizidae > Acanthornis > Acanthornis magna. Next base: position 248,837 of record JAWUZG010000107.1, on the reverse strand, counting down.
TGTGTACAGACTGAGAGGAGAAGTCACTGAGAACAGCCCTGCAGATAAAGACCTAGGGGTTCTGGGGGATGACAAGAGGTCCTGAGACAACAGTGTGCACTGACAGCCCAGAAAGCCAACCATACCCTGGGCTGTATCAGAGCAGCATGGCTGGGGGGCTAAGGGCCCCTCTGCTCTGCTCTGCTCTGCTCTGCTCTGCTCTGCTCTGGTGAGACCCCACCTGGAGCATTGCATCCAGCTCTTGGATCCCTTAAGTAAGAAGGATGTAAAACTGGTAGAATGCTGTAGGATGTAGACCTGTTAGAGGGCCATGAAGCTGATCAGAGGGCTGGAGAACCTGTCCTGTGGAGACAGGCTGAGACATGGGGGGTTGTTCAGCCTGGAGAAGAAAAGGCTCCAGGGAGAGCTTATAGCACCTTCCGGTGTGAAAAGGAGACTTATAAAAAATGAGGAGATTACTTTTTACACAGGTATATAGTGATAAGACAAGTGCGAATGGTTTTAAACTAGAAGAAGAGAGATTTATGTTAGGTATTAGAAATTCTTTACAGTGAGGGTGGCGAGGCACTGGCACATTTTGCCCAGAGAAGTTGTGGGTGCCCCATCCCTGGAAATGTTCAAGGCCAGCTTGGTGAGGTTCTGAGCAACCTGGTCTGTTGGGTGGCATCCATGCCCATGGTGGGGGAATTGGAACTTGATCTTTAAGGTCCCTTCCAACCCAAACCATTCTATGGCTCAATGTTCAGTTCCTAACCTTCAACAAAGACATATAGAACCAGCTTGAATGTGTTCTTTTGGAAGGATTTTAAAAGGACTGTTGATTTGTTTATGGGATAAATAAATCTTCCAGGTCTGAACTGTGCTGTTGACAGTAACTGCCAGAATTCACAAACTTTAAGATTTATTTAGGTTTTTCTGAACTGCAACAAACTCAGGAGTGTGATCAATGAGACAGTATAAGACAATAACCCCTTTTAGGCAAGTTCTTTCTTTACAGAGCATATCTGCTTATGAGTGCCAATGAGTAAATGCTCAAGAAAACAGTATGCTTCATTAACACTTAATCTCCAAATAAGTGTGATCTCAGAGCTAAATTAGTCTGTACCACTATTTTGGTCTGTTTTTAAAAGATGGCCTGAACCAGAAAGCAAGTGTGACATGTTAGGATTATATCATTTGTACTCTGGGGAATAGAATGCATCTGGGAGTTGTTTCTCCCATTTGATGGAAAGGTAATATTAATGAACAGGTCAGAGTCTCTGAAAAATTGATTCCATTTAGCTGGCCTAACACAGATAGCACTTTAGCAAAGTGTTACATTAATAATCTATCCTTTTAGCCTTCCTGTTTTCTTGTGGAGGCAGGTGCCACTGTTTTCCTGTTACTTTAAACAAATGTAATTAAGCAATTGTTCAGTGATTCGGCTTCATAAGCCAGGCTTTGATTTTTTTTCCAGGCTGAATCTGCTAAGTTGCTAAGCTATTTTTGTCTCTTTAAACAAGATCAGGATCTAGCTTCATGTGTCTCAACCTTGATGAAACTGCTCAGTGATGAAAGCACAGAATTGTTATTTGTTTCCAGAAGACTCTTCAGTAAAAAGCCACCTAATAAATTGACAGTTTTGATTATCTAGGCATGTGTATGAGTAAATGAACATCTCTTACAAATCACAAGTTTGACTTTACAGGGAATACATGACAACTTGTAACCGGACTGTAATAGAGAAGGCTATTCCTGGATCGACAGCATTACTACAAATCATTCTATCACCTCATGTATATTTCAGTGTTCTTTTCTGGACCATGTATTTAAATAGGTGCCTAGGAAAGCACAGCTATTGTGGTAGAAGGGAGTTCATTGGATACCATTCCAGCTACAGGAAGAGTGATGTTAGGCAGTGCACCTGAACTGCATGGTAGTCCCAGCAGTCACTCCTGTGCAGGTGCCCCGACTCTGCCTGTCTCCTGAGAGAAAGATGTTGTCATATTTCGCCAGCCTCAGGGAGATGTTTTGTTCTGTATCCTGTTCAGAGTATAGGCAAAACCCCAAAGATTCAGAAGTGGATTGGGATCCTTGCAAATTTCTTCTTAACCAAAATGCAACATTTTTATTGGCCTGTGGAGACCACTAGATTTGGTGTCAAGGGCTGGGTGTCAGAAGAAAGTATAAGGAAGTAGTACAAAAGTTTCATAGCATCTGGGACAGGCAAAAGAAAACGCTAGAGCTATGGAGAGAGACAGGACGGGGGGTGAAACACAGGAAAATGTTGCTGCAGCTGAGAGAAGTGGCTGGTTGGTCTTATGCTCTTGACTCTAGATCCAGAGGTTTTACCTAGTCTGGTGATAGAAGCAACTAAAAAACTCAGTGACAGTCCCTTCTGTCCCTCCTTTGCTAGCTGGTTTAACAGTGAAAGAATCTCCCTCTGAGGCAGTTATGTCCTTAGTTCAGGTACCGTCTGCTCATCTGCTGAGATTAACAATTTAAGCACCCTGAAGCTCTGTGTGGGTATATGTATTGAAAATTACTTCTAAATCTAGAAGAAAGAAAAGAAATTTTATATGTTATTAGGGATAAAAAGGCAAACACTTCAAAGCTAGGAATTACCAGTATTTGAGACAATAGCAAGTAATCATGTATAGGTAATCATGAAGATTGTATCAAAATACATATGCACGAGGGAGTCAATTAAGTTTGCTTAAGCAACTTTGCACACTGGGCTTTTTTCCTGAGTAGAGCATTGGGTTATGAAACCTGAAGGAGCTTTAAATGTAGACAATCAGAAGCAATATTACAGTAATGTCTAATCATTGCATCCTTCTAAGATATTAATTCCTAGTGATAAGTTGTACCAATGATATCTGCAGATGGAGTTTTGTTAAAGGCTTGTTTCCTTTTATCAGTTTAAAATTTTCTGCCTTTCACTGTCTTCTTATACCTCATTATTCTTATGAAGAATGCCATGCAGGAGCTGCTTGATGTATGTTTTTCTGTTACAAATACGTTTTTATAAACATCTATCTTATTTTGAATCTATACAGCTCCAACTTTCTCAGTTTCTCATGTGGTTTTATGAGCTGACATCCCTAGCAGGTAAATAGAGCTTTTTTACAGTCTCTATGCCTTTCCAGAAAACTTAAAATTATGTTCAACATTGAAAATTGATGAACTGGTCAGGATGGCACAGAAAAAACTAAAATCATGATAGATGCAAGAAAAAGACAGATGGAAGAAAAGACAGGGCAATTTTCTCTGTTTCTGAAAAAAGAAGGGGAAAGGCATGGTTTACAATGGCAAAATATAACAGACACTGACAAGAAATATTAAATATTTATCCACATAAATTCCTCAGAGTTCTCTCAGTGTGTTCACATGCTTCTGTTCTTCCACCTGCCTTTCCCACTAATATCATACAGATAATTTATTACTGGATGACAGCCACCTTTAATGTAGGAGGCCATGCTGGCACAATCCTGAATGACATTCAAACTCGTAAGTCCTGAATGGCTTCAGATCTTGTGGGTTTTGGTGTGCAGAAGAAGTACAAGGAAAAGTGCAGGCAGCAGGTTGAGTGAGATGATTACTCCCCTGTGCTCTGTCCTCATGAAATGACATCTGGAGTGCTGTGGAAGGAGTCTGGTGGAGGCCCTCCAGAAGGGCTGAGGACTGGAGCACATGGTACATAGGAAAAGGCTGGAGGAGCTGCACTTGTTCAGGCTCAGAAAGGAGATTGAGGTGAGACCACATTGCATCTCATTCTTATCAAATAGGAGGAAATAGGGAAGATGTCAGACTTGGAGGTGCCAGGTGGTAGGAAAAAGAGTCAGAAGCTGGAAAACAGAAAATTCTGACTATATCAGATGAATACATTCACCATGGGGACAGTTAAATACTGGAACAGATTGACTGGTAAGGTTGTGGGATCTGTGTCCTGGGAGAGATTCAAATCCTGACTTGATGAAGCCCTGAGCAACCCGACTTAATTGACAGCGCCTTAAGCAGGATTTGAACTACCCATCTCCTCCTCAAATTCAACTATTCCACAGTTTTGTGTGGGACCAAATAGATAGACTCCAGTGATCAAGGAAAAAAAAGATTTTGTAAGATTTACACTTAAAAATGTAAACAGTTCAGCTGCTAAATTATTGATATAAATTTAAAATAGAATTGAATGGCAAATTTGCAATCAAATAAAATATATAAAAAAGTTATTTTGTTATATCAAAATCTTTTGCAGGAACAACCAACATTTGCTTGTAACATATTTTAAAGTTCATTTATCAGCATGCATTCTTGCTATAAAATATGTTTATATGATATAAAGATGCAATTCTTGATATTTAAGGCTTTTTCTGGTCCATTTTGAGGGTATATTAATCCCTATTAATACCAAATATAACAAATAAATAATTTTGATAATATCCTAAGAGATTTTGTCTGTTAACTATTTTTTGTATGTGCAGTCTTGTATATCTCTGGTGATTTGTTTCTCTGGAATCACTCAGTGTACTCCCGAAGTACACCATAAAAATAACATAATCATGATGTTATCTGTTCTGTTACAAAGTATACGACAATATTGTGTTTATTGTTAAATACAGCCTCAAGGACCTCATAACATTGCCAAACAAGTAAGTTGTTTTCAATTAAGGACATCGTCTCAGTGCTCAGTAAACACAGAATATTATTTATGTATGAGCTTGATGTTAGAAAATGTGCAGCAGAAGCATCCTGTTCAGCTTTTGTTTGGGTGTAACTTAAAGCAGCAAAGACCAAACACAACAATAAAAAAATTATGCCTATAATAAACCTGGGTCATAGATGGTTAGTTCATTTTGTATTGTTGATAATGTATGGGTACTCCTAATGAGTCCATTAGAGTTCAAATAACAGAATTCAGCACAAAATGTATTTCTACTGAGCAGTAGAAACACAATTTCTCTGGAACTGCAGCTGCTGTAGTTGAAGATTAGTCTCTTACTATCCCTTAGGGAGATGACTGTCTCTGCCAGCTGACTTAGTTTTTATACTGCCAGCGATTTATTAGATTGCTTTGCTCTTAAGTGTGATAATAGGCCTTATGCTTAGCAAGGTTTAGAGACTTCCAGTGCATTAATATTTTATGGCAATGACAGTCAAGACACATTTTGTTTACCTAACAAGACAAGCCAAGCTACAGCTGATGTGTACTGGAGATTAGATTTAACTGGTAGGAACTCTGCCAATTATGCCTTTAATGCTTTGCAATGGTTTTTCTAATTGTAATCTAATCACTTACATATTTGATGCATCAACATTTTGTTGCATTACTGTTTTGTGTGACTTTAGGGCTCTGGAAACCTTTTCTCTATAACCATGTTACACAGTTCTTTGGTATCGATATATTTTCTTTGGATAGTTTATTCAATCAGATGCAACAATATTTGGAGGCAGAGAAAACTCCCAACTAGGATCCCATATAAACCTGCTTGGGGGATTCAGTTTACAATGAAATTGATTGAATGTTTCAATCTTGTGAACATAAGCCCCGGCTGCTGTACTTATTCCATATAATGGTCAAAATAGTACCCTGGTTTGCTGTCACTCACTTTCAGTGACAGTGATAGCTTTTGCTGCCCAAATAAATATTTCACATGAAGGAGTCCTGTGCTGATTGCTTTTTACTTCTTCTCAACAAAGCAGATTTATCAACTAGTAGTGGTGGAAGACAGAGAGTGAAGACCTGTGGGTCAGGTGTCTGGCATTGATTCACCATTATCTGCAAAAAGCTCCAGGGACAGGATTGAGCATATTTACCAAGCAATTGCATATTGAAGGGTTTGATACCTCAATTACTTAGGCTCAAGTATATCAGAAGATGTTAGGTGTAGGTTCAACAAATACTGATATTAGCAGTTGTATAGTTTTGGCTGCAAAGGTGGTGCTTGTGACAAGGGGTAGAAAGAAGTCAGGGAGGCAAAATTCAGCTTTTGTTATGAAATGTGTTGGTCTGTGGTTTTAAACATTTAACTTCTCTTTGAATCAGCTTTTAAATGGACTTTATAAGATTTGAATACATATAGTTCTTTGAAACCACCTAAAAAAATTCTGTGTAGAAGCTTAAAGTAATCCACAGGTTAATAACCCACATTTATTTTTCTCCAACATTTCAGTAAATATTATGAAATAGAGTAAGAATTTGTGACAGCTCTATATTATTTCCAAGCTAATTTTTAATTGACTGATGGTGTGTGTTGTGTTTTTTTGTTTGGCTTTTGTTTGGTTTTTTATCATTATACCAATATTGAGTATAATGGCTTTTTATTTTAGTGGTCCACAAACTGAGACTTGATCCTGGAGTATATATTCATAATAGCATAGAGGGCAAATGAGATTTCCAGTCTGCCGCCCAGTGATGTCTGGTGAGCTGAACACTGCAGTTTCTCAGCTGTAGTGATTTGCTGGAAGTGCAATGTGCTACTGTCCCTTCTTAGATACCCTTGTAGGTGAAACTGTAGTAAGTTGTGATCTTAATCCTGGAGAGTTCCAGTGGAGCTGTCTGTGTGCTGGTCAAGAGAAAACTGATCACACAAAAAGGCATACATCTGACACATTAATAAAAGGGTGGGCGTGTGCACATGCAGGAACAAGAAATTATTATTATTATTATTATTATCATTATTGTTGTTGTTATTGTTATTGTTAATTTTATTATTATTATTATCTCTGCTAAAGTCATTCTTTTGTCTCAGTGAAATTTGGTTTGAACATTACATGTGCTTTTGGCATTCCTCTTGGGATGCACAGGCAGAGTAAGAGATATGATCAGTCACAGAAATAATAATGAAGTCTGCCAGTCATTCAGAGAGCCCAATGACACAATTAGGAACCATCTCATTTATGACTAGCAGGGAGCTAGGCAGGATTTTCAAATTCGTAGCAAGTTAAAAAAAGGAGTAAACCCACGAAGCTGCAGTAGGCTGCCAAAATTATGCTTGCAGGATCAAATTTTTATCAAGACTGTTTTTGACAATGGCTGATGTGGTTGAATAGACCAGTTTTTCAACCTCATTTGCCACCTATTTGTGTGCTGGATGCTCAAATATGGCCTGTGGGGTACAACATAGCAGTAGGGTGGAGGTAAACCATGGGTTTTCTGTGAATTTAAACATCTCGTCAGTGGTGCTGGCCTAAGCAATTGTCACGGCTGTGTATATGCTTATATTTTCCAGGGATGAAAATGTATGTAGATGTGAATGTAAATTAGGCGTGGCCCTCAGGCTCTTAGCAAGAGGCCAGTGTGACCATTGATGGCAAAAAAATATAAGTGTTTCACCTGTGGGAAATATGAAAGTGATTTTGACATGAGTGCTTCGGGGAGATCACTGGGTGCAGCCTTTACCCAGGTTCAGCAAAAGGATGGTGAAAAGAGAAGGCATCAAACAATAGGTAAAAATGCTTTAGATCAGATGTTCCAGCTTCTGTTTTTTGTCTTTTTGGAATATCTGTGTCACACCGTTTGATCTTTTCTGTACTGGTGGTCTCTCAGTGTGTTCTTCAGGAATTTTCTAATGAGTCTTACAGTGCAATAGGTTTATTTTAAGAGGAAAGTAGAGCTTGTGCGTACTTTAAGAAAGTATGTGCTAGTGTTTATTTGATGCAGGATACAGATTTATTTCAGCCTACATTTATGCACTTACTTCAAACATTCAGATGAGCAAATTTTTGTTTACACAATGTCAGTGGAAAGAATGTGTCATAAATACTGGTGTGGAAAGAGGAGCGTAGCTCATACGAATTGTTCGTATGGAAAGCACTTTTAGAATTGTCCTGAAAATTTTTCTGTGTTGTCTGCCAAATTGGTATAGGGAAGAATACCATATTGTTTAGGTAATTGTCTATTTAGACAAATATACACATAATCACAGCAAATCATACGTTAGCGGTAACCTTTGAAAACAATGAAAGCATCTGAATGACATAATCTACAGGCACCACTCTGAAACGCAATTACACTTAGAAAATTAACATCTCTTTTTATGCTCTCTGAACAGAAATATAGTAAATAATGAATATGCTTTCAGTAGTTTCTGAAATCTAGTTTTGCATGGATATTGTGAAAACTAGCAATTGAATTTATTTAATATTAAAGTGGATTGAACACCCTTTCAAGCTATTTTCACTTAGACTGATACTTAATCTAAAGCAATAGTTTCCTTCCATTCTAATTAGTTTCTTTTCCTGATTACCTCTAAAAATAAAATGAAAGCAGTTGAAGAATTAAATTATTCTTGTATTTTATTTTCTTATTTAGATTTATATTGCTTGATACTTAATCACTGCTCTACATGTATTTGTCAAAACATGAGGGATAATTAGTCCAAATATATGTGACCTTTACTTGGAAATATGCGCAAACTGCATTGTCTAATGTATGTATAATATAAATTGAAAGAGGGGAAAATAAAATCAATTACTCTGTTTTACAGAAAAGAAAATTCCCCCAGAGATGTGAAAAATAAGGCCATTCATTATAGAAGGGAACTTTTAAAAATGTATAACTTTATATGAAATGTAACTTTAAAATCTATTACATGACTAGAAAAACAAAAAGTCATGTCAGAAAAACTTTAGAAAGTTGTAGCACCTATTTATTCTTTAGGAAAATTTCCAAAGTATACAGGAAATAGAAATGTTGCTCAGAGTATTTTAGTTTATTGAGTTCTCTCTGCCTTGAAAATCATAGCAGAAATCTCCAAGGACGTCTATAAAGATGTATTACATCATAAAGCAAACTAAGGATAGTAACCCATGTTATTAAACTGTCAACATACATTATACTGCAATCTATCCACAATCCAACTCAACTTAAAGCCTCACTCTTGGCAGAAAGTTTAAAACATAAGACTACTCTCTAATCATCTAAAGCCCATGGTACTTTGGAAAAAATGTTGTAATAATCGCTCCACTACTCCATTACAGTATGTGTGAATTTCATTGGTTTAGTACTGCAAATGCTCAACCATTACAAGGAAGGATTCTGAAGGATTACCACTTAAAAGGTTTTATTAGTGATGCTCTAGATTTCTTATTTCACAGAATGTTAATAAAGGTTTGCTATAACAGACATAATGAAAAATAAATCTTAAAACCCAGTGCTTAAACCTCGCTTAATTTCCACATTAATATTTAATAACAAACCCGATAAAATTACACTGATATAAAGTCTGCCTTCTCAACGAAAGAGAATAGGACTATTGCTTTGAATGATGAAGTACTGAAGATCGGTGTTATTTGGCAGGAATTATGATAACTAAAAATTTCAGATCTGCTGATAACATATGTTGAGAGAAGAAATTCCAGCTCTATGGATTAATCTGAATCATCATCATTGTTTTCCATTTCAGCATTGCAATGAATCTTGACGTTTAATATAGGTATTCTTAACTCAAAGTTTATCATGGGAGGTGTTGCCTATAAGGGATTATGGATACAGGATAGAAAGATAATTTAATCAAGTAAGTACCAAGGAGAAGTCAGCTTTCACGTCTTTGTGAAGTCTTAGTGTCACATCTTTTGTCTTCTGCAAGATGGAAGTGATTGGCACTTTCTTTTTTCCTTTTTCTTCATCCCCCACCAGGTGCTTTTGGAGAGGAGACATGGAAAAAAAAGAGGAAAGCAACAGACACTGGCTGACTCTGGGAGGAGTTGAGATGGGTGGGGGTTGTAAGGAGCATCCACTTGGATGGATAGATCTTGAACTGATGGTCATAGATGTGAAGATAGAAGAAAAGTTAAGGTAATATATTGACTATTTCTATCTCTTCATAACAAATTGCAAAACCTCTTGCTGTAAAATGTCAAGAAACCACAATACTGTTATCAAGAAAAAAAAAGTCAGTCCTGTAGAAATAATTCCACAGAGGCATTTTACTTAGCTCAAATATGTGTTTCTAAGCTGGAACATCAGAGTCTAAAGTAATTAAGCCACTCCGCTGTTAGAAATTAGAAGTGGTCAGAAACATGAGTTAGGACAGGAATGTGGGAAACTGTAGGAACTTAAACTCTGTCACTGTTCCTCCAATCTGCCCTCAATCAGCAAGTGATTAAACACTTCTGGTAGAAATTCAACAATTAAATTAATAAATAAATAACAGAATTTGTATGAATTCTTATGAACGTTATGTGTCAGCAATAATGTAGTAAGAATGGAATATTTGTAAAACTTTTTTTTGAATCTGAAGTTTCAGGCTCATTGAACTGTCAAAAGTATATTTAACTGTCTCAGTCATAATGGCAAACTATCATTCCAGCTACATGGCATAATATTCTTTTGAAACCATCATTTCTCATTATAGTTACAAGTAGATATAGTCATTCTTTTTGTATGGAAAAAAAGAACACTTTTTTTTTCTTGGACATATTCCTGTCCAACAGTTCCCACAGCAGGGAGCTTTATTGGGAACATGTGAAAATAATTGAGAAACAAAATGTCTAATGTAAAATGCATTTACATCTTTCCTGAACTAGACTGTAGCTGAGGACTTCGTTGCTAATGAAAAATTACAGTATGCAACACAATGCTGCCAAAGAAAGCATCAATGCAGACCCTGCAGTGTGCGTCTGAAGACTAACATTTCCTGAATATGCAAATATTTGGACTGAGTTGCAGTTTGACACGTTCTTTTCTGGGATCCTTCAGACTTCTGCCCAGCAAATGTTAACTATTTTTTCCCTCCCCCACCTGTGGTGTAATAAAAGAAACAACTAGTCATCCCACAAGAGAAGCAGTAAAAATCAGTAACACCCTCCAACCTCCTTCCTTTCCTACAGCCAGGTGGCCTTAATACTTTCTGATGAGCATCCTTACAGAGCACTTCTTGCATGCTTTAATACCTTATTGGTGTTTTAATGATTAATAATTAGAATTGAATGAAAATAGGACAGCAATTGCACTACTTCTCTGTGTGTATTGTATCCTTTAGCTCAGAGAATACTTCTTCTCATGTTGTGCCTATTGGAAGATCTCATTTTGTGTGGAAATGTGGGTGTGTAGTCCCTGTTTTGAAATAAGGGTGTATAACAGGGACTCCACAGCCCATGCACCAGACACCTGCATGTGTAACTGGCTCATCTTAGGTCAGCTGACAGCACAGCCTTTAAATACCTCTCTGCAAAGTGTCACAGTCCTTCAGTGAAAGTTCCTCAGATCTGAGGTATTTAGAACAGTACTGTTTCCTCCATACAATAAATCTGCAATAAGCTGAGGGGTATATAGTGGCCAAGAGTCCAGCAGTGAGGGGTTGGACAAAACCAGGCTATCCTCCATTCTCCAGGACTTGAAGCTGAATGAGAAGGAATGAGTCTCCCAAGAAAAGAATGTCACCCTAGCAAAATGTAAAGGCAAAAGGAAAGAGAAGAAACATAAAGCAAAATACATTACTTTAAATTTCAGCATCAATTTACATGTCCCATTGTGTTTATGAATTATGTTTTACCCACCTTGTAGAGGTTAGTGGTTGTCTCTGGCTGAAGTGACAAGCCCAACACGCATGTTTGTGGTCTTGCCTGCTTTTCGACTTTGGACTGGAAAGTGGATTTGCAGAGAGACCACTCCACAGGGAAGAAGTCCTTGTAGCATGCAGACGCCCTTGTTGCTGTGAGTGCCATGTAGGGTGGGGCTAAGGAAAATACATCTAATTATCCACAGGTGTGCAGAAGTTCACTAAAGAGGGGATTTAATTCATGACGATGCTCCCATTCTACAGGCATTTAGCCAAAACTGAAAGCTTGCTAATGACTGGAGGAAAAAGTTCTGAAATCTAAAACTGTTGAATTTGAAAGAATAAAATGGAAGAAGCATTAAATCAAGTATTAAAACAGTCAGGACATTGACTTCTCTTTGTTACTCCTGTATTTAGAGTTGATACTTTGTGGCTGAGACAGAAAGACTTTCCATGGTGTTCTTTCCCTGTGTCTAGGTTGTTGTTGCATCACATACAAAAAAATACTAAACCATGTCTGACATTCTGTGACCATGCTTGAGAAAAACTATGACTCAGTTTTTTTATTATGGGATTTTAGTAGCCCAGTGTTTCTTAGAAACTAAAGAAAAGGTGTATTTGATTTTTACTGCAAACGTTATTTCCCTATTCCAATGTGACAGCAGAATTTTGCTTTGCAAAAATGTGGAAGACTATTCCTAATACCTTGATGTAATTTCCTCTGTACTCTGGGGATCATTTATATCAGAGGCATTTTTGGAGGTGTTGCTGTACCTTGCTCTACACTAACAATGACAAGAGCATTCATGTACTGGAATTATCTCCAAATGCTATGCTACAAATACACATACCTGCTGAAAAACAGAGTGGTCTAAACACCCTGATATGCTCCTTTTTATCTATATTCCAAGATATTTCTGAGTTACTCCTTGAAAAATTATCAGCCATGGTGAATCTATCAATACTATGGTGGCAAGCTGCTAAATGTTGTGCTCTTAATTAACACAAAATTTATCAAGAGAGACTATCTCCCACACATCTCCCCCCAACATTTCTATGCTCCATTCACAAGGGGAAGACAGATCATTCCATTTGTTCAGCACTTACACAAAGAAACTAAATCTTGGCAGTAGTACTTTAATGTGAGCATTAAATAATGATGTCCATAGCATTGGTGGAAACAATAGTGAGCACAGTAGCAGATATGGAAGCAGTGAATACTTACAGGTTCTGTAGGAGAAAGGACTATACAGCAAGTGCATGATGAAGATCTTAATTGTATTTTTTAAGTAAATGTAATATACAAAATGAACTTTTGATCTTTCAGAATTCAGTCAGTTGTCAAAAATCAATTTGAGCAAAATGTTGTGCCCATAATAAACACATAATCCCACAGAATTTGTACTGTTCTTTGCCAGCTAATTAAACCAAAAGCCATCTGGGGTACGTAACTTGGTATTGTTTTGTTCTGTGGGAGACTAGCACTCAGACGTAAAATTAGTGTGGGAGGTGTTTCCCACACTCATCTGCTCAGCTCATGAAGGACAAAAAGAGCCTTGCAGCTGTGAATGCACTATTTTATGTTTCTGAGCTAATTTTTCCAAGAACTGGATTTACTGTAGTATGTTTCTTTACTCACAGAAATCAGATGGGAATGAAAAGTTGTGTGGAAATTTCTATTTGAACTTCCTCTGCTCTGTTCTCTTCCATACACAAATTCTCAGTTGCTCAGCCATGTCCTTTGGTGGTGAAGTGTTATGGCTGTTCACAAGTTGGTCATAACCTCTAATTAGGACATGGATGCCAAATGAGCAAGGATTTAAACGCCCAGCCTCAGGCATGACAAAAGCACTGACTTTCTTGCAGAAAAGTCTCACTATAATTATAACTTTGTTCTATTTTGTCATCCCTGCTCTACACACTTATCTCATGTGTTCTCCCTCCTTCCAATCCCATTAATTTCAGTGAAGGTATATAGGCATCTGGGTCAGCTATTAAAATTGGCTATTTGCCAGTTGTGGGAGAACATCATGGTCAGTTTTTTCTGATTTTACTCCAGGTATTTTGGAAAAGACAGAGCTCAGTGATGTCTCATTTACTGGAGAATAGTTCCCTGTGCTACACAGCAAGGCCTGGGAGAATTTCAGAAGTATAAAGTGGCTTTTAGAAATGCCAGGCAGGGAGGAAGAAGCAATGTTGGCAGCATCCACATCAGAGATATCCCTTGTTGTGTCCATATGGCCTAAGCCTCTCATTTTTGGCAGGCTCTTTCCTCCCTTCACTGCTGCTTCTCACTGACTGTGTGGACTCATTACAATTATAAGCAAGTATGAAGTTCAAAACAAATGCTTACTTAATACAATAGGCTAAAGGTATCTTTTGCTATAAAAGTTTTGAAAAATAACCAAAGAAAATTAAGAAAATCAGCAGCTGGCCATGTACACTTTGTGAGTGAAACAAAGAGCAGGAACAAATAGTTAAACTATTCACTGAGAGTGGGTACAGGTATGTTCAGCTCAAAGTAGACTTTGCTTAAGGTGAAAATTTTCAGATAATTTTTCCACCATCATGCAATATTGGGACAAGTAATGCTGGTAGCCCCTGCAGAGACTGATTCTTCCCAAAGGAATGAATAAGTCAGTTTCTGACAGTGCTTACTCTGGGCATTGCTGTGAAGCTGTGTAACAGTCTGGGACACTTCTCCACTCCTGGCTCTGCTTTCAAGCCCTGTAAAGTCTGTGTCCTGAAGTCTTTGAATCAGAGACAAGTGAAACGAAGGTTAATAATGAAAATGTCTGAATATGGGGTAATCTGATCCTGAACAGGTTTTTCAAGACCTGGCTCAGTGAAGCAGCACTGAATGAAAAAATTTCTGCTACTTAAGGCACATCATATTTTTTTCTCTAGGTTCTAACTCTCTGGCTACTAAGTCAGTAAGAATTCAGGCAAATGGAGACTGATTACTTGTTGACGATGCAGCTGACTGTGGGTTCAGGTGGATGCAAAGTCAGTCACTGAAAGGGGTGATCCCAGCCTGAAAAATGAAAAAATTAAATACACCATGACATGACAGAAAACAACCAGCAGCAACAGTGAAGAGGGACAGGCTGTTTTACAAGAGAAACTATTTTGTTTTGCGACTCTTTCCTGTGATATCAGAAGAGTATTTGTTTTTGAAGTATTATATAATCTGTGTTTTGCTTACTTTTGGTACTACACATCCTATGCATAAGAATTCCCTGTAATATATAACTTTGGGAAACACCATATGTTCTTGCCAGTAGTCATAATCAATTTGGTCAATCTTTACCCTGTTTTATTGCATCTATCCTCTATTTTATTTATTTTTATATTCTGAACATTTAAAAACTGACTTCTTCCGCTTCAACTTATTTTCTGTTTGACTTTATATTCAAATTGAGTTTCAGACTTCCTATCTGGACATATGCTCAAAAGTGTTGGTGTGCTTCTGCTTCTGCAGGGATCAGTATTAAAGTTCCCATATGTTTCAGTGGTGCTGCATCAAGCCTAATGTTAATATCAAAGATAATGTTTTATAATGAGCATTTGTATTTGTAGAAGTGTAGCACATGTTACCTACAGAATGGACATTGCTGTAGCAATCAATTTACATTTAAGAGGCCATATTTAAATCTGTGGCTAGACGATTATTATCAAAAGTATAAGTTTTTAAATAATAAATAGATCTGAAAAGCAGTATAAAATCTTAGCTTTTCTTAAGTTTTTCTTTTTTTTCTTCCCTCATTTTAAATGGATGCGCCAAATAGTTTTAAAACAGAAAAAGACAAATTTTAGGACCTTAAAACAACATCCATTAGAACCGACTGCAACTTGTTAGAAACTACTTCAGGGATTTGCTGCATCTCTTTCATTAATGAGCTGCCATTTTCATGTTGAGGATAAAAAAAAAAAAGAAGTTTCCATATAATGAGAAGATTTTCTTAAAAGCAAGTATTCTTTTCAGTTTTCAGGTTGTTCATCAGTACCTAACTATCAAACACTGCTCACCAAACTGTTCATATTGCAGATGAAATAATCAAGGATGCTGGCGCATGAACAAGGACAGTGTTAGTTTTTACAACATTTAAAACAAAAGACAAACTCATTGCCAGATGGAGAGGGATAAGAATGGTAAGGAGAGATATTTTATATCAGACTGAAACATGATACGAAAAACAATAAAGTAGTAACTACACTGAAATTATTAGATGACCTCCCCAAAAATTTGAAACTATTTTCAAAATATGTGAAAATAGAATAAAACATAATGGCAAGCAGTTATAAGAGCACTGTGCTGTTATTCAAAGGACACTCCAGTAGTCTCTGGGATGAAAGTTTACTATATAGAATATTAATACTTCCCCCTTTAAATTTGTTTAGTGGATGATCTGATGTGGATGATTATTAAGTTGCTCAAAGGCAAATCAAGTTAAAATTTCATCTCAAAGTGGTGTATTTCAAGACTGGCATCTGACAGTACTTTAAAATTAATACCTGGTATCTCATGTTTTGGGGGATGGCGCTTACGTGTTAAACACTAGAACAGTTCATAAAGTGTGTGTAAATTTCCATGTATTGATGGTTTGAGATTTTTTAAAAGAGAATATTTCTAACTAGCTGAGAAAAATATTTTAAATAAGGAATTTTTAACATTTTTAAACCTGAAATTACTTTCCAAATGTTTCTACTAATATAGGGATGTCAAGCAGTGACAAATATAGCTACAGCCATATATATTATATATAATGTAAGTTTTGCATTATGATACAGCACAGATGTGCCATAGGAAAAAAAAAAAGATATTAATATCATCCTAGATAATAGTTGCTGATGTGCATACAGCTCTAGAAAAGCTGTACTTAACAGCTGTGCCACTACTGAGAGTAAGGGCAGCTGTCAGGTCTGAGGCTTCCCTAGTGTAACATGCCATGGAGAGGTGGGACATGTAGCAGAGTACAAAAGTTCTGTCATGTTAATCTCTGTATAGAGCTTTAGGATGACCAAAATGTTTCCAAAATGTTACAGAAAGTTGTTAGTGAAATGAATTGTGCAATTTTCCAAAATACTGCTTTTAGAAAAATGAGAAAAAACCTTGGTGTTGATGACAACCATCAGCTAAAAGACAAATGGTGTGGCCTGTGTGTGGGAGTAAAATGGGAGGACTTCCATGGAGGAAGGAGGAATGGTATAGTTATTTTCCATAAGTAGCTGCCTAAATATTTTCATATAAAACAAAATGTAGAAAGTAGTTCTATGATACTACAGTTATAATAAAATATAAGTTAATGAAAAATCTTTGAGGATAATAAGGCGTCCTAAGGCTGTGGATAGTGCTATAGTTGCTTCTTGGGTATGGCTGGTTTTGCTTCCTCTCCTTCCTCCACCATACCAGACCATGGTTTGCCAAGAGCTACCATACTGGGGATCTCTTTTGAAGTGGGTTTTATCTAAGCACACTGTCAGACAATTTTATCACGGGCAGAAACTGCACCTTTTCTTGGCAGACAGGGTTTTCTTGAACTACACCACTCATCTTTTCATGTGTACTTGGAGTTAAACAGCAGAGTCCTCCTGTCAGGAGCAGTTTTACACCCAGGTGAGTGCTTGTTTCTGCCAGCAGCCAGAAAGCCAATATAAACGAGAGGGGGTGGGGAGGGCAGGCAGTGTTTGCTTATTGCAGGGGAGGAAGGGTAAGCGAACTGTTGCTAGGCAATATGTTGCTGGATGACAGATCCTCTGCTTTGCTAAGTGACCAGAGTAATTATTTTTGGCAAATCTACGGAGTGCTCTGTGGGCCGTCATTGGCCTGCAAAGAGAGAAATGTGTGTGTAAATATACGAAATGTATTTGATCCTTCTGTAAAGCTGAAGGTGTTGCAAGAATTAGTTATCTGGCACACGTACACTTTCCTTTACTGGTCTGTTTTTCCTTCTGTGTTTCTGAGTTGGTTACCTTGGTGTGAATCAGGGTAGTTCAGATCCTCCTCTGAGGTCTTCTCCAGCTGCTGTCGAGGCGTGTCATCCATGCCATGTTTGTTGGCACTTCCAGTCAGAACGATGGAAAACCAATGAGCCAGGGCTGCTCTTGGATAAGCTGCAGCAGCAGCAGGTGCTAACAGTGTGAATTGATAACAGCCACTTAAAAACCCAGTGCCCTTGCCAGCTTTCTCCCAAGCAGAATTGTGCTGCGCTTGCTGCTGGCTGCAAGGAGTTCTTTCAATCAACACTGAAACAAGAGATGGAGACAAATAGCTCTGACCTTTACTGATAGTGTCTGAGCTGCATGAAGAAGCATAAAAATACACTCTCAAGTTTTTTTGGTAATGTTTTCTCTAATCATTAAAACCTGCTTTGTACCCTGAAGATGAGGACTTTGTGTGCTGGGTAATCCTGCTGAAGGACCTGCGGAGCTTGTCCTTTAAACCCTGTGCCAGAGACATGTATCCTTGCTCTCAGACTCCAAAGAGTCGGTGAGGTTTTTTGAGTTGCAAAGAATTCTGAAGTAAAAATGCTATACCCTTTCTCATAATGGTGATTTTCATCAGAAGGGTTATAAGACATAATCTAAGTTAATATGCTTACTCATTATCTTAGGGTTGAATCTAAACTTGTGACTACCACTTATACTGAAACCTTAAAAAATTTCTAAGCATGGCTTGCTTTTACATTCAGCAACAGATTTGATACTCAGCTTAGGTTCAAGGAAATGGTGGTGTGGTGAGAGATTTTTTCCCCCCTTGTGCCTTTCTTTTTTTCATAAAGCTTTTTGAAAAACCTGGGAGTGATTTTGAGGTTTAATATTCAAAACCCAGAGAAATTCAGCCATTCTACTTTCCTTTGTGGGGATATTTTTAACACTTCATTTGAAATTGAAAATCAACCAAAATCTCAGGCAAAAAATTTCTCAAATATTAAAAGTGAAGAGAGGATTTATGTAAGCATCTGACAAGCAAAACAACTGATTGTGGTCAACCTGTGCATTCGCATTGCTGTGTGAGGTGCTGTTCTCTCATACTGAGCTCTATCCCCCATCTTGCCCATTTAAGCAGCATACTGGCACTGCCAATCAGAAATCCTGCTGGAAAAAATCCTTATGCAACTTGGGGCAACTTGCTAGCGACCTGGTCAGGGGACTGAGGTGAGAAAATGAGGCCAGGAAGGGCCAAGTCACCACCAGAGTGTCTGGGAGATGCGCTGCCACAGGACATCAGCTTCGTGCCATTTGTCACAAGGTGTGATCCTTGCCGAGTGGATGGCAGAGAGTGGGGGAGAGGAGCTCCTTTTTTGCCATTGAAGTTCATGCTTGGCCATTTAGGTTGATGCTGTTTGCAATTCCCCTTTCTAAGGGATGGAAATCGATCCTAAGTATCTTAAATAAAGATAGGAAGATGCAGCACACTGTAATTACCTCTGAAGCATGTATTTTTTTCTGCTGCATGTTGCTGCTGGTACAGCTCTGGCTAAAAGAACTTGCCTGGAGCATCAGCACTTCTTTTTCATCTGCTGCTTTGTTCTCAGGGGGCTTTCTGTAGTTGGCAGCCTTAGTGGAAAAAGATCAAATAGCTCTGGCAGCTTTCGTAGCAAGGTAGGATGTCATTTAAATAAAATGATGCACATGTATGGTGTAAGCCAGCCTCCCTGCTGAGAGGGCATAACAAACAATTAAAGAGCAGTTTCCTCTGGGGATGAATGGCTTTTGGGGAACTATTTCAGTTATATGTGAATTATATATGTATTACTAGGGACAAGTGATCTTGTAAAGTGAAACAGCTGAGAAAATCCTCTGACAACACTGTGTGTAATCACAGGGGAGCCTGCCTGTGTTTGCTGATGATGGGGAGAACTTTGAGTGGATTGCAGTCAATAAAATCCATTAAAAAACCTGGAATAACCATAGCTCCTGGTTAAACAGCAGAATATGAACTGATAAATGAAAGTAAAATAATCTGTTTAATTTTAGTTTGAAGATCAGAGCAGATTACATCCAGTTTACTGATTGCCGTGCTGCTGTCCAAATGGAACGTGCATCAAAGCCAAAATCTAATACTAGATGGAATTACACGGAAACATCACAGAGTGGAGGAGTGTGTCTCTGATTTACTGGGAAAAGGACAAAAATGAGGGATAAGGGAACGAAATAGAAGAGATAAGCAAACAACTGTAATTGGCACTCATCTTCTCGTAGAGAAGAAGGAAATCTTCCATAGGTGACTCCAGGAGCTGGAATGTGGTGCTGGGTCATGGCCTTATCTGTATCGCAGAGGAAAGGCAATTGAGGTTTTATGCTTACCACAGCTGATGGCTGCTAATGTGGTGACTGTGAGAACTGCTCAGTGGTATAGCTACCGAATTAACAAACAGCAGGAGTCCCCTAAAGAAGTTTTAACATCTTTTGGCAAAGAGCTCCGGTATGTGCTGCTATCAGAGATGTGCAGAAAAATTGAAAGGGAGCTCCCTCCAAAAAAACTTTTAGAAAAATACAAATCCTGCAAAAGCTTTTCTGCAGTAGCCTTTGAAGTTGCATCTGTGGGAACAACAGAAGAAAGGGGACATTTAGTCCAGACTCAAACTGTAGATGAAAGGAAATTGAAAAGTGGTTTGACATTTTTAAGAGATGAGTAATATTAAGAAGCTTGACCCTGTAAAATAGGAAAGCTGCTGTTTCAATGATTGTGGAATTGAAGACTGGAATTTGAAACAGATAAATTGGACCACTTTTTATACAGAGCTTAGTGCAGTACAGTGCATTAACTTGTGTAATTCTTTATTATGTGAAGGGCTCTGCAGGACTCTGAGAGGAACACATTATGTGAACAAATATATATCCAGTGGCATTAATATTTTCTTAGAAAGGGATATAATTTCCTGTAATTTGGGGCACAAAGATTATTTTGTAAAAATAGTAGAGGAGGAAACTTCCTGACAGGCAGCATATTCCACAGTATTGTGTATTATACAATTCTCTGGGTCTTTACTGCATGCTTTTGTTCACTGTCAGCTCTGGGTTAGGTTACACTGTCAAGTACCTTCTGTTTCTAGAAGCTAAGAAAGAAAATGACAGTTCACCTGTCTAAGCTGAGCAGCCTTCTCTGAGAAACACAACATGCCTGAACAATTAGCTTATCCTTTTGTGCTTTCTCATTTTTTGATAGCTAAAAAGGATTCTCCAAAAGTTTTCACATGGTTTTCATGTTTGCAGTCTGATATGCAAACATTGCATGTTAAATAATTTCTTCACTTTTTATAAAAATTGAATCACCAAGGATTGCCATAGATACAGCATTTATTGCTGGTATATGATAATTAATTATGATGCTATTTTGGCATTAGTGTTTAATCCCATCTGCCTGCCTGAAATCTGGTTGTTCATGGGAGCAATCAACCAGCGTTTCATTCTTAAAATTTTAATATAGAAAGGAACACAAGTCACAGCACATAAACACAAATATGTGCACTCTTAGATCTGACTTTAAAGTTAAAGCTTTCATCTAGCAGAGAGCGCTGTAGTCCTGCTACTGTTGCCCTTTCACTGAACTCTTAGAGATGTTTTATTTTATGGAAAGCTACTTGGCACAACTTGCTTCAATGTGCTCTTATTTGCTTTCTTCTGATCAGCACACTCTATGGCTTGCCGCCCTTTGAA
Organism: Acanthornis magna; assembly: GCA_036785705.1. Lineage (NCBI taxonomy): Eukaryota > Metazoa > Chordata > Aves > Passeriformes > Acanthizidae > Acanthornis > Acanthornis magna. Next base: position 227,694 of record JAWUZG010000107.1, on the reverse strand, counting down.
GTAACAGCATTTCAGCTCTTTCACGATTAATGTTAACTTTTTCATTGTTTCCAGTTTTGTTAGCAAGCACAGTCTTCTGTTGATTTTTCTGCTCTACTTAATGTTTGAAGTTTTCCATTGGAAAAAATTCAATCTGAACTAATTGCCTCTTGCAAATAACTGAAAGACTTTTTTTTTTTAAAAGTGTATTTTATATCTGTATGGTATACATATGCAACAATGCCTACACAATGATGATCCCTTATGCTTTTTCTGAATCCTTATGAAGCTTTTGTTTTGAGAGGGTTTTCCCTCTCAAAGACAGGGTCTTCCTCTCATTGACAAAAGAGATTGAGAAATGATATCATAAACAAGCAAAAAGGTACATAGGAGTTGTAAAAATCTCTAATGGGATTACATTTATTCACAACTGTGAACGAACTGTAAATACACGAATTTATTCCTGTATTATTCTCTCTTAGCTTTATATATGAAGTTTTATCTGGAAGTTTTTGTTCATGAAATTAATGTGTGCTTAGTGTTTAATCAAAATTTAGGTGTACGTGAGGAAGGCTGATTTTAAACATAATTGAAGATACGTAATATGGGCTCATAAAAATAGTCTTATATAACCTCTGTAAGTATTTTTATGTAGATATTTTGGTTCGTTTTTATTCCTGGGAAAATATATAACAAAAAGTAAATTGTTTTTCTGTCACTTAAAAGTCTTTTTTACAGATCTGGAGTGAAAAATATTTTTAATTTAAGAAGTAAAGTTAGATTTCTGAGCATGTCCATGTATAGTAATTTACAATTATTGAAGTAGTTTGATTTAATCGGCTGTATCTCTCTAAGAATAAGAAGCACTCACATTACAATGCACAAGCTCACAAGTCAGAACCCGATTACTTCCAAACTAAAAAGCTTATAAAAAATGTGAAGTACTCTAATAATTTTAAATTACTTTATATTGCACATTTTCAGGTCTCTGATCACCTCCAAATTCAAGTGCTTATAAAACTGCTCCAATAATTTTAAATTGCTATGTGAAGAGTGATTTAAAATTGTTAAAGTGCTTCAAAGTTTTTTAATAATTGCTTTAATTTAGAAGTGAGTTGAGCAATACTCCAGTATACCTTCAAGAGATTATTAAACTGATGTAAAAATTTGCCATCTGGAAAGAAAATTAAACTATTTCTTTAAAAAGATGGAAAAAGAAGTGGGGGAAGGAAGAGAGAGGGAAGGGGAGCAGGTATAAGAGGTAGTTATATGTTACTAGTGAAGAATACGAGGATGAGAAGAAAAAGATATATAAACCCAAACCTCACAGAGTAACAGGTTTCTTTGTTGTGTGAAACACAAGACTTCAAAACTTAGGGCATCTGCTAAAATGTGGCCATAGGCCTCTCCTTAAAGTTATGACAGCACTGCACCACTCAGAATGTTAAATAAAAGTAATAATGACTGTGAAAAAAGTCTTTATGGTTTAGGAAGAGCACACCTAGCAGACAGCATCTCTTAGATTTTCAACATCTAGGCTGTGACTAGGCTGGTACGCAGAGATACATTTTTTCCTTAATATTCCTCATGTTGCAAAGTTGTGTGGAACACTTAAGTTGCAATTATTTGTGTGAAACAAACAACTGGTTTATTAACCGATTTCTGAAACAACAGTTCTAAGAAGAGCATTTCTGTTTAATAAAACACCCTTTCCATAATGAGATTTCTTGCTTTTGTTATATCCCAGCTCATCATGTTATAGGACTTTTACGCTAGAAATTTGTAAGCAAGGTACAAATTTATTAAACATAGCAAATATGTAATTGCCATTGAAGTAAAAAAGAAATTCTACTTAGATATTTCCTCAGTTGATGTAACACTTTTTTGATTTTAATAATTTTGCTTGACTGTTGGCATATTAATTATATGCACAGCAGGTACAGACTTCTCTATAATAGCCATGAGAGGCAAAATATCAGACTATCTACTTGTAAACAGCCAAACCAAACATACAGCTCTCAGTTCCATATGAAATACGCATCCAAGCAGGAGCAGTGATATGACAGCCTTAGCTGAATTACCTTGTATGAATATGCATTTTTCCTGGATGTATCCTTGCTACCGATCCTCAGAGCCTGGTCCAGGCACAGTTTTGACAAATACAGCCTGTGTTCAGATTTTTGAAATACAAGAAAAAGTATCCAGAGCTTTCTTCTTGAGACATATCCAAGCAGATAGTGGGGTCAGTTGGCTGCAATGATCCAGGAGGAGCTGGCAGGGGCACAGAGAGGACAAGGACGGTGTTGGCAGCTTGGGCTTAGAAGGCAGAAAGGATGAGACAAGCTGCTATTTCCCCCTCTATTCTCATTTTCTTTTAGCTATGGGAAGGACAGTGCTTTGTTTGGTGGGAGTGCACACTGTGTTTTCAGTACTTGCTTTGACCTTTAATCAATATTGATTGATTTTTTGAAGACCTGAAGTCTCTGACCTCTGGCTGGCTTTGCAAAAGTTAAAAGGTGCTAATACCTTTCAGTAACTGAAAATACCATAAATACACCAGGGACAAAACCAAACAGTGCTTTCAAGCCCATGTTATCACTCTGGCATTAGTTGAGGTGGGTGCCTAAGAGGAAAGCTTTTTATTTTTCAGACTCAGGATACAGGAGTGGGACACTGAATGGATATTGAAGAGGGACCAGGTATCACCTTAGAAAACTCTAAGCTCTTTCATAAACAGTAAACAAATACACAGTTCACAAATGGGAAAGACTATCAACTTGCCTTCATAGGCTTATTTTAAGTTGGTCTAGGGAAAAAAAAATTGAAGTCAGGCTGTATCTCCTTTGTTATAGTGCAGGCCCACCTTTAGTTCTCTTACGATTCTCTAGAATCATGTCGACTGTCCCTTTTTCTACAGGAAACAATTATGTAGGAATAAAAAAAAAAAATCTTTCCTTATGGCCATAAAAGAAAGAGCACTGGAAAAACTACCCCAATGGTTAGTCATACATTTGGCCTTTAAAGAACTGAACAAAAAGATCAATACCCTGATTTCCTTTTCATCTGCCTGGACTGTGAAGCACAAGACCTCTTGCTTTGTTTATTGTGTAATGAAGGAGGTAAGGCAGTGTTAGCAGAAAGAAAAGATTATCTCCCTCTGGTAAATATATTGATGTTACAGACAGAGGCACAGTACAGCACAGAGAGTAATGAGGGATTTGACTGCTTTTCTTCCTTTCCTTCCTTTCCAGCTTAGCACTGCTGCATCCCAGTGAATTAGCTGCTACAAAGAGAAGGAACTGTTTAAAGACTGGCAACTGAGAGCATTTACAATTAGCTGAATTGATTAACCTTTGCAAATGCTGTTACTCTACAAGGTGTTTTTTCTTCCACACTAGTTGAACAATATGCCTTATTGATTAAACATACTTCTTTATGGTAGCACCGATTTGTCTATGGCTTCTCCAGTCATAAAGCTGCCTCTGTAATAGCTGCTGCGTGTTCTTGTTGAGGACTTGACACAGGAGATTGATTGGCATTTGGCTGGAAAATGGAGGCTGATGCAAACACTGGAGCAGGCTGTCCAGGGAAGTGGTTGATTCACCATTTCTGGAGATATTTAAAAGATGGGTTTCATGGGGTGCTAAAGTACATGGTTTACTGGTGGCCTTGGCAGTGCTGGCTTAACAGTGGGACTCAGTCTTAAAGGTTTTTTCCAAGTTAAATGATCTTATGATTCTGTGATTCTGTGATTATGCAAATAGCTCTCCATGTCTTTAGCGTGAGGAATCACACTGCAAAAGCAGGAGAAGCAAATTTGCATTCCAGCTGCTCCTCTAAAGACAGGAGGACTTTGCTGAAACAAAGGGAGTTATCCTTTCTATTATATGTCACCTACCCTGCACAAGACACGTTTTCTCCTCTAGCTGGGAAGACTGACAGCTAAATATAAACAAATAAGTAAGGAACACTATTTGTAACAACATTTATGGCTTAGGTTATGGTATTTTTTGTGTGTACACCACATGGGAATTCGACAATGGCAAGATTCTGCTTTTCAGTGACATGTGTTTTTAAATTTCTTTGAAAGCTGATTTTGGTGGGGGTGTGATTGGCAGTGGATTGGCCTTCCTAAAAGAATGGGCTCTGGCAGATCAAGATCTCTTGGAAGACATATGTGGAGCTAAGTGGGTTCCCTTCTAAACCTGCAACCTGTGAAGTTTCAGGAGGATGTGTGCAAAATACCACTTGATGTTCCATTCTTATTTTTGGAGAACGGGTATGTGTGGGATTCTTGTGATTATGAAGGCTAATGACAGCATAGGCTGTTTCACTAAAAATTCATCACACTCTGCCCAGTGTTAGGGCTCACCATACCTGGAAAAACTTTCTGCTTTAAGAAGGGAAGAGTAGAAATTTAATTTCCCTGCCAGCTCAAGCTGAGGCTTTTTCTGTACAGAGTCTTTGATGTATTATGAATCATGCTGAATTACACATGTTCCACCATTTGCTTTTCAACTCAGCAGGGACTGAACAGAGAACGTCAAACTCATTTCACTGAGGACTCTATGTGGGTTCAATGAAATGCCCTTCAATGTGTAAAAAAGGCACCAGGCTTTATTCACTTGTATTAATCACTATGACTTAGGATCTTAGCAGCACTCTTCCAGGTTTTCAGCCAAAAAAATGGTTGCCAGTAAAAACTGAGGACACAGAGCACATGAAGAGGCTTAAATTATGCATTCCTTTAAATATAGATAAACTGCTTTGAAGAGATTTATGTTCCAGCAAATGTTAACAGGGAAGATGTAAATAGTACATATATATATACAGTTTGTATATTGAGACATATGGTAGCTTGTACATGTAATATATTAAACCTATATCATCAAGTATTTAATGGTTAATATGAGGAAACTGATGTAATTCCATGGATCAGAGGAACAATGGTGGCACTCAGCCATTTCTTCCTGAATAGCTGCTGTGTTTTTAAAAATAAAAAATCAGGGAGCTGCTGTAGCAAAGTCTGTAGCATTCACAGCATGACAAACAAATTAGAAAACAGCAGATGCAGCACAAATTAAGATGTATTTAGCACAGCAGCCCATCAGATGTGTGAAAGTCTTTTGTATATCAGCTTTGCAAGGTTGATGTATTGCACTTTAGACAGCTGATAATGAACCCTTCTAGCAATTAGAGGTGGAAATACTGAGGATTTGAAATTGTGCTGTTCCCAGTGGGGACAGGGGGGAAGGGGGAAAACCCTTAGTGAGAAATTTACTGCTTTGTGTATGTGCACTGAGCAAAACAAAGCAAATGTTTCAGTTTATGCACATGTAGATTTTTAATTTCTCATTTATACTTTTTACATTTAATGCTTGTGTAACAATTATTTCTTTTTTTGTGTCATTTAAAAAATGTGCATTTCTTTGTTGAAATTATGAGAGTTTTACGGCTGGTACAATCTCTCTTGGTTTATGTGGGGCTTTGCTTTATCATCTGATGGGAGGACAGTAATCTCAGTAATCTAGTCTTAAAACAGCAATAACCCTTTTAATGGTTTAAGTAATTTACATCTTTGCAGTTCTATTGAATGTTGGTTTTTTCTCCAGTGTTTCTGTTATACTTCCTCTTTCCACCTCCCTTTCCATAGCCCAAAGCACTGTTTAAAAACCATGATAGAAGCTTTGCATAACTAAACGTTGTGAGTTTGAAGCCCAGACCCAATTCCGTGCTTGATCCTCCTAGATGCTGAGTGCTCTCAGCTGCAAGAAGCTGCAATGGAAATGGAGAGTACTTAACAGCTCGCATGCCTGAGCCCCCTGAGGAGAACAGCATATTACAGCAGAGCTGGGATCTATCTGCAATATAGATAATAATGGTTTCCACTTATATAGGGTCTTTCATCTGAGAATCTCAAAATGCACTACAGATTATGGATGTGCTACAGCAGTGACTTTGTTATGGCTGCACAGAGATTTGAAACTGAGGCAGACGTCAAAGCTCTTTGTTACTTGAGAACAAAAGAATGTATCTTAGTGCATCCTCACCAGACTTACTACGACCAGGCATTATAACAAATAGCAAATGTTTTCTCTGTGAACTATCATATCTGCTTAATGCAAATTAAAATGTCCTTGTGCGCGTGTGTGGCTATTATTTTATTATTATCAGAGTTTGTACTCCCCACTCTCAGCTGCCGTGTGGCTTGAAGGTGAATGCGTTTTCAGAAAACACCAGCCGCGCCAGACTGGGGAGCAGGGAAGCTCAGGCTGAAAGTACAATCTCCTCACTACTGTCTGCATAGTAGTGTTGATGGCAATCACCATTTGCCACAGAAAATGCACAGTTGGTCTCACCATTGGTATGTGCAGGACAGTGGTACTGTAAAAATATTTCAAGGGTCTCAATCCCTGTATTACTATTATGCAATCAGAAGTCTGAGCCGTGATTACATGAACTGCCCAGATGTCTGCAGACGGAGGGACTTTATGAAATCTGTGTTCTTGTACCATGTAGAGAAAACTACTGCCAGGATACTGTGCTTGGAGGTTGTGGGATCTTGGGCATGAATGACAGGGTCCCTTTCCTGTCATTCAGCATTGCACCTGCATTCATAATAAAAACTTGCAGCTGATGACAAAATGAAAAGAAAAAAAAACGTTTTGTGACTTCTACTTATTTTTGTTCATTGTAAGAGAAACTTTCCATCCTTGTTTTGCAACATGACAGGTAAAAGGCTAAGAGCAGCTGGCATATGAGTGATGTGGAACCTGCTGGTTTAATGTGATATTAGACTGGTCTGCTGCCCAAGAAAACTAAGTCTGATTGGTTAAACTAGGGTGGTACCTCCTGTACTTTTCTTTTACTTACTGTGTTTTTGGCTTCTGGGTGCTAATTCTTTGCATTTTCAGCGGAAACGCATTTTAGTGATAGTTTTTCCTAGTCCACAATGGGCTTGAGGACAGCCTGGTATATGCACAGTGTTGATGTACTCTCCCAAATTCTGATATGGAATGAATCATTCTATGTAGCTACAAAAGCAAATCCTGTTAACTTCCATCAGCTGTATAATCCAAGATTCTGCAAGTGGAAATGTTGATAAGCCATGCCACTCCATAGGATTTTTGTTAATGTTCTTTTTGTGAGGGGTGAATGAAATATCTGCTGTACACATTTGTCACAGGGATGATTTGGGTGGAATATCAGGGCTCTGAGCATAGCGTAAAGGGCTCTTTCCATGAGCAACAGTAGAATAATAATCCTGCCTTGGCTTTGAAACCATAGCTTTTGACCTTCATTTCAAAGCTGTAGTTATTACTGGTGATCACTTGGTATGATAGTTTTAAAATTAGACCAGATTGCCAGCAAAAGCACTCTGATTGCATTTAATCAGGAAATGAAGATGATCCTCTCTGGGCAAATGAGTTACCTTTATATTACTCAAAAAAAAAAAAAAAAAAAAAAAAAAAAAGCAATCAGGCAAGATTCTGTCATTTGCAGCTCTTGTTTATTGAGATCCAGAATAACACTAATGCCCAATACATAAAACGTTGTCTAACTCTTTTGATTTTATAAAACCGTGGTAGAGAAAATATCCCTGTGACAGAGACCAAAAGGTTATTTCTGGGTCACATGTAGTTCATTTTTTATACTTATTATTTTTTTCTGCTGATTCTGCTCTAAATGTTTATCTTAATTTTCAGCTTGTATTCCATAGATATAAAGAAGCCATGGCAGTTGATTGTGTACTGGTGAATTAAAAGTTAGAAGTTTTGCTAATGGTATAATTCCTAATGTAGTAATAATTATTACTGAGTTTTAACAAGTATGTACATATGAGAAAATGGATTATGCTTAACATAAGTGAGTTTTCTGCATGCATAAAAAGGAAAATTTTATTATTTTGGGGGATTTTTTTCCATCGTTTTGTTTTACTGTGTCTTGAGATTACTCACAAGAATGCAAGACTTTCTGCTGGTAAAAAATCCCCCCAGGATTTTCAATAAACAGCTGTAGAAAACATGGAGTTAGATGGACCAGGTTACCAGAGTAAGAAATAAGTATTTTGCTTTTGCTATTTTGTCCTTGTTCTGAGATGAGGCTGAAGAATAACTTAGGGTCATATGGAGTTGTTAAGATTCTTGAGGAAGTATCAAGCATATGTAGATTTATAAGTCAAGGTTTTTTCAGCAGTTTACTTGCATCTCAGAACTTGAGAAATATAATGAAACTTTTTGCAGCTTTCCCTCTTTCACATCTGTTCCGTCAATGCAGGAACATTTTCCTTTTTATCATTATCAGGATTAGCTGTCAAAATACACGAAAATTTTTAATTAAAATGTGGCAACTTTTAATCTGAGCAGTTCACATATTTATACTGCGTCTGTAATAGAGGAAGTAAAGAAGGTTAATGTGTGTGGACTGTGCTCAACAACATACTTTCTGATATGGCTTGTCCAAAGAAGGGCCACCCTGTAACATTTTTCGTGCACAGCCGCTTTCCTACTTAGTCGAAGATATGCCTTTGAAAGGGACAATGCTTCCTGTGAAGAAAACTCAGCTGCCCATCCTCTCATCCTGATGAAAATACAGACACTTAACATACTTTATCCTCCCCAATTGCAAATAGCTAATCATAATTAGGAACCCTGCTGTTGGGAAAACTGCTCACCCTGGCACTAAAAAATAATACTCACTGAAGTCATAATTTTTCTTTCTTGTATTCTTCAAATCTTTCTAAAGCTAAGTGTCTACACAGTTTGCCTGAAAGTAAGGCATGGACTCCTGCAGAAACAAGTCTTCCATTGACCCTTCAGTGCTCCCACTTCAATACTCTTTTCTGCTTTCTTAGTGTAGATGAAGTACTAATTTCATAAGATTAATTGTTCATTCTTTCATTCTTAGGAAGTGCCTTGGCATGCGACTACCGCATGCATTCATTTCACTTCTATTTTTCTGTTTTTCTTACAAAATTCCCTGATTGGTTGCACTTACCTGAAAATTATATATCTTCAAGCAGAATCTGTTAGTTAGAAGTATGTCAGTATTGAAGAAATAATAATTGAGGTGTTTAGGAAGGATTCATGATCATTGGAAAGATAATAATGGTTTGAAGCACAACCAAGGACAATTCACCCCTGCTGGGCAGTTAGTCTTATGAAATTTCCCATGTCAGTTCCAATATAGCTACAACGTAAGCAAATATAAAACATTTCCATTCAATATTTGCCTCATTTCCTGTGTTTTCAGTTATAAGCCATGGAAATCTGTTTTGGCCTCTTATGCTACATTTCATGCTGGAGCTCTGTGCCCCACACATTGGCCTGTCAAATTACGTATCTCCAATCAGTCTGCAAGTGTGTGACCTCTGAGGCAGATGTGCACCCTAAGTCTTAAGCAGAGTATTTGCTTCACTTCGAACCAGTTCAGTAAGATTTATAGCAAACCCCTCTTTTCAATTTAGACCATTTTAGGGATGTAAGCTGGATGTAAGTGCCAGCTTGACTTGTTTTCATGCTCCTGGTAAAAGATGCTTCTTCTCTACTGGGGGAGGGGACACAATAAACCGAATGATGCAATTTTTTTTCCTGCCATCTGCATTTCTGTGACATTCTATTGAATTTGATTGACATGCCATTAGTTTTACATTATTTAAAAGAAATTCCTGGAGTATTTCCAGCGAAACCAAATAATTGAAAGACATGTCATGCAACATCTTGTTTTAATTACATGCATCACCATTCAGTACCATTGTAATGACATCTCTGCCACTTAAGATGTCTAAACCAATATCTGTGGTTTTCCAGTATCACCCTATACTTCAGTATACAGAACCAAGGGTTTTGAAATTTTGTGGCCTTTTTTTTTGGGGGGGGAGTATTTTTTTGTTGTTGTTTTTGACTGTGGTGGTTTTTTTGTGGCTTTTTTGTGTTTAGTTTTTTGGGGTTTTTTGGGGGGGTTTTGGGTTTTTTTTTGTTTGTTTGTTTTTTTTGTTTTGTTTTGGTTTTGGTTTTTGGGGTTTTTTGGTTAGGGAAGTTGAATCTAATCCTTCAAAATCGAGTCAGGTCATAACAAATGTCAGTGTTTATTTAAATTGCATCATTAATATATTTCTTTTTATGTCATCACCAAAGAATTAAGATCAAAACAGAAAATTATTTTGGTTCTGTTAATTTGCTACATGAGATGGCAGTACCAAGACTTTATGTGAATAGGAAAGCATGGTAGTTGCCTCCTCAGGCTGAATCACAGAATCACAGAATTAACTATGTTGAAAAGACCTTTCAGATCAAGTCCAACCTATGACCTAACACCACCTTGTCAAGTAGACCATGGCACTGAGTGCCACATTCAGTCTTTTCTTAAATTCCTCTATGGATGGTGACTCCACCACCACTTCACTGGGCAGTCCATTCCGATGCCCAATCACTCTTTCTATGAAGAACTTTTTCCTAATGTCCAGCCTAAGCCTCCCCTGGTGCAGCTCCTCTCATCCTGTTGCTGGTTGTTGGGGAGAAGGGACTGAACCCACCTGGCCACACCCTCTTTTCAGGGAGCTGTAGAAAGTGACAAGGTCTCCCCTGAGCCTCCTTTTCTCCAGGCTAAACACCCCCAGCTCCCTCAGCTGCTCCTCGTAGGACCTGTGTTCCAGACCCTTCACCAGCCTTGCTGCCCTTCTCTGGACACACTCCAACATTCCAACATCCTTCCTGAACCTGGGGGCCCAGAACTGGACACAGAACTCAAGGTGTTGTCTCACTAGTCCCAAGCACAGGGGAAGAATCACTTCTGTAGTTCTACTTTCCAATTTTTTCCCAAATTTTTTTCCATATTGCTGCTTTCCAAATTTTTACTGTTGACTTTGAGTGCCTGTTTTTGGATCCCAATACTTAGATGGGAGGAGCAAAGTAGAAGTGTACACATTGTATAATGTGTATACCTGCACAAAATCTCACACATGCAAGGGTTAGATAGATACTCTACTCAGAATTGTGCCTGACCAATGTATTCCCAAAACGCATGATGATAACAAATACAGAAATATGAATTCACAAAAAAATTATCTTAAATGGTCCCAATCAATGTAGTGAGGGTTCTGGTATTTCATTTCAGAATTACAAAAGAAAGAGATGTCTACAACACAGCTGCTCTAAAATTCAGCTTGAGGAAGGTATGCTATTGCTACAGAAAACATGCTAAGACAAATATAGTAAATCAGTGACATTTTTGCTCAAGTGACTTTGAATTCTGAAGGAAACTTTTGAAGTTTTAAAAGTTGAAATGTTAATCCTTAAGCAGTTTTACAGTCAAAACAGTTTTACACAGTCAAAACCAACCATTTCCATGACATTCAAGTTTATTATAGTAAACGCGTGTTTGTTTCTTTATGTTTATTTTTATAATGCTTATTTGCTTTAATGTTTAATTTCTATTTTTTCTTATATGTGTTGGCAGCATTAGGACAAGAAAGGCTTGGTCTTGGAATGATTATTCATATTATTATGCAGATGAAGAAAGCCAAGTGAAGAAAAAGTGACTGTAACCTTTTCCTTTCTAGGTTTACAAATATTCCAAGTAACATATTTGTAACATCAAGTGTAAATATTTGCATCTTCTCATTTTAATTAACTATATAAACACTAAATCCTGAACATAAGTATAATCTGAATAAGAGAAATCTATGTTTGAAGTTTTTCACACCGTCTAGCTTTCGGACTCTTTCTCCAGTCCCCACCAAGCAACCATTTGGAGCAGGGACCAAGGTATTGTCATTACCCTGTCCAAAGGTTTCACTCCCACCATTGACTGGAGCAGACACTTCTGATCTTGTGCTTACTTCCGTCAGGTCCACACAACTGTGGGATGTGAAAGCCTGCTCTGTACTGTTGAGAGTTGTTGGGCAAAATGAGGAGAGAAAGAGTTTTAAAATAAACCCAAAGATTTTATAGTAATAAAGTTAGAGAGAGAATAAATTTAAGAAAGTGTAGTTTGGTTGTGATAAGCATTTCTGCAGGAATCAGTGTGGAATGTGGGAAGATTGTAAGAAACATTGTCTTCTTTGCAAGAGGCAGAAAAAAAACTGTGAAAGCAATACAAATGGAATTCCTCTGATTATTGCATTCAAACATTAATTGTAATTCTATCTTTGCCTCAACCCAAACCATCTGATTGAATTATATTTTAATTCACAGTATGCAGCCATGAATGAGAAAGGTGCTGAAATTCCAGCATTAAATTTCCTAACTGGCAGGTGTGTCTCTGAAAGGTAAAGCCAAAGTTGGATTTTTGTTATTTGTAAGGGCTGGTCCTCAGCAGATTTAGTCAGAATTCATTCTCTGAAGTGAAATGGTGAGGGGTTTTTATTAACTTCGGTTGATCATAACAGAGGTGTGACTCTCCAGTTTGCTTGCTCTCCTGATTTCCTAGAAGAGTGTGGTTGATTGGGGAAGACAAATCTAACAGAATAATAAAGGGCCTTTACTCAGTTTTGCTTACTTTTGCTCACTGTAAAGTACTTTGAGAAATGTACAGCTGCATGCAGGCAAGAACAAGTCACGTAAACCTGGGGTGGATAGCACCTGACCAGAATGTCGATTGGTCAAGAGGACGCATGGACAGTGACATAGAGGAGAAAAGGGATGTGGCAGGCAGCTGGTGTGTGTTTGTTTCGTTAACAGGAATGCTAACAACAATATTTTTAGCCAGGATATTTTTAGCACAGTATAAAGCCTTGCATAGTGCATTTTTAATATAGTGTAAAAGCTTAGTAATAAAGTATAAAAATCTCTGTGTGGCTGCAATAAATGATTCTCTTAGATGAAACCAAAAGTCTTCATGCCCTTCACCATTGCTACACCTGATGATCTTGAGCTAAGAAGTCTGAGAATTTGTGGCATAACTGTTAACTTCTTTGTGGTTGTTACTGTCATGTAATATTTTCATCATGCTAACCTGGTGAATAGAACTGCAGATATAATTTTTTCTTAAATAACTTTATTTTCTGGTTTTATAGATTTGATGTAGAGCATTCAAGGCAGGCCATTTTCTAAGCCACTGTTAGTATTTTCCACTGAATTATATTTCTTTTGGTAGGTTCTCTATTTCCTAATAAAATATGTATTTGGTTGTGAAATCTCTTCTCTTGAGATATTGAACACTGACCTTATTGATAAGGGTTCTTTTCTGCATCAAAAAACCCCTTTGTTATAAACATCTTCAAGCCAGACAATGTAGAGTCAGTAAGAGCTATCAAAATGATGACCTTATTTTATTGTTTGCCACATTTTATTTCATTGTTCACAAATGTTGAATTTAAAATATCTTTATTGAGTGAAACATAGTAGTAATTAATCTTTCAACCCTCAGAAATTACTCATTCATTTTTCACAGCATTTTATCAAGGTCATTATAACTCCATATTGTAGGTGTTAATACTTATAATTTGTGGGTTTTGAGAATTTTAAAGTTATGTGAAAAAATTAGTATTTTAATTGCTCGTCACTCAGCAAAATTGCAGATGAAATTACAGGCTGGCAGAAGATGATGCTGGTGATAAGTCCTGAGTGAATAAAAGTTCTTGCAGATGTGAGTCTCATAACTCTATTTTCTTGAACCTCAGCAGAAAAAAAAGAGCATGAAAAAGCAAATTTTCTGCAATTAAATATTTTTCTTTGTCCCATTGCAAACATATGACAAGCAGTCTTGAGTTCAGTGATCTATGGCATCAGGAAGAGCTGAATTATGTAGATTATTGTAAGCATCATGAATCTCGTACTGCTAAGGAAAGGTCTTGTGTTGAGAATGAATCTAAGACCCTTTTTAAATTTTGAGTTGGATGTAGTCCATCAGTGAAAGGAAATCTCTGACAGTCAGATTTTTTTTCATACCTAAGGTGGTTTCTTTTTTGTCTTTGTCTACAAACACCATCTCTATCTTGGTTGTGTTTGTCTTCATCCAGATGTTAATCAATAAATTTATCTTCTACTGCTGATGAAAATAGGTTGACCAATAGACAGTATTGGCCCGTGACAAATATGAACATGAATATTGGGCTCATGTTGGGTTTATCTGATTGCTGCTTCTAGGTCTTGATCAGGACCAGATGAAACTCAACATTATGAACCTGTGCATGGAGAGATTCTGCTACAGATCTGTCATCAGCCTCTAGTTACCGTGCATGATCTATTAAGACAAATGGAGTCTTAGAAAATAATATCTAAATCCTTGCACGCCATCACTCTCAAGAACGCTTTCTAACAGAGGTTGTGTGTCCTAAACTGCTTTATTCTCGTAGAGTTTGGAGCCATTGCATATACCACAGACTGCAGGGGCTGTCACTTAGTGACACATTATGCACGAACTTGACGTGTTCATTCCTGACAGGGTGGGCAGCATCCTCTGCATATTTTTCCACTCTCTATGTTTGGGAAAGACATGGAGGCAGTATCACATCTTCAGAATTGGTTCTGATTCAGTGTGGCTCTGCATGTTGTTTGGGGTTGACTTAGAATGAAATATAACCACAAAAATGGCAAATAAAAGGGGCAGAAAAATGACAAGGAAGTATAATTTAAAATTAAAAACTGCTTCAAATATTTCAAGATTTTGAGACTCACTAAAAAATAAAATAGGGGGAACTTCACAATATTTTGTAGGTCAGACAAGATCTTTGTTCAATTTTGAGACATTTAATAAATTTGTAAACAAATTTAGTCTCTAAAGAAAATAGTTTGTGGGAGTGGTTTGCAGAGTGTTTTCAGAGTGTTGTGTTCCATTTTGCACAAAATTTTTCTCCCTTTATTCTTGCCTCCATCTGAATCTCTCAGAATCTATATAATTTCAGACTTACTGAATGTATTTCATGCTTCAGCTTGCTTAATTAGAAGTGAGAAACATTAGCCTAATTGCAGCTATTCATTGACGTCTGAAGATATTGTCCATTTTCACACCATCTCTTGTCTCCTCACATGTTCTGTTTTCCATGAACTTGAAATATTGTAAACAGTTTTTTGATATGTTTCCAGAATGAGGGGAGGAAAATATCATAGACATGTACATTTTTTATAAAAATACAAACCCTGGCTTGAGATTTGATGCCATGGTCATGAATCATATACAATAACATTGTAAACAAGGTAACTGCAACATTATATTTACCGGGCAAAGTTAATAGATTCAGTGCAACTCTAGCAAGATATTGTAGCTGACATTTCCCTATTTCTTTCTGAAAAGCCTTTATAAATCCTCAACTTGCATATTGGACCAGATTAGGTCCCAGTAGAGAAAATCCTAGATTTAGTGGTTTTAATTTCCTAAGTTACTGAGTAGGAACCAACTTTATAACTATCGTCAAATTTGACTAGGACACTCTATCAGGTTTCTTATTCACAGCCAAAGCATTTCCTAATGAAAGACACTTACTAATATGCTTAACAAATATTAACTTACAATGTGTCCACAACTACAAGCAAAGGGGGCCTGATTTTTTTTATTTTATTTTTTTCTGTTTATTTTTGTGTGATTCCCATAAATGCTTTAATATGGAATTGTCTTTCTTTATTTCTCAATGAATTTTATAGAAAATAATTATTTATGTACCACAATATATGTTTTTGACAGTTTCCCCAGCCTCTTGCTTTTAAGTGCAAATGTCTCAAACTGTACCAATGTCCTTGAAGGCCTCCTGTTGCCTTGGTTTGTTATTAAAACACATTAATAACTATAATAAAGGGACATTGTTCTCCTTGTAGAACTTTGAATGCCTGTTAAAGGAAAGTCAGTGGCCAGAGACAAAACATGCAAGCAGATTTTAACAGTGACCTCATTGGATATTGCAAAAATGTCTGAACTTCCTGAAGTCTACCATCATTATTTAAGAAACCCCTTTCTCTTCCACATACAAATGAAATATTTCAGTGGTGCAACCTCACATACAGAGATTTTTTCCACTTCAAGTGCATGCAAGTTTGGTCTCTTCTATTAATATGGCATAGTTATGTGTTCTTCTTGGGTCCTTCTTCCACCCCATTGCTTTATACAGTTTTATGTTACTTATGAGAGTGGAACAGAAACATCTTTAGGCAAAGTACCCCCATAAATTCAAGGTGCTTAATGATTTACAATATTATGTAGAATTTCATACATTGCTTCTATTAATTTATTTTTAGCTTCAGATTAGCTTTCAGTTCTGGGGCACCTACTAGACATTTCAGCAGACCTAATTTTTCTGACTACATTTGCTGTTTTATAAGCAGTCTACTTCATCACAGGGAAATATTTAAAACTAACTGAATTTTTAACACAAAGGTAATCTGTCCTTCTGAAATATTTCACATACAAAGATTAATAAATTACATATGTTGCTATAGCAACTATGAATCAAAGTATAGTAAGTCTAGACAGTGCTATTCATGCCCTTTGAAAGGAAAATCAAACGTAAATATCAAGTTTTTGATTCCTACTGCCTAGAATAATTTAGTAAAAATTAAAACAATAGTGATTTCTTTTACCCTCGTCTGTCTGCCTGTAGAATTAATTTTAAAATCTCATGTTTAAATACCCACATTTTTTCCTGTGTGTGTTAACATGTTATGCTTTCAGATTTTTTATCATAGGTGTCCCTTATGGACCTATTTAAAGTAATTCTGATTCAATAGTGACATGAAAAAATTCATTAGTATAATGGTCAACTATTTCTTAATCAATAATAGACACAAGTGGTTTTCATTTACCTATGGGACAGGCAAATGCAAAATGTCCTTGAAAATAAATTGGCTCTCTTTATTACTTTATTAATGTTATAGAAAGTCTAGGATGAAATCTATGCCTTTAAGTTAGCTCTGTAGCCACAAGTGATGGTGATGACTCAGTCTAAGAGAAGGAATTGCCTGGTAAAGATCTGATTGGCTGTGTACCACATCTCTTGTAGCATTCACTAGATGCTTTGTTTGCATTTACAAAACAAAAGACAAGTGTTTTAAAAACTATTTCAAATTAATTTATACTTTTTGTGAAGTGTATGACAGATGGGATAGGTTTTAGTAAAATAGGCCAAAATAAGAGGGAGTGTTGGTCATGGATTTTGAGTGGTACTTAGTAATTACTTGTTCATCAGCAGAGGTATGAAATTATTTCCTCATGAGAGCAGTGATTCCTGACTTTAAAGAAATCTCTGCCCGGGGAGTGAGTGACAGTGAAGGAGATTGCGACATATCCACTCATGAGTGGCATGGAAAAAGTGGATGAGGAATTATTGTTTCTACTCACGGTATGAAAACAAGGGAGCATCAAATGAAATAGCAAGACAGTATTTTCAAAATAACGTTTTTCAGTAAACGTGTAAACTTCTTTCCACAGGGCACATGAATGCCTGAAGATTATAAAGATTACAAAGATTGCCTGAAGGTGTTCAAAGCAATTGAACAATGAATTGGGAAAAATTGAGTGTGCTAGGTTAAACACAGAGATGAGACATTTGGCTCAGGAGGTCCTGCAGTTAAAATCATGGAGACTGGAAGGGGTTTTGGAGAAGTTTTGTTTTGCAATAACTCTGTTTCTTATACTTCTCCTTAGGTGGTCCCTGTTAACCATTCTCAGAGAAGGCTTACTGTGCATTATAGATAATAGGTGTGACCTTGTAAGGAATTTTTTAATCTGTTTATTATGTCAAGCAGTGATAACAGAATTGAGAGAAGAGAATAAAAAGAGAAGAGGGATTTAAAAGTATTTTAAAAAGAAGATTGCATGTTCTAGCAGCACCTTATCCTATCACCTTAATAAGCTTTTTTTTATGTTCTTTTCTCCAGGAGCTTGTGTTTGGTGGTTTTGATCTCCATAAAGCCCAGAACAGAATTTGTACTGCTCTAAAATTAGAGGGAAGCTTATGACTTTTTCCCTCAGAAATATTGGATGCAACTTTCTATGTCCAGAAGACCTAGTCAGTGGAATCCTTGTGAAAATGAAATTTTTGCAGAATGCATTCAGAGTATGTTCTTTATCTGTTTCTTCTGGAAAAGGAGAGAATTTGGTGATGCAGTCAATATTCAGTTGAAAATTTAGAATAGATGGTCAAAATATAGGGTACTTTCTAGAAGCTGATACACAGCTAATTTGTGAACAATCAAAAGCTAGACCTACACATCTCATATGTGGTGACTTTTGCTATCTGGAAACAGTGAGAGTTCCAGGGAGCACAGAACCTTTATGGAGATCAGCTGAGAAGGCTTCTAGTTTAGTACTTTGTCTTGGCTTGTCCTTACATTAGCCTTTTATTCTGCCTTGACTGAAAGACTGAGGATGAAAAATGAGATTCCAATAAAAAAACTTCCAGAGTTTAAGTCAAAGTTACATGAACACAGAATGAGCTCTTAGAAAATGTTGCCTCCCTGCCCACACTTTTGACCAATTTGTAAAATGTAAATATAGTAATATCAGAACATTAATTCCCATGGAATTCATTTTAGCAAGAATGAATTTGTCCTAGTAAATGCTTGACTAGTCCTACTGACAGAAGTACATTATGAAATAATAGAATTCTATCTTTATGCATATATATGAATACACAAATAAAAAATATAGATGGGATGGAAAAACAGGGGCAATAAATGAAAACCCCTAGGCTGTCCATATGGCTGAAAATATAGAAGATGTTTTCTTCAGATAGTATTTTCTAGGAGTAGCTAAGTAAAAACTCCTTCTTCTACCTTTTCAAAAGCTACATGACCTGGCACTCTGACCTTGAAAAGGCACACCCAGGAGTTCCTTAGTAAATTTATCCCAAAAATTAAGAGACGAGATAAGTAATTTCTGGCTAGGCAGAAAGGGTTGGGCCTGGGGATGATTCCCTGCTCAGATGGAGCCTATTGGTGGATCCAGTCTCAGACTCAATGCTCCCAGCTCTCAGGCACTTCCAGCTCTCAGTTTAAGTGGATGAATTTTAGATATTTTCTGGGAATATGGCTCTTCCATGATTTACATGTTTGTGCTGGCGAATTTGGGTTTTTACTGAAGCCTTTTGTTTCCTTGATAGAAATATGGCTGTGGCACTAGGGAAAATTCCCTAATTTCTGTCTCCCTATCAGGATTTATCACAACACACTGCACTGCAGCATGTATCAACAGAACAAAGTGTCCTGAGTTGTAGATGTTTCAAGGTAATTTTAAGATTGCTTGTGTGTACTGGATGACAGCCACGCAAGAAGAAAATCTTGATATTGAATTCCAACATGTGAATCAAAACCCTAAACTCTCTTTTCTTCACTTATCAGAAAACTAAGCTATATCTGGCTTCTGCAAGGACTCTGCTGTCAGAAAAGCTAGACTCATTTTTACCAGATTCTTGCTGAATCTGTAAAGTGCAGTTATGGTTTGTGTCTCAAAATTAAGATTTCTTGAAGTTAGAACTGTGTTTGAGATTGTGGCAATACTGTTTGAATTTTTGAAGCAATTTATCATCTATACTTTTTTTTTTTTTTTTTGAGCTCTTGGAAAACATGATTTGAAGAAGGGAAGTACATTTAAGTTGCTTTGGCAAACCTGCTTTATAGGTTTAGCAGATACTTTTGCTTTCTTTAACATTCCATCTTTAGCAGAGTAAGACACCCAGATATTCCATATGACTGCACCATACTCACTAATCAAATACTTGATGAGGATGGTTCCTGTGTCCACTAGGAAAGAAAACAATCTCTTCAGGACAAGAGACCATTTCATTGTATACTAACTAAATGATGAAAGTACCTCCAAAAATCATCTGACATACCTCAGATTTTTGCCTTGTAATACTTGTTTTTTAACTCAGGCAACCCAATGAAACCCTGCTGGCTGTCTTGAATTACCTCCCTGTCCTCCATGTGCCATCCAGGGAAGGATCTGTTCCATGATCTTCCTGGATATAAGAGGTGAGGCTGACAGGTCAGTAAATGCCTGGGTCCTCTTTTCTACCATTTTTTAAAAATGGGAGTGATATTTCCCTTTGTCCAGCCAGCTTTGTCTGACTGCCATGACTTTTCGAGTACCATAGAGAGTGGCTTGGCAACTATATCAACTAATTCCCCCAGGACTCAGGGATCCATGGACTTATGCATGTAGAATTACATGTCTAAAAGTGGCCTTTCTAAGTGAGAAAATGATGAATCCTCTGCTATGTGTTTGTCGCAACTTTTATCACAGCTGTATCAAACACTGTCCCAAGAAAATAATTTTTAAGCAGGGGCGCCTTTAGGAAAAGCAGCAAAAAGTGCAATGGAGTTTTTTTAATGGGAATTTTTGTCAATATTCTGTGGTAATTTTTTTGGTTTGCAAAAGGAATAGACAACAGATTTGGGATTTTTATTCTTATTAATACAGATCTGTACATTCCTGTGTAGACCTGTATTTGTGATCGCACAAAGGCAGTTTCCTTCCTCAAAATTCTGATTCTGCCTTTCTAGCTAGACAATACAATAATAAATTGCAGAAAAGGGATATGGATCATATTTCAGGAAAAAATTGATAATAAAACCAATGGAGGACTGTAGCTGGAATAATTGTGTAAATCTGTGAGTGGAGATCAGTGTGAATGTGGGGAAGGGTTTCTGACTTTTAACTTTAGGGATAGATATGACAAATATCTAAAATTAAAAATTTTATCACAAGTTCTGGACTGTGGGGGAAATAGAGACCAGATGACCAGTCCCTTCTAACACCTCTGTACTTAGATAATGATCTCATCACAGAAGATCTTTAAACTAAAAAAAGTATAATTATTACATTATTAAAGGATAATTTAACTTTCAAAAATCTCTAGAGGTCTACTGGTCCAAAATCCTGCTTCAAGTTTAGACCAGGTTGCTCAGGGCTGTGTCCAGATGAGTTTGAGTATCTCTACACTTTCTCCAAACAGCCTATTTTGGTGCTTATTCTCTGTCCCTCTGCCATGCGGAAAAAAACCCCACCTTTTTTGACTTGGTTTGATAAGTCATTTCTGCTGTTACAGACTGACACCACCGCCTCTGATCATTTTTCTGTGCATGATTGAGAAGACTCTGTCTTCTGTAGATTCTTATGTTGGTAGTTGAAGACTGTGATTAGATAGACTTCTCCAATGTAAGAACACCCAGCTCCCTCTACTTCTCCTTCTATGAAACTTGGTGGAGAGACAAGATGTGTGTCTGCCACCAAGAGCACTGTGGCTATAAATAAAATCTCCTCAACTTTCAGTCTGGGCAGGAGATAACTGGGTGCCTTTGATAGCCGTCCTCTGTGACCTTGTCTTTTAACACCTTCCTCTGAATGCTGAAACAAGGAAAAGGAAACAGTTTTTTGGTTGCATGGTATCAGGAATGAAAAGTCATTTTAAAAATACCCCAGGCAGAAGAGTGGAACAATTAAAAGCTCTGTCAGAGCTCATACTCTCTGGAAATGCCAAAGGTAATTGAAAGAAGGCTCCCAAAGGGAATTTCACATAGTGCTTGTCCTGTATCTGCTTGCAATAGGAGTCAGTAAATGGAAGATAATCTGAAGGTTGCCACTTTTAACATTTGCCTTAGTTTGCTCTGTGTAGAATATGATATATTCAGCAGTTTTGAATTAAATAGATGAGTCTGAATGCAGCACAGTAATCCAGAGGACTGGGAAGGTTACTGTGAGAACTATGTAACGTCAACACATATTTTCACGGACTACAAAGCTTTGCTGATGAGAGGCAGGGAAGCCAAATCTTGGAGAGAGTGAGGTGCTGAGTTGCTGATAAAAGAAAAAAAAAGAAAAATATTGGTGACACAGTGTGGTACAGGAGAAATAGAGATTCAGACAACTCCCATAAGCAAAGTAAGCAGGATTTGCTGTGCAGAGAATATCTTACTCCCAAGTGTTTGGACTACGCTTTGGTGGTAAGTGAGAATCCAAAAGAGCACAAACATAATAGAAAACCGAACTGTAAAGAGCAAAAAAGTTCACTAATGCACAAGTGATCTAAAAAGTGAGATTGTTACGGACAACTCTAAAATAAGTGGTTTAACCTCTGATTTTTTCATAATACCTCTTTCTAAGAAGGAGGGGAATTACAGAAGGGGGAATCATCTGGAGAGAAGCTTGAGGATGCTTTCCAAGGATAAGAAAGCTCTCAGAAGAATACATACTAGGGCAATAAGGGCTTAATTTTCTCGTGATTTGGCATCTGAAACCTGGAACCTGAAGATGACCCAAAACTTTCAAGCCAAGTCGTCCTAGCCAGGCATTTTTCATCATGGGACAGAATAAATAAAACTGAAACTTAATTATTTTTGTGCTGTTAAAAACTACAAAATTTTATTACAGAGCCATAAAATGGTTAAGTACAGTGTCAGGATAAGAAAAAAGAAAAAAGTCTATCAGTCAAAAGATTTTGAGGCCTATGGATGCTTGTTTTTCTTTCCATTGCTAAGCTGGCACATATGAGGTCCAGAGGCAACTTAATCAATGCTAGACAGACCAGGATAAACAGTTTATTTTGTTACTCTCACTATGCTGGTGTTCCTTACTTTCTGAGCTTAGGGATGCCACCCTTGCTTAGCCTGGTTGCTCTGGACATGGCCAGATTCTGATCAGATCAATGGAGGGCTTCTTCTGGTCTCTTCTCATCCACCAGATTGCTCTGACACAGCACTAGGATCATCTCTAACTGACCCCTCCAAATAGAATCAATAGTTTTTTCTGCAATTTTTTTTGCTTCTGTACTCTAAAAGTTTTCTCCATTTTCCTTGGATTTAGCTGTAAAGTGGATGTAGGATTTTTATTTGTCTCTTCCAGGACTGTCTTTTTCTTTTGATGGTTATATAAACCCAATATTAAATGGTTTTCTTTGTTTTTTTGTCTTTATCAATCTTGCTTGATAAAGATTATTTGAGATTGCTAAGGATCTGAACCCTGCCTTTGTAAGTTCTTCCTGAAATAAACTCTTGTTCTTTATTTGCTTATGACTTCAGCAAACATCCTTCTACAAGGTCACACATCCATCTGAGGGCTGTAATTAAAGCAGCCTGGTCCCATTTATGATTAAACTTTTGAAAAGGCTGTATTATTAAGTGTATCTTTGTACCATATATTGCTTCATTTTAATGCTTTAATTTGCTTTGGTGTGTGTAGATAGGTGTTGCATACTAGAAATATCTATTTCTTACACTTCCTTTTCTTCTTTTTTCTCCTCTTCACAGCAGTGTTCCTTGTACTGTCTAGTGTATCTTGGGGTTTAGGTTTTGCAGGATTTTCTTATTAAGCCAGATGGGACTTTTTTGTTGGTTGGTTTGGTTTGATTTGGGTTATTTTTGTGGTTGTTTTTTTTGGGGGGTTTTTTTTTTGTTTTTTTGGTGTGGTGGGTTTAGTTTTGGGGTTTTTTGGTTTTTTTGGTTTTTTTTGGTATGTGGGTTTGCCTGTTTGTTTTCATGTGCATGGTTTTGTTTGTTTGCTTGCTTGTTTTTGTATTACGTGTGTGTGATCTGCAGTTGGTCCTCCTCTCAAATGTGTATTCTGAGGCTTCCCCCATGGCAGTGATGCATTGTTTCATCCGGGATCATAATTTAGACCACTGTGTACACGGAGACCTAAGAGAGTCGCATCTGTCTTTCAGGAAACATTTCATTGGTGCAGAATGTTGGCCATGGGGTACATTGTTGTCTTCTCACTGAAGTCAGCTGTGATTAGATTCAGGAGATAGAGACAGCCTTGGATGCACACATTAGCATCAGAACTGTCCTTTTGTGAACGTGCAGAGAGGTCAATAAGTAAATGAATATAAATTAGCTTGGTGGACGAGTGTGACCGTTAGCTGGTTTGAGTATTCCTTTTTCATATAATTGTTTGGTGCACCTGAATTAATTTGAGTGTCTAAATCCTGCATACTAATTCTGTGTTGCAGGATGTAAAGCTTTAGACTAATCCCTTTAATACTTTTCAGTATAAACACCTCAATCAAGCAACAGCTTTATAATTAGTTCTACTTTCAGACTGTATATTATTTACTTTTTTTATTGCTCATAACTTATTCCAACTTTTAATTGCAATGATTAGACAGACTTCAGAATGTAAGCTTAAATGGTCTCTCTTGAAGCAGAAACCAGGATAGATGCAAAAGACAGGACTGCAAAAAAACCAACTTTACAGAAAAAATATTCTCCCCAATTTTCTCTTTCCAAGATGTCACTAAAAGTATGTCTTAACTTCACCATTGAGTCATAAGATTAAAATTATAGTGTTAAAATCACAGGAGAGAGAACAGAAGATGTATTTATTTATGCATGTATAGATTGATTTATGAGCATGATTCAACTAAGATTATATTTATTTGTTGTGTCTAAAGAAGTGCTGACATGATTACAATAACCCCCATATGCAACAAAACTCCTGGTATGTAAACAGTGATTTAGATTCTCAAGGACAGATCTATTTTCCTTTTTATCTGTTTTCCCAATGAAAGTTTGGAAGAAGAAACTATCTTCACAGTAAGAACATTTTGATGGTCAGGATGCATTGTTTGGAAGGTAGCATTTTAAAATGAGACTGGATTTGACATTTAAATTAAATGAGTTAAGACAGTTACTGTGTTAATTGCATGTGGACATGTGGATTATTAAAACTACACTTGTTCAGCTTGGGTAAATCTGTAGAGACGAACCTTGCATAGGCAGCATAACATTGTTAAATATTAATGGCTACACTTTTAGTAATCAACTCAACCACATTTTTTATGTACTAAGTGTTTTAATAAATCAATGTGTATTTTGAAACACTGACTCAGAAGAGTTATTTTGAATTTGTCCAGTGTAAGTATGGTTAGAAAAACAGTAGTTAGCAGCCTGTTTAACATTAAAATAAATGTATGTAATGTGACTTCTTTGTAAGGAAACTGTACTCCACTTTAGTTGCTGGTCCAGCAGCTGTTTCAGTTTGTCCATATGTCCATATTTCACATGGTCATGTCCATATGAATGTTGATTCAGTTTGTCCATAGTGACTATTCCTTTGGAGACAATGGCAAGGACTTGTACACTACGGAGGAGCCTCTTGGTCAGCACATGGTTTTGCTGTGTTAGAGGTGCACTGGGGGAGCCCTGACATCTGTGAAGGAGAGCTCAGGTACAGCCAGACAGGACCTGTGGTGAATTCCTACTGCGCTGACAGTGGGCTGAGCCCCAGCAGTTCTGCCCGTGGCGTACGAGACAGACAGAGTGTTTGTTCTGCCTCAAAGTTCTGAAAACACCTATGTCCAAAGAACTGTGTGATATATCTCTGATCAAACATTAAATCTAGAACAAAACCAGACATGTTTTGGATGTAACCACCACTCTATTCCTACAGACATGATTTCTGTGATTTTCTTGGCATTAATCTAACAATTGGGTTGAAACTTGCTCTTAGGTAGAAGGGCACAGCAATTCCCTACACATAAGGAGCTATTCTTCCTCTCAGTAGTAGAAGTTTCCAAAGAAACGGAAAGCTGAGGAGCTTTATAAGTGACTG
Organism: Acanthornis magna; assembly: GCA_036785705.1. Lineage (NCBI taxonomy): Eukaryota > Metazoa > Chordata > Aves > Passeriformes > Acanthizidae > Acanthornis > Acanthornis magna. Next base: position 202,239 of record JAWUZG010000107.1, on the reverse strand, counting down.
AGAAGAAGCAGTAGAGGATGCCAGTACTGGTGGGGTAGTAAGAACTGTTCCCTCTCTTGTTTGGAGACAGGGAATGTGCTGAGTTCCACATTCCCAGATGCTTTTCCTTGCAAAGGCCATGACTGCAACCCTTGGAGTGTGTGAATGTGTTCTGTCACTCCTGATTAGCCAGGGTGTGTGTCTCTGCACGATGCCTGGTTGCCCTGGCACATTTATACTCTGAGCTGGAATGTCTCTGCCTGCCAGTAATGCCCAGCACGTAAGAGACAGAGCAGCCTGCTACAGCACACGTCTGTGTTGGTGCTGAACGAGGTGTTTAAACCACAGCTCCTCCCCTGCTGTGGAAACCTGAACTCACATCATGCTTTTGAATCTCTTTCTTCTCTTTATGACCCCTCACCTGCCTTAAGGCATTAGAATCAGACTGAATTTGTCACTGACACAGAGTAAGAGAATCAAGATTACATTTAAATGTTATTGTCCATGAAAGGTATTGGAACTGAGATAACAGAGGCTGAGCTGCAGAATATTTAATTAGGAGGATCCAGTATGTCTTTCCTGTTTATCAACTTACTCTTTTCACAAAAACCTTCATTTTTCTAAATATTGTCAAAAATATATAGTTATTTCTTTCTTCTAGTTTATCTTTTCCATACATGACTGAATATAGAATGAGGTTAAAATGGGAAGATTTTCTAAAATTCTGCTTTTACCTTCTTTGATTTTCTGATTGGTTTCAGTGCTATCTAGTCAAAGAGACTTCCTGCAGCCTTTTGGGAAGTGTTCTTTGTTAAAGGAAGCCTTTTATTTCATTCTGCCGAGGAAATGAACCAATTTGATGTGATCCTTTTATCCCAGAGAAAGGGCACAACTTCTTTATTTTCAAGGTTGTGCATTTTTTGCAACTATAAAACATACTCCACTACTGAAGCCACAATTATATGCCCTTGTCAATCAATCCTAACCTGCTACAGTATGGTTATGGCACTTTATATAGAAAGTGGAATATTAAAGGCTCTGACCAAAATGAAAGGTATACATAGTAGTCAAAGTACAATATCGATTATTAGATTGCGAGAGAAGTAGGAGTAGGAGAAAAGGATATACCAATATTTGATTTTTCACAGACATTAAAAAATTATTTAAGGATTTCTGCCAAACATTTAGGATATGACATTTTGCTTCCCTTGTTCTTTTTATCACAAACACTCGTAGAATACTATTTATAAGGTGGTTATATAGTATATACACTATATCATATTAGGAAACCATGCCTAGAATTTTTTAACTAAAAGAAGTAGGGATAATAATGCCTACACATGACATATATCCTGTTATTATAAGGTAGAAATAATTCACAATGTAGAAGAACTGCATGTTCACAGTTCTGAGTGTTAATTTCAAAAATCAGAAATCTGGAAGTAAAACCACATCATTAATTGTCATCTCACCAACTGGAAATTAAAATATGAAACTTCTGTTCCTTATCTTATTTGGTTGTTTTTTACAAGGCCATTGGAGAGGTGTGCTAGAACACACATAATAGTAAGAGAAAATCCACTTGAACTAGAAAATAGGAGCATATTTGTAAAATATAATTTGTAAGTTTGGTAAGGGGGTTCTGTAAAAACCTGTGCAGATTTCGTAGGAGGAGGAAGTACCTGTGCCATAGCCACATTGTTAAGGGTAGTAATGGAGAGAAGGTTTCTGTTTAGTTACTTTAAGTAACTCATCCAGGGATAACCGAGAGTAGAGTCTTATCTACTACCTTACATCTTTTTTATTTTGTTCCCGCTCCCTCTCTTATATACAGGTTTTTTCTTTTTCTTTTTTATTTTTTGTCCACAAGCTGTATATTTTGTATCCTCTTTTCTTGGCTTCTGTGAGGACCACAAGAACCTAAAGTCACAGAGTGCGTGTTTGACAATCCTGTAGCCTGGTTAGTTAAGGAGAAGTTAAGTTTGCTGGAGGTCTGTCCACTGGCCAGCCTGTTGGTGCTCTGTCTCTGTGCTTCTCATGTGGGACTTCAGTGAGTCAGAAAGTGGTGGAATTCTTGCTCATCTCTAATTTCCAGCACCGTGAAACACTGTACCTGAAGTGACTGAGGAACAGAAGTCCACAGCCATTGTCACAGGGCTGACAGGGAGCCTGTGAGATCTGTGGTCTGGAGCAGGAGGATCTGAGGACAGAATGGAGCCAGTGGCTTTGGGATCCTGCCCTGAGGTTACTGTCAGAGTCCAGAAAACTAATATTTTTGTCCCAATTTATATCGCATATAAGCACATGCAAATTCTTACTGCCTTTGGTGAAGAAAATGTATATTACTCCTGTGTTCTAGGTGAAGAAGGAAAAGTATTACTTGCAGATTCTAATTTCCAGTGACAGTAATTTTTGTTTGGAAGCTTGGCCTCCAATCACTTGGAAAACTTGAGGGAATGGGATGTTTAACTGCTAGACCTTCGTATTTTTTCTGCTGCCTCTGGGTTTTGGAGTGTTTCAAGAATTATCTCCAACCTTCCTCTTGGTTCATCCTCTCACTGCCAAAGTGCAAAGTATTTTTCCTAAAAGAAGGAAGCTTTTCTGTATGTCTAACTTTCCTAATTCAGAAAATTCCCAATTTCACAACAAAACATTAGTCATCAATGTCCTCCTGACCATCCTATGTGCATTCTACAGCAGGAGAGATGACCTTACTACAATAGGCACTTCAGAGGGAAGAATCAAACTGCTTTGTTTACCAAAGTTTGTAATAGCAGCCCATGCTATTTGACAATTTTATTTTCTCTGTGGATCTCACAGTTTTTTTTCCTGGTAAAAAAACTTATACACATGTTATATCATAAAAGAGACATAATTAAAGTATTGTTTTGTACAGCTTGTGCTGTAACACCTCAATTCACTCCTGTCTAAATCATTCGTGATGGTTCATTTGTTATTCTTTACCCTGTGTTATATCCCTCACTCTAAAATATGGAAATGTTTTTCTACTTGAAAATTTTTAAAAGGATTTAAGATCTTAAAACCTAAAGTTTTTATACTTTATGTTTTGAATCTACAAATATCAAACACGGATATGTAAAAATAAAACCATTAAATTTTAGCTGCATTCAAAAATGGGTAACTGGTGGAAAGTGGAAAATAATAATATAACAGATGTAATCCTCAAATTTTGGGCACGAAGTCTGAAGGAATATGTAAAACTTTAACATGTTAAAGTTAAACATGTTAACAAACATGTTAAGCATATCTTTCTTTTCTTTCTTTTTACATTCTCTTAGAGTTCAGCATTAGAATTTATGGAGGAAATTTGTCCTAAACAGTGGCATAAAATGAATCTTCATTAAAGTACTCTCACAGGCAAATTTATAAAGCTCTTTTGCTTTTAGCTTAGCAAAAAACCCCAAAAAACCCCAAACTTCATATACTTTAGTCTTTTAAAAACAACCAACAATACTTACAGTACACATATACACTCTTACCCATAAAAATCATATAGTTATATTTGACTGTACAGAATTTATAATTTTAAAATATAAATCTACCTTCCTATGTAGAGATTAAGTCCTGATACTGCTGGAAAGAATGGTAAAATGTCCATTATCTCTGGGGGAGAAAGTATTCCCTTATTAAGAAACAATGCTTAACTAAACTAAAAATTAAAAAAAACAAAGCACTTTTCCCCCTCTTTTCCCCCTGAACTTCTAAATTAACTGTTTGCGTGAATTAAAGTATCATGGACTTAATCACATAAGACTTTTTGTTGGAGGGTCATCAGATCTCTCACGCTGGTGCTGAAGCAGAGAGCGAAGGAGAGGAATGGGCCCTTGCTCTGAATGCCTTCTGATGAATACAAGAGCATGACTTTTCTTTCCAGTTATCTCTGGCACAGCAGAAACTTGAACTAGAGCTTCTTCTGTTCCATGCAAACCTCTAAAGTTTTCAGTCCTCCTTGGTCTGAAAGTCCTGGGACAATTCAAGTTTTTCAGTTTCAGAGTTTCAAAGAACTTCGGTTTGTTTCAGGCAACAAATGAAACACCATGAAAACACTAAAAATGAAGTCAGGAGAGTCTCAGCATTATCTGCAATCATATTTTTGGTACTTTCAGAGACCTAACTTAAGAAATCAGAAGATTTCAAATTAGGAAATTAGTTAAATATGGTGAATTCACTTACCAAATATCCCTACAGCCTAGTTACACTTGGCTTGTGTGGGTAGGACAGGACTAACCTTTATTTTCTTCCTAGTTCAGCTGCTCAACTTCAAGAACACTAACAATCAAGCAGACATTCAGCCAGGAAACCAAAGTTTCCAGCTTTCGTAAACTGTGATGACATCCTCTTACAATGAAAGGGAAAAAATTGGCTTGTATTTAAACCTCTCTTTCTCACAGAACAACATCCTAAAAAGATGTATGTCCATTGAAGCAGTATTTCAAGAATATTTACAGCACCCTGCTGGTGTTCACAGGATTCAGCATAATAGGATTGCTTTTCCATCTCCTTTACTTTATGGAAAGCCTTGGTTGATCCTTTAGTGCAGCATGGTTTGCTGCTTTTCATCTCCCAGGCAACAATAACCTCTCATCATGATTACAGAGCTTCCTGCAGACAGATGGGCCTAATCCCAGTGCTCCAACAATTTAGTAATCTATTCCAATCAGGACTTGATGGATTTGATAGGCCATCTGTAGCCAAGTGAGACAGATTCAAGACAGGTCAAAAACTGAGAGGTTTTCAGAAAAGCTTTCTGCTGTTTCACACAGACAATCAGGCTAACAAGAAAGAAAAAAAAAGAGAAAAATGGGGGAAAAAAACCACCAAGGAAACTCATTCCCTGCCTTCTCTGCTTCAGAAAATAATTCTGTTGTAATTATTACTGTTGAATATGTCTTGGGAGACTGAGTGAAACGCTTCATATGAGATTTTATGATTTGAAAGGAACCAAAAAAGCTATATGCAAACATTGTTAAATTAAGGTGAATACACTTGGTTAAATAATTGTGGAAGAGATGAGCAAAACCTGATATATTTTTGAGGAAATGGTTAATTTTAAAGTATCACAAATAGAGCTCAATACAGCTGCTTGCCATTTAGATCAAACAGGATATTTTGTAAGTACAGAACATTCTATTTTAGAGAGGGAAAAAAGGATGTTTCGAGTTGCTGGGAAGATGACTTTTGCATTATCCCTATTTTAATTTCAAGGAAAATAATCCATAAGAGCTTGTTAGACACACATCACTATTAACAACAGCCAATTGCATGAATACACATTCAAGAACAATTAATTTCTAGAATCTGCCTCTTAACTCTGGCCTTGACTTTGAAAAAGATTATATTTCAATGTATTATGCTGTCTATGTTGTTTTGTTGACTTTGTTAGGAGTTTGAGGTTGACAGGTATGTTTGCAAGATCACCCCAACTGCATGACAACCACCTTCAGCCAAGAGTGACTGTAATAATCTTTATGTGTAATGAATACTGAATTAAAGAGTTTTTTCAAAAGCACAGACTGCAATTATTCCTTCGGTGTTTATCAGAAACAGCAAAAACAAGAAGCAACAGCAAAGATTTTTTTTTTTTTAAATCGAACTGGAATAGGTATCAGGAACAGAAGGAAAATAAACATAATTTTTTCCCTTTTTTGTAAGAGACATAAGTTTATTCAATATTTCATCATCATAGTTCTCTTTCCACATTTTAGTGATTTCTGAAGTTCACATTTCTTAATCTGACTTAACTGCATACGAAAATGTTAGAAATACTTTAAATAGTTACAGTTAAATCAGTTAATAACACACTATATCTGTTTTGAAAGCAAGGGGAAGGTTATATGAGAGAAAAGGATGTTGTGATGTCAATCTAAAGCTGTTACAGTTAAGCTCTTTGGATACTCTTTATCTTTCAGCAGCTCTCTTTAACTACAGAAATTAAATGAAATTTCCTTAATCTTTCCGGCCTGCTTTGCCATTGGGCTAAACTGAATTTTTTCCCTAGGATTTCAAGCAGGCTGATGAATACTTTTGAAATAACATTTAATAACAGACATAGAAACCTGGAGTTCCTTGTTCTCTCTTGTTCTGTAAATCGTTGAATCACAGAACTGCTTGAATTTGAAAGGACCTTAAGGATCACCTGATTTCAACCACCCTGTCATGGGCATCTCTCACTAGACCAGAATGTTCACAGACCCACCCAGCCTGAACACTTCCAGGGATGGGGCAGCTACAGCTTCTCTGCACAGCCTCTCCCAGAGCCTCACCACCCCCAGAGTAAAGAATTCCCTCCTTATATCTCACCTAACCCCACCCTCTTTCAGCTTTCCTCCTTACCCTTTCACTACATTCCCTTGTGAAGAGGCCCTCTCCAGCCTTCTTGTAAGCACCCTCTAGGCACTGGAAGGTGTGAAAAGATCTCCCAGGAGCCTTCTTTTCTCCATGCTTAAGTAGCCCCAACTCTCTCAGCCTGTCTTAACAAGGGAGGTGCTCCATCTCTCTAAAATATAGCAAAATATTTCTGCAAACTCTCAGTGAGTATTTTTTTTTAATGGGCAAGGGAATGAACCTTTGTTTCTGATAAACTTTCAAGAATGCTATGAATATCGTGTGGGAAGCTTTTAGCAAATACAATTACTTATAGCAAGCAATGGTAGCAATTTTGAAATTTGATTTGTATTAGCATAGTGCTTCTGAGCATTTCCTTTCCAGTCACTTGTGACATAACCTCATCAAACTACAATCCTATGTCTTCCTTGGGTCACCTCTTAGCCTGAACTTTTTGAGTGTATTCTCTGGCTTATCTTAGGTTTTGCAGTCTAATCACTGTTGTGTGTGGCTGAATTCTCTATTGAGAATTAATACCCTGTTAAAACAGGGTGTGAAAAAAGCCAAAGGAAAAGACAGCCTTTTTTAAATGTAAAAGATGCCTCTCCTTTAATTTTAAATTCAAGGATGCCTCCACATGAATAGATTCAAAGACAGAGAAACCCTCAATAACAGGTCTGGTTATACGGTTTGTTAAACACAAAATAGAGCTTTACAGCACAAGTTCTGTTTCTGTAATGACTGAAAAAGTAATAACATGTTCAGAAAAGAGCACTATTTAATGAAGATGCATCTAATGCAGGGAAAGAAAGAAAGAAAAGAAATTATTCTATCTAGGATGCTGTAGCAGAGTCTGTGAACACATCCATGCTCTTTTTATGCAGGCTGCAGAGGAAAAATAGTCAAGACCTAATTAATTTTACAAGCTTGTTGCAAATGGAAATTTCTCCTCTGTTAGACTCTGACCATTATGTTCACTGACCTTCACTTCACAAAGATCTTCTCCCTGGTAAAATATTCTGCAGGAAATCTGGTTTGTGTTTCTTTATTCAGGGTGAGAGTTGAGATTACTTAAATTTAATTTCTATCCAGCTTACTGGGGAAGAGGAGAAGCTTTCTGAGAATGTGAGAGAGGAAGAGAAAGAATAACCTAGTTAAAAATCACAGACATATGCAACAGACCAATCACTCCTAATTGTAGTGATGGTGTAAGGTAGCTCTAGGCACTGCAGACTCATGCACTATCCAATTTTCCCTTGTATTTTAGTAGAATCCAGGGTAGCAAAGATATTAATGTGTATTTTAAATATGTATTGCTTATGGTGTAAAAATACACATCGTTATCTACAAATTAGTTTATGCTCAGTACACTCCTTGTGACTTTTTAAAATGTTTGGATAGCAGAGACACTGAAGTCTGGAAAACGTCAAGAGCAAGAAAGGTCTTTATAAGAAGAGTGTGATAAGAAAGGACAGCTGATAGCAATGGTGTATCAGAAACTTCAAAGGTTCATGCCTTAGCAAAGGCATTTCCTACTGTGTTTTCCTACTTGCCAACACTTCCTTCTGAACCCCCAGGCAGAGTAACTGATCTGAGCTGAAATACATTGGTGAGTTGGGCAAGTACTTTGAAGAGTACTTTGAAATCAAAGGAATAAAGAAGGTTTACATGAGAGGATTTATTCTGTCTTCCTGGCTGTTGTAAAGGACCAGTATAAGAGGGGGAATGTTTGAGTTGTTAAATGTAAGTGGAGGGCAAGGAAAAGAAGTGTGTTTACTGCGCTGTCAGCTGTGAGTTAAGTTTTCCATTGTCATTAATGAAACATCTTTACTGCCTGGATGCAACCATTGCCAGTTGTTTGAAAACACATGTATGCATATGGGCACATTTTGTATTTTTATTTGATGGACAGTTATTTTAAACTCTATGTTAAATAACTTAAGTTTGACTTAGGATAATTTTCAAAATCTTCACATGAAACTTTTTAAAACTTTGTAAAAAAAAAGGGAAAACCCAGAAGTATTATTTTTGACAAGTGTGAAATAAGCCATTTAAATCAAAACTGTATATACTTCGTGTCACAAGTATTGAATTGTGTTTTGTCCTCCTATTAGCATTCTATTTTGACTGTCCAGCCTAACAAAAAACCCCAATTCCTTGTTTTCCTTTTGATGCTGTGATGAGTCACCAACTTGTATGTAGTATCTGGGCAGAAGGAATGAAATGAAGGTCAATGAAGATCATCATATAAGCTTCATATATGAGGGTGGAAGAAAACTAGAAGGTGGGTTAAGTAAAATGTTTTCCCTCTCCTCGTGAGATATTGTTGGGTTATAGGTGGTGGCTTGTGGGTTTGGAGCCTGAGAGAAAGTTCCAGGAAACTCATTGTTTGCATGAATCAGGGTGTAACATCCTTTCAGACTGAAGAGCAGTGCTTGGGTCTGATACCGCACTCAACAAGGACCCGTATGATGGTCAAAACTATAAATGTGTTCTTAAAATCAAAAGGCAGGGAGACATTGGGATGGGGGCAGGGGAAAGGAAATTTAGCATAGTTCGAAAAATCAAAGGTGTTCCCTTTCTTATAAATTTCTCCTTTCCCAAAACAAAGCAGCAAATCTCTCTTTCTTTGTCTGGGCTTTGCACGTAGCTACTAGATCTTAATGTCTTCTCCCATAAATACAGACACTCTTCACTTAGTAAAGATCCTTCTAAATGCAGTGACAAGACATTACAGTAAAAATGAAGCTTATCTACTAGGACACATTTCTTATTTATTTAGAAAATTTAATTGCAAAAAGTCTTGCTGAGAAATAGACAGCCTGCTCTTTAAAGAAAATCTTTATTAAAGAAACTGTCACTGATTTGAAATTAAGTATGTAACTAAGGTTTCCAAGGATTACATGAACATTTATGCACTGTCATACTGGAAGGGTTGCTTAAAAAAATTGTATTAAAAAGCCTGGACAGTTACTTTTAATCTAATAGAAGAAAACTATTCTGCTTGAAAATAAATGTTTTTTCAAGAGAGTTGTGGTTTCAAGGGCATTCAAAAGTAGGTACTAACAACCTTTTCTTCTATGGTGATAAAACCAAACACCACCTTTCATTGAGGAAGAGAAAAGCTATTGCATTTATGAAGGAAAAGGTGGTTTCAGTGTACAAAGGCCTTAGAGGTACTGTTTTACTTCTTTAAGGCACAATCTATGACAGAATGAGACACTGAAAAATATGTGCATCTATAAAATAAATTAAGTGTAATTAAATTGGGTAATGGGTCATATATAATGTGCACTTTTCAAAAAAATATTGATGATTTATACTTAAAATTGTGCATCTACAAAGTATTTTAGTCATGGGATCACAAATGAATGTATCTTCATTCCATTTCCAACTGGCATTCATTGTTACACCTTCCCATGGGGAAACTGTGGATGAATAGTGGATGAGCTCTGAACATTTCAAGACGTTTCTCACGTTAGAATCGTATATTTTGATTTGTAGACTGGACCACATTTTTGTAAGTCATTTTGGATTATGTATTACATGGCTGAATAAGGCAATTGTGAAAAATCTAATCCCACCTCTACGTGAGCAGAGAATCACTGTAACTTGGGATAGTGACACGAAACTGTGATGTTGGATGTGTAACACCAAAATAATATAAGGAACAACCTGAATTGTTTCACACATTTTTCTAAAATATGCTAGTTAAAACAATTACATTTTTTATCATAAGTATATTTCTTTAAAAAATAAAGTTCTAACGTCCTCTACAAAGTTTAATGGAGGATTTATGCATGCAATAATAGAATGATTTCTTAGGTATGAATGACCTATAAAATGATATTGGCAAGTAGGTAGTAATCATTAGTTGTAGCCATTAAAGTTAAAATTTTGAGATGCATCTATACACATATGTGAGATGTACTTCTGAAAAGTAATAATTATAATTTTGACACACCAGTAAAGCCTGGGAGACCTTTCAGTGTGGAATCAGATTGAGATATGCCATTAAAGTTGCTGGTACGCAGCAAGAATGTCTTTGTGGAAAGGGTTTTCTAAGTAATTAATTTAGGCTGAGGACCCTCCCCCAAAGAGCATTCAGTTTGCTTCGTGTGACATTCATTACAGACACTTTTTCTGTAATGAAGAATAAATTACTGTAACAGTCAAATCCTGCCTTTTTGCAAAAACGTGTACAAACATGTCTCTTTGGCTCAGCCTGCACTGTAAGGTTGTTTAAATCTAATTTTATGCTGTCCTTGTGCTTTATTGCTGTGGGCTTCAGTTATTTGGTTGCTCTATGTATAAAAATATGACTAAAAGTATAAAACGGCTCTTAATTATGTTGTGCAATTTCCAATTTTCCTCCTTGATATTCATGTAGGTTTTTTTAAATGGGCAGTTTATGGCTTTGCATAGAGGAAGAATTTTGGTTTTGTCATAGAGTAGACACACACAGAATATTATAAATATGCCTGCATATAATTCCCAGCTAATTGCCTTCATCTGGAAAAAACCAAAAAAGCTGTGAAGCTTATATTATACAATGGGATAGGTGGCTGGAAAAACATGGGTTTTTTTGGAAAGCCTTCAGACATAAGCACAAATGTATATAAATATGTTACAGGGCAAAACACAGAATAGGATTTGTGAACACAGATTCAGTTTTCCGTCAGCTGTGATTCACATAAAGCTCTCGTATTTGCTTAAACTCAGTTTGCCTGGGTAGTCTGTGAGCATTGAATGGCTTGGTTTTTGTGTAACTATTGCCTGTAAGTTGCCTCCAGTATGAACTCTGCATCCCAGTCTATATTGGAGATGTGAGATGATTTCACACCAAAAAGTCATATGGATACATCGGCACAGCTGAGGCTTAGGGCATGGCATCTTCAAAAGAGCTCCAATGAGTGATGTTGTGTGCTAAGACATTCACCAAATTCTGGCCTTTCCAGTATCAAAAATTAAGTGTTTATTCCTCTTTGAGTGGTTTATCCAAATTCTAGTTAGGATTTCACAGAATCACAAAGTCACAGGGTGGTTATTTTGGAAGGGATTGCAGTGGGTCAGCTGGTCCAAGCTCCCTGCTCAGTCAGGGTCATCCTAGACCACATTGCACAGGATTGTGTCCAGATGGTTCTAAATATATATTTTTGTTTGTCTGGAAGCATACTTAGAACACTTTCTGAAAAAATCTTAGGTCAGTCTCATTTTTCAATTAAAGTTTTACTCATTAACAAAGCTTATTTTGATTATTTTAAAAATAATTTTGAAAAATTTAAGTAATGAAAATTTAAGTTTACCTCCTCCTTCCAGTGTAAAACAAGGCAGGAACTCTATCAAATGTGATCCCTCTGGTGTTGGGGGGAGGGGACAGAGATTTACAGATGAGTAATTCCCCGCACTTGTTTTGTATCTTAACTTTCAGAAGATTCTCATTACTGACAAACATTAGCAGTGAGTAAGCACTCTAATCACATTTTACATCTGCTGTACATTTAGTTGCTTATGGAATTTAGCAGCTCTAGAGGTGCAGAGGATGTTAGATTTTTTCCTTATACATTCATCATTGACATTTGTCTTCAGCTGCATTATAAAATCAGTGTTGAGTGTGAGTCTGTTGGTCTTAGCTCAGTCTCATGAATTGCAAGCATGACTTGAATAATAAGAGGGTAGTAAAGTGTAAGCTGTGTGCTCAGAAATGAATTGCATAACAGGCATCTGAAACAGCAACATTTCCATGCAGGCAGCACAGCGAGAGCAAAGTACGTTGTAGGCTACTACACTTATTGTTATTGCTAAATGGCTGTAATTAATTTAGAAGAATGTTGACCCTACCAGATGATTCAGTATAACATGGCAGTGGCTGTTACACATGAATGAACTTGTGTATTCGATGAATTACTGCATAATTGTCCTTTTTGCTTGTTGTAAAGTCAGGAGATGTGGTATTATTTATGAAGATGTTTTAACAAAGGCATTACTGAAAAAGGTTTTCTGTGCAAAAAAAGTTAATTACATTTTAAAAAGGTAATTCTCTATATAAAATATATATCATATCTGAAATGCTGTATCTGTGTAAAAAAAATCAGCAACGTGGCAGCATTTTATTACACCTTTCCATTCTGGTGATCTCCGCATGTGATTTCCAGGTTACAGATATATAGGCAATAACTGCATCATTGAAGGTTCTTTGAGGTTTGCAACTTAGAGAGAAAAAAAAAATGATGCTCACATGCAAGCTTTGAACTACTTCTGACATGATAAATTTCAACAAATGCATATATGCACAATGATATTGCTGTGTGTATTAAGCCACATTTTGCTTTCTAGCTCAGTGTCTCAGTTACATGTGCCTTGTTTAATTAGGTATGGCTAATGATTATCTGTCCTAGTCTATGCCTTGAATTTAAATTGGGCAACAAGACCGGTCATTTTATAAAGATTCCATTAATGTTATTTTTAGTTCAAAAGAACATTTTATTCAGGTGTAGAAGTACTATGATTTAAATCTACCACTATCCTGTAAAAAAAAAAAAAAAAAAAAGCTGAAAAAATAAGCATATATATTAAAAGTGACAAAGATAGATGAGATTAGTTTAGCTCTTTGCTTGACAGGATTTTCCCATGACATATGTTCAGTGCTACCAGGGTTCGTACAGAGAGCACCGACTAATCAGGGAGACAGATTCACAAACAGTGACTGCAACACATGGTGGCCTCTCAGTGTTAAAAAGGACCACTGCAGTCATTTGTAAACATGGTCAGATAATGTGTGTATTTATAATTTTGATTGCTTCAGCCACAGTCGTCAAAGCCAGAGATCTTTTGCTTAACACTTCAATAGTTTGAAAAGAAAAAAGTCTTGTAATTTAGCAGTGTCTGCTGCAGAACCAAAGTAGTGCGGGAAAAGTCTGATAGCTTTTAATGGGCCTTATCTAGATTAAGTGTATTAAAAGCATTACTTTTAAGAGTAATCAGTAACTGTTTTTTAAATGACTAGCTGACATTAATTATGGCTGGCTATTTTAAGCAATGTTAACACCAAACCTCTTATTTATCAAATGCTGCTTCTACATGAAGAAGTTAAGTAAATCTGATTTATGGCGAGGAGCAGCTGAAGTTCTACGTGACTGATGTAGCTTGTCGTAAGTGCTTGGCTGACCTAATTTTACAGCTGCTCAGAGAAGACATTTGTAAATTGGCTTGTGATTGAATCTGCAGCAGTCACATGCGGTGAATACAATATCTTTTATTATGAGAGATTTCTGTGGTATGTGCACAAGCTATTAGAATCAGTCATAACACTATTTAGTAGGGGAGTCTGAAGCTTATACTTGTCAGGGTAGAGGCCAATACTTTAAGTTACAGACATTGGGTTTTTTTTTATTTTTAATTTAAGCTAAAATTGCTAGCTTTTTGGAAAGTCAAGCTAGTGGTAGCAAACTCTATCAGATTTGCAGGACAAAATTGTGAAGTTATTTTGCATTTTTGATAGCAGTGGATTCCATGAAAAATATCTGTAATTTTTTTCTCCACCTCATTTTTCCATGAACTTTCTTTAAAGGAGTCTGCAGCAGGCTAGTTTGCTGTTTATCTCCCAAACACAAGTTACCATAAGAGTTATTTTTCTAGTTTCAAATTCCCCCATGGGTGAGGTACAGACACAAAACAAAAAACTTCATCAGCCATTTAGGGAAATCTCTGCCAATGAACACTCTTTTCTGGTATGGGATTTAAAAGTCTTAAGCAGAAGAATCCCAGCCATCTTTTGTCCAGAGAAATGAGTCTGCCTTGACTGGATTTACAAGCAATTTTCTAAATTATCTCAGTGGATATAAACTATGTTTTAGTTTAGCCCAAATGATCTTTCTTTCATAGGGTTTTCTTGATATCATCTTAAAATTCATCCCAAATTTAACCTGTTCATTGTTTTTTAAAAAGTTCCTGTCAAAGATGAATTTAGACAATGTCCTTAATAACATGATTTAAAGTTTTCAGCCCTGAATGGATCAGACAGTTGAGAAGAGATTCTATTCTATTAATATTTTTTCATATCCTTTTTGATGTGTTTTAGTTTTATTGTTGTTCTAATAGTTTCATTTATCTAACCAGTAGTGATTCTGTCATTGTATATATTCCCTAAACTGCCACATAGAAAAACTTTGCTTTATTTTGTTATAAAATGTATAAGCATATATTTTAAAACATTATATACATTTGTAGTATCTAATGGTCAATAATCTCTCATGAGTCTGGATCTAGAGGATTTTCTGAAATTTATTTTCAGAATTCATAAATAGAAATCACAAAAATCTTTCCAAAGTAAAATCAGTTCAGACCAGTACTTCAAACAATTTTTATTAATAATTTGATCTAAGGAAAACACTTTTGGCAAATCTCTACATCTCATATCCCCATGCTCCCTCTGAGCCATGCTGAAAAGAGCCCAGCTCCTGCTCCCCAGCAAACCATGACTCCTAAAACAGGCTACCTGGAATAGAGGCCAAGACAAAGTCACGAGATGAAAAAGCGGACAAATTTATTAAAGGCCTTTATGGTATGTTCAGGGCAAATGAAACCCCCCTTATGAGGCTATACCCAAGAATGGACACCGGGTCACGAGCTCTTCACCTTGTATAAGTTCTGTCCCATAGTATATTGGCCCCTAATTCTCCAATCACACCCTTAGGCGATGACGTTAACCACCCCAGGCCCGCTCCCCTCATCTAAATGCTGTTTACATATTTTTGGGCCCTAGGGCAACAAATATGTCCTTGAATCTGTATTCAGAGGCAACTGTTTAGGCTAATGACACTGGGAACAGAGATTTTAATGTTCTATAAAGAGCACAGAACTACACCAAGTTACAGACACATGAAGGGCAAAATCTCGAAATTCTTAGGCATCAACCATTGTAGGCACTGGGGCTACTTTTAGGTGCCCTGGAGCTGCCTCTTCTCCATCTTGAACCTGGCCTGGCTGTCCCGTCGCTCCTCACAGGACAAATGCCGTGTCCCCAGCCACCTCAATGGCTTTCTGCTGTGATCACTCTGGTTTATTGACATTTTTTCCCAGACTGAGGAGTCTAAAACTGAAACCAGTGTCTAGGTGATTGTATTGAACACTTTAGAACAAGTCATGGAACTTTTGAATTTTTTTTTAATATCACAGAAGGACCTACCCTGTGACCCTCACTAATTGAGTTTGAAGGTAAGCACTAATGGTGTTTTGAAGGTAGGCTGTGTTACTCAGTCTTAACTTATTGTCTGTATTCTTGAGTCAAAATGGAGTCTGGGTCAAAGTGGAGTATTTTGTCATATTAATGCAATTCAATGATGGAATTGACGCAAGATGGTACTATGACAACCAGAGATTAGCTGGAAACTTGCTCTGAAGGAAAGACTTCATGCAGTTCTCCAGACACCTAAGATTGTAAAGAAATCATAATCTGACCACATTTGCCTTAGGAGGTGACTTTTCGGAATAATTCAAATAGGAGGTGGTATTGAACAGTGAAAAGAGGATGTCTGCCTTGTACAACTCAGACAAATATTTCTGCAGGACTAATGAAATATGAAATTAATTGTGAATGTATGTTCTGACCTTAAAGTTACTTTTTAAAGTTCATTTTGCTTATGAAATACAAGCATATACTCAAGATACCAGGTGTGCTTGGTAAATTAATTCAGGTAATGACATTGGGAACTGAAAATGTTGTATTTCTAATCTAGGATATTTGTATTTCTTACATACTTAAAAGATTTCTATAACTTTAAAATATTGCAGAACTATTTCTGTATATTTAAAGTAAATCCTTGCAAGCAGAGTGAATAAAAACGTGGCAAAGGTCCCAAAGTATCCTGTGTTTTCCCAGCTGTGCATGATGTCTTTACATTTTACTGCAAGGCTCTGTATGTAAGTATTTAACAAGAAAGTACATTTAATATCTTTACTTATGATCACACTGATTTTTGCCAAACAGCTCTTATTTGCTCTTTTCAACTTGAGTAATTTGTGTGTCTCTGTGTGTGTGTGCATTGAGGACACGTAACAGCTGTTACTATAACTGAACATACTTTTAATTTTTTTTAATATGCAGATCTAGTCAGTCACATAAAGCAGGTTTCAACAAAAGTAATTTTGCATGTAGTTTTGAAGCTGAAATTAACTCTGCTGGCTGCACTGGGAAATGAATATTTAAGCCACAAAAAACTGGAAAAAATGGGTTTTTTTGAGCAGCAGAGACTCTTTCCTCTGAACAAAAAGGACGTTTGCACTTTCTTTTAGTTACAGATAAAATGTTATTAAGAACTAAGATACAAATTTTTCCTTAAGTATGATATTTAGACCGGTTATAAAGAGGTCCCTGCATTGTAATAAGGTTGTTTATATCAGAATAACGCTTTCATTCTCTGAATTGGATCAGATTCACACTTTCAACTTGTTTTCTCTTCCATATGTTTGTTTTCTTTGTCCCTGTTTCAAGTTAGAGTACTACGGTCTGCTTCATTATATTGCTTTCTATTATATATATATATAAAAGCAGCATAATGGTGAGAATGGTAAAGATTTTAGAAAATGATTTTTATTCTGTGGAAGAATGCATGTACCTACATGAGAGTTTATTAGTGCTTAAAATCTGCAAAGAGAAAAATTGTAACTTAAGCACCTCCACTGTATGTCTAGCCATATTTTTTTTAAAATAATGACAAAGTGTTTTCAAAATAATGACAATGACTGAAATTCTGTACATTTGCAATGGTATAAAATAGTTTCCTTCTGTAAAAGGATATACTTCCTTTGTAAGCTTCAGAAGAGTGCCCTTAAATCCTTCCCTTTAGTATGATTTCACTGGTATTTTAATAGATTTGATGTACTGCATAAAGATAGGAGCAATTGCATATAACTTGCAAGACCATTAATAATATTGGTCAGTGAAATTCTCTAAGTAAACATTTTCCTGCATACAAACAGTTGGAAGAAGACTAATAACATCAATCAATTTAGGTTTATTTGAAGTGTAACTGGACTGCCCTGTAGAGTTCATTGACATCATTAGCTTTGGGTCTTTTCTAGTGTCAGCATCTTACACACTTACTGGTGTTATTCTGCTGTCATCCCTGCAGTGACTGCTTCCAGGAAAAATTCGGTTTTATTATAAAATGACATATAACTAGGTAGAATTTGAATTTCCTGTTGTTTCGTTCCTGAAAGAAAGTAGAAAGTTTTTAAAGTTTCATGTAACACTCCTGGGTATGAAGTTTCCCGTTTTCTCCTCCAGTGCTAGTGCACTCAAATAACAGACAAAATATGTGGATTTAGTTCTGGGTTTGTTCTGGCACTTGGTTCTTTCCTACTGCTATTAGAAAGAAAGAGCTTTTGTGGCTTCACTGGGAGTTTTGCTTACATGCGGGATATGGAATAGCCCTGTCCCATCACTAGAAGTATTAATACACCAAAAGAGATGTAAACTGCAGGGTCATAACTATTTGAAACACTAGTTGAAACCATTTGATTAGAAATCTTGCCAAATCCTGTTTATGTATAACGATACCATATAAAAATGAGTGGAAACTAGTTATTTGCTTAAAAAATGCAAGAAATGTGTCACTATGGAAAAAAGCCTTTATTCTGATTTATAGACTTAAAAGTTATAATAAATAACTTGAAACTAATAATAAATAACTTGTACAGTGCAAAATTTCTTAATAGCAGAAATTATAAGGAGCACATATGTTCAACAAGACTAGTTCATGCCACTTTTACAGCTTCTTAGTGTTCTCTCTTTTTTCCAAACAATGTATTTTTATACAGTCCACATTTTACAGATTCCCAGGGCTGTTATGTAGGCATAGGAACAGTGGGGGAGGATATTACGAATCTTGCCCTAGTCTTGAGGGACATGAAATAACCCAGTGATTTTGGCCAATCCCTTTAAAAGACTTTCTGTTTGCTCTCAGCTTTTCCTTCACTTCAGAAAACAGAATGGAGTTTTCACTCCTGAGAGGACTGAGCTTTGGCCAACAGTGCTGTAAATGTCAGCCTGGAAAATACCACCCTTCGAACCTTCATGGGGAGATTGCCACAACCACTCTGTGAGCCCATGATTGGGGAGGTGTCTTCACAGAAAGCTTTATCCCAAATGGGTAATTCCTTTTCAATCAGTATTCAAGATTTTCAGAGCTCATCCCTGAATAAATTTCTGTATTATCAATTATATTCTATATATTGATTTTAATCTAATTTTTGTTTAACATATGGAACTTAGTGGAATTTTAGAGAACTGATTTTTCCTCCCCTTCTTAAACAAATCTTATTCTCTATCTTCTGTCCAGCTTCTTTCTAGGATATGAGTGAGGCTACTTTTTCACAGAGTTTTACTTTCATGTACTACTTTATGAATTGAAAATAAAAATTCATTAAAATGGAAATAGCTTCTGGTTTGGGTTTTTTTTGATGTTGTTACATAACAGCAAAATGGAAGTTACAATGGGATAATCCATCAAATTAAATGTAAATGTATCTTTAAATGTCAGGATTTCGTTAGTTTTATGCTCAGGTGACCTATTGAAGCAAAAGTGAAAATGAGAGCAACATTTGTAAGTGACATCAATTAATATTCTGGGAATGTTGTATATTTAGTTAATTATGCTGCAGTATTCACAGCACTGACTCAGTAAATGTAAAAATACCTGTTAATGTTGACTTAATTTGTGTTATATCCAAAGAAAGCTTTACCTTAAATGTGTATTAAAGCATTGATTTGAAACTCTAAGTTTAATTGTGATACCACTGCTATGTTATCTCTTGAGATAAGAATGCCTTGCATCACACTTTATCATTTCTGGACAATTATTCTTGTAAGCATAAAGGTGAACCTGCATATCCATTACTTTTGGCTGTGACCAGACCATTACTGAGCAATTACCAATTTTATCAAGGGTTTATTTGGTAACAGTGCAGAACGAATTCTTATACCATACACGTATGATCGCAATTGAGAAGGGATTTATGATAGCAATCATAAATCCTTTTTTTTACTTGCCCTGTTGTGAGGATAACATGCAGTGTAAAGCATCATGTGTAATATATATCATGTATATGAATTACAAGGCTCTAGTCCAGTGTTGTATTTTCTGTTCAGTAGGTCAAAAATTATGAACTGATTTTTTAGCTACTATTGACTGTGAGATTTTTTTAATCTCTCTGGACATGCGAGTGGTGCATTGGATTTCTGCTTTCAGCAGGGAAAGAGGAAACACCCATGATGGTCTAAAAGATACGTGTTTATATGCAAATAACTGTACTTCAACCTGTGTCAGTTTGCAATGTATTGCAGAGGTAGTAAGTAATTTTCTCAAAATCAAAGAATCAGCAAGCAATACTGACCAGCAGTCATCACTCTGGGCAGGTAAAGAAGCTTTTGTTCCTTGCTCTGGCCCTGACCAGCCTTTTTATCAATCTTTGCTGTTCTTTTCCTACACATTCTTCTGTCTCACATATAAGTCCTTCAGGGCACAAAGCATGTGTCTGTATGCTTTGGTGTAAGATAACAGTGATAATTTCACTTGACATTTATCACAATGAAATAAGTAGCAATGTGTTTAGAACAAAATCATGTGTTAATATTTCACAGCAACGTCTGATAAAACTGATTAAATAAAATTCTAATCACATTGTTAACTGTGATTCTTTTTCACATAGGTTTCAATATTTGCAATGCAGAATCAGTATTGTTTATTTTATTTAAATGAGTGGGTATGTTAAGTGTCTGAATGAGAAAAACAAATAGGAGTTTGCTTTTGAGAAGAAATGCTTGAGCCTCTGTTGCATTACAAGTAAGATGCATGGCTACATAGCTTCACAGAGCTTAAGATCAAGTGGTTCACCTGTTCTAAATTCTTGGCTAAGGTCAGACAAGCCATTAGACTTCTTCCAGAACCAAGGAACATGAGTATTCTTAATGCATATTTTATAAATAAACTGATACTAGTGGTTTTAGACTTTCATTTTTTCTAATTAGTTGTTCATCAATCCCCTTAACAGGAGCTGCAAGCCAAGATAGGTCAAGGTTCAGGAAAAAGAATGTTCAGGTTTCAGGAAAAATAAAGTACTCCGAACTCATGATTTTAAAATTATTGAATGGTAAAGTACTGCATACAGTTAACAGGAGGAAAAGAGTTCAACATAACTCATAACCAAAAGAGATAAACATGTATTTAATAGAGTTTTAAAATTTAGTAGGAATTTAAAAAAAATATTTTATTTAGTCTTCCAAAATTTGGGATGTTAAGAAACACAAATAGTGATCAGCCATTAGAGTAAAGAATTGTACTAGATGTCAGTGTAAGAAACAAGTGTTTCATCATACCGGTAAAGGAGAACTTCCACATAAATGTAAAGTGGAAATACTGAATTTGCTTTCTGATTTATAGACATTTCTCATTGTTTCTCAGTTTGAAGCTTCAGATTGTTTTTATGTCTTGTGGTTATTTTGTCCTAAGAACAAAACCATCCACAATTTTGTCCTAAGATATGTTTTGATGCACAAGTCAGAATCAGAGAATCACAGAATCCTAGAATGACGGAATATGCCAAGTTGGAAGAAATTCACATCAAGTCCAGCTCCTGGTCCTGCACCGCACCATCCCCAAGAGTTACACCATGTGCCTGAGAGCATTGTCCAATTGAAAAATTTTAAATATATCAGAAGTTTTATAACACATAAACCTTTTCACTTTTTATCATAGATAAAACTTTCCACAAAATGTCATGAAATAGCATATTAGTGTCTTTGCTAATATTTTTCATCCAATCTGACTTCTATAAATTGTGTGTATGTTTAGATAGATATGGATATATGTATATATTTACATGCGTATACATGTATACATGTATACATTATACATATATGAAATATGTGTGCGTATATACATATGTATGTATTATATGTATGTCCTATTTTACACCCAGTAATTTCTATTTTTCTAATCTATCCTTAGAGATTCATCAGCAGTGATGTGAAACAACAGATACTAATTTTTTACTAAACATTCTCCTGCTTTATTCTCCATTATAACTGATATTTGATATTTGTTGCTGATCAGCAGTTCTTTCCAAAGTCCTTTACAGCCTCTGATCATCACCATCTATTGTTTTCCCCTGCAAATCAAAATATCATGTCTGTGGGCCTTAGTGTCACTTAATATCAGCAGCTTCTAGAAATACTATGTATTCCTTTCAAACACTTTGAGAGCTGCTCTCAACCTGACAGTCTGAGGAGACTAAAGAAAAGACTGAATCAACTTAGACCACTTCATTCCTTGCTGGGGTGCTGTGCTTGTTTCATTTGGGGCAGAGAAACTGTTGGTATCAGCTCTTTTCTTCTGGCAGGGCTTCTTGGGAGAGCAAGAGATGCTCGAATTTCAGCAAATGAGTTTTGGTGAACATCCAAGCATGTGGCTTACTCTAGAGTCCCAGAGCAAGAGGTCAGCTGAGTACCTCTCTTCTCCTTTGCCTCCAGGAAACCAGAGCACTCTCCAGGACAGTGCTGTCAGGTAATTGGTTTCCTCAGGCTTTCTTTAGTCCATATTTTGAGAGATTTCCTATTCTCTGGAAGATGTCATTTAAATATTCCACACTTATTTTGGTCCCCTGCCCCTGACAAAATCACCTCTAAATTGTGATGTTGATTTCCTACATTCCTGCTCACAGAGAGGTGACATAGTTTAGAGCTGGTTTTTGGCGAGAAGGCTTTTCCTAGGTTTCCACAGCCTCTCTGTATGCATTTGTTTGCTTTCTGAGTCTCTCTTGTATTTCTATACTTTAATTCTCTGATGGTGGCAAATAGTGAAGTGGAAATGTGGCTCGGAGCCACTGTGTTTAGCTATTTAAACTTTGCTTCTGGCATTTGTAGTTGTGTTTTTTTCTCTCAACAGCAACATCAAATTATTGCTCCATATTGGAATGGGAAGGCCTACATATTTGAATCTCATATTAAGTTTATGGCTCTGGCAAATAACTTATTAATGCAAAATTACTTTGTTGACTTTAACTTCTTCATTAAATTCTATTATTTTTGATAGGCTCACACAGAAGCATTAGTATGTAAATCGTGATGTAGAGCTTAATGTATTAATGGATCCACTGACTACAATGTTTTCTGTGTGCAAAATGTGCCTTCCTCATTCGTGTAAATGGTTAATCTGATTATTTTAATAATTTGTACATTTATTAGACAACTTAAGTACAATCTAGATAATTCTGTTAAAAATTCAAATTAATTTTATTATATATATATGAAATACCTAATTATGATAGCAATAAAGAATTAGTTGCTGAAGTAATTAAGTGCATTCTAGAAGCTCAGGGGCATTGGAGGATATGAAGACACATTCAGAAAGTGGAGATAGCTGAGCTATGGCTTATTCTGCACTTTTGTACACATCAGAACAAGAAACCAGGTCTACATTTGTTTGAGACAAAGTGGCTAAAAATCATTCTACTAAATGAGGTGGCTGCTATCAAAGCTTCGTATTTGAAAATCTTCCAGCTAGCCATGTTCTTGGAGATAACTGGAAAGAAATGGTTGAAAAATTTCCTTCTAGGTAGCCAGAAAGCATCCTGGGACTGATAACAGATCGAAAATTTGTGTGGAACCTTGTGAAGTGTTGAAAAGCATGGAGATGTCAAATGAAGCAAGAGACATTATCCCATATATAGTACCTAAAGTGCAACGTGGCACAGTCAATTTGTTTCTGCAATACCTCTTAGAAATTTTTCATGCTGCATGATTTACCCAAAGACTCACACACAAAGGCTTAGTTTGCTCTGTATTTTCTACTGTAGGCCTGACATTCACAAGGAAAAAAAGAAAATGGAAATATACAGAATGAGGATGTGAAGTTGTGTCATGATTTGAGTCCAGTCAGAAATTAAGCACCACACAGCCTATCTCTCAGCCTCCCACCCTTCCTCCCTGACCCCGATGGAATAGGGAGGACAATCAAAAGTAAAACTTGGGGTTGAGTTAAGAACAGTTGTAATAACTGAAGACAAAGTAAAATACAATAATAATGGTGAATAATAATAATAATGATAATGATAAAACCAAAAAATTCCAAGCAAACAAGTGGTGAATAATGCGACTGCTCGCCACCCTCTGACTGATGCCAGACCCCCTCTCTGAACCCTGATCTGCTGCCCTTTGGGATAGCTCCCCCCAGTTCACATACTGGACATGACATTCTATGGTATGAAATAACCCTTTGGTCAGCTTGGGTCACCTGTCCTAGCTAAGATCCCTCCATTTTTTTTTTGTACCTTCTCACTGACAGTGCATGAGACACACACACTTGATTTAGGGTAAAAGTGACTTAGCAAAACCCAAGATATTAGTGTACTTTCAACATTATTCTCATTCTGAAACCCAAACACAACACTGTAATAGCTGCTGAGAAGAAATTAAATCCATCCCAGCCAAAACCAGGACAAAATGTGAAAAAACTGTAGAGAGTGAGTTGTCTGGATTCAGTTTCACTGAACCCTATTAGTAGGTCAACTACTTTTCCACATTACATTTTTGATGCTAATGGGAGGACAAAATTAAGGTGTGCTGTGGGGAGGTTTTTTTGTCAAGGGTGCCAATCAGGTAAGCATAAATGAACAGCAAATTTTTCAGAAAACAAACATAAGAAAGGTTTTTTCCAAGTTTTTGTGAAGTATGACATTTCCGTCTTTTCCACTGTTACAGTGACTTGTGAAACATGGAAGTACATTATATAGAATCTCAGAATGTAATCTGCTGATATATGAAAAGAGAGAGAATATTTGGAGATAGATCAAGAAGATATCAGATTAGAAGATGTTTTTGTTCCCATATAGGTCACCATAGACTAAGTTCCTATTTAACAATGTCAGCAAGTAACTTGTTTAGGGCTGAAACAAGTGACTAATTTAGAGAAATTGTCTTATTTATTGCTGCACAAATTTCTAGAAGTTATAACAACAATATTATTGAAAGAATATGATTTTAGGGTTTTTTTCTGTAAACCACATTTTTCCCTTGTATTTTGCAAGCAGCTAGGATTTTTTAGGACAGAACTGAGTTGCAATATGGTTTGTCAGTTTTGGTAGTAAAGTTTGAATACATCATTATCACTTTAATATTTTTAAAATTAGCTTTAAAAATATTGTAACACGCTTTCTTGTTTCTGATAGATTTTTGGATTTTGTTGGAGTTACCTTTTAACAATAAAATACTGTTGATATTGTTGCTGTGGTTTATAAACATATGTGAGTGACTGATTAGTTCATCAATACATTCATAACTCTAATTGAGAATTTTCACACACAATGAATAACAAATTCTTACGGATCATATCCATCAATGGCATATGAATAGCCATTTTCAACTTAAATATTCAACTGGCTTATTTTTAAGTAAATAGACTTATTTCTTCTCAGCTGCATATAAAGAGCAGCCAAAACCCAAGGCCTGCTCATTAGAGTTTTAAGAGTGCGATGTGTTTCTTAGAAATTGACAAAGATATTCTTATGAAATGTTTGTTTATCTACATGTCATACTTGAAACAATATGCTGAAGAGAATTTTGGAACCTCATATCGACTTCCCTAATCAGCCTCTCTTTTTTATTTATGGTATGAAGAAAGGGGCAGGAAGGTTTTTTTTGGCTTGAACAAAATCTTAGTCAGAGAGAGTCAGTATTACAGGAATTTCAGGTGCTTGTGTTTCTGATGTAAGCTCTATGTCCCACAATAGCTGTTTACCTTCTAACAATTTTTAGTGGTTGCTTCTTTGCGTGACTATGTCTGGAGTCTGAGTACATTTGTTTCCATTTGGCTTTTCACTTAGTGATGCAACTCTGTCCTTGATATCAGAAATTTGGTTATTCCCAAATGATTGCACGAAATTAAACTAATCTAATCTAATCTAATTTAATCTATTATAAGAAATACAATCTTTGTCGAGATATAACACAATGTGCGTGGTAAGGTCATCTTGCTCTTATGTTACAAATCAGGTGAGGATGCATATGCTGTGGGCACAGTAACTTCCATTATATTCTAAAAGTACTTGCAGAGTGAGACAAACTCCTTTGGAGAATCTGCTTCTGGGCAGGCTTGTTTAGAAATCTTCCTCATCCTCTTTTGACAATTTTTTTTTTTTTTTCTAAGTCCAGTTAGAAGAATGTTTTGGTACAAGGACACAGAGATTATCTAGTCCTTAAAAATCTACTAGTACTGGATTAATATTTTTTCCTTTGCTTCTCCTTTCTGAAATAGACCCTCAGAACAAACTTTTTTCCCTATTTTTTTTTCTAATAGTATCATTGTATTTTCTTGGTTTGACCAAGAGTTTCTCTTTAGAGAATTAATCCATGCTGGGAAGAATTTGGTTAGCGTCACAGACTTTTCTTCTGCCTTAGTAAGCAGTATTTTTTCCACTCAAGCTACTGCCTGCAGAGAGCAACCCCTTTTGCCATCATTTCAGCTTCATTGCCTAGAAAGCACTGCAAGAGCTCACTATAAACTGAAACTGATCTCAGGCTAATGGAGAGATTTTTTTTTCACACATGTTCTAGTCCATGGCTACATTTCATACAACTTTACAACAGGACAAAATCAGTATTTGTCTTGAGTGATATGTCACATAGGGAGAATAATACTCTTAGTTTTTTAGGGTTTTGCTGGTCTTTTTTTAATGTTACAATGAAAGATATTTAATTCAAAAGTGTTTGGATTTTTGATTGTTTATAGTTTCCAGAACTTTCAAATTAGGACTGTTTCTACAAAAGCCTCATAATGGCAAAATGGAGCACAGCTCTCTGACACACCATGTCCTCAAGTTCTTTTTTAATAGTTGGTGATCCTGCCCCGTTGCTCAAAGAATCTGAAAAGGAACATAGCATATTCAAAGCTTCTATGTTTAATTAAACTAGCAGATAGCTGTGTGTGTGGTGAAAGATAACTTTTAAAGGTTTGTACATATGATGAGGTGGGCACAATGAAGGCTGCACAAATATCTCTAGATATGTTTAAAAAAGCATTAAAAGGATCAACATTCTTTATCACCTTAACTGTGATTTCCTACACTATCTGCAAGAATGCAAGCTGTTTTTCTGTTGTTTTAGTATGAATTTTTAAAGAATACTTATGACCAGGGACTTCAGTACAAAGAATACTAAACCACTCTGTAAAATCATGGAGTCTTGGACTGTTTTTCTTTCCTCACTTATTCAATCACCCTGAGGTAGGAAAAGTCACTGTGACCTTTCTTAGGGTAAATTAGCATTCATGTTACTTGACCTCTGAGCTCATTCCTCTCAGAACCTTTGCTCTTGACAACACAATTCAGATCACATGCAATGTCCGGATGTGCCTTCAAAGAACTATTTGACTTGAATAACTACTCAAAATGTCAAGTAAAAAGGTATATTTTTGTTGGGTGGAAGAAATAATGAAAGATACAACAATCCTGAATATGCAACAAAGTTTACTTGAAGAAACAAAACAAAATTAACAAAAAAAAGTCAAAATCACATTTCTTGAAAATGTAAGGAATCAATAACATAATTCATTTTTTCTAAGCACTTCAGCTCAAATTGTTTTCTCTCCAAAATCATTGTCAAAATACAGTTCCAACACTCTGCTTAGTCTTTTGACCCTGTCATATAACTGGATAATTCAGTTTCGTCATCACGATGTACCACTTTCTGGCTTGGAATAGATAACATTTTCTCAAACATTGTATCACACTGTGTTTAGGGTTGCTATTTTTTTACGTTCCAGCTATTTCTATGGTATTTTAATACAGAAACTGAGAAAAAAAGATTATAGTCTCACCTTCATCCTTCGTATTCAACTACATGTAGTCCAACCGGTAACAGTAATGAAAATGCATTGAAAAAGCTAACTTATTTCTAGAACAATGTGATAAATTCTTAGTTTGAAGGTTTAGTTTAACTAAAATGAAATGCTTCCCACATTTTAAAATTGTGTGAGAAAAAATATTAAATATGTTGTACTTTCAGGATGAAAACAGTATTCTTCTTTAAAAAGGGAAAACACAATGTTCAAAGACTTCATTCACTTTATCATCACCTTTTTATGTCAGAGGAGATGGGGAGGAAAATTGGCCACACTTTCAAATGGCCCACACTTCATTTTCAGAAATCTATTAATCTGCAAATTTTCATGTTTCTAATCCTAATTACACACCAGAGGACTAAATTATTAGCTCGTGGGCAACAAGATTTCTGGTGTTGTCTGTCTTAAAAGTTACCAATACTCTGCATAAATCAAGTTCAAATAGAGTCACTCTTAGAGAAAAGAAGATGCATTTTAGGATGTACGTTTATCAGTGAATCACACGGAAATTTGTCAGGGACTACTGACATGTGGCCATTCTTTTTTCATGGTGTCTGTCTGTGGGAGGATCGAACTGCTTTGTATTGGACTTTCATTATATGCTTTTTGACAAGGAAGTGGTGCCTCTGAATTGACATCTGAGCCATGGGAGAACAGTACAGTACAGATATTTTTCCAAGCATCCATCATACATGATACTTCTTGGTCACATGAGCAGAAAAATCACATTGTCTGACTTAATATTATTCTGTTTCTTCACTGATAGACACATTCTCATCCAAATTAAAAACAAAAAAAACCCCACTTGGCAAGTCTGAGCTAGCCCATGCCTTGGACATAAACGTAAAAGGTGGTATAAGAAAAAAAAGGAAGTATGAAAGAGTTCAGAAATTACCTGGAAATAGTGGTGAAAAAAATTATGGATATTATTATCAGGCCAACATAAATTCAAGATGTGATAACCCAAGTCACATTAATAAAAGATACTTCGAGTGTGAGCTTCCTTTTAGAGAAAGAAACTACAAAAACTGTCAAAACCCACTTTATTATAATTTTAGAGGATGACCCTGAATTGCAAATTTCATACTGTGTGGTGCAGTATAATTATAGATATTTCTAATAAAGCTCAAGCATGACACACGATGTTGTTGTGAAAGCAGATGAGCTTTTGCACTGTGCTTCCAACCCTATAGAATACTGCAGGCTTCTCAGGACTGAGTCAAGGCTTTCAGGTCAAATGAACAAAGATTTACCAGAACACTTTTGGCAGAACAAATGATATACAGTTTTACTTAACTTCCTTAATTATAATTACCTGTCAGAGGCATATGTATGCAGAAAAAGAGATTTTTCAATACATAGAGTTAAAAGTTACCCTTGCCTCTGAGTTTAATCATAGGATTTTAATGTATTTACCAGAATGGGAAAGAAACTGAAATAATGTTATCCTTGGCTGAAAAGTTTCTGCCTATTTTATGAATATTTTACTTTTGTAAAATGAGCTGCTGTTCCTATGTTAAAAAACTGTTATTTGTAATCAATATGACTCCATAGCAGACAAATAAAATACCCTAATCTCTGTCCTAATGGAAACAGCCTCTGTCTAAATGGAAACAAAGGGCAGTTATTAAAAAAATAATATAAAGAAAACTAAGAGGAATTATCACACACCATCCAGAATCATAGGGTATGCTAGTGACCACTTAGTGGTCTTTTTGTCCCTTTTTTTTAAAAGGACTTCATGTGGACTTGATTTTTAGGATCATTTTGAAGAGAAAAAGTTTAGCGGTCTTGAAATTATTGAGACTTTCAGAAAATATGTGGTTTGAATTGGATGTACAGCCTATAAAACTATAAGAATATTGACAGGTTATATAAATTGGTTATTCCCAGTTAAGATGTTAGTTTTGATGATATTTCTTACAGGTGGAGGACTAATGACTATTCTTTCTGATGTTTCAGTGTATGCCAGGATACTTCTGATGTTATTTAACCTTCAGATTTTATATAGTTTATGACACAGAATGAAATCCAGAATTTTGGATGTTTTCCTCACGTATCCTGTTCTTTTACCTCTTTTGTAGACCACTGTAACATGTTAAATCAGAATTTTTCTCATAAAAACTGCAAGTTTTTCAGAACTTCATTTTCTTCTGACAGATTATTAGGAAAATTCCAAAATTTGCTTGTATTAACAGCAACAGATCTAAGGTCCTAATGGAGCTAAGAAGTCATAGGGTGTTACAAAGGAAATTTATTTTGAAAATTTGACATACTGCATAGAGGTTGCTTTAGTGTTAGATAGTCTTGTAACTAATCTCACCACCTGCATTCTTACTTATTTTTAATCTGTTTGACACCTGTCAGAGAGGTAGGATTGTTGCATAGAAGAAAAAATGAAGAAAAACTGTCCAAGTTTTTTTGCTTTCTACTTGTGTTTTGAGGATATAAATTTGTATTTATTTCAGATCTGTATTTCTTCTGTTATTTTATAGCAAAATCTGAAAGTCAAATGGGGATTTTGAAGTAAATTGAAAATGAAATAGTTTTCAAGGGGTTACAGCACTTTTATTGATTTTAAGGGCATCCACACCATATCCATGAGAAAGATTTAACGTGTCTTAGTCATTTTTCTCAGATACCTTAGACTTCAAAAAATATGTCTGTTAAGGGAAAAAAAATCTAGGGGTAAATAGAAAAGTATATCTTTTTATTCAGAAGGTTTCTCATTTAAGCTTCTGTGTCACAGGCACATTATGAACAATATTGATTTTCTTGACCTCAGTTGAGCAACATGAAGACTTAGCCTACATTCAGTCCTACCTTAAATTTATCATAAATCTCATATGTGCCAATATTCTATATTTCAATGTTTTGTGCTCATTAGCTATATTGTAAAATCATATTGTATTAAGTGACAGAGCACTAAATTTGCTACACAACAGGTTAATTGTAGCACTTCATGCATTATGAATAATAAAACACTTATTGATCCTAATGAAATATTATTATAATGTTTGGGGGTTTTTTTCATTGTGGAGGATATTTGTCCAATTGACATTGTACAGATATTTGTTAAAACAGCACAGCCACAGGAAGCTTTCCTTATTGTATAACGAGGTTGTTCATCATAATTATGTTGTGTCAGCACACCCATATAGGTCAACTTGAGTTCAGAAAGATAGGATTATATTTCGTTCTGAGTGCAAGCATGTGTTTAAGCACTTCCCTCCCTTTAAAAATAAACATAGTTGTACAACACTGTAAATAATTGCTAATCTATGAGTTATTTCACCCTATAATCTAGAAAACAAAAGCTGTCACAGAAAACAATGAATATGATGTTAAGCAAACTACATTGTTTCAGTGCCAGTAGTCTAAAAAATGAATGGGAAATATATTTTACCATAATACTTTGGTGTCGATTTATATGTATTTCCTGTTATGAGTCATTAACATTAGTAAGTCTTTTCTGAAGTGGTACAAATTTGTTGTAAAGAACTGAAATATTTTCAAAAGACTCTGGGAAAAGTGTCATTTTCTGCATATCATCTTCAGTCTTTCTCATAATTAATTTGAATATATTCAATTTCTTTCAAAATATGCCATGAATATCCTCCTTTTGGCTAAAAGCTGAGAGGAATTATTTTCAATTCAGCAGACATCGTATTTTTGCATATTATTGTCATTAACACTGAATATAAATTGCCTGTCTTCCTTGCTAGGGAAGACAACGTTTCCAGGAAGCATTTTGTCAGAAATTTCTTTTTCTTGAATTATCCAGTGTTCATGTATGTTGGGGCTGATGTGGTTGTATGTTGTGGTCTGTTTAATATGTGTGATTTCTTCTCATTCCTTTCCTTGCCACAAAAGGAAGGAAATTTCACACAAGAGTAAAAAAAAGATGCAAAATGAGCCTAAGAAGTGATTGTGATTTAAAGCATATGTTGCAGTACAAAGTAATTCTGTATTGTTACTCATAGGAAGAGGACATAGAAACAAGGAAAATTTAAGTTTGCTGCAGTAATAATAATAATAATAATAATAATAATAATAATGAAAATGAAAATAAAGTATTTTTAAACCATGAAAATCTCTGTGCACTACTTTAAAACAGTCAATTAACCTACACAGCACACTGGCTTAAATGAGCTGATCAAACACAGCAGCACTCCATCAGTCTTCATCTTGAACTCTGGTTCTCTAAAGGTTAATGTATCGTCCT
The DNA here is from genome assembly GCA_036785705.1 of Acanthornis magna. NCBI lineage: Eukaryota > Metazoa > Chordata > Aves > Passeriformes > Acanthizidae > Acanthornis > Acanthornis magna. Next base: position 170,796 of record JAWUZG010000107.1, on the reverse strand, counting down.
CTTTTATTGATTTCAATCCTTTCAGTTGTTGATATGTTAATATATGTATTGGCAGTAGATTTTAATTTGTTTCTCATTTCTTTAAGATGCAAAAGGCATAATACTCTTCATAAAAGAAAACCCAGGAGGAATAATTATAGGATGATTGCTCTTCATTCCCTGCCTCCTTTCTTTCTCCCTGAAATAAATAAAATTAAAAAAAAAAAAAAAAAAAAAAAAAAAAAAAAAAAGCAAAGAAAAAAAAGCTGTGTTCTGGGAGAAAAATCACAGACAAGCCCATATTATACCACTTCTCTTTTAGCTCATCACAATTTAATATGTAAATGTATTAGCACTCACTTCATTTGAAAAGATCAGTGTTATTTCAATCTACAGAAATACACTGAATGGAGATTTCATTTTAATTAGTCTGTATTTCCCACAAGTGGAGCTTGCAATTCTCATCAGTCCCCAATCTTTTTTGGCTAGGAAAGCTTACACATTCCAAACGTACTCTGATGAAACATGCATTTATCCTAATGGTAGTGAGTATTGGGGATTTCTGCACATATAGGTCTCACATAGTTGTCTATACTGATGAATATCATTTTGAATGACATGTTGCAGCTCTCAGGTTGATTGGATGTGAGCCCAAGGGCATAGGTAGCAGGCAAAGATGATTTTACTAGGACAGTTTGCATAACAAGCAACTGTCATCTCATTAGCAAGCATAGGCATTTTTCCCACATGCTGTTTAACACATCATCACACCTGTTCACACTTCATTGTCCCAAGAATTCAGTTAGGCAGCTTGCTGTTGGTTTTATTTTTTCATTTCTTACTGAGAGCTGGCTATTTGGTGCCAGATTCAGAGGTGTGAGATAGGTGCAGTTTAGGGTTTAAAATATGATATCTGTGAATACTGCTCTGAGGGGTGGTAAAGACCAGGATTATAGTTTGAATTATAACTACCATCGGTGACTGTTTTATAGCTCTTCCTGCTACCTGCTGTTCTTTTGGAAACTGAATTACCTATCCTCATAGCCTATAAAACTGACCACTTTACCAATGTTTGGATTAATATGTAATTTGTCTTCCTTTTTTCTATAAAATGCACATTGAACCGCAGACAAGGATTTTTCTACAGTAAGGAAGTGAAGGTCCCATCCCTTTTTGCATAAGTCATTCCTGTGTCTTGGCAGATCCTTGTGTACCTTTACAATGGTAGCTCAGACCCTGCACTAACTTCAGCCCTGGGCTATGTCCTGGTGGAAATCTGTCACCAGCAGACTGGGGCTTGGTGCACCAGTAGCTAAAACGCAAATTGACACTGCTGCTGAGGTGTCTGGATAGCCAAAGAGGGCACCCAAGGCTTGCCTGACTCTGTAAGTTAGCTGCTGGGTTGAGAAATATTCTCCTTTTTCAGCCTTAAAACCAAGAGAAAAATTAAGTACGACAGATTAGATGAGCTGGGTCACAGAACTGGGCGGGTGGTAAGAAGGAAAATAGGAGAAGGGGATTGTTGCAGCTGTAGATTTGGATAAGGTGGAAAGGAATAAAATTAAGAGATGTGGGGGAAGGTTGATTTCACTAGTAAACCAGATGGAGGAGAGCATTGAAGAAAAGAAGGGGGAGCAGATGAAGCCAGCTTTGATAAATTTGAATTGCTCATAGCCCACCGACTCAGTCAAGTTGTACTGCTTGTCCAACTTGCCTTTTTCTTTCACGGATGACTGAAATTGTGGAGGCAGCTGTACTCGCCTTCATTTCCTCAGAATAAACATGTTAGCCACGGAAGGAGGGAGGAAAATGGTCTTCAACATGCTACATAAATGGAAGTGCTTCTCACAGTTTTTTCTTGGAGTGTATCTCTTGCTTGGAGAATGAGAAAAGTATCGCCCATACATGTCTTGCGGTGTTGTGCCAATGCAAAAATATTGCTTTATTCAGTTCAATTGACCCTTTCATGTATTCTGTTGAATGTACAGTAATCTGTGAATGCTACTGTTATCTCTGCATTTTGTCATATCTTGCTAATTAATCAGTCAGAAACAGTAAGCTTTAACTGAGTTTAGTGAATGAAACTTGAATCTTCCATTGTTCTATCGAGAATGTGCTGTGTGTTGGTGCAGACCAAATTTACTTTGGCCCCCTCTCAGTATGTTGATATTATCAAACAGAAAACGTAAGTATATAATTACAAGTGATTTATTTTAATCCGCATAAAAACGTGGCATTCTTAACCCTCTTGGCAATCATCTGTCCCATTGCTTTTTTATATATGCCTCAAAAATGGGTCACTTTCTGTTACTGTGACAATACATTTATCATTTCCCAAACTGTGCCAGACTGAGACATGCATGTTTATTTCATAAAGAGACATACTATGTTTTGTTTCACTGCCATCTTGAATATTTGCAAATTTGTTCCTTACAAATATTTCTGGATAAATGGGGTTTAGTTTTTAATGAGATTTTTGTGTGGTATCCTATGCTCTCAACCAGGAATGATTTGAAGAACACAGCTCTTTCAGTTTCTTTTCATATGTGTTTTTCATTACAGAAAACTCAGAGATGACCCATCAAAACAGATCAAAGGACCCAGTTATTGCTCATATGTTGTGCACCACAGACCCTTTTAGCACATTTTCAAATGGAAGTTTGATGGCTTTTCTGTCTCAGTTAAGACTAGCATTTCTGAAATTCTCCAATAGCATATTACATTTTTTATTCACTTGTCTTCATATTGGATCAGCAGGAAGCTGGTACTTCTAGATGAGGGTATAAGACTGAAATTCAATTAATGACTGCGGTCCTCATTTAGAAGGAACTGAGCTGCTGCCAGAACTTCAAGACAAATAAAAGATAGAGAATCCAGAGTGGTTTCTCTTACATGCTTCAGGGCCCATACAATGCTTCTGCCTGCTGCTTCACAATGCTCTGCAAACCCTTCTGTTCTCCCTAAGGAGGATGTAGCTCACTGTGTTACAAAAAAAAAATAATTCCTCAAGTACAAAATATGACTCTGCATGCAGCAAGATGCTCTGCCTAGAATAGGGTAAAACAATTTGAACAATGCCCTATTTGAAAGGCTACCAGTGGTGAACACAGAAGGAGACATCATGCTGCTTTTGGAGTTGGATAAAGCTGAAACCAATCTGACTCATCAACCCCAAAGTTAAACATCCTGACAGTGAGGTGAAGATGTGGCAGATATGGTAAAGTACATGGACCAAGGAAGAAATAAGTGACATTACTAATAACTTATCTAAAGCTACTGAGCTGACACACCTGGCCTGGAGACATCTGACTGGCAGTGAATCACTTTATACTGTAAAAGCCTAATCCCACCTTTTAAAGGCTGGATTTTCTAACATAGCCCTGGGAGTGTGTGTGCAGATTCCTTCTTTGAGAGAGGATGCCTCTCAAGAAAACTTCTTGTGAATTGCCCACAGTCATTAGCATGTAAGGAACATCAATCTCTACCTAATAATTGTTTTTTGTTAGCTTTAATAAAATTACTGTAATATAATTGCTTCAATATTGTTTCTAAATGGTGCATTACACTGTACTAGTATATATGGCTCCTATACTCTGTTGTAAATAATTCTGATTAAGATATCTTTGTCAAATCACTGTCATAATAAATATTTACATACATATATCTGGTTTGCCATCCTTAATCCTGTGGGAGAAAGTTGTACAAAGGTTCAAACACATCTCTGGAATTCCTTAGACTTAAGCCACTGACGGTCTGGGGCTAAGACTAAATCCAGTTGCACCTAAGCTGCTCTTTGAGGAGGAGTTTAGAAAGCAAAGGGGTCCTTTCTGTACCTTGTGACCCAGCAGAAAGTCTTTTCTGATAAAGTTTGCCTGAAACCCCCATTTTGACAACGACACTGCAATGCTAATTTATTGCAAAGCAGCACAAAGTGAACAAGACACTATCCTTCCTACCTCTAGTCTGCTGGCTGTGTAGCCTAGAGGACTTGATCTCAAAGAAAATTCATCACTCCTTTTGTTGTTAGAAAAACATTAATGTTTCAGGAAAGGTTCACACAGCTCATTTTTCTTAGCAATATCCTGCTCTTTAAGTGTGTAAGAAGGCAGTTGTCAAACTATTACATCCAAAATCATACATCCTCCAATGTGTCACACCATTATTCCATTGGGATTGGGATAATGAGACTGCCATGGGACTTTTCCATTTTATGCTTCTTTTACCCTAGGTGGTTCTCCTCACTTATTTAGCCCTTTGCTGTTAGCTGCTGGCCAGTCCTTAGGAACCTCAGCTTCTCTTTCATCACAGGTACACAGTATTAGCTTTGATTATGTGTTTCATAATTCACACAGGTACAGTGAAAATTCTGCTTGTCGTTAAGAAAGTGCAGTATTATTTGTGAAGAGGTAAAGTCTACAGCACATTATTAATGATATGTATGTTCATTGTGTGATTGTTGCAGCCTCTCCAGAAATGAAGAAATCTCCCATATTAACCCTTTTTGATGTCACTGCTGAGGAAACACCCTTCAAAATTGCACTTGGTACCTACCCATTTGTGAGCAGCTGAGTTGGCTTCACAGAGCCATATTCAACGTATAAGCCATGGTCATAGGAGTTGATTATATTCCATATTGCAAAAATATGAAAGACAAGTAGGTTTAAATATGATATCTGTTTCTTTGGAGAATTCAGGGGAAGTTTGAAGGAATTTGTGGTGTTTCCTTTCCTTCTTCTCCGTATCTTCACAGAATATCACTTTCAAAGCACTGTGTTTAACAATTAACTGGCATTAATTTCTTCTATTACTCTCAGAAGTATTATCAGATCATAAGAGTCTTCTGCAGTAGCCATTACATTGTTTTACTCTTCTCCCATGTAGTCACTGTGGTTGAAAAGTATATTGACAGCTATGGGGAAAGAAAATTGCCACTCATGGAGATCAAATTCCCTTACGGGATCAAATGCTAGAGAAACAGCCAACTGCGAAGTCACACATGCAGAAGCAAAGGCCATGGGATATTTTTATAAAAAACAGTAGTACCTTTCTTTGTAAGTGTCTCTGATAGGGGTCTCGATGCAATACTACTGCCAAAAGCACTTCTTGTGCTTTGGAGAAAGTGAGAGGAGATATGTCTTTTTTACCTGCAAGGACCACGGCAAGTGAAACTGCACTTAGAATACTTCCTCCAATTCTAGCATGTATGCTCTGGAAGTGCTCTTTAAAAATTGAAAAGGTATGGAAAGGGGCAACAGAAATATTTTTGCAGAATATAGATTCATGTGAAAATTCACCAGAAGGCAATTGAGAGATGACTTGATGATACAGCTTAAATACTCCCATTGAGGGGGAAAACTAAGTTCTAAGTGTTCTTTCATGTAATAGAGAACACAAGAAGAATCAGTGTCTGGAAGACAAAGACAGACCAGTTAAATTTTGAAATAAGTGACATCTGGTTTTCCTTTTTTAAAGGTGAGATTATTAAACTCTTGTGAACATTCATGAATTGTCGACATGTTACTGTATGCAGAGGGAAAACTTACTAGGAAATACAGTTAGAGTGGACATAAATTATGCTCTAACCAAATATAAGTTAATGAGCTCAATTCAAAACTAAGCAGATGAAATTTAAGAAGTTCTAATGATCCCTCTGGCCTCAATCTCTGTAAATTTTGAGTGCTAATTAAGTAATCATTTTTCCTGAGTAAGGATTTCAGTATCTAACCACAAAGTAAGAACTCATAATTTCTTATTGCCCTCTAGAAAAGATGTGTGTCTGACATGGGTAACTGTATGCTGGTGTGTTAGAAAATTTGCATAGCTATTCAACACACAAAGTCTTTGTGAGAACATCTCTTTTCTAAAAAATAAAATGAAAAGCACTTGCCACTTGAAAACTGTAAGAATATGATTTGAATGCCGTTGGGGGATGTTCTCTCACATTTTATATTACAGGAGTCAAATGTGTAGCCCAGGAACTGTGCTTGTGTTATGTTTGGTTTAGAAAACTGAGTATAGATCCCTCAGGCACTGTTTTTTGAGACGATCCCATGTGAGACAGAGCAGTGGTGGAAAAGCAAAGCAAAAGCTCTTTCTGACAGATCCTCTCCAGACAAGTTTTTTCAACCGATAGGAGAAAAGGAGCGTCTATGTTTAGCTTCCAAACCAAAATCCGATTGCTCTGTAGTTTTCAGGCTGTTTGGCTAGGCCACTTTCTTTCCCACTGAGAAACACTCATAAAACTCATGTGGTTTATTTGAAGAGTAGTGTGGAAAACATTGAACATCTGTCTCATATCTTCTGACAGCCTGTGTAAAGATGTATTTCAACAAAGTGGATTGCAAAATTTGTGATCTCAACTTGAGTTATTTTATGCTGGCTGTATCTGTGCAGAGAGGAATAAGTACAAGAGCTGAGTAATTTTCTTTTAAAATTATCTTGTTTTCAATTAGCCTTTGGGAGACCTCCCCTATGTATTGACATCAGTGCTTTTTCCTAACATGTCAAAGTGATTCACTGCATTGAAAAGAAAACTTAGGGATCCAAACTGAAGTGGTACCTGATCTTGAGAAGTTCCACAACAAACGGGGCTCAGGGAGTACACCTCCATGGAGATTGCACTGGAAAATGAGGAGAGTTCCTAATTTTGAATAAAAATCCTTAGTGCGGAATACCATGACAAGAGATTCTTGTAGGTCATTAACACTTTCCTCTAATTTTTTTGTTTTCTCTTATTAGGTTACTCTGTAGCTTGGACATGATGAATTCAGATTTGTCAGCTTCAAATCATGTAAGAATGAAAGAAATCTAGACATGGAAATGTCATTTCTATTTGACTTAGTTTATGCTTTCCCCTGCCCCTGCTTTCTTTCTTTCTTTCTCTTCCTTCCTTTGTTTCCCTCCCAGGTCTCAAATTTCAGAATATTTTGATGGTTAGGTACTTATTTTATGCACAGCATTAGAATCTTTCTGGGAGAAGCATGTGTAGTCTCAGAACCAGCACACTACCATTTGTCTTTACACATTTTATTGCTATACTTGCATCCAGAAGCCCTCACTCAACTTCTTATCCTTGTGTACTCTACATCTTTATCAAGGCTATGAAGATAACCCTAAGTAAGGATCAATATTTCACTATTAGGGTTATATCTTGTCTCCATTTACTGAACTTTAAAACTCTTTGAATGTCATCATCCTATGCCTGAAATGAAAAAATATCAAGCTTGGGAAGGCATAGGCTAGTGCAGAAGAAGACATATGTACCAGGGATTGCCCCCTGCAAGATATTCGCTTTTTTAAAAAAAAGATTCCTAAGGAAATCTTTAAAATCTGGTATTCCTGGCACATCACCCACAGTTTTCATGATTTTCATTCATGTATTCCTTCTTTCGTGGGATGTCTTAGAGCGACAGTGATGTGAAAAGGTTTTTCTGAATAGAGTGCTTTGGTACAGTTTTTTTGGGTTTTCCAGCTCTGACTAGGGCTGGCTTCTGCCTTGCTAATGTTTGTTTTCCCTGTGACGGTGTCCTTTCAGTGATGCAGCCATGTGACTGAGGAGTTATGGGAGAGTTGGAATTAAAGTTAGGGTGATTGTTAAGTCACTCAACATGCAGACTGTATAAAGAGACATGATTATGACCACTTACCAACAGCTGCTGTGTCACTGGAGTGCCTTGTATTGCAGTTCAGCGGAGCATTTTAAGAGCTAAATCAGGATTTTTTTGGATGGGCTTCCCAATTTACAGACTTTATTCAAGACAGCACAGAATGAACTTTCAAGGCAGCACACAGTTCAAATTACTGCAGTAATGGACCATCTGAAAACGTGTAAATAAAATTCCTTTTTATTTTTGGTACTCTTAATGCCTTTGCCATTGTAAAAGTACAGACTGAGTCCACCCCTTCAGGAATAAGTTGTACTTTTTTGCTGGTAAGACTCCTTCTCCTGCTAAATTCCCAAAGTGCGATTTTTTTCTACTGGAACAATAGAGCTGTGATGACAACTCAGAGACGGTGGCTTCAGTTCAATGTTGCAAATAGTAGAAAATGTGTCTCTGATTCTCCTACACATGTTGGAATATCCAATTCTGCAGCAACACCCTATCATTTGGTGTATTTGCTGATTTGCCAAGTGATGAGAGTAAGATGTGATTTCTTATGGCTTCTATTTCTTTCTTCTTCTTTTGTCCACTGGGTGCTCTTGGCTGGAGGCAAGTCTCAAACATTAGCTCCTAGGATTTTCTGTAAACACATATGGTTTTCATAGTGATATTTTAGGATGAGATCATCATAGTGACAAAAGCGTTGCAGAAAATCTTCCTTGTCACTAAACATACTATAAAATGTAGATGATTTCAGAGCAGGCAAGCAATTAAAGGGAAAAAATAGTGAGCTATTTTTAAATGTCTGGATTTTAATTTTCAGTTTCTTGTCTGCTATTTTAGCAGCCAAGACTGGAAGGTAGCAATTGCAATGCTCGTTTAAATGATGTGCTTTAAAACAGCTGGCAATTGACTTTAACTGTAATTATTGGCTTCTTACCAGTATTTGCAGCTGTATAGTTAAGATTGGTGCTTTGAAACTCATTTTTGGCATTTATCTATATTGTTATATTACATTCCTAATTATCTTTTCATCAGTTTTATTTAGATCTTGCAGTGAGATATAATTACTCGAACCTAAAAATTCTCTATGGATTGATTTCCATAAATTACAAATATGTCATTTGTTATTTTACCAGACAAAAGGTCAGCAAGCCAATTTTTTCCCCTGTTACAGAATTTGCTAGAGATTGTACAATGACCCTCTGCAAAAATCTGGCTTGGCTGTTGTAAATCTTTTCTTCTATTTTAATGCTTTGGCTGATAGAGGAATAGAAGTAAAAACCCTATTAAAAAAAACATTAAGATTTTCTAGCAGTTCCTAGTGGACATGCTGTGAATGACTAACCTTTGCAATAACTGGTGAAATAGGAGCACACACACAATTGTTTTGAGAGATCAGTGGCACAGATTGATAATCCTCTTTTAAAACATTTTAAATCTGCTCTAGTTATTACTCTGTTGTTATCTGCTGAAAGCTTGGATTCACTGTAAGGAAATCAGTCATGTGAGTGAGGAATTCAGGATCAGACCCTGTAGAGACAAAAAATTATTTTGCCCTCAGCTGATTAAAATATCTTTGAATACAAGGACTAGGTTGAGAGGATATGAGTTTAGAAAGAATAAATTTGTTGTTCAGGCACTGGAATGGGATTCAATTTCCCATTCTGCCACTCAGCACCTCAGTTCCTGAGCTCTCCTGCTGTTGAATAGATAATAGCACACGTTCATCCCTGCATTTAGTATGTGCATGTACCTTGCCATGCACAGTGTGCTGTTGATCTTGTCAGCTGAATGCGTTGATATAATACAAGTGACAACACTGATAGCAATAACGGGGAACAGGGCTGACAGACCTAGTGAGGGGCAGAGCCCCGAGACGCAGGGGTCCCCTCTAGCAGGTTGCCCTTTGCTCTGAACCAGCAAGAGAAGGGCAGCAATGTCAGAGGTGAATGAGAAGAGGGTGGAGGTAGCCTGTGAAGGCTCCCAACGTGAGCATCTGTGTCTCCTCAGGGCCGAGGTGTGATGCAGCCACATGCAAACTCAGTGTTCAGCTCCTTCACCTTTAACAGGCTTGTGCACCTTGTCCGTGCTGCCTCCTGTGCTGTGCTGGGGCATCAGAGCCACAATGTCAAGACAAAATGACCATGCAGATCACGGTCAGCTGAACAATGAGTCATGGTGTCTATGCCATTAAAATGATATTTTTTTGAAATTTCAAGTTAAAATGCACTGCACTGTTCACAGAAGGATTCCTGCTATTTCTCTCATCAGCCCTTTGGCACTTAAAGGCTTCCTTTGTTTTATAAAAAGCCCAGATGCTGATATAAAATTATAATATTAATTGGCATAATAGCTGCATGGCAAAATTCCGTGTCACTGAAAATCCTGTCTTCATGGCTTGAGTTCTGAGCTTAGAGCCCTGCAGTGCAGATCAAAGTGCCAAAATGAGCCCAGTGGTGGAGCGGCTCCTAGTTGGAGTGCTTTAAAAACCTTGTCTTGCTCTGAGTGACAACTGATAAAAATGTTTTCTCATGCCCCAGAAGCCTGACATTGTCAGAGGTCTAAAGGATGGTGCTGTGTTAGTGTTATAGACCTGAGCTTGGCCCTGCAATTGCTGCTGTAACAAGCAAGCTGTGAGGCTGCCTCTGACGCCTCTTTGTCTTCCCTGCTCTGGTGAATCTTTCATGTGCTTTTCTCCCTGATTTTCCTCCCTCCTCACTGCTTTACTAATTAAAATTCTAATCACTCTGACAGCCAGAGCTAGGGGGAAAAAAAATCATTCTTCCATGCTGCAGAAGGTAATTTCAAGGTGTTTTAGCTGCCAAAGAAACGAATGGAAATTAGACAAAGAAACTGGTTGTCAGAAGGGGGTGAGTTAGCTGCTGTGTGCCCTTCTACTATAATAAAATATTAAACTTCTAAAGAAGAAAAAAGTAAAACAGGATTCATCCAATACATTATTGCCATATATTTAGATATAATATAACCTAATTTACCTTTCTGAATAGGCAAAGCTTTTGTGTGTGTTTATTAACATCAGAATGATTTACTTACCTTGTAGTGAATGCAATGTCAAACATTTAACTTGGTTTGATGTGTGATAGCTGATGATATGTATTACTTGCTTTTGCAAGCTGCAGTTAAGAATATTCATTTAAAATGTACAGCAGCCTGCAGATACTTATTTAAAATGATAAATAGTCCTTGTTGCAGTGCTGTGTGGTTCATGCTGCAGATTCTGTGACATTAGAATTTATAAAATGTGGAATATTATTGTGGTCATATCTCACCATCTGCTTTTTCAGGCATTTTTCTGCCTTCATAGAGGTAATTTTTAGACCTTCGTATTTCATCAAAGCTTATGCTTTTTTAATGCAGTTTATTAACACACAGTTGTTTTAAGATGCAAAAACCTCTTGGAGGTCTCTATAGTACAAATATATGGGCTGAATACAATGTCTCAAGAGTTTGCAGCAATTCCGTTTAAATAAACACTGCATCAGCTTTTAGCTACTGCTCAAATGAAATCCAAAGCTTACTGGGATATCAACAAAAACATGGTTCATTTCTGTTGCTACTGTTTTGTTTCAGCATTGATAGTCTGGAGTTAGAGGGTTTTACAGAGTCAAATCTCATGGTATTTAGAACCAGAGTATTTTAACACATTTGAACCTTTTTCTTTAGCCTAAGGATAAAATGGGACAAGGGAGATGATCATACTTTGAGTATTGGGATTATATTATGCTCTGCTCTTTGTGTCAGACTCAGTTTTGGACAATGTGGAATTCTTTCTGCAACCCCAACCTTGCAACCAGAAGAGCCACAGAGTTTTGTCTTTCTGCTTTGCACCTGCAGATGCTTCCAAGGGCGGGTGTTTCAGGGAATGCATATCCTCTTCCTTACCATCCTCCCAACCTTTTCATAAACATAGTATGACAGAATTGTAACGCTTTCTTCTGCTATTTTGACAAGCCTTCAACAACTTTGCTAGAGTCCGTAATTTCTCTTTTAATGACAAATGAAGAGCATCCTCTACTCAAAGCTACTTCCTTTTGCTTGTTCCTCCAACAATACTTTCTTCATTTGCGTGAGATTTCAAAGCAAATGTGGCTCTCAGTTTTATCTTGAAAATGCCAACTGACTACTGGACCTTTCCTTTCTGGAACAGACACTGTGTGATTGAGGCATAATTAATAAGCTTGCTACAATCACTTTTAAAAAAGCCCTCATGAGACTTTTGTCCAAATCCAGCTAGTTCCACTTGAACAGTTCGCTCAGCCAGACGAAATTTTACCACAGCTACATGTTTGAACATATTCTTAATCAAGAAGCAGTAGTCATTGAATGTACAATGTACAGTGGTACTGAAAAGGAAATTGTTCTTCAGTCTGCACAACAAACCTTTTATTTCTGAAGCTTTTTCATTTTCACTGAAAAAAAGAAGAGGAAAATAGGAAAAAAACCCACGTATAATCCTTCACTCCCCCCCCGCCCCGGATGAAATGAAGCCATACCTGGGAAAATGCAAACCACAGACAGGTTTTGTTTCACATTAATTTATGAACCAGGTTATACTTTTTCTTCACCCTACTTGATTTTCCTTAACACAACGTAGCAAAAAATGTGTACAGAAGAGGAACTGGGAAAATTAAAAGACTTGGTTATGCAAACCTCCTTGTTTTTAAATAAAAATACTAACATTGACACAGGGTTTATTTTTCTTGGAGAGCTGCTGATCCTGCCCTTACATGCAGGTTTTACAGAGTGAATGCGTGAAGTTATCTCTGAAAATGTCACTTAATAGTCAGTGTTAAAACTGTGTGGGAAGGGTTTAGATCATACCTTTATCGAGGATCCAGCACTATAATTTAATCAAAAATCTGTGGGTGGGAGGCAGTGATGTGTCTTTAGGTGAAAATTACTAAAGTTAAAAAAAAAAAAAAAAAAAGACAATTTGAGAAATTAGCTATCATTCAGGAAGGTTCTTATTTTGACTGATCTGATTCATAATGAATAAAATTTGTCATTTACATTTACAATAAAAAGTAAGAATAACAGCCACTGAGCTGTGGTCACCTGACCCACCTCTGATATTACAGTTCCTTCTTCTAATAATAAACTGTTTCATATTTGCCTCTGAAATAAAATAATGAATCCTACTTAAAGAATGCTGGTGTTTATTATGTAAAAATAAGTTTTTAAGAGAATAGTTATCTACCAGTGTTAGCTTCTCGACACTCTCATCAACCTGATATGGGTGTTGTGGACAACTGATGTCAACTACAAAATTTATGGCAGTAGATCATATTTTTGGATGGTGTCAATCTGACATTGATGTAGTTTCCACGTAAATATCAAATGGGGATGTATTATATTTGTCTTGTGGATATCAAAAGCATAGTGTGATAAGCCTTTAAAGGATAGCTTTATAGGATAGATGTATTAAATACTGAGTAAAAGTGATGGAAATGTTTTGCCTTGGAATAGGAGGGTTTAGACTCCCTGAATTTTTACCCAGAAAGGTGGAAAAATAGCCCCGGCAAGGTCGGCAAAGACTTTAAGATGAAATTTGGACATAACAGCACAAAAATATTCCAAAAGTGTTGGTCAACTTGTCATTTCCAATGAGATATAGGGATACAGGGCATCTAGGGATCCTAGGGACCTCTGGCAGTCATCTTTCCCAGCCTGTTACTCATAGCTTGGAAAGGTGAGTCAAGGTATGGCAAGTAAACTGTGCCTTATCTAGTGGAGCCTTGGATCTTCAAGACTGGAGCTTTCACCTCCCCTCTGCCTCAAAGCTCTATCTGAGCTTACAGTTCCCTTTCCCTATGGGTGTTCCAGGACTGTGCTGTTTTTGTGTGTTCTGGCTAGGGCTCCCTCAGTCCCTTTGGCTGGAGACCTTCCACCTTTGCATAAAATAAATAAACAATCCTTGAGGTAGAAAGAGGAAATTAATCTCAGCAGTGGTGGCTGGGTCTTCAGTCTAATGACTATTTAATTTTTTATACACAAGGGGAGAACACCTCTGCCATGACTTGAAAGGCTTCTCCCCTTTGAATACCCTTGTGGTCTCTTAGAACAGAGGGATCTAAATGCCTTCAGGCAGAGGCAAGATTGAACCCATCCAGGACAAAAGCCCTAATCACTGAACTATTAAGTTAAACAGAGCTACTACAGTTCCCTCCCATTCTCGGAAATTATGCCATTTAATTGCCCTTGCTTTTCTTATGAACTGGCCAGAAATTGTAAGTTTCCCTCTGGGTAAAATATAATATGAGCATGAAGCAGTATGTGGGGAGTGGGAGCAGAGGAGTAGATTTGCAGGATAAAAAACAAAGGAAAACATAGTTTTATTAGAATGTATCAAATGCTCTTTTTTTTTGTCCACTTTTTGGCTGCCCATCTGAAAAATCAATTATTTTCACAGTCATGATCAGGGCTACTACTATATCTATATCCTCATAAAAAATGACAGTTACATAATGAGTATTTAAAATCTGCCTTTTAAAATATCATGTGTAAGTTGGTCTCAGTATCTGAAGGGATGGAGAAAGAAATCTGCAGATTTGTGTCAAGTAGCGGTTGCAAGGAAGGATTTTGGCAGCATTTCATGCAGCAGTTTCTGAATTCTCCTTCCCTTCATTTCCTCTCTCAGCAGCCAACAAAATGAGTTGACACAAGGCAAATGCCTGCCAAAGAACTTTAACAGGAGGCAGTTTTTAATTAACAGGGGCCAAAGAAGGTGATAACCCCAAGGGTAGCAAGGAGAAATTAACATGGAAAAGCAGTTCCACGCTTCCGTGGGTCCCAAAAGGCCATTCGTATTAGTGGTGCCTGTTCTGATTGAACCTTTTCCATGTCTTTTTATTGATTCCCTTGTCAGAGTCTAACAAAAACACTGCTGGCCGTCAGTTGTTTGCTCGCGGTGGCAGCTTATGGCTCCAAACAGCTTCCTTGTAAAACATTCAGCATGGTGAGGTCTGTCACTGTGGTTAGCATTTCCCAGAAATGATTAATTTTCTTAGACCTAGAATAAAACCCCGCAAAATTAAAGCTAAAGCTTACTGAAATGAAAGGAGTTCAGTTCACAGTTTCTCTCCAAGTAACTATTTCATCCTATTAACTGTTTGCCTGGCTTAGAGTAAAATGTTTTAATTATTAATCTCTTTAAAGTGAGATTTCGGAGCAGATAATCATGCTGGCTGTTTCAGAAAGGATTTAGCCATTTAGCATATCTGGCACTTGTGGGAGGTATTTTTAAAAAATAATATCCTGTGGATAAATATTTCAAGTTTCTCTTCCTGGGATGAAAATGAATAATTAATAAAGCTTGTAAGAGCTTGAGGAAAAACCTGCCTAGCAAGCAAATATAAATAAGTAAAAAAAGAAATGTAATAAATAAATGAAAAGCTGGCATCTTTATATGTATCAGCGCCTGATCCAAATTCAACTAATGCCAAAAGGTGGAGGACCATTCTTTACAACATCTCAGGAAAATCCATGCTTATTTTTATATATTTCTGCTTCATAGTCAACTCCAGATAATAAAGAGCATAATTCAATATTATTTGAACAACTTTACAGAAGAGTGCTAATGTTTCCTTTCCTGCTTCTGAGAGACATAGAAAAAGATTGTCATTACACCAAAAGGAAGTACTGTTCCTATTTTCTTCTTCAGAGTTGGGGCCTAAATGTTGATGTTCATCTGGTTATCTGACTTATTTAAAGAAAGTGTGGTTATCCCTTTTCACTTGAAAGAGTGTCAGCCTCAGTCTTTCAGACATATTAGCTATTTGAGTACACAGACTGTTCTTGGAAAAGCAGGCACAGCTCCCATTGACTTCAGTGGCAATGACGCCTTATTTAGAGTAAAAAGTTGGAGACTATACCACATCCAACTTTTCTTTCAGCCTCCTTCACAAGAGGGCTGGATACTGGTTGTTTTGTATTTGCACTAATTGTTTCCAATGCTTGCAGAGTGCACCTTACCAGGGGTGCACATTAATGACAAAAAGAAATAGAAAAAAATCCAGTCTGAGCTCACACACTCCATCACACAAGGAGTGAAAATATTTAAGACAAGTGAGAGTGGGCAAAAGGCCAGTGAACTTATTGGGGAAAAATTCAGTATACGCAGAAGTCAACATACTTGTAGTCAATGAGACACATACGTATATATGTAACATTTGAACGTTTCATGTAATGATGCTGAAATGATAACTTTTTTGCAATTGGTTAGAAATGTAAGATATTGAAGTATTTTATCTTCCATCTCCCTTTTTAAAACAACTTGTCAGTCACAAATAATTTAATCTATATGTTCCCTTGGCCAGCTGCAGACATGTGCTGGATAGTAAGGAAGATCTGTGACCTGTTCACTGAGACTGCTTGCTAGTCACAGTTTCTTTTGGTTGTTCACATTATAATAGCTGATAATGTTCTTCTCTCTGATTGTTTGACTAAAAAGTCAAAGTGGAAAGAACACAATAGATAGTAAACGATGGATAATTAATCTTTCATACTGATTTGACAATCACCCTAATACATCATTACCAGGGTGATGTACACTATTTTCAGGAGTCATAAAGAATGGAAACTTTGTGTTCATGCTTTTGCTATTTACCAGGTTCATATATGTAAATATTATAACAGGAGAAGATCTTACATTGTGCAAGAATTTTTTATCAAAATATATTCAAGAGAAGCTGTGGCTTTTGAGCATTGCAATTTTTTGTGTTGGTGAAAACCGGAGCTGGGCCATTCTCAGACATCTGCAGGCAACCTGTTTGACCAACCGGATGTCCATTAATGGCCAGGTGACTGCCTAGCGGATGAGGAAAAGGGCTGAGTGTAGCCTACCTAGACTTCACCTAGGCCTTCAGTGCTGCCATCCACAGCATTCTCCCAGGAAAGCTGTCAGCCCACAGCTTGGACAGGTGCACTCTTCACTGAGTGAAGGACAGGCTGGATGACCAGGCCCAGGGAGTAGTGGTTAATGGAGTTGCATCCACCTGGTGGCCAGTCAAAAGCGGTGTTCTCCAAGGCTCAGTATTGGGGACAGCCATGTTTAACATCTTTATCAACAGCCTGGATGAGGGGATCAGTGAGTTCACAGATGACACTAAATTATGAGGAAGCGTTGATCAGCTGGACGGCAGGAAAATTTGCAGAGGAATCTGGACAGGCTGAATTGATGGGCTGAGGCCAATTGTGTAAAGATCAATAAGGCAAAGGGCTGATTCCTACTCTTGGGTCACAAAAACCCGATGTGGAGCTACAGGATTAGGGGCAGAGTGGCTGGGAAGCTGCCTGATGGAAAAGGACCTGGGAATGCTGGTTGGCAGTGGTTGAATATGAACCAGCTGTGCCCAGGTGGCCAAGGCCAATGACATGCTAGCCTGTATCAGCAATAGTGTGACCAGCAGGACCAGGGCAGTGACCATCCCCCTGTACTGGGCACCACACTTAAGCCCTGTGCACAGTTTTGGGTGTCTTCATGACAAGAAAGACATTGAGGGGCTGGAGTGTGTCCAGAGAAGGGCAACAGAGCTGGGGAAGGGTCTCAAACAAACGTCTGATGAGGAGGAGTTGAGGGAACTGGGGGTGTTTATGCTGGAGAAAAGAAGGCTCAAGGGAGACTTTATCACTCTACAACTGCATTGGAGCAGTTTGTAGTCATGTGGGGATTAGTCTCTTCTCCCAGGCATCTAATGACAGGAAGAGATGACCTAGCCTCAGTCTGTGTCAGGGAAGATTCAGTTTGGACATTGAGGACTAATTTCTTCACAGAAAGTGTGGTTGATCATTGGAATGGACTGGCCAGGGAGGTGGTAGAGTCACCATCCCTGGTAGTGTTCAAGAAACAGGTGAATGTGGCACTATGTGTTATGGCTTGGTTGATGTGGTAGTGTTTGGTCTAAGGTTGGACCCAATGGTCTTGGAGGTCTTTTCCAACTTTAATGATTCTATGATTCTGTGGCCTTCAACTCATTCCCAGGACTGTTATAATTTAGGTAGCTATTTTTAACTCATAATTTGTAATTCAGCCTCAGCATTATTACAGACTATTACAGAAGAACTTCTTGCAAATCATCTCAAACAGTGTCACTAACTTGATTTCCATAAAACTACATATGACTGCCATCACTATTGATATTAGTATTATTTGTACTATGATCCAGAAAGCATAACTCAGAATAGAAAAAGACTTGTTGTTTATGTCACGTAGTTGATTAAGTGTGCTTTTAAATGCAGTGTCCTTTTCTTGCTCGTTTTAGAGGTATTTTCATCCCCTCAGAAGAGGTCAGCCAAGGTAAATGTTGTCACTGACACTTGGCTCGCCATGACTAAAATGGCTAGATTACATAGTTATGTAGCAAGGGCTGGTTGGTTATTTATTTTTTATTTTTAGACATTAAACAATAGGAGCTATGGTAAGCCTATTGCATCTAGAGAAGCTGCAGATATCAGTGTCCATTGTACATTGGAACCCATGAGACTTCATAGCTACTCTTTGTTACTTGGCAATACATATTCTCAGAGAAAACCCTTTCTCAGCCCAAAGAAAAGAGAGACATCGATGTGTTAGGTTTTTGGGGATTTTGTTGTTGGTTTTTGGCTTTTTTTTATATACAGTTTTTTCTATTTTCCAAGTAGAAACCTTACATAGTTTCTGGCTGAAAAAAAACCCATAATGAATCTAGGCTGGCGGTGTTGGCTTTTATTATCTCTGTGTGTCACCATTTAAATCAAGACAACAAACACTGAGAAAACATTAATCTACTCTTCCCCCCTCTTGAAAACAAATCTCAGAGAAAATACTGACAAATGATACTTTAATTCGTTTGACCTCTAAAGTGATTAAATAATTATGAAACCTCTTCTCTTTAACAACTGGTTGAAGTACTTTATATTCTTTCCTCAAAGAGTAGCAGTTTCCAACTAGCAGCAGTGTGATTGATTTTTTCATATTAGATATGTTGTTATGGTCTATTGCTTCCATAGCAAACCCATAACATCTGTCTTCAAACTCAGGCTGCAGTTCTGCGCTACTCAGTGGTACTGTATGCAGCCACATCCTTCCATTACAAGTATGAGTGGATTAATATTGATTTTTCCCTCTTGTCCAAGATGGAAGGTCCATCTTAACAGCAATAAATTACACAGCTGAGCTATGAGGACATGCTTGGTCATCCTTGGTCTTCATGCCACAGATTATTACTTTGCCTTGAAACCAACTTCTGATGTTTTTAACCCATTACAAGGCTGAAATTGATAGTTGTCCCCAGGTTTAAATACTTGTTTGGGTTAGGTTGCCAATAAAAATTCAGTCACTGGTCCTGGTAACAGCTCTTAACTCTAATCACAAGCGGTAAGCATGATCTTCCAAAGCTTCCACACAGGCAGGCTTGGAAATAAAACTGCAAAGAACAGCACGAGGCCAGGAAAGCCAAGCAGTGAGAACAGGCCACTTGCTCAGAAAGAAAGTCTAATGAGGGCAGTAACAAAGAGGGTAACAAGGTAGTACTGAGTAGCAAAAACAGCACTGTTGGAAGTGTGAGGATGCAATGAATTAATGATTCATCTTTTATGAATGTCATGCATGATACCGCTGTCAAATCCCTCTAGACTGGTGAAACTTTACAGAGTTTCCTTTCCCAGTCTTACTTGACTTATGAAAGGATACTTAAAATATATTATCAGATCTAGAACTTGCAATGGGGAACAAATCTGCAGGAAATTAATTGTTAACAATAGACACTTTTATGGTTCCTGCTTGATATAATTTGAAATACCAGATTCCTCATGGCGTTCTTCATACTTTGTGGTGTGCTGCTGTGGTACTGGCTGGTGACTCTCATGCTTTTAGGCAATGTTTCATTAACATGAGTTTTATTTTGCTGGTTTTCTGGTTAATTTTAAGTATTTTTGCAGCAGTAGAGAAATTTTTAATATGCTGTTAACAGACATAGGCCTTTTAGTTTGAGAGAGACATATATGTAAAGTTCGAAATAGTAATATATGGGGCTAAATTCTGGTGTGGAAGGAAGAAAATCTTCCCATGAAGGGATGCAACTGCAGGGATGTCATAGTAACCAGTTGCAATCACAAGATTCCTGAGGGAAAAGGAGCTGCAGAGTCAGTGCTGGCTCCCTATGACCCTGGGCTACCACAGGGGTGGCACCTATGGATGCTCAGTGCTCATGGGGACATCTTGTCTCTTACAGGCAGCTCACCATGGGCCTGGGGTGTCTATTCTCTTCTCTTTCCTGTTCAGGCAGCAGTTTCAGCAGTTTGCTGTAATCCAGCTCTCTTTTGAGCAGATCTTATGTACTAGAATAATTTTTCTATCCCAGTAGCCTATTTATTTAGAAATGCGTTGAGAAGTTGTGTGATTGCTTTCTAGAGGAGTTGAAGGCTAGAGGAGTTGACTTTGTTAGTTTACAGAAAGTATAAAAAAAGGAGAAAAATTGTTATAATTTGGGACAAAAATCCTAGTCCAATTATTTTTAATCTATAAAGTACTTTTTGCTTTTTCTATTGGGCTCCTTTTTTTTTTAAAGCATATACAAACTTCTTTATTAACCACCAATTGCATGTGGTCAGAACAAAAATCAACCACAGCTAAATCATAGCTTTTCTCATGCTTCAAGTCATGCTGATGGTTCACCACTTCTGCATCTGTTTATACCAAAATTTCTCTGATAGCATTTACCATTTGCAAGTACTAATTATAGAAGAATTAGGCAAAGTATTTCTTAATAAATTTAAATTCTCCCAGACAAAACAATAATAGAAACAGCAGAAAAAAGATTGACTTGCCAGTTTTGTCTTACACAGAACATAACTGTATAAAACAGTTCTTTTAGGGAACTTCATCTGTAACTTGGAAAGATGTTTTCATCCGAAATCATTGGCCAGAGCTGATAAATATCAGCTAGAAATATCTCTAGTAGAATCTGAAAAAGAGGGACAGCAAAATACAGACTGGGAAGTTATATTCAAAATATTTTTAAATGTATATTCAATATATTCAAAGCATACCTGTCAGAAGAAAATCTGTCCACAAACATGAGATGAAGATAGATGTAGATACAGTTTTCCTCCAAAAATAGCAACTCTAATATTCTGATGAAAAAAGAAGAAACAAAACTGTATGTTAAGTTCTGCTAAATTACTATAATAACTAAAAATAAAAACATTAAGGCTGTGGTAATTTTAAATTTTGCAAAAAACTTGTCTAAGCATACCAGCAGCTTTTCTGAGGACTGTTCTGAAGCTTTATATTTTTTTTTGAAGATTTTCTAAGCAGTTAGGAAGCATAGAGGGAAATCTTTGCACTAACTGGAGAGAAAATAGCTTTCGGAGTGGGCTCAAAGTTCAAGCTAGCAAAATATATGCATGTGGTTGGAACATCCCACCTCAGTTATCTCTGAATTCACTGGTAAATGGGAAAAGGAAGGAGTAAATCAAGAGAAATTACCAGCAATGTGAAGAGAACATGCATTTCTTATGTTGTGTTAGTGAACATGGAAGTTGAAATGTTTTGTAACCAAAACCACTGTATATAAAACTGCCATAGTTTGAATACTACCAATGTGGTAAAGATTTAAATTACACTCCTAAGCAAGCAAATTTCACAACAGTTTTTTGAGGTGCTTTGAATCTGATTTTATTCACAAATTATTTGCAAATGAGTTTTTTTGCTGTTTGGGATTTTTTTACAGTGTTTTATGTGAAGAAATTTCATTTATTATATCTCATGCAGATTGTTGACTGGGAGCAACTCTTTGCATATTCATATTTGTCCTGTAATATCCATACTGCACGGGTGGCTACCCTTATATACTAATGTGGCATTCTGAGCTACCTAGGGACATAAGTGCCTTCACTTTTCTCAAGAAAAGGCTATTTGTTTCTTTGTTATTCTTCCTTTTTTTGAAATAAACTTATTATCACAGTGCCTGAGTGTTTCGTTCCCATGGCAAAGTGTGAACAGCTGTTATTCATGTTAAAGTAGTTCAAGCTGGATCTTTACAAATGTTACCATTTTTTCATTTCCAGTAGAAAAAAGAAGATATTTTATATACTGATGTACTCAAGATTTAAAAATATCTCACTGACTGAGAGGAGTGAAATATTTGTTAAGAAACAAAGATTGGCTTACTAAGTTTCTAAACAAATATAGTTTGTACAAGGTACAATTTTTGGGGGAAGAGTACTTTTGATTAGGCCTACTTAGAAAAATAGATGAAATTTGTGGTACAAAAACATTTTTCCTATACCATAAAGGTTTATAGCATGATTTTAATATGTAACTTGATAACTTCCTTATGAAAGAATGGTTAGAGCTAATAGTTTCTTAGAGGAGTGAAAAATGCCTCCAGTCTTTTTCCTGCAGGAGTGAGATATTGTTTTCACTAGAAATGCAGTGAGTATTTCCTTGACTGTAATACCATAGAGTGATTTTGTATTTGACTAGTAGGAAAAATTATTTTAGAGAAGGAATCCTATTTGAAAATGGATTTGTGACATTTTAAACTATTATTAAAGAATTCTTAAGAAGACATTGCATATTATCCTATTAAATTACATTTTCCATCAGTGTTACTAAATGCTTTATGTATTACTTTATCATACTGCATAAACTGTCAATATTCATAACTAAAATCTAAAATGGGAAAGAGTGACACATGATAGAAACTGGTTTCTCTCTGCAATCGTAGTTTGAAAATACATCAGCTATTTTTATTGTCATAATTGGTTTAAAATATTTAAGCATTAGTACATGAGATAGAGTATTACAATTTTATGAATCTCATTAGAGCCTTCAATCAGTGAAAACAGCAAGGCTAGGGTGCATGAGGTGCATGCTCCTGCTCTAGGGCAATGCGGAGACTCAGTGTTCTGAGGCAGATATAATCTATCACATTTTGAAGAGAAGTGATGTTTGTACTCTGTTTCTAGCCAGAGGAGGAGTGAAGGTTCTATGAATCCAACTTTGACTTTTTATCCTTGCACGTCAGCTAAAGTCAACCCAAACCCCTTCCTGTAAACCTGCTCTTGGCTAA
This sequence comes from Acanthornis magna, assembly GCA_036785705.1. NCBI lineage: Eukaryota > Metazoa > Chordata > Aves > Passeriformes > Acanthizidae > Acanthornis > Acanthornis magna. The sequence goes on along the minus strand of JAWUZG010000107.1, from coordinate 148,139 downwards.
GGAGTCAGGGTCCTTTGTGGTTTGTGTGCAGTGATGTGCTTGGGGTGGATACCAAGGGCTGATCTCCTCCATAGACCTCTCCATGGTCCTGGGCAAGCTCCAGCCTTAGTGTGCTGCTGCCCGAAACAAGGATTAGCCTGGACATCTCGCTGCAAATTGCTTTCAAACTCTATAAATGGGTGACAATGAGGGATTTTCTTATTTGTAGGCTCAAAGTAATTTTCTTTCTAGCCATGGAAGAAAAATAGAGGAGTTATAATAATATCAGGTCTGCACTCTGTATAAAAGTTCTGAAACATAACTTTTTAGTCCATGAATAAAGTAATTGTTTCATAAAAGTATATTTCATAAAGTAGAGAAAACAAAGGTAAGTTAGAATGTAGAATCCATCCTTATAGATTCAAGTGTGTTCTTTCACAATAGCATTAAGATTGCAAGCAATCTGCTGAAATGTTACAGAAAAACTACTGTAAATAAGGATTCTTTGTTCCTGTGTATTACAATACAATCCTTAAATATATGATCAAATACTACTTATCCTAAGATTTCAGTATGTGTGCTGTGTACCAGGGAAATCTCAACACAGAGTAGAAAAGACCTGAGAGAGTCCAACAATCTCTAAACTTGCTTCCTGTAATACCTTAGTTTTGCCTTAAGGCAGAAAAGAAACTTCAGAAAGAACTGAATAGATCCATTACTTAAGAAAACTTTGAGACAGTATAAGAACCTGGAGTGGTATTTCATGAAAGAAAAAAAATTGTGGCAGATTTCATACCATGTATAGGCTCCCAAAAGGCAAACACCATTTCCTTAAAGGGAATATATCTATGAAGGCAGATGTTGTAAATACATGACTCATATCAATTCAGCAGTGTTCCCTAAAATGACCTTGCAAATCAGAGAAGACAGGTTCAGTATTCCTTTAGGGAAACACTGAATGTACCTACATGAGCTTTTAGTTTTCATCAGGAGCATGCTTTTGAAGCAGATCTCCAGGTTGTTTCTACTTACTGCACTTTGGTTCATAGCACACAGACATGCTCAGTATGGTTTTATTTTTGATGAAACTAAAATGAAGTGCCCTTGGAAAAAGCCACTTCATGCATGCCAGCCACAGCCCAGGAGAAACAGCCCCCAAAAGAAGAAAGTAGTAGAAAAGAGCACACAACATCCCCTGAAATGCATGTTGTGTGTGTTTCAAGTTCTCACCATCAGCTACAGCCCCACAGAGCTGTTTGGCTGCTCTAGGAGCTCATGTAGATCCAGTCAAAGCTACTGAATATTGCTGTAGGGGATGTACACTGAAGCAAGAGTGTATCACTCAAACAGATCCTCTGGAACATTGTATTTCACAGTGAAGACGTTGTGATAGGAGGGAGGAAAACACGGCAGAAGAATATTTTTTTGAAGAATATTAAAGCTGTAGATAGCTCTCAACAGATCTTGCGGTGGGATTATTGTGCACCCTTAATAGCACTGTTTGTTAACAGTGGTAAAAATTTTTCTACTCTCTCAAAAACCTGTATAATTTTTAGTTGGCATATTAATGGCTTCTGAATCTGTCTACGTGTGCATATTTTTCTTATATTTTCTGAGTTTTTCATTGTGAAGGGATGTAGTAATATTTTCTTTAATTAAGAAAAATGTAAATAAATTGTTGGCTAAGATATTTTCTGTAACTGCTAAAATTAAGATTAACCTGCAAGTGTCCATGTGATACAGAAATGTGTATGAATTTTTTGTGGGTAGAAAGGAGATGTGCCTCCTCCCACACACCTTTATAGAGGGAGTTTCTAGAGAAAGCCAAGTCCTAAAGTCCTAAAGGACTTTACTGAAAAAATAGCAGTAAATGTGAACATATCTATCAGGTTTGCCAGATTGTGGATTGTGCCCCACTGGGCATGAAAGAAAACAGAAAGAAAGATAATAAATACAATTATAAGGAAAAACCAGGTGGATTTTTTTTGTAATAAGACTACCTGTATGCTGAAGAATTCATGGTGAAACCCTTGGACTGCGTACAATTCTCATGCTGCTCCTAAAGGAGGCTGTTTAATTCTGATCATCTGAATAAGTTCATGGTCCGTCATGAGGTGGCCTTCCCATGTATGGGCATAGAAACATTGAATCATAGAATGATTTAGGTTGAAAGGGAATTTTAAAATCATGGTTTCAACTCGTCACCACAGGCAGGGGCTACTCCCACTAGACCACAACCCCATCCAACGTGGCCTTGAGCACTTCCATGGATGGGATAGCCACAACTTCTCTGGGCGACCTGTGCCAGTGCCTCATCACCTCCACAGGAAAGAGTTTCTTCGTAATATCTAACCTAAATCTATCCTCTTTCAGTTTAGAGACTTATTTCCTTGTGCCCTTGGAAGAAGTTGGTCTCCAGCTCTTTCACAGGCCCTCCTGGAAGGCTGCAATGAGGTCTTCTTGGAGTCTTCTCCAGGCTGAACAGCCCCAACTCTCTCAGCCTGCCTCCAACAGAGGGCTTGATGCCAAAGCACTTCAGTTTGCTACACACTTGAAATAGTGCAACTCAAAGGACTTTTTTAAGGCTTTAAACATCTCTTTCTGCCACCTGGCAAAACTACCTTACTGTCTAATCTTGTTGGGAGTAGGCATAGGTACAACTAGGTTATCATATCATTTCTGCTGGAGTGGGATGTTTAAGTGATTCCCTGTCATTAAAGTCAACAAGGTTAATTATAATCATCATATGATGCAGCAGCACTGCATTTAAACTAGTGTTTTTCCATCCTCTAGGAATGGTTGCTGACTACAACAAGGAGGAATTAAACTTGAAAGAGGCTGGAGTTGGTGAATTATACCATATGCAGTTATATATTGTCACACATAAGAGGGAGATATTTATTAGAGAAGAAGACAGATCCAGAGTGAATATAAGTGAAGCATGATGGCTTAAATACTGTGAAATTTTATGGAATCATAATTATGAGTCATCTAGACTCATTGGGAACACTGTTCACTATCAGGCAATGTTCATCACAGTTAGAAATCATTTGGCCTAACAGGATCCTTTGGGGTTTTTTATTTTATAATAAATTCCTCTCTAGTCTAGCTCTGCCACAGTGAGGTGTTATATTCTGCATTTTATGAACCTTGCAAAAGTCACCATGGCTTCTTCTGGAGCATTTTAAATGCTGTGGTACATTGAGGTGGAGTATAAAACAGAGTACATCAAACCCCAAAACAATTCCACACAACCACAATAAATCAGGTACTTGACTAAAGTGATATTTTTGACACTGGAATGATATCTCTTACTCACAGAATACAAATGATTTGCATTTAGATTTTACTAAATCAGTCTGCTTCTACTTTTAGTGACACATCCTTACTGGATCATACAAGCGTCATAGAGAGGGGACAGTGTTTTGATTTTGTTTGTTTTTTTTTTAACTCTTTGAACTCCAGTTGTGTTTTTATAGAACAGAAAGAATTCTGCCAGCTTTTTGTTTGTTTGTTTTTTCCATAGTGTAGTCATTAGGGCAATTATCTTGGCTCAAGTTAAATAAAGCATTTAATTGTTATCTTTGGCAGATGGATATTCTTGATGGTAGACTGAATTTGAGGCCTTGTGCTCAGAGTTCAGAGGTCATGTGTGAATTTGTTATGTTTTCTGGTTAACTCAACAAAATGAATGAATCTGGTGAAATTCTCATGAAGTGTTTATTTCTTAATGTTTCTATAATATACTATAAATTATACTGTATGAGGCACAATTGAAGAAAAGTCTAGAGGAAGTTGTGTATAAGACTAGGGGACTATTAAATAACTTTGTTGTGTTTTCCAAACTTAAAATATTTTGCAGTTGCAATAAATTGAGAGTGCTATCAACCCACACATTTTAATAATTTAATAAATATTCTGCTGTAAAGTGGGGCATATGGCCAAATCCCAGAGTGGTTTGTACACAGAGCATTATAATAGTAATGTAACATTTTGTCTTTACCTCGATAGCGGAAGAATGATCTGCTCTTATCCATAACACATGGTGATTGGTCATTAGAACTTGCAGGAGTTAGGAGGATAGCTGACATCCCCCTCATTTTTCTTCCATCTGTTGCAGGCTGTTAGATACTGCTGTTGAATACAAGGAGGGAGCATCACTTATTACCTCTCTTGAAGCATGTTGACCTTTTAGGCTCTTGGCAAAGTGACTGCAATGTCAATATACATCTTAGGGGGCACTGAAGGTAATTATTCATCTCTCAGTGCTTGCCCAGAAGAAAACAAATAGGAAAAATGTGAATTTATTTCTCTTGGAGGAGGAGGAGACAGAACAGAATTGGATGTGTGTGCGTGTGTGTGTGTGTGTGTGTGTGTGTGTGTGTGTGTGTGTGTGTGTTCCTCACATTTTTTAAAATTATTATTGCTACGTTTTGATCATAACTATGATTTGGAATCTGTACCATGAAAATTATCGGGGGGAATTCTTTTGCACGTAGCCTCGGAAAACTCTTTCCTTACAGCAGAATGTAACATAGTGAAAGATCTGAAATCTTCTCCAACAGGAGCTGTTCAGCACTGGATGGTGGGAGCAGTGGGGTGAAGGAGATTCAGTGCAGGACTCTTTCCAGATCTTAATAAGGAAGATCCAACAAAAAATGCTGTAATAAGAGAACTCTTTTAATAAGAAGTGGAATATAGATGCCCAGCAAATGTTAAGTCCCTTCAGTTGTTGGACACCCTGCATTTGTGCAGCATCAATTGGAGCCCGGATAGATTTTCACACATCGCAGTCTTCAGAGCTGTTCCTGTCCATGAAGAGAAGCTCTCCCTTTTTTCTTCACAAGAAAAAAACTCTGTTCTAATGAGAACTTTGTGCTGCCGTTTAAGGTGAAGGCAAGGCCCCAAAGGTGGTACCCAGTGGAAGCTGCTTACAAGCACCTCTCTTGCGATGTGTAGGCTCAGATTATGCTGCAGCCAAGGAACTTTTGCTGCACAGTACAATCCTGAAGGTCTCACATCATGTGTAGCTCAGTACAGTAGCACAGTTCAGCACAGACCCGTGCTTCCTTAGGTTATGTTTGTCACTAATTCCTAGATGTGCAACACTCTCCCCATCAGGATCAATAGAGTAGCTATCCAACAATGGCATAACTGAGTGCAGAGTTTATGTAATCATAATTTGTTTTTTCTATTAATTTATGATAAATATTTCAATAATACACTGGGGTTTTTTGCTGGAAATGTAACTAACTAAAATAAAAACAAATCCCTCCATTTCTTCTGCTTCTCCCATGCTAGAAAAACCCTACAGATGAGATGGATGAGATTTGATCCAATTTGCAGTGACTTAATACAAGGAAGAGTTGTATGATAGCTGATAATCTATATAGATTATTTGCATCTTATACAAATACAATTTCAAAATCTATTGAAAGGATATGCACGTGTGCATTAATTCATCCATTTATTGCAAAGGGAGAATCCATTTCTTTCAGATTATGCTTATCTCCTGTGAAAGGAAACCTCATTTATTAGTGGATAAGACCATGTATCAAGTGTCTGTTTCTACCTTTGAAGCAATTTCATTTTGTGACTACATATATATATATATGCGCACACTTCAGCTACATTTTGACTTAATGAAGAGCTTAATAAAAATCAGCATTCATAGCTTCTGTGTAGTCAGATAAATTAGTTAATGCACAAACTGAGCTCTTATGTATTATCCAAAAGATTAGTTCTAAGATTTGCATAATGCGCTACAAATGACCTACTGTTTCAAACAGTAGCAGCTTGGTTAAAATTGGGTTGAAAGCTGAAATGACGTCAATAAAGTAATTACTTCTAGCTTGGCACATCTCATTCATTGTCAAAAGTTCAAGTCCCTGTAGTGCTGAGAGAACAGCTGAAAGACATTGAAGGCAGGTTAAAGCAAAAATAATACAACAATAGTCAGCAGGAAGGGCAGAGAATGGTCAGTGTGATTTGGATAGCAGGGATTCTTAGCTCTTCAGCATCTGATCCAAAATCCCATTAAAATGAAAAGCAGTCCTTGTGCCTCCTTAAAGTGCATTATTATTCTGAACCACAAACTGCAGATCTGAGTTATGATATTGTTCTAATTCAGACCTGACTACACTGTGAACTAAACCTTAAATCAGTGCAATTTCTAAGAAGGGGAGAAATATTCTTTCCTTACAAATTTTGAAGTAATTACGTAGTAGATCCATTACATGAGAAACAGCAAGTGCCTGAATTTACATAAGGAGTTATACTGGAGGCAACACAGAGAGTGCAGTGGAAATGCATGGACTCCAGTCAGTCCTTTGGTTTGTTATGTGGTCAATGCCCTTACTTACTTTACCTCAGGCATCATGTAGGAAAAGTTTTTGTGAAAACAGTCTCTTTTGTCCAGCTACAGCAAACAGTTTACAAGCACAAGTCCATGACACTAACACTACTCAATATGGATTTTCTGAATCAGCATTAGTCATAAAATATTATTCTCTAGCTATCTGCTATATAGGTAGCCTATAATGAAGGCATTTCAGTCCCTCTGCACTCCTGGGGGCCAAAAACCTCTTGAATTGGTGCTATTAAAAGACCTTCTTAACTTGGTCTCAAACAAAGGATTAAATGGATGTTAGAATTGTTAACTCCAGATTGACTGAGGCATGTGAACATAGCAATTAAAAGAGATACATGCTACCACTGATTGTGCAATGGGCTTTTCTCTGTCAGGTGCTGGACAAAGCACAAAGGCATTTTGTTTTCTATGTTGACCAGGCATACATGTACCTAAATTCATTTACTGCAATTTAAATCTAATTTTTAAGGGGATTCTTAATAAATTTTAAAATAAATCAAGCAATACATAAAGTATTATCAATATATAAAGTATTACCAATATATAAAGTATTTACTTATTATGTTCTTATTGAAGGGAAAAAAATGCCATAAACATTTTTTTTTACATTAGGGGCAAGGAGAGTTTGGAGGTCAAATAATTTTTGACTGAGGCCATCTTAAATTATGGTTTTCTCAGGGTGGAATAAGGTCTAATCCACTCGTTTAGTATAAAAATGTAAGCTGTAGAAGCAGAATTTCAGTGCTGCCAATTTGCGCATCTTGTTAACATTGCTCACGTAACGTCTGTTCCAGTGAAGCCTCACACACCAATGCTGTGTGAAAACATAAGCAAAGGAAATCCCAGGTTACAGAAAAGAGGCTTTGAACACTATATATATTTGAAGAACCGAAAAAAGAAGTCGTTTTTGTGGCTGGGGGCAGAAAGGATGGTTGACCAGCAGTGGGGAGGGGGGACATTACAGCTTCCAGAAGAAATGTCTGCCTTGGGCTGTCCCTGGCCACTGCCTCATGGCCTGATGTGTCCTGTGCTTTGCTCTTACCAGAACTTGCAATGTGCCATGTGCTTTTACTGCCAACAGGGCTTTGTTTGGGCAGCCTGGAGCTGTTAAAGGCTGTGCATCCTCCAGAATGGGAGCTGTTCCCTGGCATGGCTACCCAGGGATGGTGAATGCGTTAACCTGCATGCTCTGTTCAACACTAGCTCTTGTTCCTGCTCTGATTCTGCTATTCTGATTTCTTACACTGTGCTGCTCAAATGATTGAGTTTTAAATAAAAAACCCATGTTGCTCAAGTGCAAATGGGAGAGTGAGGACCCCTTTCTTTCAGTAGCACACACAGGTATAGCAGATGGAACAAATGGAGCACCTGCTTTCAGTACTGAGATACCAGGGTTTTACTCCCAGCACTCCATCAGGAGGAAGATCACCTGCTTGAAGGTTTGGTTAAAACCTTTTTAGAAAAATAAGCAAGACATTGAAAATGGTATACTTCATTCAAAAATTATATAATTTCAATGCTCTGGTCATCATGGGGAGTAGTAAGAAAACAACCAGGGTATCTAATTATGGTAACTGTTTTCAGAGACTTGGTAACAGCCACAGGCACAGTGGATTGAAGTCATGTCATTTTTATCAATAAGATAAAGTCTCATTGTTTCACTAGGAAGCAGTGTTTGCAGCTATCTCTATGACAGCCACTGTTCTGTCTTAATTAGTAATACCATTTCTACTTCACCTAAAATAGCTGAAGGGTTCTCCTGGGATCTATTCTTGGATACAATTTTGTTTAATCTTATTATTAATGGCAATAATTTTTTTTCTTGCTTGGATTATCATCTGTATGCCAATGATTCCATTATTTAAACAAATAATTATTACACATTACAATTCCATTTACTGCATGACAATAACAAATCATAGTTACAGCTCATTCAAAGTAAATTAGTTCTAAAACACTAATAAAATTAATTGCAAGATGCTTGATTGAAAAATAGAAACAGTTAAAACAGGAGCTCTTTATCATGGTCTTTGATAGTGTATTACTGGAATAAAGCTACCAGCCTTAAATATCTTGGTGCTTGTAAGCAAACAAAGAGTAATTGAAACTTGGTTGCTAAGAAACATTATTTCTCATTGTTGACAATCATGATTTTCTTTGATTGCTGCTTCTATTGTTGTTCATTACACAAGCTAAATGTTTTCTCACAACATTGTGAAAACATGCTTTGGATTCCAATTGTTCTATGTGATACCACTGGATCTGTTTAAAAAGCTTTCAGCAGGATGGTATGCTCCTGGAAGAGTGCTAGTATGGGATTTTGGAATCCCAAATTTTTGGAATGCCAAAGACACATAAAAGAAAGCTGTAATTGCAATCCAAGGTTAGCAATGCTAACCTTCTGTCATATATGCAGGTGGAAAAATTTGTACAATACTTTTCTTGATGTCTAAATGTCTTAGCAGATATATTTTTCAGATGTGAACAGATACTGGCTTTTGGAGAAGCAATTTTAGTAATCTGAAAAGGAGCTTTATTTTAAAAGTTTTTTAAGTCCCAGACAAATGGCTTCATATCCCCTCAAACAATTAATCAATGTCCATAAAAATGTAGTCACATTTGTAGCTGGAAAAGTATTCTTTGGCAAAAGTCAGATCTCTTTGATTGCTAATACAGGCACCCACTCACAATTTTTTCCCTTAGCAATTCCATTTGATCAGGTCATGTAGCCAGCAGATTCTATTACTTTTTTTTTTTTTTTTTGTGATTAATGCAAGGGATGAAAAATTAACAACAAAAAACTCACCCACACTAGTTGACTGTTGATTGTTTTGACCCATTAAATAGCCAGCTTCTGTTTTAGGTCAAAACTCTGTTCTGTGAAAGATACTTTAAAATTCAATTGGAAAAATATAAAAAAAGCAATTTAAAGATTTACATTTTTTTAAGGTTCTCGTTTTTTTTTTTTACGTATACATTGTCTTTGAAATTAAAAAATTGTAATGCATGTATATTCTAATTCTGAGACAAAATACCAGGAAAAGTCAAAAGACTTTGAATAAAGACTTGCACTATGAACTGCAACAGTCAGTGAGGATTTTTCATTCTCCAGTACATGAATGATTTTCATTGTAGAGAGCTATGTCATCCCTTTTCTCCTGTCTGCTGAGGTGCCTTTTAGCTATTAACTTCTTCAGACTGGCTGAGTGTTGCTTATATCTGTAAAAGCAAAGAATCCACAAGTGCAGGAAGTGCACACTGCAACAATTTGCTTGACAGTATTGGTTTACAAAGCAACTTACAGCACAAATTTTCAGACTGGGATTGTGTGCTTTGGAGAGATGCCAGCTGCAGTTTAAGGAGGAAGGAGGTATTACCAGTTTTGTTTTGACTACAGTTTTTTTCCAGATGGGGAGTTATAACCTTGTGCCTGTGAAGTCCCCTGAAAAATTAAGTCAGAACGCGTCAGTGCTACAGAGCACAACTATTACATACATCAGTCCTTGTGATGCAAAGAAAACATACATCATATGAGAGAGGCTTCTGCCAGAAAAAGAAACGAAATTTATGTCTGTATGTGTGCGTGTGCATATGTGCCTGATTATTAGTTTCACATGGAAACTCATTGTGGCAAAGGGCGTTGTCAGTTCATGTCCTCTAAAAATTGAATTTCCATACTGATAAGTCTGTGGTTGAACTCTCTCAACTTCTGTGTTTTGAGATATTTTTTCACTTTTTGATCTGAAAAGCTGGTTCTTTTCATTTAGAGATGGATTGCTTCTACCCCTTGAAACAGGTGGGAAGTGAGGTTTGTATTTATTCTGTAAAAGAGGAATACATGGAAGGGCATCAGACTTCTTAATTTTCCTCTGAAAAGGAAGTAACTTTTGCAATGCATCTCAACAAGAATATCTTTTGCGTGTTTCCATGTGTAGTAAATACATGCTGATGTTGATAAAATCTGTTGTCTTAATGAGTGTTTTACTTTTGTATCTCATTCTTCTTAGTGTTCTTTTGTTTCTTTGTATTAAGTTCCTATTAACTGGCTTACTGTGGTACTGTGGACAAATTCTTGGTTTCTGTTTCTAATCTGATTACTTAATTAATGGTTTCCAGAGTTCCAGAATGATAGTACATTTATAAATGCGATGTAGCTACCACTGGTTTTGAGCATAACAAGAAAGGACTGAATATCAGTCAAGTTCCTAGCAAAATATTTTAAGAGAGGAGAGGAGAGGAGAGGAGAGGAGAGGAGAGGAGAGGAGAGGAGAGGAGAGGAGAGGAGAGGAGAGGAGAGGAGAGGAGAGGAGAGGAGAGGAGAGGAGAGGAGAGGAGAGGAGAGGAGAGGAGAGGAGAGGAGAGGAGAGGAGAGGAGAGGAGAGGAGAGGAGAGGAGAGGAGAGGAGAGGAGAGGAGAGGAGAGGAGAGGAGAGGAGAGGAGAGGAGAGGAGAGGAGAGGAGAGAAATCTATACCTGGAACGCAAACTTCATCCAGCAGTCAAGGCAAAATTTTAGTGGATTTTAGGTGATCTGAATGACGTTATTACATATGTAAAGGGTAGCAAAATTTTAGTGGATTTTAGGTGATCTGAATGACGTTATTACATTGTAAAGGGAGTTTCTCTATTAGAGTAAGCCACACTGTGTCTCTCTTGAGAAATCTGTCAAGTTTTCAGTCTGTGTATTTACTGCACCCTATGATTTTGCCTGTACAGCAACCAAGCTACAAATTCTGCTGTTATCTGCTTGGAATTGCAGTGTGAGGCTACCAAGTCTTTTGGGATTTTATTCATTCAAGAAGAGAAAGTGAATACATAAATCTAGTCACCTAGTAACAATGAGGAAGGACTATCTGTGTACAGAAAACAGATTAGGCTGGGGTCGGTGACTTTCTGACAGCTAGCCAGTATGTTTTATTCAAAGGCAAAATGCCAGAGATTTAGTTCTTTTGAAAATAGTGCTATGTAAAGCCTATGTTGTATGATGAACACAATAGAGGAACAGCAGTGACAGCAAAAAGTGATTTTAATTTCTTTAAATGTTCCCTCTTTCCATAACAGTCCCTCTGTCACATCATCCTTTAAAACATTGCTGGAGCCTCACAGTAGGACATGTACTCTGGAGAGATACTTGTCCTGTGTGGACAGCCTTCAAGCCAGGAATTCAGTTGCATATAAGGCAATATGCCGAAAGAAGGCAGTTTGGGAAAAAAAGGTAGAAAGGTTTGAAATGGCCTCAATAAAATCATCTTTTTCTATGCAGGTAAGTTTCACCTAGGTAGTAAGCATCACTGAGCAAAAGAGAAGAGCACAGACATTAGCATGCTGCATCCATGCTGGAAGAATGAACACAAAACAAGATGCTGGACAGATGTGATGTAATAGGAGAAGTCAATGTAAAGAGTAGAGGGAAGAACGCATTTTATCAAGCTATATGACATGTTTTGTGGAAGCTGCTATCTACATCAAGACCCACCTGACATTTCATCTCTGTCCAGGTGATTCTTCTCCAGACATGGTAGTCGTAGGGGGATGAATGAGTACAATGTAATGTGGGTAATTTCTGTATTTGTGTTCATAGATGTCTATGAGACCAGTACTGGTGCTTGCATTCCCAGTTTACTTCAGAAATCATCCCATTAAAATTAATGAGCATGTTGGTGCAGTTCAAAGAAATCTGGTGTTGTATATGTTGAGAAGTGTATATGACAATTCACTTACTCATGAAACAGGGGCCAAGGATACTCAAAGCTGCTACTGCTACCTGAAACAAGAATGCAAGATTTCCTGTCTTTTACATGAACTAAAAGGAAGATTTTTGATATTTAGACCCTTCATCTAGTTATGATGTTGTGCATTATGGTATCTCTGGGCACTGGATTACATTTACTGCACTTTCTAATTACTCATTACACATCCACTCCTGCAAATGTCATTATGCTTTTTTGAGAGGTGGTGATAGAACATGTCTGAGTTCTATCACCTGCCCATGGCTATGTTCAATGACCTCTCCATTCTGGTTTGAAAAGAGAGTTAATCCTCCAGCAAGCCTCATTGAAAGAAAAAATGAAAAGAAAAAGAAAAAGAAAAAGAAAAGAAAAAGGAAAAAGAAAAAGAAAAAGAAAAAGAAAAAGAAAAAGAAAAAGAAAAAGAAAAAGAAAAAGAAAAAGAAAAAAGAAAAAGAAAAAAGAAAAAGAAAAAGAAGAAAAAAAGAAAAGAAAAAAGAAAAAGAAAAAGAAAAAGAAAAAGAAAAAGAAAAGAAGAAAAAAAAAGAAAAGAAAAAGAAAAAGAAAAAGAAAAAGAAAAAGAAAAAGAAAAAGAAAAAGAAAAGAAAAAGAAAAAGAAAAAGAAAAAGAAAAAAGAAAAAGAAAAAGAAGAAAAAAAGAAAAGAAAAAGAAAAAGAAAAAGAAAAAGAAAAAGAAAAAGAAAAAGAAAAAGAAAAAGAAAAAGAAAAGAAAAAGAAAAAGAAAAAGAAAAAGAAAAGAAAAAGAAAAAGAAAAAGAAAAAGGAAAAGGAAAGAAAAAAGAAAAGAAATGGAAAAAGAAATTAAAGAAGAAAGAAAAGAAAGAAAAGAAAGAAAAGAAAGAAAAGAAAGAAAGAAAGAAAGAAAAGAAAGAAAAGAAAGAAAAGAAAAGAAAAGAAAGGAAAGGAAGAAAGAAAAGAAAAGAAAAGAAAAGAACAAGGGAAAGGAAAGGAAAGGAAAGGAAAGGAAAGGAAAGGAAAGGAAAGGAAAGGAAAGGAAAGGAAAGGAAAGGAAAGGAAAGGAAAGGAAAGGAAAGGAAAGGAAAGGAAAGGAAAGGAAAGGAAAGGAAAGGAAAGGAAAGGAAAGGAAAGGAAAGGAAAGGAAAGGAAAGGAAAGGAAAGGAAAGGAAAGGAAAGGAAAGGAAAGAAAGAAAGAAAAGAAAAGAAAGAACAAGGGAAAGGAAAGGAAGGAAAGGAAAGGAAAGGAAAGGAAAGGAAAGAAAGGAAAGGAAAGAAAGGAAAGGAAAGGAAAGGAAAGAAAGAAAGAAAAGAAAAGAAAAGAACAAGGGAAAGGAAAGGAAAGGAAAGGAAAGGAAAGGAAGGAAAGGAAAGGAAAGGAAGGAAAGGAAAGGAAAGGAAAGGAAAGGAAAGGAATGGAAAGGAAAGAAAGGAAAGGAAGGAAAGGAAAGGAAAGGAAAGGAAAGGAAAGGAAAGGAAGGAAAGGAAAGGAAAGGAAAGGAAGGAAAGGAAAGGAAAGGAAAGGAAAGGAAGGAAAGGAAAGGAAGGAAAGGGAAAGGGAAAGGAAAGGAAAGGAAAAGGAAGGAAAGGAAGGAAAGGAAAGGAAAGGAAAGGAAAGGAAAGGAAAGGAAAGAAAGGAAAGGAAAGGAAAGGAAAGGAAAGGAAAGGAAAGGAAAGGAAAGGAAAAGGAAAGGAAGGAAAGGAAAGGAAAGGAAAGGAAAGGAAAGGAAAGAAAGGAAGGAAAGGAAAGGAAAGGAAAGGAAAGGAAGAAAGAAAAGAGACGATAACTGTCCTGGTCTTAATTTTGGGGCATGGTTTAGAGTAACCTGAAAATCTTGCAATATTTATGTGCATTTTATTCTGTGTATGCACAAAGCACTTGTCATCCTGTGTCAAGCGAATGAGATGTTTGAGTGCTATGAGAAGTGAGACAGTGTTCTGCTACCAGTGTTTGCACCTTTGTGTTCTGAGTGCAACGTAGACTTGGCGCATTACTAGCCCAGATGGGTAATGTTTTATTCCTGCATTATAATAATATAAGCACCTATGTACAGCAGAAGGTAAAAAAATTGTAGAGCTGGCAATTCTTGATATGTAGTTCTGAGTTTCATGCTTTTTCATTTCTTATGATGCCAAAAGTGAGAAACTTGACCTTTATTTAGGAAAACTTTTAAACCTTATTTTTATAGAAAGGTTCTTGAAAACAAATGCAGAAATATATATGAACTATATGTTCAGATGTCTTTCAAGCTGCAGACAATGAAACATCATCTAACAATATAATTAATTTAGGATTAATTGTTCAATGGATAAAATTCTTCTTTGGATTTATCTTTTTATGATGGATCTTTTTAGTGCATAAAGTATGAGGCTGAGGTATGTAATTATTTTATACATTTTTATTTTAATATGTCTGTTTCTATGGCATTTCTGTATCTGGCATAGTTCCATACTCAGTGTTTGTTGCAGAGCATTTAGTTGGGCTTCAGTCCATCCTGAAAATCCTTCTACATATGTTTAATGTTAAGGCATATGTGCATGTGTGCAGTTATCAGGTGTGGAGATACTATTTGGCGTGAGTAAAGAGTACAGGAGTTGTATATTACCTACCACTTACATAACAAAATGCCTTATGCCTCCAACCTAAATTAGGCATTCAAATTGTGGAAGTCAGAACCTCACAATCCCTCAAAGTCAAATTTGAGGGAGCCAGAATCTCCCTATGGGATATACAATACTCTATTTGTAATGCTTTGCACTTCCACTATTTCTCCTTTAACATAAATATTTTTTTGGATATTGTTTATGTTTTGGGTTTCAGATATTTTAATGTGGCTGTAACTTTTCATTTGCACCACATGTTTTTCCAGGGGAATATAATTGATCTATTCCCCTTTGCAATATTCTATATTTTATATTCACTTTAGTTGCCTGCATTTCTTCCTCCACCCCAATAAATTCTTTATTGCAGATTTTTTTTCTCAGAAGCTTCCAGATTTATTGTTTCTGTTTTAAAGAAATGCATAAAACGATAATTGGTGAAGGCATTACTGTTTTCACTTTACAATGTTACTAACTAGAATGACATTCATTTGGCTGATAAACGTGAAGTAAACTAGAAATTCAGAAAAAAATAGTTATTACTTTTTTTTGTTTGAGGAAAAGATTTTTAAATGCCCTACACCATAACTTGTCAATGGAGGATTTTTAGCAGCAAGAGCTTTTACCCTTAGTGAATAAATGTTTTGGGGTAAGAGGTCAAGGACAAAGACCTCCCTCAGCTATCAATATTCAGGCAATTGATCTTCTCCTTTTATTTAATCTCACTATCCACTTCCAGTCCTTTCCTCTCCTTTCCCTCTGTCTTTTTCCCTTCCCCCATTCTACTCAGGGAAACGAAATGTTCCTGCTGCCAGCAGAGCTTAGTGTAAGTGTAATATTACATGAATCAAAGGCCCTTTAGGCCATGATATAGACTGGTAATTTATTACTGAAGAACAGAGGCTTTTTTGAAATTTCCTTTAGTTCAGGCAGATCACTATGAATTAACTAGGCAAGAGGGCAGCAGGTGCTCTCATTAAATTTACAGCCACTGCCAGCAGAGAGGGAAGCATTTAAAAAAAAGAATATGCAGCTGTGCTGACACGTGTAATTGCAACCATCCACAGACTCGCAAGATGTGCGGGGGTAGCCACAGACTTTTGGTCACTGTGCTCGAGCGGTGCTGGCACACAAGGACCAATGCATATTGTGCTTATGATTAGGTCCCTAAAACAGCAAATTGCTTTTACTAGACCTCCAAATGTTGTGTGAGAAACAAATGAACTACTGGCAGGGCTAGGCTTAGTCGAGCCTCCCAGCTGAAGTGACCTTGAACTTCAGAGAAGTTCATAGCCTGATTATAGCTTTGCGGTTTTGGCATTTCTCCACTTACCCTTTGTGAAATAACAGCTTCAACAGATCTCTCCTTGATCTATGTTCTTGGCTCAGTTTCCTCAGCCATCAGATAGTGTTTTGTGTATAACTGGTGTTTGAAACTAATGAAATGACATTTTTTTGCAGAACCAAATCTGCATTTTCTTTAAAGAAACGGAAATTCCATACAAAGCTGCTCACTAACAGTACCTTCTCAGTTTACCTTTGTAATCACTTATTATAAAAAACTGGTGTAGAAATGCTTATTTTGCACCCCAAACATTCCTTGGGGGAATGTTAATGAAGTAAACTTTTGGCATTGCTCCAGAGCTCCTTTAAGTCAAGACTTCCATTGACTTCAGTGAGGTTTTACATCTGGCCTTTAAAACCTAGTTTTAGCTTTAGACATATGTGTTTTGTTTTCATTATTACTTTTCATGGAAGTTTCACACACATGTCTAAGTCTCTACACAGACCAGAGTCTTATTCCTTGTTATCTATGTTCAAAACAATCCTCAAGTGCTGCTCTGTATTCAAAATACATTGTACTTTGTCCATGGCTATGCAGCATATGGTGTTTGTATCCTGTACACAGTCGCAAAAACATATCTACTTTTTTCTTCAAATTTCTTTTCAAAGTATTTTAACTAATAAAAAACCTGGGGAAAAATTACTTTGATTGATTAGAGAATTACCTCTAAATTATGTAGTTCTCCTTGTGTAACTACAGAGATATAATTTTTCACTTATAGACAATTCGACTTTTGATTTTCCTTTCTTTCTTTCTTTCTTTCTCTCTCTCTCTTTCTTTCTCTTTCTTTCTGTCTTTCTCTCTTTCCCTCTTTCTCTCTCTCTTTTCTTTCTCTCTTTTCTTTCTCTCTTTTCTCTCTTTCTTTTTTCTTTCTTTCCTTTCTTTTTCCAGAGTGTATAAATCAAAGAATAAAGTATATGTTCAAGTTTATAGTTCCCTTTAATCTTAAAAAATAAAGATGCTTCATATTGTGTTTTTAGTATGTCTGACCCTTAAAACAAATAAAGGGAATTATTGTCACAATTCTTCATTATTTTTCTATGTATAAACTTATTTTCAGGATTATAAATCACCAAATTCTTCTATACAGCTACCTACACAAGGATTGGAGAAGAAGTTTCTTCTCTCTTGTCATGTATTTACAGTTTCCCTGGGTTCATAAAACAGCCTGATGCTACAGAGCTATGAACAAACTACACCACTTTTAATAGAGCCATTTATCTGCTTTAGAGAAGATTAGCATGCAATCCCTGGAGACATTTCTCAGCTAATAAGGATAAAATGAATGCTGCTTGAGCACCTGTAATCAAATTACTTTTTATTCCCTAAACCCTTGACAGACTCTGCAAGTCTCGTAGTTTCCTAGGTGGGCCTTTTACAGACCCTAGTAGTGTGGTGCTGGGATTTTTCCTCTCTGTCCTCTTGAATTTTCCTCTTTCACCTGCCATCATTTCTTGAGAGAAAAGTGCAACCAACCAACCAGCCAGAAGTCTCCCCTCAGGATGAAAATCCCATCAATTTGAAGGGATGAAGAACCCCACCAACCATTCTTCTATAGCTGTCATGGACCAGTCTGAAGCACTGGCGGAACAGGGGCCAAATATTTTTATATCTTGTTGAGGAATGCTGCTGCTGCAGACTTGACTGCTCCCAGGCAACAGTTGCAGCAAGACTGCTGCACCTACAAAAACAAAACCACAAACAAACAAACAAACAAAACACAACGAAACAAAAGGTAAAATTAGGGGAGTAAAAAAACCCTGTTTGCGCCCAGTAAATTCTCCCACAGTTCAAATGAAAAACAATGTGAAAAACAAATTCTTTTCAATATAACTTGGTGTTCAAGAATTATATTGTGCTCAAATTTAGTCAGATGTTTCCAGACAGAATTCAATAGTTTTAACTCAAAATACTTTAAATAGATGTTCTGAGCTTGTTACATGTGTATTTAAAAATTAAATGGACCTTCCTTCTATAGCTCTGATGAATTTTTCAGTTATCTCCACAGGATGAGATTTGGGTTTGTCTCATACTAAAATGACCTAGCTATGAGATGTAGATCCATTTTCCAGACTGGGAAAGAGAAACAAAGTTCATGGGTTCTTCAAGCTGGAAGCCCATTTAGGTTTATTCTTGTCCCTCTGAAAATGAATTAATTTAATTAATTTTCTATGTCTTTAATTAACATTATTGCCAATAAATTTGCTAAACTACCAGGAAGAAAGACAGCAGAACTGACCTCAAATACTGCTAGATAAAAAAAAATGGCAAGTACTAACTGTTGGTGAAAAGTTACTGTATAAGCAGATGTTCATGTCAGGATGTCTTTTCATGGATTTCAGATCAGACATGACGCCAGCTTGATACCGATTCTTTTATTCTCATCTCACTGTCTGTAATCTCTCAGCATGGGATTCCTTAACACTTGTGCTGACACTGTCTTCACAACGTCTATCACACTCCCATCTCAGGTGAAAATGATCAGAAGGATTCAACTGAAAAGGATTTCTTCAGGTGTCTCTGCATTTTGTAAGGATAACCTCTCATGGGCTCTTTAGAAGAAAAAGGTTGTTTGTTAGGAGTAGGTCTTATTAATAGCTTCGAATTTAGTACACATGAAATCTGAAAATCTACTCCCACTCCCTACAATGGAAGTTACATAGAAATGGCTCACCTGTCTGTAAAATGATTTTGTAAAGCAGGGATTAACAAATCCTGAACGCGGTGCCTGAATATCAGCTCAATACCAAAAACTTTCAGTAATCTGTTTTATTTCCACATCTTAGGCATGTTTTATAGTTCCATTTTTACATGAACTCATTAGATGAAATAACTGATGAAACAGTGGCTAATTTGCCATCTAGTTTTTTTCCCCTTCTTATAATTATTTGTGAATATTTTCTATCTTTTTAAAATTTAAGATATATCTTGTATGGGGAACAGAGTCAGAACATACTACTATCAATGAGCTTATTTACATAACAATGAACTCAATACCTTAATGTTGATAACAGAGGAGTCCACACTCAAGCCAAAAAGCCAAAGGGGTCCTACAGTGAGGGCCGTTTTGACAGGAAGCTGCAGAAAAACTTTGCTTGGTGTTTTTGGTTGGTTTTTTTAAATGGAAATAAAATATTTTCCTTTTTATTTTCCTATTATTTTTAACTATCTTAAGTTCATTTTTTTCATATTCTGGGTACTGAAAGTTCTTAAAAACAAAGGGAAGTGGCCTTCCAAAAACCTTGCATGGTCCTCATTAGGACTGAAATAATAATAATACTTAAAAACAGATGCTCAGTTCTAGAATGTCCTTTAATGATTTCATGATGCAATAGAAGTCTATGAACATCAAAATATATCAAACTGTTAATAACTCTTGAAAGTTTATTTTACAAAATTTAATCGGAGCTTAAATGTCCTTGATGAGTCACCTGTGGTATTGAAAACCTAGACCAAATATTGTTACAAATTTATACAGGAATATAAGAATTATCAAAATCTGGCAATTTTTTTTTCACTGCTGTTGGGTGAAGCTCTGCAGTAGAAAAAACCATTTTGTTGCCAGCTACCTCTTTCAGTTTGCTGACATGGAGATTTTCTTTATAAGAGAAACAAAAGCCATTGGCCATAAATCTTAACTAATTATTGCCAAACACAAGAATCTACACCCAAACCTACATTTTTAGATGCCTGCTTAAATAGAACATTTATCTTTACAAATTTTATGTAAGATGCATGGCATTTAAGGCACCTTAACTGAAGAAGAGCTTTTCATCTTGGCATGCATGTATCCAAAGGAATATCTGGTTACCATCAATTCATTTAATTCGTTAACAGACATCACAGTAACATTTGATTTCAATGATTAGCTCTTCAGATGCTTAATATAGAAGCAATAAGGGTTTTACTTATCATAAGTACACATTATTTTCTGAAGGCCATACTCTTTCCAATCTATTTATCATAATTAATTAAAATTTATTTTAAAAGCATCTATTTGTATGTTCTGTGTCTTCTTTCCCCTGTGTAAATGAATATCATGGTTTCCTGTCTTATTTTTAGGGTTTTGCTGAGGACAATAAAATGGAATAGACCACCATTAATGAGGTGCAATGTAACTCAGCCAAGGGTATGAACCTCACATCACTCCATATCTAGAATAAATATAGCAGCATGCCTTCATGTTCTAGAGCTTCCAAATGCAGCACCACCCGATTCATCACTAACCAAGTTCTGCTTCGCTACCAAAAGTCACAGCGTAATTTCTTCATCTTAGCTATTTTTATTTACACACACCACCTCTGTCTATTTCTCACTCTCTGTGGCTTTTCACTTTTCACCTCACATTTGTCATTCAGAAAAGGTATATCAATTTGCTTGCCCTACTTTAATTTTCAGAGTATTTTACTTACATCTTTCTTTTTTTCTTCAGTTCCCTGATTGGGCATGTTAAAATTAGGGGATGAAGTAAAAATCATTGTGCTTTAATAAGTTTTTAAAGTTAAATAATTAAACTTATATTTTAACATAATTCCAACAAATTATATTTTAAAAGTAAATTTATTTTTACATTTTAAATGACAAGCATAATTTAAAGTTTTAAGAGGACTAAGTATGCTAATCATGTATTTTTTGTCCTGTTTTATGTATCAGTTTTATGTATCAGAATGTGGAAAAGTTCCAAAATATTTTTTTCCAGTTGTGCCAGGTTCCCCCACGATCACTTTTATAATCTGTGAAATCTAACCAGACAAGAAAACAAGTTTAATTTCTCTAGCTGAAACTCAATGAAGGATTTCAGACTCTCATCTAGGAGCCTAACAACAGTCATGTTTCAGATGCAGGTGAGTAAGGAATATTGAAAATTAAGACTGCAAGAATTGTAGGATTCAGTGGATTGCAATAATCATATTTACCAGATGTAAAAGAAGAGCACCAGGGAAAGACAATGATGGTTTCTTACCTTGAAGCATACACCAGCACTTTAAAAATATTCTGTATCATTGTGTGACCAATGTGAGACAACATGATAGTCACTCAGCAATTAAGATCGCTTGCTTTTCCCCAAAACATGAGAAAATACAAATATACTTTTTAAAAAACAAATAAAACAATGGCTGACACAATCACCACAATGTGGAGTACTGAATAGCTTAAGCTGAGATGTACCAAATTCTGGTGCTCTTTTTCATTCAGACCATAATTTAAATAGATGGTGTATGTCACTGTATCATTCTAATACAAATGCCTGTGTTAAAATGCACAATTCTCAGGTTTTTAAGTTAGAGTAGATGACCAAGAAGCATGTATCTAAAATAATCATCTGTAAATCATCTTTGCTTTAGCAGACCTAATGTTTCATTTTTATGATATGATTTTTTTTGGAAAGAAAATGAAATTTAAAAAATCTTGTTGTAAATCTTGTCTCAAGGGACTCTGACAAAAAGAAAAATCAGTTTCTTGTTTTTCGGTGGAGTTTCATTTGAAACTGCCTAACAAAGGAAAACAGCAGTCAAGTTTATATTTGCTCAATGTTGGTCCATGATGACAAAAATTTGAATGACTGTTTATTGCTACGCAGTATCTCTGATACATAAAATTCTTGGAAACATGCTGAGTCTTACCTAGTGGGTGCTACGGTTGGCAAGTTTTGAAAATTTCACCTCTACACAGCGCTTGAACAGGGCAGGTGTGAACAGCGAGATGACTCCCCTCAGTGATGACCAGTGAGTAGGGGACACCTCCGAGTCCTCACAGTTTGGGTAAAAGCCATCTGGGTGTCAGTCAAACATGTTGAATCTTATCCAACATATGCATGAACATCTGATGAGAGCTCTCCAAGCATATTTTAGACCTCATTAGGAAAAAAAAAACCCAGTATTGTTAAGTAATTCCTTCTAAGAAGGTATTTTTCTTGGGAATCTGAAAGCCTACTGTAATGTACATTGATATATTGTGTAAAGCACTGCATGGACATTGCAGGTGAGGCAAAGATAACTCCCCTCATGGAAGGAGAATGCCTTGCCTCTGGTTCTGATGAAGTGATGATGTTTCAAGGGACTTCTCACACCTATGTTTTTTCTTTCCTTAGGTTGTGGATAATTCTACACGAATTGAGATGTCAGTGTCCATCACAGCACCAGTCCCTGCCATGTGCTTTTACTGGATAAATGCAGGTGTGGGTTTGCTCAAATACAAATGTTTTACCAGGGGTGATATGCTCAGCATGAAACATTGTCTTCTAGGCCTACAGATGTGTCCAGAAATAAATAGTTTTTGAAGTTCATTCAGATATCTGGATTGTAGTTCTAATCTTCTCTCTCTCTCCCTCTCTTTTTCTTGACAACTCTCTTCCACTCCCTCTCCCCTTACCTTTTTTTTTTTTTTTTTTGGTCTTGTTAGTCCTTCCAGCTCAGCCATTTGCAGTGTTTCTGGAGATAGATGTAAGTCTCACATATCTGCCATATGTGCAAGATGTACTAGCCTATCAAAGCCTCTTATGGCTTTGGTAGAACCTCAGCAAGTTCAATTCCTACTTTGGCATGGGATTATTTCTCTTCGGTTGGTTGGTGTGGTACCATGGCAGGGTCATGTGACTAAATTTCTGCCTTTTTTGACAACCTGACATATGAATTGCTCCCTAATTGGCTAGTGTCTTTGATCATATCTGCCCCCTCTACAGAGCCTGTGGCATTCCAGCTACAGACTACTACTCCAGAATCGATCTGGCATCTCTTGTGAGAGTTTCTCTGTTCTCACTGGAGTACCTCTCTCTCCCTCTGTTAGGCACACACACATATATATGGTACTCTTTCGTACGCACATTTCATCTTAATAGCATCAATGCATTGAGGAAGCAGATGCAGCTCTTCCTATGGTATCTGCCTGTTCTGACAGAATGATAGAAGTGAGGCCTTTTTCATAAATGGCCTCTGTTTTTTATAAAGCTAGAAAGTAAACCTTGATGTTTTATTTCCCCTCAAATTATTTCTAGTCCCTACCTTGAAGTCTGCACTTACTTGCTTTGATTAATGCTTTTTATCAGACTAAAGATCCTTTATTCTTGTTCAGTTGCCATATTTCTGGGCTGCAAAACCATTCTTCAGTCAGCTATGTACATAAAAGTACAGAAAATAGGACTTGAATACTAGTCCGTTCTGTGCCTCATGTCAGGACGAACTATACCAGTCTGTTTCAAAAACTCTCCAGTGATGAATATTTGACTATCTCCCCAGGCAATCTGTTCTAGTACTTCACCTTCCTTTTCCTTAGGAAATTTTTCCTAATCTAATTTTTTGCTCCCTCATGTAATATAAGTCCATTGCCTCTTGTTCTTACTGCCATTGATGTGGAGAACAAGGTATTCTCCTCTTCCTTTGTCTACCTTTTTTTAATCTATCTGAACACTGCTACCATGTTCCCCTATCAATTTTATCTTTGAGCTAAGCAATGCCGGTTCTTTTAATCTTTCCCCATGGGTCACGTTTTCTAGACATCTGATTATTTTCAGTTGCTCTCCTCTGGCCTTTTCAACCTTTTTTCCTTTAAGATCTTTTTTTGGATTTTCTTTCTTCCACATCCCACCACCCCACTACAGACTCCAACATACACATGGACTGTGAGGAGGCTGAGGGAGCTGGATATGTTTAACCTAGGTAAGAAAAGACTGGAGTGAACAACTAGTTCACAGAATCACAGAATGAGTCAGATTGAAAGGGATCACAGCACGTCATCTGGTCCAACCTCCTTGCTCAAGCAGGGCCATCCCAGGGCACATGGCACAGGATTGAGTCCAAGTGGTTCTTGAATATCTCCAGAGAGGGAGAATCCACAACCTCTGGGCAATCGATTCCAGTGCTCAGTCACCTGCACAGTAAAAAAGTTCTTCCTCATGTTCAGATGGAACTTCCTGTACATCAGTTTCTGCCTCTTGCCTCTTGTCCTATTGCTTGTCCCAACTGAGAAGAGTCTGGCTCTGTCCTCTTGACATCTTCCTTCAGATACTCATAGGCATTGATGAGGTCCCATCTCAGTCACCTCTTCTGGAGGTGCAATGGGCCCTGCTCCCTCAGTCTTTCCTCAAAAGAGAGATGCTCCTGTCCCTCAATCACCTTCAAAGTCATTCACTGGACCTGCTCCAGGAGCTCCATGTCCCTTGTACTAGGAACCCTGAATGGGACACAGCACTTCAGATGTGGCTGCTGTCTTCAATGACCTAACACTATGCAGGGAAGACAGCGACAAATTCTTCTGAGGGATTGTGTGTAGTGAAGGGAGGAGAGACAAAGGTCACAGGTTGAACCAATGGAAATTTTAATTGAATATTTAGAGTGAGAATGGTCAAACACTGAAACAGGAACTCTGAGAAACTGTGAATCCTCCATCTTTGAGAATTTCAAAACTCATCTGATCAGGGATTTTAGCAACCTGACCAAGTTTGGAAGCCAGTGCTGCCTTAATTGGAAGGCTTGACCAGGTGACCTTGAGTGGCCCATCCCAGCCTAACAGAAATAGTTATATTGTTATTCAATACAGAATACTTAGGGTTGTTTCGGTTGGGTTTTTTTGGTTGGTTGGTAGGTTTTGGTTTGACTGTTTTTGGTTTTGTCTTTTTAATGGTCATTTCTGATGAGATGGGCAAGGCCTCTGACTGGTTCAACTTTTTTTCCTCAGGACTGAATCCACATGTCTGTGGTAAAATTTTCTGTAACTTCTTTTACTTTTTAAATTACCCAAACCTGCCTTTGCCAGTTTACTCGTGTCCTTTATGCCTTCCACAATTTCTTCATGATCCCAGATGATTTTGCTTCCCTGTGAACTAAGAATGGTAAAACACATTATAGCTTTATTAAAAATCTTTAATTTTTTGGATAATTTATGATATTCTCTTTCATAATTGCCTTGCTTTCTCTGCCTTTTTTGAAATCCTGCAGTTCATTCATGTGAGTATGTTGATTGCCAGGCTACCAGGTTCTACCTTAATTATTACCAGAACCATTAGAAGGTCTGTATTTTCCCAAGCTGGGACTTGGTTGCTTCTTGAGACAAATATCAATAGCTTCTAAATCTTTCCTTCCAATCACATACCTCTTCCTAACAAATGTCTGTTAGGTCAGTTAAATCACAGCTTTTATCTTAAACTGCTTCTTATGCATCTTGATTTTTTCCCAATCTGTTTCACTGATGCACGGAAGTCTCACGTGTAACAGTGAGTTCATTTGCTGAACTTCCTTTTATGATGCTGCTGTGAATAACATTATCCTTCTTGCTTTTAAGGGACTTTACCCATAGTGGTGCAGTTTCTTGTCGCCAGTCGGTCACAGCTGAAGACATTCTTCGGTAAAGCTAGTGAATGTCATGCAATATGTGTAAACCTCTTTCATGACACAGAAACCACCCTCCAACAACGACTTATGGAACATCTTCCCAAAGTCAAGGAAACTAAAGCCCTCCTGGTGAACCATCTGTGCAACCCAGCTTTCATCTGTAGGATGAATCCGTCCTGATTTGATCCTTTGACCCTTGATAGAAGGATTAATGAAAATACCGTCTGAACCTCTGACTTCTTCACCCTTGCTCTGAGCCTCATTGTCACTTTTGATCCATTTAGAGGCATTCATAGCAGTGTTATTAGCATTCAGGTCTTTTGTTAAATCACATTCACTTCAATAACATATGCTATTGAATAACCATTTTGGAGAGTTTTTCTAAGAATTTGTCATTAGTCTTTGTGCAATAATTATCTGTCCTTGGGGACACTGCAAAATCTTTTTTACACACCAATACTGTTGTAAAGTATCATTTTTTGGTCTGGATAAGTTCATGCTTTGTTGATGCAAGAGTCCTTAATTAAAAAGCCAAGACTGTCTGTTTTTTAGTAGTCATTCCTCAGTAGTTCCTCACTGCCAATGTAGGAGGGCTGGCTTGTTCATGCCGTGAAATGTCAAGATGTGGCTGCTGTGGCTGTGTATCAGGGACGTGGCAAAACCAGAAAATCTATTTGGAGATGGGTATCAGGAGTGAAGTAAAAACAAACATAAAGTCTCCCAGGGATAATATTTTAGTTTTAGCATTATTTTTTTAAATCAACTTCTTATCTATTTCCTGTCTGTAGCAAGCAAATGTGGGAATGGTCATGCTGGTACCACATTCTCTTCACATTCACGATCCTAGTATATTTGGTTAAAATGCTGACTTCAACAAATCCTATTTTACTGCTTGCTGGCAACCAAGATTTGGATGTTTCAGCAAAAGACATAGCTAATTGCAAGTATCTTTATGGTGTAAGGCATCTGCCCCTGTGGTTTTCTAGCTACTAATTTTTTCCAGTATTTTTCTTTCATATTAAATATACAGAAATAGAATGTTTGCGAATTTTTCTCCAGTGGGAATAATGATGATATCAGGGAGTAGGGATGGAATACTCAATCAATTATTAAGGTTGAATTATTTTACGATTCCTGAATCAAAAGCAAGACTTTTTAATTTAAAGTTTAGTTTTTAGACACTTCATCAGCATTTTCCAAGTGGGACAATTTATTTCAGAAGTGCCCTTAACTTTATTTTAAATACCACAAAAAAGTTTTCAATAAAAATAGTATGGCATTTTTCTCTTCAACATAGCTTAAAATGTTTAAAAAATAGCTAATTTAGTCTTGAGGCAGATAAAGTTTCATTCCTTCGTAATAAAATTAAGAATAATCAGACAATGTACCATCCCAAAGGATGCAGAAGCAAAAGAAAATCCAGGTTATGGTTGTTGAGATATTTCATGTTCATATGTCAAAGGAAATGAACTGGAGACTGTTTATAAATGTGAATTGGCAAGGGAATACGGTTTTAGTTGTGAACGTTGCTGCTAGGTTAAAGGTTGGACTCAATGATCTTACAGGTTTTTCCAACCTTAATATTTCTGTGATTTGTTAGGTTATTATGTTATATTAAGGAAGACGAATTTTAGTTCAACTGTATGATTGTATGTCTATTGAAAGAGTAACCAATTGTGCTAGGTCTAGAAGACATAAAATGAGGAAGAAATAAAACTGAAAATTATTTTACTTGCTGAATTCTGAATAACCTAAGTGTTCTCAAAATAAGTTCATCTACTGCTTCTGAAGAGGGGTCTGTAGGGCAAGAACCAGGGATGCTGGTCACTCCAACCGGATTTGCAAGAGAGGAAAACCAAGAGATATCCATGACAAACAGCATGGCTTGCTTTGTTGCAGGTGATACTGAATAACTGTGGAGCAGAGTCGTGACACAACACTGTGGAACAGACACAGGAGCTATGCTGTAAGACATCAAACCCCATTCAAGAACAAGATGGCAGCATTTGAATTTTCTATCTAGATAGCAAGGGAAGAAATTAACTAGCATAACTGGGGTGAAAAATTCAGTCTGCTTGATTTAAACTGAATGAGGGCAGTAGAATTAAATTAGATACTATGAAAAAATTCTTTAATGTGAGGGTGGTGATGCACTGGAATAGGTTGCTCTGAGAAGCTTTGGATTCCCCATCCCTGTAAGTGGTCGAGGCCAGGTTGGATGGGGTTTTGATTCTAGCCTAGTCTGGTTTTCCTGGTCTAGTGGAAAGTGTCCTTGCCCATCGTGGGAATTGTGTGTGTGTGTGTGTGTTTGTGTCTGTGTGTGTGTAATTAGCTGAACTCTAAGGTTGCTTCCCACCCAATCCATTCTATGATTGACATTTCGGTTCTAATGCTGTCAGAATATAAGTTTTCCCAAAAGGTCTAGAAGTTATTACTGACAATTTGCTAACCTAAAAATAGCTACATTCAACACATGGAAATTAGTTCATGAGCTTAGCAGAGTTTTAAAAATAGTACATGTTTAAATGTTGATACATTTCTTCAGGGGAAAAAAAAATGATTAAATGTCAGCATTCTTCTTTAAGTAAAAAATCCATATGTTTTAGAGAAGAAAAATATGAGTGGTAATTAATCCTGCTATGAAAGTAACAGAGTTTGTGCTGCCCAGCTACATATCTGACATTGGCACAAAAAGCAGGAACGTCTAAGCTATAAAATAGTAGAAAACAAGTAGAAGTATCATTTAGAGTTGATCATTAAATATTCAAGAAACCTATTAAAACTATTCAAAATGCACAGAAAGTAGGAGAGAGAATTGTAAAAGGATTGGTTGAAACATATTTTAAATTAAATAAAACTGTGTTTTAAGATTACAAGGATCAAAATGAAGCCTAACAACTGTACTGTGCATTATCACATGGAAATCACAGAACACCACAAAATATTCCAAGTTAGAAGGAATACACAAGGATCATCAAGCCCAACTCTCAGCCCTGCACATGACTTCCTCAAGAATCGCAGCATGTGACTGTCAGAGACTGAAATGTTATAGTTTATGACTTGAACATTTTCATTAAGTACTTTTTCCTATTATAGCAAAACTGTGTAACAGAAGCAGCACCTGGAAGGGTGAAAAGTTTCCATCCAACCCCTGTCACTCTCTCCCTGTCCCCCCACCCCTACGCACAACTCTTTTTTCTATTTCTTTCTTTTCTCTTTCTTTCTCTTTGCCTGTTTTACTATGGAATAAAATGTAACATTTTTTGGCACCAACATCTAACCTCACTTGGTTTTAATCATGTTTTTTAGGTATATTTCAAGCCTTTCTGGGTTTGATCTGTTTTATTCACAGAGGCTGAGCTTTCTTCGTTCTTCTGTGTTTAAACTGGATCGTAACAGTGACTGTCAGTAATGAAGTAGAGGAAGTGTTCAGTAAATGTTATGTCATAATCAGCTGTTGTACATCTCATGGTAGTAGTGGACTTGATAGTATTTTTTCCAATTGTCTAAGTAATTCTGAAGGCTATTAAGCAGTTAAACCATCAGGTCTAAAGCATTTGAAGAGTTTTAAAGTATTTTGAACAAGATTGATGTTAAAACAACTGGCTGGTGACCTCTCTGATCCATTAACACTGGTTTTGCATATTTTTTGAAGCACAGGATATTCCACAGAATTTGAATAAAACTAATATTAAACCAATATTAAAGGTGCTTTTGATGCTATGCATAATTAAAATTCGATAAAATAAAATAATAGATTAGGACTTGAAGAAATACTAAGTAAGTCTGCTGATGACACTAAATTGGGAGAAGCTGTTGGCTCCTTCAAAGACAGAAAGGCCCTGTAGAGAGAACTCCACAAATCAGAGGGCTACAAGGCTCATCAATCATCAGCACATGAAGTTTAACAAAGGCGAGTGTCAGACTCTGTGCCTGGGACTGGGCAACCCTGCTTGTGTGGATAAACTGGGGAATGAGAGGCTGGAGAACAGCACTGCAGGAAGGGCCTGGGGCGTCCTGGTGGCTGACAAGGTGAACATGAGCCAGCAGTGCCCTGGCAGCCAGTAGGACCACCTGTGTCCTGGGGGACATCAGGCACAGCATCGCCAGCCGGACAAGGGAGGGGATTGTCCTGCTCTGCTCTGACCTGGGGCAGCCTCAGCTCCAGTGCTGGGGGCAGCTTTGGGTGCCACAACACAAAATAGACATTGAGCTGTTAGAGAGTGTCCAAAGGAGGCCGTGAGGATGGTGCAGGGCCTTGAGGGGAAGCCTTGTGAGGAGTGGCTGAGGTCACTTGGTCTGTTCAGCCTGGAGGAGACTGAGGGGACACCTCACTGCAGTTACAACTTCTTGTGAGGGCAAGAGGGAGGCACAGGCATTGATCTCTTCACTCTCATGGCCAGTGACAGGACTTGAGGAAATGGCATGAAACTCAGTCAGGGGAGGTTTAGGTTGGATATCAGGTAAAGGTTCTTCACCCAAAGGGGGCTGGACACTAGAACAGGCTCCCCTTGGAAGGGGATCACAGCACCAAACCTGACAGAGTTCAAGAAGCTTTTGCACAATGCTCACAGGCACATGGTGTGACTCTTGGGGTGTCTTGTGCAGGACCGGGAGTTGGTCTGTAATTCTTAATGTGGGAAGTTCTTCCTTTCTGTAGACTTTCTCTCTGGTTCCTTCATCACTGCCTTGGCAGTGAAGTCTGAAGCGAAGAAGTTGTTCAGTATCTTTGCCTACGCTGCAACCTCTGCTTTGAGGGTTCCCGTTCTATTCCCTACTGAGTCCGCATTTTCCCAGGTATTCCTTTTGTTACTGATGTGTTTGAACAAGGCCTGCTTGCTACGCCTGATAGATTTAACTCCAAATGGCCTTGGTCTTCCTTATTGTATTTCTGCATACTCTGACAACATCCCAATATTCATCGCTGCTTCCACCTTGTCTGTCTTCTGCTTACATCTGAGTTTTAACAGGAGTTCCATGTTCAGTCACGCAGATCTCAGCCCTGATTGCTCAATTTCCTCCCTAGAGATGCACCATTCTTGAGCTTGGAGGAAGTGACCCTTGAGTACTAACCAGCTCTTTTGTTGTTTTAGCATAGAGCTTTATTGCATTTTCAGATTTTTTCCCATTGCTGTTTAAAAACCGTCCAGTGACAAACACATCCACCTCTGTGTCCATCTGCTCTGTTTTCTTTCTTCCTTTTTTTTCACTCTCCCTCTCCACACCCTTATTTTCTGATTTCATGAATCTGCAGGAGCTCATTGGTCTCAATGTTGACCCCATATTCAGTGTTTCCAAGTAGGAAAGAGAGCAAGAGTCAAGACAGTGGCATATTTCAAGCTTCCTTTTTTTTTTTTTAATTACACATATTCACACTCCTTTTGGTAAATACTTCCTGAAAATACATTTCTCCACATTTCTAGACATAAGAAATGTACTAAGTATATATTTAATTTTTTATTCCCATATTGATAAGCTATCTTTTGTAATTGATAAGACCAATATATCACACTAAATAACTTTCAAACAGACACGTTTATTTCAGTATTTTGTGAAGAGGTGAATTTTGTTTGTAAAGCAAAAGGTTTAAGATCCTTCTAGTACAGAAATATCTCAAGTTTTTTCTGATTGTACGTGAGATTGTTTCTCGCTATGAACCATTATTGGCACTCAGAACTGTCTGGTTGCAAATGATACTTTTTTCCTATTATTTTTGTGGAGCTCTATGTTTTTTCCATTTCTGTGTGAATTTCTTTGCTTCAACACTATTTCAAAGAGGTATTTTTCTCCATACCATCCTGATGTACGATTAGAAACTAATTTTAAAAGTGGCTAAAATTTGCAGACATACTGTTTTGTTTTCGTTGGAGCAATTTGCAAAGATGTCAGCAGATTTGTAGGAAACAAAGCAACATGAAGGAGTAAGGGGATAGCTTTGATCATTGCCAAGATCTAGTGCAGTTTTTGGAACCCCAGGAAAAATAATCCATCTGTTTATCTAATGCAACATTTAAAATTAACATTACAAATGCTGTTCCTATTGTTAGTGTTATTATTTCTCTTACTGCCTTGTCAAAATCATTCAACTTGCAGGAAAGGAATGGAGAAATTTATCCCCCAAATAGCTAGAAGAATTCTTAAGAATTCAATACTTGTCTTAAAGAATTAGAAATTATGTATTTAGAAGCGTGGGGCAGTCAATCTTCTGCAGAGCAGCTCTGATATAAAATTCTACATTCTTCAAATTTATAAATGTTGTAATGGTCATGCTAATGCTAAATAAAGCACTGAAATTTATTGTTAAGTAAATGAAATGTGAATTTCTTCAAATATCTTCTTCTGTTCAAACACCCAAACTCTATCGAGGCTCAGCCACTGTATAGAGTTCATGCATTTGAATGATGATTCTCCATAAATTGCTATTGAAGAGCGAAGTGCACATACATAAATGTAGAAGGAAGAGTCTTTTGTAACTAAATAGAGTTGGGGAAAATGACTGCCTATTTCTTAGTCTGAAAAGATAGGTAATAATAAGGAGATGGTCAGGCAGACCTGACCAGGTAGGAACAGACATTTTGCAGTCATACCTGGTGGTCCAGCAGTTTGTAAGGGATGGAGCAAAAATTGGTAACTCTTTCATATTTTTGTGAAATGAGCTCAGTTTAATATGTATCAAGCATTAAAATTGTATATATATGTGTGTATATATATATATATATATATATGTTTTTTATATATATATATATATAAAACAAGGATTGCATACACCTACATGTGTATTCCAGCAACTGGCTGATCCTTTGCCTTTGGTGTTTTCCAGTTTGGAGCTCTGTGCTTTTTTTCCATGTGTTGATACAGATTTAAGGAGGCAAGCCTTCCTCTGACCCTTTCAACAAAGGTTAATCTCCATTGGGTAGTTCCTGAGCCCCAGACCCTGGGAAATGAGCCTCCTCAGACTGGGCAGCGTGGGGAAGGAAGATTATCATTGTGGGTCTGCCATGTATGGCATCGCTGGGATTTAAGGGGAATGATAGAGAAATAGGTGGTGGGTCTGGAGCAGATGGCTGTCAAATATAGTCTCTGGAAAGCATGCTTTTGAGTTAATTGACACCCTTGGCCAGACTATTCCTTTTACAGGCATGGTCTAGCCCTTAATCACTGCACATTATAAGCCCGAATGGGACTATTTCCAGTGCTACACACTAATATTATTTATTAGAAGGCCCAATAAAGCTTTCCTCTGTAGCCAGGCTCTTATTGTATGGTGTCATTACATAAACAAGCTTTGGAAGACTGCTTCCACTTACAGACATGTAGCAGAAGGCTTAATCTGAGAGGCCCAGTAGGATGTGATTTTAAGCTTTTTTTTTCCATCAACATTATACCAGACTAAATATTGAGCATGATTTGGGGACTAGAGCGTTTCAGCTAAAACCATTTCTTGCAATAAATTATTTCGCTGTTTTCATTCCTTCACTTTAGAGACATGGAAGTTGGAAGTTTGGGAGTTTTTTATTTACTTTCTCTCTCTCTCTTTTTTTATTTTTATTTTTTTTTTTCCTGTTCTGTGGAGTCTGTACCAGCATCAGCTTCCCATATGCTAGAGGCATCTCAGGGTTTATTAGTCAGCCTAGGTCAATTGAGATTTGTTGTATTTGC
The DNA here is from genome assembly GCA_036785705.1 of Acanthornis magna. NCBI lineage: Eukaryota > Metazoa > Chordata > Aves > Passeriformes > Acanthizidae > Acanthornis > Acanthornis magna. The sequence continues at coordinate 115,161 of JAWUZG010000107.1, read as the reverse complement.
TTTCATAAAAGCTGTGTGTACTACATACTTCTTGAACTGGAAATCACACAATGCTCCTTATTTGCCTTCAATCGCTCACAGATGCAGAATGGTCAGACCATTTCCCTTTAAATTGACCTAAGGGATTAAAGGAATTCAAAGGAATTTCCAGCTAACTAGTGCCTCTGCTTTCTCTGACTTTATTTCTTGAGCCTTCGAGGTCAGAGTCTCTAGTAACTTAATCTGTCTCTGCCTCCCCCTGATTTGTTCACTTCCTTCCTTTTGTTTGCCTCCACAGCAGTAACTGAGTAGTCAGGCTCAACTCCAGTGTTTGTGTGCTTCCAGAATTTTAAACCAAACAGTTGTGTAAATCTGGTGGGAGGTGGGTGCTCTCTTAAGAGCACAGGAATCTCAAATGCTCCCTTGTAGCACTTTGCACCCTTTAATCCTCAGGCACAGATAGGCATAGAATTACATCAAAAGTAGATGTGAAAAACAAACCTTTTGGCAGTAGTTTAAATCTGCCATGCATGGATCCCAGCTTCTACTGAAGAAAAATCTATAGGGGTGGCTGAAAGACTGAAAACTGGTCTCAGCGTAGCAGAGCATTGGGAGCAAGTGCAGGTCTTTCAGTGCTCATGAAAGCTGTCCTGAAGAAGAGGATTCAAGAAGTTCCAGCTCACGGCAGAAGATGCAAAATCCAAAGAGGGGAAGGGGGAAGTTGGGAAGAGGAGAGCAAGGCCACAATCTGTTTTCAATCAGGGATGACTAATGGCAGTTCTGCATCTTTTGTTGGTTTTTGTTTCAGAAACTGGTCAGGAGCCTTTGTGTGGATTGTCTCAACTATCAGGGGACAGGAGCTTACTTAGCAGGTGGCCATCTGAAAAGTGGCTGATGCCTTTAAAAATACCTCTAATGCTTTTGTTCTCTGCCTGCTGCCATAATTTTGGTGTTTTTAGTTTTGACATCTGCTCTTCATCCAATTACTCATTTTGACTATGAACTTGTAGGTCATGAAAGGGGCTTTCTTTCGAAGACTTTATGTGTCATTACTTTGCTGACTGCCATCTCTATAAATCAGTTTCTATTTAAAAAAATAAAAACCAAACCAAACCAAACAAACTTCTAACCAGATTGGTGATATAAAAACCTAAAAAAAAAGCTTTCTATTTTGTTTTTCCTTGAATTTCTTAACATGACAAGTGTTCATAAAGAGTAATGATTCCTAAAAAATAGGTATTTAAAAGTCTCACAATGTATCAATAGGATCTTAATTGATTGAATAAAAAACCTCAAAATATGAACAAGGTCTTTCCAAGGAACACAGTCATTTTTGTTTGTATTTGCCAAGTAAATGTAAACTAAATTTCCTATCATTACTAAAACCACCACCTTCCTGTCCCATATGGTACAGTGATCCCCCAAAAATTAATTTTCATGTTGATTTTACCTGCTCATCCTGATTAAAATGAGGAAAACAAGTAAAATATGAGAAAAATATATAATGCATGACTGTCTAGGAGTAATGTTGGATTTTTAGATAGAAAGCAGTTGCCACTTAAAAGTTATCATTTATGTTATTTCTTTGTTGTGACTAGACAGGCAAATTCTTTGAGGATGGAACAAAGCTTGAGGTACCTCTGAATCCATCTAAAGTAGCCAGAAGTGTTTCCAGTAGTTTTGTCAATATTTCTTTGGAATTGAAAGAGCCAGAGGAAACTCAGAAAAATGTTAAGTTTTAGAAATCAATGGGATCTAAGAACAGATACAGAGAGAAAAAGTAGACGATTAACTCAAAGGAAAAAACGTGTCAGTCTGGTTTTGAAGTTCAGTCTTATCTTTGCTTGTTCAAGTTTTAGAAAGGAAGAAGGAAATGTTAATGAGGCTGCTATATCCACAAAATTGGCTTTTAATCCTGTGTCTCATTTTTTGCACTGCTCTAGCAAGTGCTCTGTCCTGTCATTTATTGCTTTCTGGTGACAAGAAAGAAAGTGATTATATAAGGTAAATAAAACTTTAACTGTATGAAGTATTTTTCTTCATATTCACACAGGCATCTTCCCATAAATTGTACAGAAAGTAAATTGTCTCATATGAAATTCGAAAATCTAAATTAGCTTCTGAGTTATTGTGATTGTTTCTAGCAGCTTGTGGAAGTCTATATTCTGTTAGTTTATGCAGGATGCACATACTCCTGAATCAAAAATGGGGGCTGTGGTTCGTTCATAAGAATTTTCTCCCATGTTATATGAATGAATGAGGCACATTTATTAGTTCCCTCAGCAGAGTGGGATGGTTCTTTTCACCCATCCATCCCAGTTTGGGGAGGAGGTATTGGCAGTTTAATAGAAGTGACCTCTATCGCTAAGACTGTGAACAGAAGTGTGAAGGGGGTTTTGAAACAATGATTTTACTGAGGAAAAATGTGGGGGAATTTACTTGGAAGTCCAAGGCAGGTTTGTAGATTGTTACAGCCAAAGCGAGAAGCTGCAGAGCCAAAGCTTGTGCCACACAAATGCGTCAGGTTGTGATCTAAACAAGAGTAATATGAGACATGTAGAGAGAGAACCATCATATAAATTGCAAAAATATGTATTTTGTAGTGTGCTATACTCTTTTGTTTTAAATGATACAGCAGATGGTGGTACATTTTTCCAAGTCTTCAGGGAGGCTAGACATGGATTTCAGAGCAGGGATATTTTTTCTGTTACTCAGTCTACATTTATTTTGGCCTCCTTCCATCTTCTGACTCACAGTTATACCTTTATGGACCAAGAAGACTGTGTAGCTCCATGCTGCAGACCACCATGTACTCTCTGAACTTGTTGCCTTCTATGGATGATGAAGAGGAAGAGGGTCTGGAAGGGTCACTTATAGTCAGTCCTTGACTTGAATAATTGTGATATCTCCCTGGTGTCTGCATCCTGCAGTTAATCATAGCTGTATTTAGCTGATCTTGCTGCATTTCAAGTCCGTGAAAATAATGAAATTGATTTCCATAGAAGAAAGCTCAGGACCTGTGTTTTTGATCATGCTGCTTAATCCTTCATTTATGGAAGTTCTCTGAACTTTCTCTGACATGTTAGCAACTTTCTGTTTTACCTGAGTTGCCAAGAAATTAATATTGATGTTTGAGTTCAGTCACACCAGTGCTATACAGAGAACTGTCACTTCTTGTATATGAGAAATGATGGCTTTTTCATATGGTTTCATAAAGTGTATTGATCTCTTTTGCCACGAATTTTCTATTACAGGTTCTTTGCTAATTCTGACTTTCCTATTAGTCTTCTTGAGCTTTTTTCCCTTCACTGTTTTGCAAGTACCTCCCTCCTGCTGCGTATCTGTTTCAATTTATTTTTCCTCAGACACTTTAACTTGTCTTTTTCACAGGACTCTCATTTTGTGACTTCCTGCCTATATTTCTGACCCCTCTAGGACACTTTGGTTTATGATTAAACAAACGTGTTCATTGGCTTCATGAAAGAAGAGACTGTGCATTTGTAGGTTTATTTTTATTGAATCATAGTGAAAATTGCACCTTGAGGGAGGGCTTTATTACATTTAACTACTTAGCCAGGATTTATTAAAAATAAACAGCATAGGAGTCAAGACCTTCCAGATGGGACCTCACTTTAAATTTTGCTTCAAAATATATACAGACTTATGTGTTATCTACTTATAATTCCTCTGATTAATGAATCCTAGATCAGCCTAGATTAGTTGCTCATTATTTTGGGTTCAGATACTCCAAAACTCTTTGTATACCATAGATTTGAACAGGTTGAGCGTGGTAACTGAGGAGGAATTTCCCTTCTCAAGGCACTTTTTTGTGGGAACAATAATTAAAAACACCACATAGGAAAGAACTGACCTGTGCCTTGTCCTCTGTCATGATTAAGGTCATTACATCATTTGTGGGGACTCTGTCATTTTTAAGAAGACTTTGTTGTCCTGCTGTGCTAAAAAGGGAAACTCTAGCTTGAGGTCAGTATTGGTGAGAGTTGAGGGAGGACTGGATCTCTTCAGTGAAAGTATCTTTTATCACACCCTAACTCACTTATTTTATATAGATCCTAACTTGATTATTTAAGAATATTGTAAGAATAAAAGCCATATTTTTCTCATGGTGTGTTGAAGAGTCTAAAACTTCCAGTTAAAAATTCAGTGGTTTGATTTTGTAGAAAGTTTTTAGGAAAAAAAGAATTTTGCCATATAAGTGGAAAGGTTGCACTGAGCCAGGTTTTCATCTGTTGCATCAATGTAATGCTAAACAAATTCTACTGATCCTAGCGCAATGACATGGGATTTTTTGCTGGATTCACACTGGATTTACTGAGATCAGACTCTAAATTTCTATTTTTTAATGGACTTTAGGGAAAGTATTGACACTATATGAGGATTTCTGCCACAACAGGGACTATGTGTATATGACTTTTTTTTCTTTAAATGAGCATATGACAACCTTTTGGAGACAACAGCAGGGAAAAAAGTCCTTGACAGTAGTGACTTACAGGCAAAACACTTTTTTTAAATTTCTTTTTTTTCCTAACACTACAGTGTTGGTAAAGTTTAAATAAGCGTACTGCATGGGCATAGAAGAAATATTCACAACTGTATTACATCAAAAACTGGAGCTCAGGCAAGCTAAAATCAAAGCCTGTGTCAAGTACATCAAGATCACCATCAGGCTTTGTCTGCCTGCTAAAAAGAGCTTACTCTTGATAAAGGGGAAAAAGGCAGGAGGAAGCAAGGTTTTACACTCATAACTCACATTCCATATCACATAGCAGCTGCTCCAGGCTTTGTCTCATCCTTTAAATCTATTCTTTATTGAGGAATGAAAGAAAGGAATGAGAAATCCACAGAAGGAAGTGTGCAGTGCTTATGCTGAGAATCTCTCTGTGCTGACAGCTTGCTGTAATGCCATTTAGACATCACCCCCATCAGACAAGGAAAAAAGAACACGGCTGTGTTCTGTGTGTACCTTCCCCTTACCCCCTGCACACTTGTGCTCATTACAGCTCTTTCTTTAAACTGCTGGCTAGACAGCTGGCCATGCCTCAGAGGAGCATGGGGTAAGGGAGCATATAAATTACTGTTGCATTTTATGGCCAAGATAAACTCAGACTGCAGGGTTACAGCCTGAGCTGACACACAAAAAAGAGAACCTCACAGGCCTCTGAAAAGCAAAGGGAAAGAGAAGGAAAGAAAATGTATTTCAGCTGATCTACCAATTGTGGTGGGGGTGGGGAAAAGACACATAAAAGATAGACTTTCTCTAGGTCTAAAGAGAAGAGAAAGGTTTATACTTCTGTATTTCTAACTGTAAATCTGTAATTCCAAATTAGTATTTTTAAGAAGCCTTAGGCTTCCTTGTATTATGTCATCACTGTAAATTTTCAAAGATGGCAAAGGATATATGGTAATAATTTTCATATTGTGCATTTTATTAATATCTGTGCACTTTCAAGTAGGGCAGTGCTGGATAACCTTCCCAGATGAACACTGAGCAGGTTGGTGTATTTGGATCTGTCTGTGCTGGCTCCATGTCTCCCACACATGATAGGCTATAGGCTGATATTTTTTAAAAAGGATTCAAGATAAAAGGATGCAAGTGTGAAAGAGTTATTAAGAAACAAAATATAATTTCATCCATGATCATTTGTGATTGATTTTATGCAGGAAAGAACAAATAGTGCTTCCTAATTTCACAGAATCACAGAATGTGTCAGGTTGAAAGGGACCCCAGTGGGCCATGTGGTCCAACCTCCTTCCTCAAGCAGGACCATCCCAGAGCATATGGCACAGGATTATGTCCAGACAAGTATGGAATACCTCCAGTGAGGGAGAATTCACCCCCTCTCTGGGCATCCTGTTGGACAAGTGACCAAACGAGGCTGCTTGGCAGTAAAAGAGCTCTTCCTCACATTCAGGTGGAACTTCCTGTGCCTCAGTTTCTGCCCATTGCCTCTTGTCCTATTGCTTGGCACCACTGAGCAGAACATAGCTCCATCCTATTGACACCGTCCTTCAGATACAGATAGACACTGATGAGGTCCTTTCCCAGTTGTCTTTTCTGCAGGCTGAGCAGACACAGCTCTCAGCCTTTCCATTCATAGAGATACTCCAGTCCCTTAATCATCTTGTTGCCCTTAGCTGGACCCACTCCGGGAGCTCCACGCCTCTCATGGACTGACAAGTCCAGAACTGCACATAGCATTCCAGGTGAGGCTTCACTGGGGCTGAGTAGAGAGGCAGGATCTCCTCTGACCTCTTGTCAAGTCTCTTCCTAATGCACCCCAGGATCCCATTGGCCCTGACCACCAGGACGCTGCTGGCTCATGGAGAGCTTGCTGTCCACCAGGACTCTCAACTCCTTCTCCGCAAAGCTGCTTTCCAGCAGGTTGGCCCCTAGCCTGTGCTGGCACCTGGGATTATTCTTCCCTAGGCATAGGATCTTGCATTTGTCTTTTCTGAATTTCAGGAGGTTCCTCTCTACCCATCTCTCCAGCCTGTTGAGGTCCTTCTGAAGGGCTGCACAGCCCTCTGGGGTATCGGCCACTCCTTCTAGCTTTGTGTTGTCACTGAAATTGCTAAGGAGACCCCTGCCCCTTCATCCAAGTCATTGATGGATAAGTTAAACAAGACTGGGCCTACTGTTGAACCTTGGGAGACACCACTAGGGACAGGCCTCCAAGCAGACCTTGTGCCAGTGACTATGACCTCTGGTATTTGCTCTTCAGCCAGCTCTCAATGCACCTCCCTGTTCACTTGTCCAGTCCACTCCTCCTGAGCTTGCCTATAAGGGCATTGTTAGAGACAGTGTCAAAAGCCTTGAAGTTGAGGTAGACAAGATCTCCTCCTGTCCCCTCATCCACCCGGATATCGGTTTTTAGGTGGAAGGCAATCAGATTGGCAAGGGATGCTTTCTGTTTGATGAATCCATGCTGACTGTCCTGGTCACCTTCTTGTCCTCCCTGTGAGAGGTGGCCTCCAGAATGAGGTGCTCCATCACCTTTCCAGGGACTGAGTGAGGCTGACTGGCTGGTAGTTCCCTGGGTCCTCCTTCTTGTCCTATTTGAAGACTGGGGTGACATTTGCTTTCTTCAGTGCTCAGGCACCAATCCTGATCTCTATGACCTTTCAAACATGATCATAAGGAGCACAGCTGTGATGTCCATCAGCTCTCTCAGCACTCGTGTGTGCATCCTGTCAGGGCCCATGGACTTGTGCATGTCAAGTTTGCTTTGGTGCTCTTAAGTTTGCTTAGGTGTTCTCCAACCAATCCTCCTTGACCAAAGGAAGGTCTCCCTTCCAGCATTCCTTTACCCTGGTCACCTGGGTCAGAGATCCCTGAGGGTTAGTCTTGCCAGTGAAGACCAACACAAAGGCATCATTCAGTAGCTCTGTGTCCTCTGTTACCAGGGTCTCCATTCATTTAGTCATGGGCCCACATTATCCTTAGTTTTCCTTTTGTTATTTGTGTATTTGAAGATGCTCTTTTTGTCGTCCTTGACATCCTTGGTCAGATTTAACTTGGCCTTCCTTCTCTCGTTTATACTTACTCCGGCAACCTCTGTATACTCCTTCCAAGAGGCCTGACACTGCTTCCAGCTCCTGTGTATTTTCTGCTCACACTTGAGCTATGACAAGAGTTCTTTATTCATCCATGCAAGTGTCTTGCCTTCTCTGTGCAATTTCTTGCTCACTGGGATGCATTTTTCTTGAGCCTGAAGGAAGTTGTCCTTGAGTACTGACCAACTCTCTTGAACCCCCCTTCCCGGCAGGGCCTGTTCACTCGTGATTCTTCCAAGAAGATCCCTGATGAGGCTAAAGGTAGCTCTTCAGCCTCAAACAATCCACAATCTCATGGTCATTACAGCCAAGGCTGCCCCCAACCATCACCTCTACAACAAGATGGTCCCCTCTTTCTTAGTATAAGTCCCCATGATTCCTTGTGCCACTCTCCACTGCCTGTGTCGGGAAGTTGTCAATGTTTTCCAGAAAACTCCTGGAATGTTTGTGATTCACTGTGTTGCTTCTCCAGTGTATGTCAGGGTACTTAACCAGTGATAACCAGTGTTTGAGGGGTGTTATTTAATTCTACACCCAGCGTTAGATAGTTTATTCAGAGAACACAGGATTTGTTTGAATGCCAGCATGGATTTATGGTGCAGCCTGTAATACCAGGTGCTGAATATTCAGATAGTTGTATATAAAAACTCCAGTCCATTACCTCACAGTACAGTAAGTATTCCCTGGGAGTGCCACACAGTCTGTGCAAAACAGAGAAACTGAAATGTATACAGCTTGGCTCCTTCCCTCAGGAAACTGTGCTCAAGTGCCAGAAGACCAAAAAAATAAGTAATGGGCATACTTGTTTTCAAAAACCTATGGACTGGAGCACAGTGTGTGGTATGTAATACTGCTCTGCTGCAAGAAAACATAAAGCATGAAGCTTTATCTTTCAGCCAGAAACCCTGGAACCTGTGGGAGACCACAGTCTAAATCAAGAATCAAAATGCTTCCCCAGCACAACTGCAAATTGAAAAGAAGTCCTTGTACTGTTCTGGCAAATATACAGATGGAGGATGACTTCTAAGTGCTTAAAAGGTTCTCAGTCTCTTTGTGACTTCTTTAGGTGAAAAAAAAATATTAATGCCAGATACATATTGTGCTTTCATGGAGGAGAGACAGATAAGAAAGCAAGCTTTTAAGATAAGCAATTGTTTGTTTCCTGTATACTGGCAGTATGATGGTCATTTAAATGTGATTATATTGTATAAATAAAATGTTGAAAGTGAGGCAAAACATTCTATACAATTTATTATAATAAAAATTCTACAAAGGGAAGCCGTAACAATCAATATTATACATTTCAATCAACAAAATCAACACATTATTCCTGGTGTACTGTTAATGGTGGGTCATTTACAATAACTGTTCGGCGCACACCCCACCCCCTCAGGTTATGATCCGGGGGTCAAATGTGATAAGGAAAAGAGACAACCCTGTGAGGGAGGGTAATGTTTCTTTTCCATCACACCAATGACTCAGCCTTGATAACTCCCTCCGGGGAAGAAGCAGCACAGTCCCACCCATGCTGAGGGCGCTGTCTCTGCTAATGGGCCACAATGAACTGAGTGGCACCAGCAGAAGAGAGGGCTATAACCGCCATCAAGGACTCCAAAAATATCCTATGACTCATGGGATTACATCATCCCACTGTGAAACTCCCTGCACTGGTGGAGGTGCTGAACATTCCTGCCTGGACTTTGGAGGTATATAATCTGGGCATTTGGGGACTGGGACACCAGCACTACCTCTGGACACCCAGAGGAAGACCCAGACTTCTACAGGACCACCGCTTTCGACATGAGTGCAACCATCCAACAGCACTGTGACCACCGCCCTGACCAACAGGGGCCAGGTTGTACTCTGACTTTGTGGGTTTAAACCAGGTTTTCTATATAATTTCATTTATTGTAATCTTTCTATTAAATTGTAACCCCAACTTGAAATCTACTTTTGTGGAGTTAATTTATCCCACTGGTTTACTTTCAAACCAGCACACACTAGAGCTTCAAATAAGTTCAAATAAGGTTCAAAGGTGGAAACACACTTCCTATCAAAGCCTACACAACTAAACTCTTTAAAATGTTGAGCCTGAGCTGTGGACACCATTTATACTGAACTGGGTGTTGAAAACTTCTGGTCTTGTTATATGGTCTTCTGTGGATAAGACACAGATTGTGCCACCCTCCAGTTTTCTCTCCTCCAGGCTCCAACGTGGGGTGCACAGACCCCAGGAGTGAGCAAGAATATCACCTGTGGTATGGGGAGGAATCAGCAGAACTTCATTTATATTTAGTTTACATTAAAATGAGAAACGAGCAAACCCCAAACAAACAAACCAAACCAAAAAATAAATCAAGCTTTACTAGCTTGAAGTTGAGATCAGTGTCCCCATTTGCTCTGCACTTCATAGCATCCCATACCACACACAGTTCTGATGATGGGGGAAGAGCAGGTGTCCACAGTGCAGAGGTGCTCACAGGGGTGCCCTCCCTCATCTTCTCATGTTTACTATATAGTCACTGGTGACCGACCTGCCAAGGAAGAAGGCTCAGAGGAAATGGGTCAGGGCAATGTGTCCGTGAAGCTCAGGGAAGAAGGTAGCCTGGGTCTGACCACGGTTGCTTTCCGGGGGCCACCGGGGCATCCCAGTGTGCTGTAGCCTTCCAAGGAGAAAGTGTTCCCTCAAAGAACAGCTTTTCCAGAGGCCACAGCAACCCCCTAAGCAACAGGGTGATTTCAGCAAGTGATTTCAGCTCCTTGTGATATCGTCCGAGGCTGACTCGGGGACAGAGAGAGGAGGGGTGTTGTATGGCAGTTCCACAAGATAACCTTTATTGTCAGCAGCTCTTGTGAAGGGGGGCCAGGGACAACAGTTGCGCCCTGCCCAAAGGCTGAGGCAGGGGGTCTTTCTATGGGGAAGGCAGGGGGTGGGGTAGGAGTTGGTTAGCCAATTGGGTGCAAAGTATTACCATAGAGAAGCAGGGTACACTGGGTAGTCACCATGAGTTGTCACCATGACCTAGAGTTGGGTTCCTTATCTCTGAGTCCTTTTGCCCTCAGGCTTTTCTCCAAGGCAGTGCAGAGGGCTGAGTCAAGGGCTCACAGCTCTCCACAGACCACAATGGTTGCGAAGAAGGTGACTTGATCTCAACACCAAGGGGATCTGAGAGTGACCTTTGTTATAGATCAACAGCTCTCAACTGCCAAGAAGTGACCAGCCCCTGGTGAAAAGTTTTCTCCGTCAGTTCATTCCAAGAACGTGAATGTCACCCTGGTTCCGGCAGGCCAGCATGGTGGGGAGAGAACAAGGGGCTCAGCCCAACATTGAGTATAAAAACTGAACAACTAATGAAAAAATTTCATAGAGAGCAACAGGCTTGAGATGTCTTCAACTCACAGATGCTTTCCCAGAAAAGTGGAGGTCTCCAGTGTCATGTTGAGTACATTAGAGAGACTGGTAGTGGGATTGCCACTCATGGTTAAACTGTTTGCTGCAGTTGCTACATACATTTTGATAAGTGTAATTTACATTTGTATTGTGTTATGTAACATATTTTGTACAGTCTGCTAAATCAGAAATTTCTGGTAACATCAAGTATCTTCAAATAAGAAAATTCGCTATTAGACATTAGACATTCCATTTATAGAATATCCAAAAGAGCCCAGCCAGAGAGAAGAGGACTCCGACAGGAAGGTTTCTCCTGAACATCAGGAATGTCACGGTGACTGGGCACTGGTCCAGGTTCTCTGGAGAAATTGTGGAGTCTAATACCTTGGAGATATGCCAGAGCTGTATTCACACAGTCTAGGCCAATGGGCTTTAGGCGGCCATGCTCGAGCAGGGAGACGACCAGATGACATCCAGAGGTCCCCGCTAGCCTCAACTCTTCTGTGACTCTCAGAGACCATGACTTGCCTTGAAGAGTAACATGTTGTTTCTTTCCTCTTCAGGCATTTCTAGCAATCACCCTTTTAAAGCTAGGAATAAATGCACAATGGCTTTGGTCATGGTTGTTACGTTCGGGTCCTGGACCTGTTTTGTGATGCTTAAAAATGTAATATGTAACAGAAATGTGAAAAGGATTATGCTTAAAGCATGTTCAAAACAACTATTACTTGCAGTTCACTGGAACCTTCCTGAAAGGCCTTGGGTCAACCCGGCTATGTGTGCTCCCTCCTCCAGCTTCAGCAGCATAGGGAAGGCTGGGGTGCACTGCCCCATTGCAGTCAGGAGGCTGTGACTCTGCGCTAGAATGTCCAGCATGCGTGAGGTGTTGAACTTCTGTGAAGCGGGGAAAAAATTCAGAGCTGCGAGACAGACCTTTTTTTTTTGTCATTCTTCTAAAGAGAGGAAATTTGTATTTTACAGAGGACTTGTCCATTCCCTTCTTAATAGAAATATAAAACTTATGGTACTAATGCTATATTTTGTGTAAAAAGTAGATTGAACCCAAATGCATATTACCTGTCACCTTCACAATTATTACTTTTTATAGGAACAGCTTTTCATGTCCAGAGATATCTCAGAGTCTGGCACAGGACCTCTACAATGTCTTAAACCTGGCATTGATATGTATAGCATTACCATATGTGACTGGACATAAAAGCCATCTAAGAGCTGTAATCTGTTCTCAGTCCACAATAATACAGTATTCATGTGCCCTTTTTGCCGTCTGTCATGAATCATGATGTTTGACAAATACAGTTAAAAGGCTTTATTTACAGCATTGCATACAAGCAGATAGTTGCTTTGTGTTTTTTTTTATCTGTAAGCCAGTTACATTGAGTTCTGTGGCCATGAGCTCTTCCAGTCATTAAGAGGCATGTATGAAAAATATTTTGCATTTAGAAAAGAAAAATATACAGGTTGTTCATAATTCCTGGGTTCTCCTATTTGATTATTTTCATTATAAACAAGCAGTAATTCTTACCTGGAATTCACTGTAAGTTCTATATATGAAACAATTATTAAATAGATTAAAATTTAGTGGCTTGATAGTTAAGAAGTACTTCAAAATTAACGTTGATAAGGTTCTAATACTAACTCTGCTTTGGAGATAATCTTCAAATGACTAAATTAAGCTTCTGATCAGTAAACAAAAAAAAATACACATTTCTGTTAAATTATTAACTTTTTACATCGGGAAATGTTACATACTAATACTGTGCATTATTTTTGCAGAAAAAATATAGAACAATTCTTCAAAGGAATTTTGAATTTATGTCATGGTTTGTTCTGCTAAACATTGGATTCATTCAAGGCAGGTCTTAACAGTTCAATTATCTCTATCTTTAAAAAAATGTTGTAACTTTTTGGAGGCAATAATGCAATCTAAAAGATGTACTAACAGGTAGCCTTGTGATTAAAACAGGCCGATTATTGCCCTTAAAAATCAAACCCTCCTATATTTATTTTATTTATCTTAAAACTAGACAGTTGCTGGAGTGTGTGTCACATGACAATGGTTTTCATGAGGGGTTGGCTTTATAAAGACTCTGGTGAGTCATGGAGCTGCTCTCTAGAGAAAACACTTCCTATGACACTAAGTAAGGCATCAAGAGATATTAGAGGTCAGATATGCTTCTGACATTGCTGCTAAATATTAATTCTCTCATTAGTGCTTCATATATTATTCCTACATATTGCTACATATTCCTGCAGTTGCTCTCTCTTCCACAAATAATCTCCATTCTTCCACAATAGGATCCTATGACTCTTTGTTTTTTTTCCCACTTATGCTCTTTAGGTTGTATTGTGTCATACATGTTTCCCAGTTGAATGTCATTCTCTTCACTCATTTGACTTTCCTAATTGCATAAGAACAGCCAAAATTATGGCATTTTGTCTAAATTTATTTGTATTTATGGACTTTAATTTACTGAGATAAGGTCTAGAAGATGACCAAAGAAATCTTGGTATTGCAAAGGGTAGACCAGTGGAAAATCAAAGCATTTCTCTTAAATTTGGATTCCAGTCTTCCTGGATATACTAAATTTATTTTGAGATTATTTTTTATGAGCTTACGTATTCCATCATCTCATCTTTCTTTTGTGTACATAGAAACTATTTGATTCGGTTTGATATTAATACAGTTGTGGCAACAACTTTCAATAATATTTGCAACTTATCCTTTCTGTGAAGGAAAATAAGAGGACTTTAATAAGAAGTGAGGATATCCTAAGGCCAGCATCATTAAAATAAATAGACACTGTTTTCCATTTTAATGTATTAGTTTTACTGCATTTCATAGGATATGGATATGTAGCTCACCTGGGCTCACTGGGAAAAGCTCCGTTTTTCCTAGCTGTCGCACCATATGAGACAGCATAAGTATTTCTTGTTATGAGTGTGAAGATACGCAAATTTTGCAGGTGCTGTAGAGTGCTCTCTCCCCATAAATGGTAATGACAGAGAAAAGAATGGTCTTAATGAGAAAAAGCACCTGTGCAGTAATGTATGTTATTTTTCAAATAGAAACACAGTCTTTCAAAATGAAAAAGTGTGTGGTCTCTGAAATCCATCCTAGATGAAACTGTGCATAGCCATAGCCAATGTATGTCAATCAATTCCTTGCTGGCTTTTCTTTGAAAAAGAAATAAAATAGCAAGTACACAGAATGTGGATCAAATTGCTGGAAGCATGGAGATAGATCAATTACTCACCATTTATTACAAAAAAGAATAGCTCAACAACTCATAAATAAAAGGTAAGATAAATACCTAATCATGATTATTACCCACGGATTTATTTCTGTCTTTATTACATTTTGCTTTTAACAGAGACTTTTAAAACAAAGACGATATTTTTATGTGAAAAATTTACTGGGGAAAAAATTTCCATTCCCTTTTTGGTTATTTCATGTACCTGAAATTTCACCCTTCCATAAAATTCCTCTGGGATAATGGAAATTTTTCACATTGAATCACACAAATGTTTTCAAAGCCATTTCTGTGTGAAATGTCATGCTCTGTAGTTCTGATGAGACACTTAAGAGAAATTGTAGCCACATTTTAAATCTCTGTCTTGAAGGAAGATAACAGTAAAAGTGAAGAAAGGATCATTATCTACACCAACTGGCTAGCCTAGTCTGTTGAAATGCTCCTATGTATTTCTAATTTGCTGGAGGACTGAAAAAATAAAAATCATTGTTTCTTAAAGAAAGGAAATAATGTTCCTGATACTCAAAGGGAAATTTAATGTATGACTTATTTGTAAACGGAGCGAGATGATTTCACAGAGCCTTGTCTGCTGATAGATCATCTGCCACAGCCTGAGCTGCTGATATATTCCTTAGGCTGGGGAAATACAGGGGGGTACTGTGATTTTAGTTGGACAAGAGGAAATTGAGACCAGCTTTCATTTCTAAGGGTTTTGCTCTCTGGATATAAGTCTTGCAAAAACTGGTCGTTTTCTTTTGTTTCTCAGATCACAATTTTTGTTGTGGATCATGCAGGAGAGGGATGCTGTAACTCTTAAAGCAAAATCCTCATTCCACATTGGTGGTCCCTTTACTAAGGCATGAAACGGTTGGAATGCAAGGAAAGGATTCTAAACCCTCTCTTACTGGAAGGATTCCAGAGAAGTTCCTTGTGGCAGGCAAACTCAGGTGAAAAGGGCTTGCTCAGAGTCAGACACAAGCAGGAAGGGCCATGCTGTCTCTGCTAGGCATCAGAGCAGATCGTGGTGCATAGAGCCTGTTGGGAAGAAGGCATGCTCCTAGGGCTGCTGTAGACATGCTGATGACCTCCCCAGGTCCTGGACCAGCAAAAATGAGGCTGAAATCCATCCTCCTGGCTGCCTCCTTCCTTGGCTGGAAGTTCTCTGTTGCATCTCTACAGGATGTGGTTGCAAAGGCAATCTGGAGTAACAACAGTCGGCTTTAAGTGACTGCCCAGATTGAACAAGCCTGCACATAAGTAGGTGCCTCTGCAGCTGAAGTGCAGGAGGTGGGATGCAGTCCATGAGGAAGTACCAAAACAAACAACATGCACAAATTCCTAATGTGGGAATCCCCAAATGCTGTATGAATCACTGCTTTTCCTGAAATCTCAATTTCTTATATTGTAGTTCATGCTTTAAATAACTTTGAATCAGTCTGAAGATGAGACTCAAAATTTGTATACAGTTAAGTTTCTCTGGCTTTGTTGAATCACATTATTCTGTCCAGTTCCTCTATTTTGCTGCTTAATCTGGGATTTAACCAATATGTATAAAGTATTATGGCTCAAAGGTAAAGCAGAATTTTAAAGCAATCAATCTGGCTATTAAGGAATCCAAGTGACAGAAGAATAGGAAAAACCCTAAGTAATAGAGATTAAAGATTTTCTGAAGTCTTTTTGAATAGACTGGATTATTATCTACAAAAGACAAATGTTTTGAACAGCATTGCAGACATATATTCTCCACAGATTTCAATGTTTCCTGAAATTGTAGCCTCTCTCATTACCAGAACATCAAGAAATACTACGTTGACTGATGTCAGGATTGATTTTTCAGTGCTGATCTGAAATCTATGGTAGAATGTAAGTGAACACTAGGCAATGACATCCAAGTGGACAGCTCTGCAACTCCTAATGTAGCATGTTTTGCTGCTCCTGGGGTTGAAGAAAAGACAGAAAACCCTTTCAAATAAGTGTAGTGATGTTGTTTGCAACACAAAAGCAAAAAAAAAAAAAAAAGTTTTGAAGAGAAGGAATTACCTAATTTCTCAAAGGAGACCCACAATTTTTGATCAAGTTTGCAAATATCAAATAATAGACCTGTAAATGGGACAGGTGATTATCAAATCCAGAAACTGTATTTGTATTCACATTTGCACTGAGTTTTCCAGTGAGTGAGTCATTGCAGTTTTTCAGGAGCTATGATGTCAAGCAGAGCTTCATGCAGAAATAAGACTTTTTAAAAAATATACTTGTTAAGCATTTCCTCTTTATATCTGTTGCATGCCTCAGTAGATGTCATAATATTTAAATGGTTGCTTACTGTCCAGAGCCTGTAAAATGCACAGCTTGGGAATGTACTCAGTCACTTGTGCTGAACTGTGAAGCCAAGGGCAAAAGGCAAGAGTGAGTTTCCAGGCTGAAAACTAAACTGCTGGATGACAATAAAGATACTGCTGGACACAGGCTCATAGCACCACTCTTACATCTTAAACAGATCTTTGTCAGGCACAAGATCGCACAGCCCCCATAGTAATAATAAAGTGGCACGCCTTCTGTTTTTTACACACTTTGAAGAACTGTTTTTAGGAGTCAACCCTTTTGACAGATTTGACAAATTTTTATTGCTGTGTGTCCAGCACAAACAGTTCTCAAAATACTCAGAGAAGAGCAAAAAAAAAATCTATTAAAAACACAGAGGTGCTTTCAGATCCAGTCAAGTGAGATTAGTCAGTTCAGTGCGGCTGCATGGCTGCAGTCATTAATTGAGAGCCAAGGGAGATATATTCTACAGAGAGCAGAGCATTTTACAACATATCTTGGATAAAACATCTCCTGGTCAGTATTAACTCCCAAGCCTTGTTAAACAGCATAATTGAAAGAAAAATGTCACATAATTTTGCTCCTAAATAATTGATGGCGGCTGAGCACTAGACAAAAGGCCTGGTTCTCCCTCCCCTCTTTAAGTCTCTCCAGGCCATGTCTGCAAAAACCTGCCTGTAGTCAGTGGAATTTATGGGGGTGTAAAAATACTGTAGCTGATCAGAGAAACAGGCTGTGCACATGCCTTCACAGCTTTTGTCTACTACACAATTTTTATTCTTTTGGGTTTTCATAACCGTTTTCTTTTGCTGAATACACAGATATATTCAAGAGAGTTTAGGAAAATACCTTAAAATATGAAGACACTGCTTAAAGAAGCTTATGACCTAAAGAAATCTAGGATCAACTTTTCTGTTTCCTGACAACAGAAGGGAAAATCCACAAAAGCAAATTACAAGATAAAAACACTAAAATTTTTTTTTCTTGTATGAAAAACAGATGGACTTTAGAAAGAGAGATTATAAATAGTTTGAGTTTTTTTAATATAGGAATTTTGAAAAGAATTAATCTACCTTGGAAATATTATTTACTTGGAAATAATTTCCTCTAATGCTAGGAGGACCTTTCTAACATTTTGGGTACACAAAGAACCTTATACACAGCATGCAATTCATACATAGTTATGAAATTTTGCATAATGCAAGTGACACTTCTTCATCCATTTTTGTCTTTTTCTTTCTTGTGAATTGCAGCTGTTACATCTGTAGCAGTTTCCATAGTAACACTCAATTTTGGACTTTACTAAAGGGTGGGAATGAGTAGCTTGAGAATGATTGACCAGGAAATAGGTTTAAAATGAACAATTATAAAACATTTAGGGTCTATTAGGGGGAAAAAACACAAAACCCACACAGCTGAAAAACCTTGAACCCTTTCCAGCCCCTTATAGTGTTAACCTAGCCTTCCAAAACTACTCCAAACAGCAGTTCTGAACACATAAAACATTAACACTGTGACCTGAGATTTGGCAGTTCGATGAGCCAGTGGTTTCTACTGTGAAGATTATAGCGCTGTAACTTGGTACTAAATTTTCACTTTAAAGACTCCTGTAATTTTTGCAATCATTCCACTTTCTCTCAGGAAGTGATCTTGCCTCAGCAATGTGTGTGCTGCAGCCACATGTGATAGCATTGAGGTGGTCTGGGCAGGCACTGGAGTATGATCTCAGTGCACGAAGATTTAATAGTAATCATATGTCAGTTGCACAGGAAGAGAAAGTTTGTAAATTACAAGAAGGCTTCTCCCCTACCTGCCCCAAAGTCAGTATTCAGGATCAACATCTCCGTCTTAAAGCCCTGCTTATATGCCTTTAGCTAAAGCTCAAAAGAATAATGGGGATAGAAATGTGCAGAAACCTAAAGAGCCTGGAAAACAGAGTGTCTGCCATGACTGCTGCACAAACCTGCCCCATGGAGTGAATACCTTCTAGAAATAACTGTTGCTAATAACTTCAAAGGGAAGGAAAATAGAGGAGAGACCAGACATTTGGTGGTTTAGCAGCTAAAACTTTGAACCTTTCACCTCTGTATCCATGCTGAAAGCCCAGCTTGAAGTTCTCAGAAAAAGTATTTTTTACTTCAAAATGGAAAGACCTTACCATACATAATTGGAAGTGATTTAGGATAAGGAGTTAAAATAGTAGTTTTATGGGGTCATGACCTTTTAACCTCCACATTTTGTCATGGTGCTTTTTTACAGCTGGTGACATTTAGGCCAGGGAATAATTTGTCTTGACGTGTTTTTGTTTTGCTTTGTGTTTGGTTTTGTAGCAGCGTTTGGTTTTGCAGCAGTGGCACACAGATACTTGTTATGAGTGTTTAGGTGCCCTAAATTCAATTATTAAAAGGTTGATTATTTAGTTAATCTTCTGATTTATTGTAGTACATGAATTGCAATGCAAGGTTGTATCTAAAATTAGCATTACAAAGGCATCGTTGGAATTCCATGGAAAGAAATTCTCAAACAGACTAAAGAGAGAAGGCAGATTGTATCAGCTCTAACTGATGCCCGCCTGGTGGGGATGGACCATATAGCTTTTCCCGGCCACCCATAAGTATTAATTTGAACTCAGTCACTGTAGATACCTGCTACAAGAGTGAAGCAAACCATGGGACTGAGCCTAAAGAAGAGCTTTTATTTCCAGCTACCATCCTTTCATTTATACAATTGTTGCTGTATAAGATGACTTGGCCTTGTCTCAAGTTGTGCAGCTCTGTCACAGCTGGGTTTCTGTGCATGCACTGAAGACATGTGGAAGCTCACCCCTGTGTGTCTCCCTGCAAGTGTGAGCAAGGACTGCAGCTCAGTTAACAAAGCCCTCACTTCAGTCTTCACCAGAACACACATTCTGTTGTATGTAAAAATTAACAAAAATATTTGTGCATAGGTACATATATACACACCTATAAATAAAAGAGGGCTTAATGGTTTGAAAGATGTTTCAGCTTATCCTGCTGCGGCTTTGCTAACCTTTTCCAGAAATGTTATGATGAGAAAGGGAAAAGCATCTTTAAAAACAACTGAACAGAAGTTTAGTGTTATAAGTCATGATAACTGAGGGAAGGCAGGAGAAGGATAAAGAAAACCAGCCCAAACTCAGAAGAAAAGTGAAGTACCACAAGATGACTAGTGAAAGAGTTAAGTGCTTTGCTTCATGCAGCTTGGCAAATGGAAGAGCACAAATCATTGCAGAGGAAAAAACGCGCTTGGAAATCTCTGGAGACTGGCTTCACATGGCTAATTTACAACCACATGCAGCATCTGTCACTTTTACAAATCAATGAGAGTGCCTACCCTCTAATAGCACAGGTTCACTGGTAAAGGTTGCTGGTGTCGGCCATACAGATGAGACCTTTCAGGATGTCAGAAAAGAATGTCGGTGACGCACATTAACACCCACACGCTCCTTCATGTCACTTCCAATTTACTTTATCTTAAATTGTCAGCTAGCAGAGCTCACTCTGATATTAATAACTGGAGGTTTGCATCCAAGCCAGGAAAAATAAACCCCGCTGATAGCTCCATGAGACATCTGGCTTACTCTAAGGAAAGCCAAAAGTGAAAGATAGAGTTCTTAGTTCTTCTTAGTAGTGTCTGAATATTCAGAAAAGAAAAACACGACCCATGTGGCCCAAGAGAAACACTTGCATTTTGTAATTTTCTGTAGATGCTGCTCAATAGGAGAGTGATTCGATACTCGTACAATACTGGAGTACAAAAGAAAATGTTAGTCACATACTAATATAAAATGTTCCCACAAGCTAGAAGTTTCCCCAGCCCTGAGTTTATATTTCTCCATGGTATTACTAGGTATTTAATCCTCTGTCTCACTCTTTTTCCAGTCTTATTGGAGACAATTAATGGTCTTGATTCACTTTTTGAATTCAGAGGTTGTAAGCTGAGCTGTGGGACTTGATGATGGAAACATTATTTGGGTAAATCAACAATGCCAACCTTGTCTCAGCCCAGCTAGCAGGCAATCCCCCAAAGCACAGGTCCATCACTGCTCTTCGCAAGCACAGGGCAGGATCCAGAGCTAACTGCTAGGGAGAAGTGCAGCGAGTCCCCACAAGAATACTTCACCAGGGTTTCTCTGTGACACTGCAACTTTCCATTAGTGGAAATCACAGAGGGCCTTGCAGCGCTCCCCATGGTAATTGCAGCTTCCTTCTTTCACGTACTTAATCAGGCAAACAGACCACTAAATTTTCTTTCTGTGTCCCTTGCCTAAGAAGCAGGAGTCATTTATCTACAATTTTGACTGAATCTGCACATGAGAACCTTGCTTTTGCAGACAAAATTTTAACATGTTCAGGTGAAGACTTAGAATTCCTATTTGGACAATTGTTAAACCCACTCCTCAAGGAATTTTTAGGATACATTCCATATTTGTAATTTTATTAATTGCATCTGTATCACTTTGCTCATATTATTTTCAGAATAAAGCGTCCCAGCAAGTTTCTTCTTTTCCTGTCGGATCCTTTTCACGTCTCTAATGTTGTCCACAAGTTCTATCACCTACCTCATCATCTTTTTTTTCAGGTTCTTTATGCATATGTAAAATGCATAGATCTCCATAACAGTCTTAAGGCATCCTCCCCCTGAATAAAACACCCATTTATTTCTGTATTTGATTTTCTGGTTTTAAAACATTTTTATTTGTTGGGCTTGTCTCCTCTCCTGTCTTGCAACACCTTTGGAGCTGGCCTTTGACAAGAAGCAAGACTGAAAGCTTATCTGCAAGTTCAACCACATAATATTAGTTATCTCATGCTTACCCACATGTTTTAGGTACTTTATTCAAATAAATCTAGTGGCTATACTAGTGATGATTTCCAGCTACAAAATAATATTGTATTTCCAAGTGTGTCATATTGATTCCAATGATCATTACCTCCTTTTTGTCATCTTCCTGGAAACAAATTTTAGTGGCCTGAAGTTTGACTTTCAAGTACTTAATTTTCAGGACGACCCTTGAAGCACCTTTAAAGATTGATGCCATGCTTGTCATCCCTTTTTTCTCTAATAGGTAAGTTAAACATATTTGACACACCAGTAGCCACCCTTCAGACTGAAGAATAGACACAGCCTCAGTAGCAATAAATTTAGCAAATGGATGCATGTCCAGATGGTAAAAGAGATTCAGCTATCTACAATCTTTGAAATGTTAAGAGACAAATAGGAGAGCCACCGATGTCCTGGGGTGCATCAAGCACAGCATCTTCAGCTGGGTAAGGGTGGAAATTGCCCCATGTTGCTCTTAGCAGGGGCAGGCACTGATCTCTTCTCTCTGGTGACCAATGGCAGGAGCTGGGAGAATGGCCTGAAGTTGTGTCAGGGGAAATTTAGGTTGCATATTAGAGAAAGGTTCTTCACCCAGAGGGTGGCTGGGCACTGGAACAGCTCCCCAGGGAAGTGGTCCCAGCACCAGCCTGACAAGAGCTCAAGAGGTGTTTGGACAATGCTCTCAGGCACATGATGTGACTCTAGGGGATGGTACTGTAAGGATCTGGACCCAGTGATCCTTGTGGGTCCTTTCCAACTCAGCTTATTCTCTGATTCTGTGATTCTGGGACTGTGACTAATTACATCTCTGCAGAGAAAGTTGTGACATTTACTCCGACTCTTAAGCTTTCTGTGAGAACTTTCACTATTCTTACACTTCTGTTTAGGTGATGGAGTTTTGCGTAGGAAACAATAATTGATCTAGTTGTCAATCACCTAAACTATACACATTTCTCTGATCTATGTCAGGTATTAGATGGGGGGGGAAATGTGGGCAGTAAATACATAAGGCAGAGACACCCCAAAATAAGGATTTTACAGAAGTGATTTATACATTGCAGTGAAAATGTTGCCACTGGATTTACCTCTATTTGGCTGTTGGGCTGGAGTAGTCACACTTTTTGATGTGAAAACAAAAGAGAAACAACCTTGTGGAATTGTCATTGCTATTGTTGGCAACAAAGTACGATATAGCTCTCCCCAAGAGAAGCAAAACATTTTCTCTGAGTGATTTGCAAAGTATACAATGGGGTGTTAATGAAAAAACATACAGCTATGAAGGACATCTCTGGAATTTTTCATTTTGAAAGTGAAGGCAAGAATTCAAGCAGTCATTTCTGCTCTCAAACTCCAATGAAATATTTATGTTTTTAATGTGCCTTGACAGGCTACAGAAGAAGGTAGAGCCTGTTTGGAATAGATTTCTGGGCTTCCTTATGACATACCACTGTTTCATCCCAGCTTTAAAATATTGGTCTTTTCCTCAGGACTTGCAACACTAACTGTTATTCTGTGGTAATAACTGAAGTGATTAGAATAATAATTAAGAATTATTATTCTACTAATAATGCTTTATCATGACTGTGCACAGTGGATGCTGGACATTTTGACCATGTTTTCATTTAAACTCTCAGGAATTTTAAACCTAATAGAAGCACATAGGGTACTGACAGGAATAAATAGCACACAGAAAACACATGGTTCCTGTTGTCCTGTAGAGGTAGAAACTAATGCTGTTTAATTAGTTGGGGTTGCTGTTTTCATTTATCACCAATGATTTCCAGAAGGACAAAATGGTACATAACCCATGCAAGATACACAGCTAGATACATCTGCTCAGCAGCTTTAGTGACCTACACTCAGCTTTCACTCAGTTGCTCTCAGTGCACCATTGTCAATCCTTCAGGCCAAGCTTTCAGTCTTAATCACGCCTTACTGGCTTTGGTTCAAGTCTATAAAAAACATAATTCTTACTTGTGGCTAAAACGCAGAAACTGTTCCTAAATTATTCTCCTCTTGGACTTACAGTAATTAAAATATATTTGGGATAAAGCATTGTTAAAAATATTTTATCCTACAGGAAATCAACACATCTGGTCAAATCATATTGAACCATATTCTCACAGAGGAAACAAGCACTGAATGGAATGTAAAGACATTCAATGAAGTTCAGAGATAAGTGCACAGTATCAATTTTAGCTATTTCCCTGTCTGCATCCAGGAGATGCTGTGCACAGGAGTGATACTGACGTACCATATTGAAACCCATAAATTTCCTGAATTGTCAATAAGTGCAAAACTCTGAAACCACAGCAACAGCTACTGAGGCATGTAGAAATTTTGTTTAAAACCCATGGGTTTACATTGCAAACTCTCCTTGTTTTTTATTCAATTGGCACTTCAAGGACTAACAATATTCCAAATGCCTCATATGGGACAAGTTGCTTTCTTGTGCTGAATAACCATTTTAGGCCAAAATAAGCTGCCCTTCAGGCTACACTGTCCACATTATTACTATTACTACTATTACTACTACTACAACAACTACTACTACTACTACTACTACAGCTACTACTTCTACTACTAGTATTTTTTAAAAAATTTCAATGGTCTCTTCAGACGTACATAGCTTTGGGTCAACAATAAAAGCATTAAAATTACAAGACTTCTGTTTTATATATTTTGATCAAAGAATTACACATTTTTTTAATTTAGGTGCCTAAGAAGAATGGGTGTTGTCTGTATTTCTCAGATCTCTTGCCCAGAGAGAGTTTTACTTTATTGTTTTAGATCCAGTTCTTGCTATTCTATCTTTTTTGCTTAATTCAAAGTGTTCCAAGAGGGTTTTTATTGGTTTTGGTTTTGGGTTTTAAAAAAAAATATTTCTTCTTCCTTCCTTCCTTTCATTGTCTTTTTATGCTCCCTAGAGAATATAGGCAGTTAAATAATACCAGTTTTATCTGTGCATCATTCCTGCTCAGCATGATGCCGCGGAAGAAAATGGAAGGAATAATCGACATTGGTCAAGGAGCTAAGGGCTTAACTTGATCCATAATTAAACAATACTTTCACGTGACTGAGGGAAGAGCAAGCAGATATCACTGATTTCTTTTATAAGACTCATATCCATTTGAAAGTTTACTATAATATTGGGGTTTTTCCTGCTATAATTTTCAGCAAAATTTTAGATTGTGCACTAGATAAAGGAATTATTTTATTCATTATACATATAAAATACTTTTTCATTTGTTGACACAAAATTCTATGTTAGAAAAGTAAGAACGCACTGAATTTCAAAGAAATATTTGAACAAATAATGCACCCTTTGTCCCCACTCCTAGGAGGCAGGAGTAGGAACTGCCCAGAAGGAGTCTGCACTCTTCATTTATTCAGGGTGCTGTGCAAAAGAGGAGGTACAGATTGGCACGGACTGGCTGAAAAGATGTTGCTCAGAAACCATATGCTCTTCAAGCTTCCTTGGGACCCTGGCAAGGCTCCTGGAATAACGTCAGAGCAAAATAAATTCAAAGCCCAAAATTAAACCTGAGAAATATATGCAACTGTTCTTACTATTTGTGCTGAAGAAAATAGTCAAGATTGACATCCTGACCAGATCTCCTTGTGTGCGAAATTACTCTTGACAGTATTGTTGTCAGCCCAAACTTTCATTCTCTCATTTTGCATGCAAATCAGAAATCAAATCCTAGTGCAAGCCCTGAAGGCTCTCTCTGACTACAGGTATGCTCAACACTCACCTTGGAGGTGAGGTTCCAGTGAGATTCTCTCACTGTAGAGTTTACTCAAGACATTTTGATCTTTCATGAATTTTTACCTAAACACTGCAATAGTCTAGTGCAGAACCAAGCCCTAACAAACTAGATGACATTCAACACAACTTGGAAAAGAGGTGTCATCTCCATCTAGATTAAACAGATATTAAACAATGTATTTTTCAGAACCAATCAGCTGGAAAACAAAAATATTGGAGCATTTAAATGCTGATGTTCTTGAAGTAGTTTTTTATGTCATTAGCCAAGTAAACACAGTTACTTGCCCATTCCCCATGATGAGCTCTAACCTGTTATTGAAAAAATTCAGCTTCATACTGGGGTTCTGCACGGAACACTGTAAATTATACATTGGTCTCCACCCTTCATTTGTGTCCTGAGCTCTCCATAAATATATCAGTCTGAAATACATTTACCTGCCCTGTGCAAACCCACCTCCATTTCTACTCTCTATTTGGATCACACTTCCTTCAAAGCCTGTGAGTGAATGTGTGCAGCAGTGAGAGAAAGATTAAGTCATGTAAGTGGTCTTACTCACTCTGTGTTTATAAAGAAACATAAGGGAGTCTGCCTCCTAATTCTGGTTGGTTCAGACCACTTTGTTGACAGATTTTGTCCAAAGTGACTTATTTAGAGTGAGTAAGGATTTTTGCTTATCTAAACTTGGGTAATTCCTTTTATCTTGGCCATAAAAGCCTGTAATATGCACTGACATAATAGACCTATGATGCACACACCCAGAAACCCAACATTTTTTGCATATTAACTTCAGTTATGTTATTATATGCTATTTAGAGAAAAAAAAATTACATGGAAATTATGTAACAGTTTTGGGGTTTAAAAATAGCACAATATTTCTCAAAATTTTTAATCTTATTTGCAATTGTTTCTAAAGTATTTTTGGAAAAATGGGGCCCCACTCTATATTAGTGGTGGAAAAGTTAATCAAGAAAGCTCTAGGCTTAAACTCAAGACGCACTCCTTTTTTTTTTTTTTTTTTTTTTTTACTTCCACAATATTGAATTTTCCAATGTATCAGAATGTTTACATTCCTACTTTTCTTTTTTACTGTAGCAAATATTTACATAGGCGTGTGTCCTTCAAGCTCCATTTCAGGTGATACTTGGATGTCAGGTACATAGCAATACATACTACTAAAGAAGGCAAGTTACAGTGTATTCTTCATTTCCTGCACCTGGAAATAATGGTACTAACTGGTGGTACTGATTGTGCTGTTACTGCAATGTTTATGAAAAAACACCATTTTGGTAAAATCATACTGAATATTTTAGTAATACTGCACAAAACCTGATTCCTTTTTTTTTTTTCTCAACCCAAATTCTGTCATTTTTTCAACCCAGATGCACAACGGAGGTGTTCATACATACCAAAGCAATGGTCTTTTTGATTCTGTAATGTCGAAAACATGAAAAAGAATTTTGGCCTCTGGGATTATTTCTTTTTCTTTCTACAGAAGAAAAGGAGAGAAAAGAATATTATGAAAGCAACGACTCAGAATTGATCAGAACTTAAGCATGAAAGCAAAAGAATGAGGGGAAAACAAATAATTACGACTCAGAAATTAAAGGATTTACAGGAATCCTGTGTCTGTGCACTGAGATAATATGCCTTTGAAGGTCCAGTGAGTATTTCCTGATAATCATTAATACATAAGTAGCTTTAGCTGTAATACAATGTATCTGATACTGTTGTAAATACTTTACCTGCATTATCATAATAATTAGTTATTGTGTTATTCATAACACATTTAAAGCATAAATAACCTATGAAGATTACTACCATTTTAAGACAAAGCTTTTAAGGGACAAAAGGTGCAAGGCATAGGCACTGAATTTACTGTAATGACTAAGACATAGCGCCTACACTGAAAAGCTCCTGCATTTGCCATATGAATACATAATAATGTCTTAATAGTGTGGAATATAGGCTTGAGAACAAGGTTGTAAAATGTTGTGATTAGCAAAAGAAATAACAGCAGAAAACGGAATAATTGACCATAGAAAACAGAGGAAAGAAGAGAAAGCAAAATTAAATACTAACAAGGAATCCATTTCTGGAAGACATGGCCAGAAATTATTGGCCCCCACCATTTCATTTAGAAGAAGCTTAGAAATGGCTAATAAGTGTAAAGAAGGTGTTGTGGAAGCATGTGATGTGATTTAAACCATGCTTTTGATCAAAATTATTCAGAGAATTGATGGTGGGAGTCAGAAAGAAGTAAGGCAGACTCAGGTTCTTTTATTTGCTTAAAGGATGAAGTGATCCTAATTAAATAATCTCCCATGATTTGTGTTGAGTAGTAATGACATTTTCTTCCCCTGGCACTGAAGTGTGTTTTACAGTTTCAGCAGCACTCTGTGTTTAAATCCTATTATTACCTACCAGAATAAACAAGAAGTTTAACACGATTATTTGGGATGTTCCACTTACTTAAAGCTGGATTTGTTACTACATCTATCAATAGGTTCAGCATTTTCTTAGACCATAAGATAGAGTGTGAGCATCTGTTAGCCTTTCTGTAATACTTAGAATGCTGCTTAATGAAAATTATGCTTATTTGGGGAGAAATCCTCTCACAACAGTTTAAAAAGGCCTATTTCTAAATATACTAATCGTGAGTATTTTGGAAGATTCAGGATGGTGAGCGTAACGCAACAAATAATCTTGTACAGATGCTTTAGAAGGAGGAATAAAATGTGTACACTGGGAGGAGTTCCTCTGAAGCAAAGAATAAAAACTCCTGAGCACCTCAGGCATAGACTGCCTCTGCCATGCTTAGTTTATAAAGGTGACAGAGTGACCATATATTTATTTCAAACTGAATGCTTAAAAATAGCTGTGTTAAACAGGGTTGGCAAGTCCCACTGAACAAAATGCTGAAGTATTTTACAAAATAGGATGATACTAACTGGGGCTGCCTTATCCTGAGTACCAGCCTTCAAACATCCTGTCCTCACTGCCTGCCCTGAGCTGCAATTAAATGGACCCCTGGGAAAGCTGAAGTATTCCTATTTTGAGGTGTTTGGAGAGGCGGGCTGGATATTTGTTCTAAGTGGGTAATGATGTTATAGTCTATCATCAGATGACCTTTTTAATGTGACTGCTTCTGCTAATTAGGTCCTGTAACAATGCCCTTTTCTTCTATGGACAGAGTGGCAAGTGTGTGACCACTTCAGGCCATGAGACCACCTCAACCTTGTTACAAGTTTCGTGGTCTAATTAGCCGAGCAGCCCAAAAAACCTGTGCGGTGTTGCAGTAGGCTGCGTGAGGGTCAGGGGAAGCAGCAGCCTCCTGCTAGCAGAGCTCTGCAGAGTGAGCCTGGCCGTGATCCTGCACACTTTCAGTTTCTCCAGTGGCTCGTCCCCTCCTTTTTGTGCCACATCCCTGCCACTCTACCTTGATGCCCCTCACAGGGGTGTCCTGCAGGACCAGAAGATTCATAAAGCAGGTACATGGCTAAAAACTGCCAGCTCACTATTTTTAAATTGTAATTTCCTCCTAGTGGAACCACATTTCTTGAAATCAGTAGTCCAAAACTCCTTGATGTCCCAGTTTCCACTGATTTTTCTGAATACCTCAAATGAACTTTTTCACTCATTAATACTCATTAGCTGGTTTAGAGCATATCATAATCATTAGAGAGTTACTCATTGCTAATTCAATATTTAAGGCTTCTGTAATTCATACAAAGTTTGTCTTACGTATGAAAACTCTCCTGATAGTTTTCCTTATTTGTTAATTTCATAGCACATACTGTAAATTAAGATTTTTCTCTGTTAGTATACAAATGTTGTATTAAAGATGTTTACTTTTGAAACAAGCAGTTTTGTGCAATATGGAAAGAGGAGAGTGTATATTAAAATTTTTCTGGTGGATTTAAGTTAGCTGCTGATAGTAATTTTCCAAAACTCTTTCAAGCCTGAAATCATCAGCTGGCAGGTTGTAAAGTCAGCTGTTAATTTTGGTTTTCTTCTCTGGTTTGAACTTCTGGGACTGTGGCTCTTTTTTCCTCTTCTTTCGTACAAACCATGGCACAGAGATAATATAATAATGCACATGAAAGCATTGTTGGGAAAGCTGCAGTTTAATGTGATCAGATTAAACTCAGTACTGAATGCAACTGTGCACAGAGATTGTTTCAGCTGCTATCAGCAATATTGAACACTTTTTCATCCAAGATGCCAGGATAGACAGACTCTAGCAAGTTCTGTGACCTTGATTGGATTCCAAGATAGGTATTAAGATACTTCTTATATATAATTGTAGGGATATCTGTATAAATATATCATAATCCTACATATAGGATTTTGATACCTTACTGGGACTGCAGTGCCTCTGTGCTTAAAATTGTGTGATATTATAAGCACGGAGTGAGAAGCCCATGAAAGATGGTATAATTCCACGATGAGATCTCATACAAACACTTGCATCAGTTGGGTTATTGTATTAGAAAAAGTAATCCTCATAGCAGCTATTGCAACAACTTTATGCTGTTTATGGTAGTTTATGTTTATGTTTAGTTTTTTTACCCTGCATTTTTACTGGATACTGATCTTCCAGATCTAAATTTTATTCAGAGGGCTGGGGTTCTGTTTTGGTTTTCTATAATCACTGATCATAGGCTTTAATTATTTTTGTCATGATTATTTTTATGTTTTATAGAATCATAAAACCTTATAATGGTTTGTGTTGAAGAGACCTTAAAGACAATCTAGTTCCAACTGCCCTGCCATAGACAGGGACACCTTTTACTAGACTGAGTTACTCAGAGCCCCATTCATCCTGATCCTGGATGCTGTCAGGGATGGGACAGCGCAACTCTGGACAACAGGTTACAGTGCCTCGCCACCCTCATAATAAAAACTTTTTTCTAATATCCAATCTTAGCCTACCCTCTTTTATTTTGAAGCCATTTCCCCTTGTCCTGTCACTAGATACCCTTACAAATAGTCCCTATCCGTCTGTCTCGTAGGCTCTCTTCAGGTACTGGAAGGATGCAATTATGTCACTCTGAAGCCTTCTCTTTTTGTAATAGCACAGTTTCTCTTTATGTGATAGCACAGGAAACAAAAAAAAGTCTTCTGCCTTTTTACAAAGGGGCTTTTGCTTTTGAAGGCGAGGTAGTTGGCACTCTAAATTGGCTACGGCAATTTACAAGTAAAAATGGCAAAAATGGGTGGGATATGAATTGTATTTCCTCAGTGAATAGCACCTATGATCTTCAATATACCACAGAAGTTCAGACCTCTGTTCTGTTAAAATTCTGATTGTTTGAAAATTGGCTTTACACGCAAATCCCCCTCTGACTAGTGTATGTGGGTATCTGTAGTGCTCCAGTTGACAGCTCTAGTTAGATACAATAGAAACTAGCTGTAATATGCTACAGAGAACCTTAAATTAGGAAGTCGACACTGTCTTGAAAAGTAGAAATTGCATGTCTCTACTACCATGTTCCAGCAGATATAATTGAACCTCATCGGGTAATTCTATCATCTGTGATAGATCCTATT
The DNA here is from genome assembly GCA_036785705.1 of Acanthornis magna. Lineage (NCBI taxonomy): Eukaryota > Metazoa > Chordata > Aves > Passeriformes > Acanthizidae > Acanthornis > Acanthornis magna. The sequence continues at coordinate 84,457 of JAWUZG010000107.1, read as the reverse complement.
TTACTAAGCTACATGTATAAAAAAATCTGAATATTTTTAGATATTATTTCAGTGTTTGAAATATTTGCAGGCTGTCACCTCAGAAAGACAGTAATAGTTTTGGACCGGAACTTTCAAAACTGGCTTTAACAGTCAGTTTTTCCATCTCGTTGAGTGGGGCCTGATTTTACACCCATTGGCACTGAGATTTCCTGAACAGCGTTTTCTGAGAACAGACTTTACACTTCCTTGAGATTATATTTCCTTTCAGCCTTAAATCATGGCTTTACCTCTGAAATCCATTCTTTTTAGCCATCAGATTCTGACTTTTTCTAAACATCATTCATCAGTCTCGGTCTGTCTGACCATGATACTCATCTGACGTGATTACTGGTGTTGCTTTGCCTGTAGTTTCTAGTCAGAAGAATGATACCACTTTTCCATTCTTGAAAAGAGAGCTTTTGCTGGTGTGGATTAACTTCATTTAATGATGAGATCATCCTGAGGACATTTTTCCTGATTTCTTAAACGCTTATGTTTTAAGAAGCAGATTTTTACTTAATCTCCTCAAATATTGTAACTACACCTCCAGTAATATTTCAGAGAAAATGTGGATAGTTTAACAAGCGGTTAATTTGCTTGACATGTGGAATAAATGTACTGCATTAGCATCCTATGTTCCATCTTCTCCACTCCTTGAAAAAGTTCTATATGAAATGTGCACATTCCAGGTCACTTCTTCTGATACCTTGGATGATATCAGCTATATTTACCCAGAATTTCACTTACTTTTCAACATAACTGATTTTGTTCCAATCACCTGAAGATGTTTTTCTGTAGACCAAGAGCTAATACTTCTCACACTTTCATTTTTGGTATATCTACCATTCTGGTTTTGTTTGACTTCCTTTGCTTCCTTCGGTGTTCCCCATGTACAAAACTTGCATGAAATGCAGATAATAATAATCTTGTTTTTCCATTTCACCAAGAAATTTTAGTCAGATGAAGTCTGTGAGACATTTTAAGTATTGACAAGCAGCACAGGGCTGACCTCGCTGAGTAAAAGAGTAGTGATGGACAGGGACGAGAAACTCACTCTTGCCCAAGGCTGTAAACAAAGCTGCAGAGCTGCCTGCTGAGAACCTTCTCTGCTTGGGCAGTGCCTTCCCCTGAGCACTACACAGAATAGCCACTCAGCTTGAAAATGCCATCAGCTGGGTTGCTGGGGCAGCTTACAGCATATGAAAGATTCTTTTGGGGACTACACACAATTATGGCCTATCTTCATTTTTGTTTTTAGCTTCGGTAGCATTAAACACTGCCTTGGTAAGTAAATTAATAAATATTATGAAATTAAAGCTGAAGCTGCTGCAAATTTAGAGAATGATAATAGGAACCTCCCCATATTTTGCACATATAGGCACATAGCTATGTGTGTATGGTCATGTATGCGAAATGAAATATGCTCAGTATTATGAGTTTATACAACTGCATTCTATTGTAAACAATAATAATTTTAAGTTTAATTTTAAACAGAGATAATCATACAAATAGCCATATTTTTAGATCATTGCACAGATAGATATTATTGTTTAATAATAACATCCCTCTATAAAATCAAGATATTGGAATCGATATGCATTACTTTTGCCTTACTTGAAACATACAATGACTGACCCTTAGTGTTCGATTATTAAGGTTACAGTTTAATCTCTAGAATTTAATACTGAAACCCATTTCCATGAAGTTTTATTTCTACCTTTTACCAAATAGAAATTTTCTCATGACAATAGTGATTCGTGGTTATAAACAAGCGATTTGACCAAAATCAATGCTGAAGTAAAATTCTGAATCTCAATTGAGCCCTCTAACTTTAGCCACACAATTCTTAAACCTGGAGCAATGTTACTGACTTTAGTATTGAGAAATAAGTGTTGATTCCAAATCTATTGTGTAAACACAAATTAAACTTGTTATGACTGTTCAATACTTTTAAGTGTACAACTGCACTGGACCAGTTTAAGAACTTACATTTAACCTGCGGGAAGAAGTATGCCAAAGGATAAGGAAGATCACGCTATTGGCAAAGTGCTTTCTTTATATTAATTGCATTCTAAGCAAACAAGCTTATAAAAGGAAGGCAGTCATGTTAAAAAAAAAAAAAAAAGTCTAAATTGAAAGCAAATTTTGTTTGAAAAAGCTGGAAGAGATTTGATCCTTTACATAGTCTGATGGAAAATTAAAGTAAACAATTATTTCATTCTTGCTGTCTTGTGAGACAGTGATCATTATGAAGCAAGTTTACCTTAAAATCCTGACAGCATTTGTCTACTTGCCATGTCTATTAGCACTCTCCAGTGGAGGCTTTAGTCAAGTGGAAAGAGATTGTTAAGATCTTGTTCTGTTTCAATTTGATATTTGTAGATTATCTTGTGGAATTTCACTGTTCCAGCACTGTCATATTTTTTAAGTTCTCTTAAGATTGGTCCGTGGCTTAGAAGTTACTTTTGTTTCAAAGTATATTATATAATTTATATTTTAATATTCCTACATGATCAAGTGGAAAAATCTATCAACATCTTATAGCTTCTGAAGTCACTCTCCTATAAAAATTGCTGCTTCAGTTTGGTATTAAGTATATTTTCAAAATTGACTGCAATAATCTGGTTTTTGTTTGTTTTGTAGGAAAAGAAACGTCTCCTTCACTGTAAGTCCCACATCCAAGCCAACAAAATATACTGTGGTATAGTCTAATCTGAGGAATGTAGGCCTTTCTTGTCACATGCACTACATTAATTTCTTTAGTCTACTCCTATCTCTAAATGAAGACCTTAGAAACTACCACAGAGGACAAAAGGCTTTGATTTTTATGCAGGTTGGAAACAGTTTCATAAATCATAACTGCTCCCTCTCAGGTCCCATGGCACCCAGTCTTCTGCAGTTTGGAAGGAAGGACTTGATGATGCCCACGTGAGCCCCAGTGCCAGACCTCAGGTGATCTCAGTTTAGGGGTGCCACGTGGCCAGTGAGGTGTCCCTGGGAGCTGAAAGACACCCAGGCCCAAAACTGCTTTAAGTCATGAGGGTGATGAAGTGGTCTGAACAGGACCAGTGCCGCTCGCAAAGCATTCCCAATGCACCTGTGTGTGCCTGTGCTTTGGAGCAGATGATGTTTGGTAACTCTCTCCAGTTGTAGAAAGTTTTTTGATTGTTTGATCTTGGGATTTTCCGTGAGCTTGAAAGACTCAACACTTTGCACAATCATGTATTTCACGGCTAACACTGGGTGTTCTAACACAACACGTCTGTGCTCCTAGTCCTTCATTTTCCCAGATCTTTCTTACACCTGAATCCATGAGACAGAAACATAGAATCCTAGAATATCCTGAATTGAAGGGACCCGCAGAATTATCAAATCCAAGTCCTGGTCCCGCACAAGAGATACACAGGAATCCCACCATGTGCCTCAGAGTGCTGTTCAACACCTCTTGACCTCTGTCAGGCTGGTGCTGGGACCACTGCCCTGGGGAAGGCCAGCTGATTTGCAGTGGCGGCTAGCTCTGATGACGCCCTGTGGCGTTAGTGACAGGGACGCTGTCTGTCAGGGTCGATGAAAAGAGCAGCGCTGCAGGAGGCTCGTGAAGGCAGGATGGGCCGGGAACAGGAACAAAGGAGACGGACTCCGAGGCTGAATATTGTCTGAACTGGGTTGATTAGGGTGGAGGATGAAGCGACGGAGGGACAGAAGACGAGCAAAGATCGAGGCTTGAAGCCCCGAGGAGCCTCGTGCAGGGGTTTAAAAGGGAGCAGGCAACGGGGAGTGGCCAACAACAACACCCAATGGGGAAGGGGTAGAGGGGCGGTAAAAAGGAGATGGAAAGGGGACACAAACCAATAGGGATTCACGAGGGGGGGAGTTAGAACTGGGGATCCAATGAGCAACGTGGAAGGGGATAACTCTCTGGAACCATAACCAAATAGATAGAGAACAAGCTAGAAACCAGCCATATAGGGAACAGGGGCGGGGGAGAGTGCAGGGCCAATCGGGTCTCAAGGATCTGCATATTCAAACTTGGGGCCACAGGGAATCATGGTCTCTCACCATGACCAAGAGGGATAAGGCTTCCAACCTATAGCCCTCCTGGCCGTGTTCTCCCTGTGGCTGCCCTTCTGGGCTTATTAGTACTCGTGCTGCCACAGCAAGGCTGGTGCTGGGACCACTGCCCTGGGGAAGGGCAGCTGATTTGCAAATGTCCTTAACTTCATTGAAAAATTCAACGTTGTCATTGTCTTGGATAGGTTGTCTGACATCCACATTATTCGATAGTCTTAAACTGTGTTATTGCAATACCTTCATGGTCTGAAAGCTCTTTTTTTCTTAGAAGATGCATCTTTATAGGTATGCATTTTCTTGACATTTCCTTTGCAAATTCTTTAAGATTTTGAATAGAGTGTAATAAGTTTTTAACTGGGTCCCAAAGATTAAAGTTAAATAATTTCATGGTCTCCAATTTTCTGACTTAAATCTTAAAAAAAATTATAATTATCTTCCTTTTTCTTTATTAATCTAAAGCCTTTTTATAGACTAGTGGTGTTCAGTGCACCTAATTGCATAAAGCTTTTAAATTTTTTGAAGACTAGGTTAGAAATTAAAAAAACTCCAAACCTATATGACTATAATAAGATAAATGCTAGAAACTATTTTATAAAGTAACAACTTCAAATGTTATAAAATAACATCTAAAAAAATGAATGAAGATTATTTTTAATGTTATCTTTTAAATTCAATATAAAGTAGAACTACAAAAATTCTCTCATCAGTAATTTACAAACTAACATTTTGTTCAAATGAACTTGGATATGTCTTTCTTCTTCTCTGAAAGGATTAAGTTTTACAGAGCAAGGATGTCCACTTTTTCTAAAAGTTTGGCATGTTCAAAATGTAGACTGCATTAAAGTCAGAAAAGGGCTGAAACAAAACCTTCTCTGTGAGTAGTCCCGAAGGCATGAGAACAATATCCCTTGGTTTGAATCTAATGTCAGACCCACAGTTTTCTAATAGAGATAAACTAAAACATTGACCTTTGTGGAACTTGAGTCCAGAGATGATTCTTTTTTATTCAGCACCATCAATAATCACATCACGTTAATAAAGATTGCTCAGTGCACAGGGAGTCTTGATTTTTAGATCTTTTGCATTGTTTTTGTTTCCTCCACTGTGCAGACAGTATCTTTACTTCAAAAACATGCTAAGGAAACAAAAGCCATGTTAAAGTCATTGCCCATCTTGTCTATAGAATAAACAAAAGGAGTTTGTAGGTTGACAAATGGCTGAACATGAGCCAGAGTGTGCCCAGGTAGCCAAGAAGGCCAAGGGCATCCTGGCTTGTATCAACACTAGTGTGGCCAGCAGGAGCAGGGCAGTGACCATCGCCCTGTGCTGGGCACCAGTGAGGCCACACCTTGAGCCCTGTGCTCAGTTTTGGGACCCTCACTACAAAAAGGACATTGAGGTGCTAGAGTGTGTCCAGCGAAGGGCAACGGAGCTGGGGAAGGGTTTGGAGCACAAATCCTATGGGGAACAGCTGGGAGAGCTGGGAGTGTTTGTGCTGGAGAAAAGGAAGCTGAGGAGGGGCATTAATGGTCTCTATACCTCCCTGACAGGTGGGTGTAGCTGGGCTGGGGTTGGCCACTTTTTGCCTGTAACAAGGGAGAAATGGCCACAAGTTGCACCAGAAGAGGTTTAGATTAGATAGTGGGAAAAAGTTTCTCCATGGAAAGGAAGAACATTGGAACAAAGAACAAACTGTACAGCAAGTTGGTGGAATGACAATCCCTGGAACCATTAATAAACATGGATATGGCACTTGTGGGCATATTTTGCTGGCGAACATGGTTGTGGTGCTAGGCTGATGGTAGGACCTAATGATTTTAAAGGTGTTTTCTGACCTTAGCATTTCTATGAATCTATGAACAAAATAATTTTAAAGGACTTTGTGAACACCTTATCACGTATTTACAAAATACAGGATAAGCAAGGAAACCACCAATAGCACAACTTCACTTTAAAAAGTTTGTTTCTTTCTCTGATCCTTATTTCAGATTCATCCTCATATACGGAACACAATTTACATTCTTTCTGCATTTGCATAGCCGCATCATCATAATACTGTTGCATGAGAATTTGTTCATCCTTTTATGCAGATTTGTTGACTGTATATCTTTTGTTTTAATGTCTTCCAACTTTCAAGTTAAATATGGTCCAGGAAGAAGTGTTAGGAAAATTAGCCTATGCAATGCTATTTTAATGATACCTCTGGCATAGATGAAATGAGAAATTTTTGAAAAAAGATCCAAGAGTCAAGATCATGCACCTAGGCTGGTTGGATTAACATTAGAAACAACCTTTTAAGCCATCTGGGTGTCACCTAACATAAATCTTTAAGAAATATAGTACTTTCACCTTTTCAAAGTTCAAGGGAAGATTTTCTTTGGTTTCATTCATGTCACTCGAAAATGCAGTAGTACCTCCAAGTTACTGGGGGCAGGAGGGGAAGTTTAAGCAAATCTGTGCCCAGAGGAATTTTTCCAGAATTCTATGTACCTTTTTTTCCTTTTTTTTTTCTTTCTTTTTTTTTTTTTTTTTTTTTTTTATTTAAGCATAAAAAATTACTCTAAGGTATTTTAAAGAAAATACTCCAACATAAAAAGCAAATTAATAAATTTTAATGAGAAGTTGTTTCGGTTTCAAAATAGCCGACATGCAAAATATAAATATAATTTTAAGAATCTTATCCATCCAGTCAGGAAGATTAAATCATCTGGGCAAATAATAAATCCAAAAGGTCAAATATGTTGAAACACCTCTGATTTTACATATCAACTGCACAGCATACTTTCTGAACCATTTACAAGATAATAATTACTTACAGAAATTTCTCTATAAATAACTTAGAAGAACAGATGCTCAATCTTTTGCTATAAATTTTTGTAAAGTTTTTAGCTGAAATGAGAAAAACTTACTGGTCCTTGTTAAAAATATTTGTCAATTTTCAATGGATGCAAGTAGTAACTTTGTTTTCCATGTTTTGCATTAAAATATTTGGATGTATTTTGGTGCAGGATCATAAATCATTCCTAACTCATCTGAAAAGATGTGTAAGCTTATGAACTTTCAAGATTCTTTTAATGAAACAGGACAAATTCTGAATTTACAAGCCCACACAAATCTATGTTTATTTTGGGTAATACTGTAATCACATCCATCCTGTAAGAGATCAAATTCTCTATGTTAAATCATGTCCTTGACGCTGCACCATTTAGAAGCAAGAGAAAAATTCAGTGTCTCATCTGTAGGTAACCCTATTCTTTTGAACTCAGGGGAAATTTTTTGCATGGCAAATACATTTCTGAAAACTGCTTATGCCTGTGACAGTATGTGAACATGTTTACAGAGTATAATTTTGTCATACTTCGAATTTCATCTAAACAGCATTCATAAAAAGTAAAAGCTCACTAATTATAATTACCCACATTGCATTCAGGAAAGCTACAACTGATAGCTGTATGTAGTATGTTTTGTTTCTTTTGTTTTCAATGACAAAGCAAATAAGCTATAAGATCCTGAAACATGTGCACATAAAGAATTTCTTTAAGCATACCTTTTCTACTGAGCTGTAGTATTTAGTATTAATGACATTTTTGTCAGGATTACAAATGAGATGCAAGAGTTTATCTTACTTGTTTTTTTTTTGGGGGGGGTTGGTTTTTTGTTTGTTTGGGGTTTTTTGATTTTTGTTTCTTATTGAATTGTTTGGGTTTTGTTTTTTTTTTGTTCTATGTGAATTTTTGGGGTGAGGTTTTTTCAGTGTTTTGGTTTTTTTCCAGAGGGATATTATTCCTGTGAGAAATAAACATTAGAAAAAGAAATAAAATCTGTAATAAGTGGTTCAGTTTAATTTAAAATTTCATGGAGTTGCCTTTATTATTCCAGCTGTTTTTCTTGGTGAAAAGAAGTTCTTTTCCTTAATGAGATCAACACAACTCATCCCGTTATACCAGCTCTAACCTAATAAATCAAATATTTGCACATTTTCTCTTCAGGTTTTTCCAAATAAATTTTTTATCATGATGATAAAATCAAATATGGAATAGGTGTCATACTTGGGTACTTTAAGAAGCAAAAATTAATGGTGAGGTCTGTCTGTAATTCCGCACTTCAGGGAAGACTAATTGAATATGTGCTGAAGGCAGGGACAATGAGAGGTACCTTCTCCCATTCACTCTTGAGCGCAGTTCTCAATACTGTTGCCATGTTACCTTCCTATTAAATTGCTTCCTTCAATAAGTTTTGTCAGGCTTCATTCATGTATCTCTAAACTCTGGAAAATAGCAAGGTTACTAGTGTTGGTGGAAAGATAATATCGCAAGCCTAGCTTAAAAATTTTGAGAATACGGGTCCTATATTTTAGGAAATATAGAGTGGTGGTGTGATTCTGTGCAGGCAGTAGGACAAGACAGACATTATCATCAAGCCATAAATTCTTGAACTCCAGCAGTTTGACCTTCATGGTGCATGAAAACTGCTTTGTCTGGTCAGAGCATGGTGATGTAGAGACACATTTCCACGGTGAGACCTCTGCTTTAACAAACAAGTTTATTTGCTGCATCTTCTCAATTTGTGCCTGCATCCCATGACTTCAGTTTTGCTTCCTTACACAAATAAGAGAGTGCAAACACTTGAGGGATGCATTCTGCCTTTCAATAAGATAACCCACTAAAGGACTGCTACAGTGATATAAATTACAATTATGAATCTAAAGAAAACAGCAGGAACTCCAAAAGAGCAGTCAGGAAGCTCAACCTTGATGATGATGACTAGAATCCCTGAGTGAAGGAGGACCATGGTGGGTCAACATTTCTTCAGAGAACTTGTGTAAGGAAGAAATTTACAGTGGGGTTTTGAAGGGTCACTTAGCTTGAATCGGCTTAGCCAGCCAGTAGGAAATCACACTACTTTTGTAGTTATAGCTACCATAAATTGCACAGCTGCTCTCAGAACGCCTTTTACTGAGGAAAGCAGCATCTTCCCTGCTTCCCTAACCCACCTGGCTCACTCATGGTGTTGTAGGAAGGCATGGCTGATATGATTTGCTGGATGAAGGAACCAAAGTGGTAGTGAGAGGTGAGCTACAAACTGCTGTGGGTACATTTATTATTTCATAGAACATTTTTTCACAGTGTGTGTAGGCAACAACCTGTGGTTTTCTGTGCTTAGAAACAGCGACTACGAAGGCTTCTACTGTGACAATAATGTCATTTAATTAGAAAAGGCCTATTCTGCACTTTTTCTTTGTTTAAACCCAGAGAGCCTGTTCTCTGGAGCTTCTTTGACTCATCACAGTTGAATCTTGCTGCCATAAAGTGCCTGACAGCTTTAGCCCTGACACATCTGAAGCAAGACTGCGTAGTAATAAACAATTATCTTTACCTTCAAATAACTGCCTCCTGTTTGAAAAATCTTTTAATAATACCAAACCAAATTAATATAGATAAATAATTTTTTAAGCAAATAAAATATCAATTTATTGTCAATTTGATTTATGGTCAATAAAAATGGAAATATTGATAATAATTTGTATATGATGCTTCACAAGATGCTGCAATATGGGATAGGCTGCATGAAACAGGTAGAGCTTTCATTATCATAATGAGGCAATTCTTTGTTAGAAAGACCTATAGTGAACCTAAAAAAATATCCAATATGATGTGAATATTTCCAGAAGCCTGAACATCACCTATAAATGCCTCCTTTCTCTAAGGTAGATATATTGTTTACATTTAATGAAGATTTATTGGCCAATATGAGCTATATTATTTTAATAACATAGCCCTAAGTCAAATGTACAAACTTCGGAACTGGTCACAAAGACAGATAAAAGTATAGTTCATGGGAACACAGAGGAATTGTATTTCCTCTTTAGAGGTTTCCTTGTTGAATCATGCAGAAACTATTGATTATATTTCAAAGGCGGGTTTTTTTTAAATACATGCCAGTGACTTCATCTGTCTAGAGCTGTCTGAACTTCAAACAGATTTGGGAAATACAGTAGATAAAAGGAATTTATGAGAAATAAATTATGTCGCAAAAATGACAGAAGTCTTTACCCAAAAGAAAAGTCTTTTAATGGAAAGAATGGAAAGAGTAACCTTTTTTCTCTTTATTGATAATGGGGAAGTTCAGATCAAACATATATATCTTAGTAAATAATTTAATTTAGAGGGTTGTGATAATAATTTTCAAATTATACGTCAGAATCTGTCCTTTATTATTATTATTATTATTATTATGAAAATATGTTTCCTTTCTTATTTAATTGTGCGTTGCCAATGTTTGCTAATTTAGATTTTTCTATTCTGAAAATGGTCACACCTTCAAAAAGTCAATGTGCACCTCCATTACTTTCACTGATGACATTACCAGAAAGACATGAAAAACCTTGAGGAGGCACTGGCATTTTGTGCAGTGTTCACTGATCGTCATTAGAGAAAGCTCTGGCAGCACATCACAGTGAGCCAAGAGCTGGAGAGCATGGCTGATATCCTGGGCAGCTGTGTAGCTTGCTCTGTTAGACAAAACAGGAAGCAGAAAACACTGTCCCAGGTGACAGCCTTCTCACTGATCCTCTGGGAAACAGAGAGGTGCAAACAGCTCCAGGTATCCTTTCTGCAAGGTCTGATAGTTGTGCCTGAACCTGGCTCCAGAGGGAGGTGGGGATGCCAGAGCCCAGGTATGGGAACCTTGACATCAATGCCAGGAACAGCCTTTCCCATGGACAGAAGTGCAAACATGTGATGTGTTCTTCTGGCAGGAAAGTAGGTGCTTCTAGCACTCATCAAAGACTTGGCATAAAAAGAATTTTAAGACCTTAGTAAAAATTGCTTAGTGGCAATGAAATTGTTGAGGGTCTTTGTTTTCATCACTTACTAATAAGGTCAAAATGAAAAGGATCTCTGTTAATTAATGAATGAATTGAGAACACCAAGAAAAGACCATGGGATTTAAATTAAACATAATTTATTTTATTTTGGGGTGGGTGGGAGTGAATTTCTGTGAAAATATGGTAATGTGGGGATGAAGCCTTCATCTTTCAGCACAACAGGAAAACAGTTAATTTCTTGAGCAAGGGAGAATATCTATCAACTATGTCGTTCCAAATTGATTTGGTTTTATATTACTAAAAATCCATTTTTTCAGGGCTATTCATACCAGGGAATTGTTTCTTCACCATTATGGCAGGCTGCCTGTTTGGGTGGAGGAAGGGACTAAAAGCATGGCACAAATAAATAACACTGTTGCTCTGTGCAGCTGGGATTCTCCAGCGATTTTCCACCTTTCAACCACTCCCTAGGTTTCCTACTCTATCATCTGAACATCCAGAAAGAGTGAGAGGTTGTAGGAGAACGGTAACAGTGAAATTCTACTGGATCCACGCTGGCTGGGTCTGTTCTGCTAGGTCTCCTGTTGGTTTGACATGTTTGACTTATGATTTCTTGGGTATGAGTTGTTTGTCCACTCATACTCTTTATTCCGGAAGATTTCCATTCAAGTGCCATCCATATCCATGAAGGTACCTTTAGATCTGCTTTTAGTAAAGTAGGTGGTGAGGGAAACTGACAAGTAAAATTGCTGTGTTATTGAAATAAACCAAGATGTATCTATTTTTAGTGAGAGTCAGTACTTCAGATGCCTTTTTACTCAGGATTAAAATATGATATTCGCCTTTGCCTTTGTCACACTGGTTCAGCTGGTTTTCAATACTGTTAAAAAAAATTAAAAGGTGGTAGTTTTGTCTTCCACTATGGCTAAACAGGTGTCTGCTAAACTACTAAAGTGGACACAAATAAGTAAATCTCATGTTTATCTGTCCAACACCTCCACCAGAGGTTATGAAACTGCTTCAGGGAAAATGTAAGGATAAAAAAAGTCCCCCAAATTCCCTATGCCAGGAAGGCAGGAATCTTTCACTGTAGCATCACTTGACTATAAAGCAGTGAGTCCAGGATGCCTTCTGGCACCACTGAACTACAGAGGTGTGTGCGGCACCTCAGTGAAGCAGTGAGAATAGTGCCACACAGCTCAGTCTTGCCACACAAACCCAGAGTCACTAAGAGAGCTTTGGGATCCAAAAGTTGTTTTCTGATAGCCTAGCCCTCTAGCCAAATAGCAAGATGAGAGGCCAGACTCTGAAAGGGGACCACGCATGTCTTGCTTTGGTCCACCAGGTCTGGAAGTAGTTCTGGGCAACATACACTTTAGAGATTTACCTTTATTTCCTACCTTGGGCATTTCAGGTTGTTTAATTTAACATTCTGCTGGAAACACTTAAAAAGCAGAGTATCTCCAGCATTTGCTCTGATCCAGGCAAAGTTTTTTATTTTTATTCTCTTTTTTCAACTGTTCTTGTCCTCAAGGTTGTAGTCAACTTTCTTTGTGAGGTGAGAGATCTGTTATTTCCTAAATGAGAACCTATCCCTCTGCATTAAATGAGTGTAATGTAGGATGTAAGAAGTTGTGACCCTTTATAATAGATTTTCTTCCATTTGCTTCACTGAAACTTCAAGGACAGCATTTTGATTTTTCCTTCATGTTTTTACTTCAGAGGCTGGCATGTTAGGATTATGGAACTAGAAAAGCTCTAGTTAGATCGAAAGAGATGGCAAATAAGTACATTAAGTGCATAAAATCCTCTCATTCAACATATATATGTTTTATGTGAGCACAGCATCACTGAATTATAGCACAAAATCAATGTAATTTGCACTGCTTACATAAGTTTGTTTTTCCCTGCCTCTACTTATTCCCTCCTAGCATAAAATAAAATAAAATAAAACATAATTCTTTATACATTTCTCAATAAATGTACTTCTGACATCTTTCTTATCAAATCAGTCTGACACTTTTCCCTTTTAAGCCTGACATGCCATTAAATGGATGTGTAAAGATTTTAAAAGCCTCAAAACCCAACTTATTTTACACATTTCTTAATGGTAAAATGTAAAAATGTTTTTTAGAAATTGAATCACTGTTATCACATGGTTTAATTCTGTATCTTTAAGGGGTGCAATGTTTCATCTTTTAATCTGTCATAGTGACTGCTTCACTCATTAGTTGCTATGTCTGTTGACAGAAATGTACAGCTACTGTAACCATGAAAATTCAACATTCATCCTCCTGCCTGAGGATATGTTTATTTTGAAACTAGAACTACACTGGGCTTCATTCATGCAATATTTACATGGAGCTAATTATGTATACGGTGAAATTTGCAGCTTCGATAATAATGCTGACTAGTATAACTACAATTTGATAATTTCTTGTTTTCCCTCTAAAAAAGGTCTTCTGCATCCAAAATGTTGCACCTAATATGCCCTAAAGAAATCCAGTGTTAATGAGTGTAATGAATCAAATAAAAAATCCGTAAATATGGGGGTTTTAATGGGAAAGGATTAGAAGTTATGAAAAGTAACCATCGACTACCTTTGTTGTGCTTTCTGTTCAAGAAATTGTATGAGAGACAGAGATGACTTTCAAAGCCTTTGAGCTTGTGTGCTGTTTGATAAGATGGTGGAAATGGCAGAAGTCACAATTTCCAGCAGATGCAGCCAGGCCACATCATGTCATTGTAGCATTGGCTTAAGAATGAGTAGGTGTTATTTGGTGACAGACCTGGAGTGAAGAATCAGGGACACAAGAAACTCTTTTGGGCTATACAGTACTACTCCTGCTGGTGTAAGTGAAACCATCAGAACCATTCACAAATATGAAATTCGCTCTGGGTGCAGAGCTGCACCCAGAAACAAATAAGTTATTGAGGGCGTTTTTTAAAACCTGACACAATGCAGTGACTATAGCTATTGAGGATTGTAATTTTGTTTAAATGATGGCTCCCAAATCTCTCCAGGGACATTTCCTCACGCAAGCACATTGTAGCAAACATATCTAGGAGCCACAAAGATTTGATTGTCTAAGTAACCACTGGAGCCTCATCAAACAGGAAACATTTCTTTTACCATCATCACAAGAACCACTCTAAAACACAGAACTGCATTTGTATAGCATTAGGAAGTGCAAGGGGTTGAAATCTCCCATATTTTGCTTTAGTATTTTTCATAGTATTTACCAGAGTGATTTTTCACTCTACAGTCTCCTGCATACAGCTAGGTTACATTTACAGACTAACCCCAAGTGAGTAAAAACACACAATGGTCATAAAATGTCTATTGTCCTGTGAAAGGGAATACAATACACATTTTCTCCTCAATCACAGTGACAAAATATATAGTCTTCTGGTGACGCTCAATATTACTATGATGACAACTGTTACAAAGTAATGTTTTCTTCACCTCCATTTCTTTTTGAAGATGAGGCAGAAATAGTTTGGTTAGTTTAGTGGTTTACTGCTTTCCTTTATTTTTTGTGCTTGTGTTCATAATTGAGTGAACTTGTTTGGAATTCCCTGAAATAAAACTAATTTGGAGAAATTAATTTTGCTTTTAGCTGCCTAATTTACTATTTATTTTTTACTTTTTCAAGGGTAAGTCCTCCAGTAAAGATCCAGTCCATGTGAAATTTCTGTCTATAGCAGTGAGGTTTCTCTTAAATTATATTTTTACCTAGTGCAACATAAACTGGGGAGGAGCAAGGAGCAAGACCATGAGTCATAAGACAGGTGCTCCCCTTTTGTGGAAAAGTTGATTATGCCCTGGCTTACTACTCTCTGAGTGTCTTCATAAAGTCATGAGATAAACACCCTAAAGATAGAGTTGATCCTTCTCCAAAAACTCTTGGTGGGCACTCTCAGCCTTGGAGTAAAGTTTCACGAGGAGCAAACCCCTGCCACTATGCGCTACTGGACTTAGTCATGCTTCAAGCAACCTATTTTCTTCTTCAATGCTGCTTATCTGGGCCTATGCCTTTCAACTGAGCAATATTTTTCTGCTCCTCTGAATTGCATAAACCAACATTAGGACAAGTCTAGTTTCATTTTTGCGGAATAAAAGGTTTTCATTACAGCATTAGATGTATAACTCAAAAGGGACACCCCAAAATGTACATTCTGTTCTGTTTCTCACGTGATGAAGATTTTAGATAAGCAAAAGAGTGTTTACTTCTCCTGAACTAAATTAGTTCATCTATTTAGAAAAACAATTATTGTCTACACACCTTGTCTGCCAGTCTTGTTCCAGCTGCAAGTCAGGAATTCTTTTAGGCTCTTTCCTGATACAACCTTCTTTTTCCTGGAGCCAACAACTGCTGTGCTTTTGCTTAGCCTTGGAATGCATGCTAAGCATTAATCTGGGTACCACTGTCTGACCTTCTGAAAGGGACAATGCTACAACATGTAAGTTATCCACAAATTGGTGACTGAATTCTTTCATTTGGCTATTTTCCTCACAATCTGATTTGCATTTTGACATTTTCATAAGCCATAGGAATCATTACCTTTCTTTTAGTCTTACAATGTATGTAATGTAGTTTCTTATTCACAAAGATCACAAATAGCATATTAGTAATAAAGTTGTCCAAGCTGGCCTTTACAGACTCTTGAGTCCCACTGTATTTGGACAAGTTTTGATTTGGAATATGGTGACCTTGAAAGTCATAAGAAGAATCTGGAACTGGATTTGATTTCTTAGGGGAAGGCTGTCTGCAGACGGAGGACCTCAGGTATTCACAGTGACAGGATGATTACAGAGAGTTTGCTATGGCTTGATAGACCTGTAATTTTATCAATCAGCCATCAGCTGTGACGACTGTGAATGTGTGGATCTTCATGAGCAGTTGCTGTAGACACAACTGGACCTAGAAGAGTGGGAAACAGTCAGCTGACCAGATAGAGGTAAAAGAGAATGGATTTTCTGTTAGAAATTCAGTAAGACTTCACTACCTGAACAGAATTAGCAGTCTAATACCAGGTGGTCTTATAATAGTTGAGGAAATTACAGATCAGGAGACAGGTATCCACTTGCTCTTTCCCTCCAACATTTATGTTTGTCCAGCTATGGCTGACTTTCTGTAGACAGGCATGTTACTAATCCTGCATATTGGGGAGAGGCACAGAAGATAATGTGGTCCTCACTGATTTGCCTCACCTTTTTGTTCTCTGGTTGTGGCATCATCAAAAACACTAATAAAGCCTCTTGAATTTGGGGCACCACTTAGATACAGCCGTTCAATGAAGAGGGAATCAGGAAAGAGAAATGCAAAAATAATTCGCATCCAGTGTAGGATTTTCCTTCGGGGATGTCTCAAGTAATTGTGTGTTATATGTGTCTCCCCAGCCAATTATAGGCATTCACTCAGCTGCTTGTGTCTGAATTTGTCAGGTTTCTAATGTAATATATAAATCTGTTCCTGCTTGACTCCAAAACCACAGCTGGTTTTGATCAGACTCCTATAAAAAGGAAATTTCAATTAGCAGTGATCCAAACATATTCTGGAGGTATATTTTTACGGCTGCTTGACGAATAGCACTCTTTGTTCTTCGGGGTGCATGTGACTCCCAAATGCAAGGCAGCCAGAACTGTGAGTCATCACCACAAGCACAGTACTTTGTTGCAGAGGTCACATTCTGCCAAAACCAGAGGAATTAGCTAGCCAGATTGAATTAGCAGTTGAAACACATTAATTTATGCTACATAAATGTTATTGTGGCCCTGTGGGCAAGTACTTAGGTCATATGCTTTATGAACTATTTGCACCAAGAGGGCTTTCCAGCTGTAAATCAGCTTCGAAGCGCACTTTCACAAAGCATTCATGGCTCTGTGCTGTGCTCCCCCGTCCACACCAATTCCGTCTCTTGGCACTCTGATTGCTCGCCGTTCTGCACGAGCTTTGCAGGATTTCCTGCAGAAGGAGTGGATCTGCAGCCAGAGCAGAGCCCAGGCTGGGTCTGGTGGAGAAGCTGAGCCCTGGCCAGTCGCCGATGATGCTTGTGGGCAGCTGTGGGTCTGCGGCTCCAGGCGTCTGGCAGCAGGAAGGGCTGCTGGAGCTGGTGCAGCTGTGTGGTAAATGGAAACCTCAGTATCTCAAGCACACACACAGCCCAGCCCTTGACAAGGCTGTTTCTCTTCTGGGGGAGGAGGGGAATTAGTTACACTTTTGGCCACATTATTTCAGAGTGAGAAAAAGTAGAAGTGTTTTCTCGCTTCAAATTATGGTAACTGAGGACGCATGCCAAGAAAGAATTATGCATAAAGATAGTGTTTTAACTTGTTTTTATGTGTTTGGATATGTCTCTGCCAAAAATCTGACAGAGCCTCATTGTTGCAGCTTTTTCATCATGAAGCTACTGACTGCACCCAGCAAACATTTCATAAATAATGAAGTAATTGGGGGCATTTAGTGTTGTCTGATCGTGTCAGCAGTTGCATGTAACACACTCTACTTTCCAGCAAGCCAGGTAAATGCTACAGCAGTGTGAGAAGGGAGGCAGTGTTGGTCTCCAGAGGGGAATGGTCTTTTTAAACAAACATATTTCACTCAGACCGCTAACTCCTTTTTTTTTTTTTTTTTTTTTTGGTTACGCCTGCATTTGCACAAAGGATTGTTTGTTTTACTATTCATTTTTGTTCAGCTCAGCAAGCAGATCCACTCCCTTGCACTAGTGCTACTGTGATGCTGAATCACACTGCACATACATCTTCCCCCACAGAGTGCCACAACACGTCTCCTCTTGTTTTTAAATGTAACACAGCCAGCACCTTTATTGGGTATCTCCAGTGCTACTGTTCTCAAGGACACAACAACCCCATTTCAGATTCCAGACTGCAACCGCTTTTACTCAGGCTCCCTGGTTTCTGGGCTTGTTGATTTAGGAATCTTGGACATTAATCATCTGGTGTAAATGACATTTTTCTTTATGCTGAATATTTCAGCAGGATCACAAAAAGAATGTTTTCATAACATTAAATATTCATAAAATCATGCTAAAATAGTTAAGGAGATGTGAAATAGATGAAGATTTGAGAGCATAAATATTTAATATTTTAATAGCTTTTCATATGATTTCTTTTTTCATGAACCTAGTGCTGTTATCATACATCTGTTATTTGAATAGGGAAACTATTATTCTTTTAAGTGTTTTCTATTATAAATGAAAACGTTTACTCTACTTAATATCTATTTTGTTTTGCTTAGCTTATGAAAAAGAAAAAATATTGAGGTTTGATAACTGCCAGCACTGCTTATGTGAATGATCCCCATTCACCCTGCTGCTAAAACACTCCTGTGTTGACTGCTTTTAGTGCAGGATCCCCTTTACCATTACAGGATTGCAAAATGGCTATTAAAACCAGCAGAGTGTAATTTTTTTGCATAAATACCATTTTCTAGAAAGTAAATAAATGGTCATCTGAAGAAAGGTTGATTTTCAGCAATGATGAATCCGTATGTTTCCCATTAAACTTGTTTTCTGAAAAGTCATGACAGAAAGAAAAATCTTTATCAGTGACTAAAGAAATTCTTGGGCAATTTATAAGAGTTTTTCCTTTTTATTTTTTTCTTTCAAATGTATCTCACTCCTCTATGTGAAACCAGAACATCTGCATGCAGTGTGGGGTGGCAATAGTTATGAGTTTCCTAAGAAATTGTTTCATCAATAGAAGCAGCAGACTAGATGTTTGCTATGTTTCATTAATTGGGTTAAGGAAGTGGGGATATTTATGGCAATTATTTGGGAAGTTGTGTAAAAAGATAGCTAGGCAAGCCTCTATAATCCACTTATACCTCACAGAAGCCAAAGGGTTGAACAAGCTTATTAAACAAGCTATATGCCTGTCTGTTTGGAGGAGCTGTTAAATCATGAATCTCTGCGCAGTACCTGAGGCAAGTCTGTTAAGAAAGATGTTTTGTAGCAGATTTCTGTTCTATTAAGAATGGACATAAAGTAGAATAATTTAAAATGTGTCAATAACTCAAGGCAAAAATGCTTAATGCAAGAAGCAACGTCTTCTTAACTTGTAGTCTAGCATACCCACTGGTAACTAGAAGGTGGAATGCTACTCATGGGATCAGAAATAATTTTTTGGATAGATTATATGGAAGGTTTTAGCAAAAATATCCCACCATGGTTTATTATTGTGGTATCTGCCTGGAATCCATATTTCAGCTTTAAAAATGGAAATAATAATTATTTTCTGTCACCTTTTCCTAGGAGAGAGGCTGAAAACTTGTCTCTTTTCAGCTGGTTGAATCTACAGAGTGGAGACATTTTCACATTATTTTTGTAAGGGAATGCACTGTTCTTCGTCTCTTCTGGTCATGTGAACTTCTGAATGCAGTCTATGCAGCATCGTGCGCTGGCCAGAGCAGGTTGTGATGGTTTAACGTGGAATTTCATGGATTTTGATGACTTGCTCCATGCTACCTCTCACTGATGGTGTCATAAAGCCATCAGCCACATCCTCAGCCCTACAGCCTGATGAGTAGACTCAATGTGTGCTACAGCATTTTTCTGATGGAACATTCCCATGTGTTGGTGAACTAACAGCATTTATTCAGCCCAAATTTTCCTCTTTCAGCGATGTTGCATCTGCAGCAGATGTTTCTCCAAAGCCATGCTGTTGAGCAGGAATGTGCACTGCTCCTGCTTGGGACTGGCAGGTGTGCGCCAGAGAGTGGGACAGGTTTGGAGAGTGCCTTTTGAACAGTCAACATGGACAGAGGAAGAAAAACATATATAAATATACATAATTCAACAGATGGATTTTACTGACTATCTCCAGGGGATGAAATCAGCTAGCATGACTTTATGTTCCCCTTTTCAGAATCGATGTTTTCCACCTCCTGGCTGTAGCATCTCCCATGGCACTCTCTTCAGTTCTATTTGCTCTGTATTCTTCCTGATGTTTTTCATGGATATTGCTTGAATGAGGAGAGAAAAACAGGCCAAGGAACAGCTTAAAAAAGAGTGGGAAAGAAAGGTAGAAGGCCTATGCTAGTGGTTATACTTGAATTGTCTAGAGACACAGCAGAAACTTTAATTAAATTCTCTATATTTAGTAATTTCTTGGCAGTTATGATTGATTTATTATGTGTTACTTCTGGTCTTGATTTACTGCACTGCATTTATACTACTGTTTTGTTTTTGTCACTTATGTGCTGCATATTAGTCATGAGTTCTTGTGGTTTGCAGTTTTTTGATTTACATTGTGCAAAACATTCACTCTACAACTTGAAACCAGGTGTTTCAATACAAAAGCAAATCACTCTAAGATTTACGCAAACCACTGGTTTAGCAACCCATAGATTTTGTCAAAATGTATTTGTATTTAGAATTTTTTAATAAAAATTATGATGTCTGCAATGAATTTTCAGATAGGCATGTTTATAATTTGTAGTATAATTAGTCTTGTACTTATGTATCATATCAATTATGTTCATGTTTTTTAATAATTGCCCTGAGTCCTATGACAATATTTTCAATTCAAAACCAAATCAAAAGTCCTAACAATCCTAACTGTGTGATCTATTCACTTTGATCTTGTATTTTAGCCTAGTAGAAAGGCGTTTAAGGTGAATGCTAATTCACAAGGAAAAAAAGAGGTCCTAGGATGACCATTAAGTTCAAAAAGACATTTCTTATGAAACACAGCCTGGGTGTGTATTAAAATATCTAAAATGTTAAGTGTCAGGACTTGTGCATCTGCTTGAGAAATCAATGTACTTGTTTAGCTCAAAATGCTAGTAAATTATTACAGAGACCACTCAATAGAAAATCATCTCAGCCACAGGAGCATTGAAGTGAGTATTCTGAATCATAATAAAGTTCAGTATATTCATTGCATCAAGCACACTGACAAGATCACCAAGTTCAAAGGAGGTATGGCAAATATTTTTAGTGTGTTCATCACATCAAAGTGATGAAAATGTTCATGATATCTCAGGAACGGAATAGGTGATAGCTGGAAATTCAGAAAAACATTTTAATACCTTAATTATTGTGCATCTTTTTGGTGGTAATAGTTAATGTGGAATTTCTCCTTTTATGTGTTTGCATGTTTGTATTCTCTGGAGATCATTGGTGGACTTCAATCACAACTAACATGCTTATCATTGCAAACTACCCTGGATTTTCTGAGCTTCTGTGAAAGTGAATGGAATCTGATCTTGTTTGCATGAACTTAATAATAATGTTATCAGTATTAAGCTGATTTCAGTGGAGTTTCCATTGATTTCTTTTGGGATCAAAATCCAGTTCCTGTTGATAAAAGAGGACCTTTTATCTGTCTGTCATGTAAACTGGAAATTTTCATTATCTTCTTCTTGTTTTGGAGGGTTTTTTTGTCTTTGGACTTTAGTATTGTTATTTCTGAATCTTATTTTTATTGCTTTCTTTTTCCTTTAAAACAAGCCTTCCTCTTTATGTTGCCAACTACAAGAGTGCAAAATGCATCCTGGGCTGTATCCAAAGTAGTGTGGGCAGTAGGGGAGGGAGGGGATTCTGCCCCTCTGCTCTGCTCTGCTCTGGTGAGAGTCCACCTGGAACACTGCATCCAGCTCCGGGGTTTCCAGCACAGGAAGGACATGGACCTGTTGGAGAGAGTCCAGAGGAGCCCACCATTCAGAGGGATGGAGCACCTCTCCCATGAGGAAAGGCTGAGTTGCGGCTGTTCAGCCTGGAGAAGAGCAGGCTCTGGGGAGACCATACAACATCTGTCAGTACCTAGAGGGAGCCTACAAGAAAGCTGGAGAGGGTCTTTTTACAAGGGCGTGTAGTGAAAGAATGACGGGGAAAGGCTTCAAGCCAAAAGAGTGTAGATTTACCTAAGATATGAGGAAGAAGTTATTTGCTATAAGGCTAATGAGGCACTGGAACAGTACATGCAAAGAAGCTGTGAATGTCCTACACCTGTAAGTGGTCAAGGATGGACAAGGCATTGTCCTTCCAACCTGGTCTATCAAAAGTTGTTCCTCCCCACTGCAGAGGGCTGGAATGACATAATCTTTAAGGTCCCTTCCAACTCAAACCATTCTATGACTATTATGCTGTGATCTTTGGTCCTGCACTTTTGCAAATGCAATCTTCATTGACAGGCCAGGCTTGAGGGCCTTCTACACACTGACTCTCCTTCTTGCTCCTGCCACATGCCACCACCTTGCTGCCTCACCAGTTATGTAGCATGACCATTCCTGTGACTTTGAATGGACGGCTGATACAAACACCTTTAAATATATATTTTACTCATTTCCTTTTAGAAGATAATTTCTTCAGTACAATTCTGCCTGGCACAACCAGTGGGAGCATGCTGTAGGAAGAAGGTGATACACAGAACTAGTACTGCTAATAGAGACTATTTTGTGAAAATTGCCCTACTTTCTACTAAAATTTTTTATGAAACAATGTATGAATGGCTAATAGCTAAAGTTTATTTTTTTTTTTTTTTTAATTAAATCCAAATAAATACAGAACTTGGTGTGAGGTACCTCTTGGGTGCAGGTAATCAAACAATAATGTAATTTTAGCCGGAGCTAAAAGGAACCCAGGGATATCAGACAGGGCTAAAGTACGGATCATTTTTTAGCTATGTGTGTAACCTTGGTGGTTAAGAAAAGGATGGTAGAGATATTAAGTCTCTATTGCTGGGGCTCAGGTGTTGACACTGCTACAGAGAAGATGCTTAGCCTCTGACTGTTTCTGTATGGATTTCTGACAAGTTTGGACACTTCAAGTGAGAGAAAAGGAAGTGAAAATATGTTTCAAGTCTCAGGTATCTTTGATCCCCAGGATCCCAGCTGGTGGAGTTTAAGCCTACATTTTTGTGGTGGGGTGACTATTTGGCTGCCAGATGTCCAGCAAGTCCATCTCAGCAGGACAGAGGGAGCAAACACAGTGAAAGAGTTTGTGGGTTGAGATAAGGGCAGGGAGACATCACTCACCAATTACCTCCCCAGGAAAAGCAGACTCAGCTTGGGGAAATTAACATAAATTATTATGAATTAATGATAGAGCAAGACAGTGAGAAAGAAAAAAACCCGAAACCACACTAACCCTACCCACCCTTCTTCCCAGGCTCAACTTCACTTCTGATTATTCTACCTACCCCAGCAGCACAGGGGGACAGAGAATGGGGCTTCAGCAGTTTTTCTACTTCCTAAATATATTATCACAGAAGTACTACCAAAATCATTGAGGGACTCAGCTTTGGCTAGCAGCAGATCTGCTGTTGGAAATGGCTCTTCTGGACATCAGGGAAGCTTTTGGTGACTTGCCACAGAAGACACCACTGCAGCCCCACTTCCCTCTGCTGCCAAAACCTTGCTACATAAACCCAAGACAATGAGATAAAGGAGTAAACACATATTCTGTTATTTATTGTGTCCCCTGCTTTAAGTAGAAAGAGTCAGGACCTGTCCTTAAACACTAACAGAAACAAAAAAGGCAGCAGTATAATAAAGAGAGAGAAAAACACTGTAGAGGTAAGGAAGACTGGAGATTTGAAGCCTTACCTCCACTTTGTGCAGTCTGGAGGTTTTGGGTTGGGTTGGGTTGAGTTGGGGTTTTTTAATTGGTGTAAATAAATGGAGGCGTACCAGAGAAATGGGAACAAATGGTACCAGCTTTGAAAGACTTAGAAACTGTGATGTGTGGATTTGAATCTGTGAATCCTTATTTAGGGAAAGCCACTTGGACAAAACAACATTGAGTATCATAGGTTTTTCTTCTTTTCTAGTTAGAGTACATCTTTATAATTCTGTTATCAAAACATCAGTAAATAGCAGCCATCTTTGTATTGTCAATGAAAGTATTTTGAGATCTCTTTTTTTTGATAAGTGAATGAGACACTTGGAAATGCAGAATTACAAAGGTAAGCATTGGGAAATGTGTTTAGCTGGAAGGAAATAGCAAGAGCTAGGAAGAAAAGAAAGCACTGGGAAGAAATCTGTTGGCACTGAAGCATTTGACTTTGTTACTTCTTCCAAAAACAGCAGTAACTCAAGCATGGAGTACTAGGTTGAAATCCAATTTATAGGTGTGAGAATAAAGGACCGTGTAACACACTTAGCAACTTTTTTTTCGATTCATTCCTCTCAAAGGCTCTCTGGTTTTGAAAATATGCCAATCCAGATGTGCAGCCTCTTGACCTAGATGATTGCTTTTATGAATCATTAGATAAAGCCTGGGAATAGAGAATTAAAGTGAGTTGCAGCTAAATTCTGGTAATGTAGCCTGGAAATGGTTAGCATTTTTTAACTATGTGAAGTTTGTCTAATGTAGATAGTCTTGTTCTACAATGAAAACTGCAACTTCTTAGAGTCCCTTCTTTTCTCAGAGGTTCTAGGTTCTCACTGAATTTGACTATTCTCAGGAGAACAGCTGCTTGAGAGGTTTTGCAAACAGTCTTAACTGCAAATGAAATGAATAAAATTAAAGAAAGCAAGCTCTCCCTGCTTTTAACTCAATGATTCTCCAAATATTTCCTAGTTTTACCTTAAATTGCTGCACTCTCTTGATTTACTGTCAAGTATCTCTGAATTCTGGACATTAAGAAGATTGCAGGAAACTTAGGTTCATCACCCTTTTTGGTAAAATGTTGTGCAGTTACTTTGCTGATATAGAGCTCCCTAAGTATTTACAATGACTTCTTTTTCTCCCTCCCATGCACAAATGGCAGGAGTTATATTTAGGTGTGCCAAAATAAATTGCAAAAAACCATGGGAAGTAGGCAGCTTTCATTTTTCCTTAATTACAGGCTTATTCCAGTGGTGTTGACCCAAGCTAAATTATTGGAGGATCCTCTTTTTATTTTATTTCATATGTTATTTGTTGACATATGAAGTTTATCTCAATTAGGGAAAATGGGTTTCCATGTTCTTTAAACCATTTCAGCATTAGCTTTAAAATTGACAAATTGCTTCTATATTGATATAGAGCCAAACGTAATACGTAGTAGGGCACATGATTTTTATTGATCTGATGTACCATGGTATTTAATTTGCAAAATGTTTGTCTGGCCTCTTCAATGCAAATGTCTTTTAGGTGTGATTTGATTTTACATATAAGTGGGATTACTCTGTAGTACCACAATCCAATTTGTATATTTTCCAAATGACTCTTCTAAAATGTTCTACAACTGTAAGTGACAAAAGTTTGATTTCCCTTTTTTTAATCATCGTATTTCATCCTTTCTATGAAATTACAGATCTAATATCTAGAATAGATAAAATACATACAGTGAAGATCTTACACAAGCTTAACAAGATCTTCAAATAAAGCAAGAGTTATAGACGCAAATTTCAATGTCTTTCTGGGACATTTATCTGCATGGGCCTTCTGAGGTTAGATCAGTATCTTCTATTTTCAACATAATTTTTAAGATAGAACATACTGTGGTTTTATTTTAGAACACCACTAACACATGCAGAATTATTTCAGCACTGCAGACTCATTTTTATCGTGCTGGAATGATTTAGTGTTAATCACCTTGTTTAAAGGAGAAAGAAAAGCAAAAATAGTGTTTCCTGAGAATAGGTGAAGATTAAATTACTGGACACAAACTCAGGATTTCTTTGGTAGGTAACGAGCAGTTTATTTTCACCTGACGCTTTCAAGTAATGTAATTTGATATTGTATACCTGACCAGTTTTAAACAAGAAAATCAGCATTCGATCAGCAGACTTGCTGTGGATGTAGAAGTGAACTAAGCGTATTTATTTTACTATACTTCATAAAGTAGCTGGATCTATCAGACGTGTTCAATTTGTGTCTGTACCCTATGTCTTATCTATATGCATATTTAAGGAGAGATAGATAAATCAGCAAATTGATTAACTTGTTAATCTAATCTGAAGCCCTGTGGAGTAGACTTCTCTACTCTTATGCACAGTGTGAAGTATACTTTCACACTTCTGGAGAATTATATTTTCTGTGCAGTCTTGCATTTTGGCAGGCTTTGCTGTCTCAGATGAGAAGAAGCTTGTATGCATTATACGTGTTTATGTATAGGTAGTGTTAAGTGAACAATTAGGAATACATCTGCGGATGTCGCAGTGCACCTGAAAAAAGCAAGGCTGCACATAAGTCGTGACTCTGCTATTGACATGCTTTGTCTTCACTTTCTCTTCTTTCCTCCTTTGCTTTTGTAAAGAATGGGGATTGGATCTGTACAATTGGATGACAGCACTTTTTCCGTGCTGCCACTTTCAGGAGCATGAAGTCACTCTGTGCCTCTACTTCCACTCTCAGGTACTCTGGGTCTCTCTGCAGCTCCTTCCATGGCTGTGCTTTGAGCTGCTGGCTCTGCATGATGTGTTCACTCCTGCTCTTTTGTGTGTGTTTCGATATGGAAGGCTTGTCTCTCCTCAGGTATTCTCCCAGTGAGTGAAACACATTATTTTAATGGTGCAATTCTTTGTAACTATGATGTAGCAAACAGCTGGTTTTAGAAGGGTTTCAAAGAGCCATTCTCAAAAAAAAAAAAAAAAAAAAAAAGGGGTGAGCCATCTTACCAAAAAAAAAAAAAAAGAAGAAGAAAAAAAAGAAAACACTAAAAAAATGTTAATGTTTGACTTTAAGCTTCTGCAAAATGCTAGAATTGCCCCCCAATGCCTCTTTGTTCTTCTGCAGCACAGGTGTAACTATGGTGACACTTTCTTTCTTAGTAATATTAGTCTAGTGCTCCCTAAACTCTGAGCAGAATATTAAATCAGATCTGATTAAATTGGGTTCCCTTGATAGAGCAGAAGATTGCTTAAACCTTTCTAATTTGTGACCTATGATTGTGCTCAGTTAAATGTGATATTAAGGTCAAGGTCTAACATAAAGTCACAGAGTACACCACAAATTCATTACTACATTTTAATTCATGTAGTGACACATCTAAGAACATGCTTCTTTACCTTTGACCCTCAGTTGTAAAGGAAATCCATCTGTTCTTACTAGGTTATGCAAACCCCTGGAGACTAGATTGCCAGGACTGTTAAGGATAAAGAAGGTCACGATAAGGAGACATCTGTATGAATACTCTGTCATTAATATTCTCCTTCATAATGAATGTTGGCAAAAAAAAATAAGGACCACAATCAACAATGTCTCATGACAACTTTCAGAGCAGAGGACACATTGAGGGGTATTTATAATGTCCATTCCACTTTGGTATCTTGCTTAGGTACAATTAAGTGGACCAAATAAGGCACCTAAATTTCCTCTGCAGTTAATAGCGACAGATACCGTCAAAGCAGTGATTCACCACCAGCTAGATGCTGAGGAGGCAATACAAAAACTGTCTTTGTTCTGAAAAACAATGTATGTCAGCAAGATGGAATGGACACTGAGCAGCAAGAGAAAAACTGAAGTAGAGAAGAAAGCACTAAATTATAGTGACAATTAGAAAGTAGTTTATGGTAAGAAGACCTGTCCACATTCTTTTTATGTACACATTTGTTTGGTTTATTCTCTGTATGAGTATTTTCAAAGGTTAAAAAAAGGAGAATTTATGCTTTCTTTGCAGTAGCTATTCATCCGGTACAAATGTTATGTATTTGGTCGTATCTTGTTCTTTAGCACTGTCAACCGCCTGTCAATCTTCATATTTGCAAAAAAGAAAATACACCAGCCACCCCACTGTGCTGAATGTGACAGCATTGTAATGTCAGAGGACCAAGAGACAGGTGATGGTTTATGATAGAAATAAATCTTTTATGAGAGCAAACTTGGGAGAATTGCATGCTTTTGTAGGGTATATATCGCTGCACAGCTATCACTGACAATCTTCTCAAACGCATCAGTTTCACAAGGCAAGGTTTTTATTGTGTCTAATCATGTCTTGAGTCACTGAAGGGAAAAAGCAGAATGTATATGCTCTTTGTATCTATCTAATATGTAATATATATGTGTACATAGATATGTTCATGCCTTCATAGATATTTGAAAAGAATTAGACTCATTTAATGATGTTTAAACTGACTTGCACCCTTATGGTACAATTCTGATTGCTACACAGCCTGCAAGGGTGCTTCTGTGTATTGCCTTCTGAAACAGGACAAAATGCTTTCTGGAAAAAGACTTTAATTTGAATTGGAGCACTTGAAGTTAATCTGTGTTTCTTGGTATACTGTGGAATGTTGCATTTCTGGGGTTCTTTTAATATGTTGCCTGAAACTAGGTCACAGAATCATTTCAAGTGTTTTTTTCTGAATATGTATAAAAGAGTCCTATCCTCCCAGAAAGCCATACATCCTACAGCCAGGTAAAATCCTTTGAAGGATTTTGAGATTTCATTTTCAAAGTTACATTATTCCACAATAAAAATAATTGTTAGGAATCAGACAAAGCTCACAAACCTCTGATTTTTATTTGTGGTGAAAGCCAGGATGTGTGTGAAAATTTCTGTTCCAGAAAGCCATATCATAAAAAACCCAGCAAATAGAGTTGCAATTCTAATCTCCCCTCAGCTGTTTATTTAAATATTGTATAGCATTTTTGTCATTTATTTGTTATCCTGACTGCACATGAAATTATGACTACAAACCCCACCCCATTTTCTTCTCTTTAAAATATAAATCATATAAGTTAAAATGAATTCTCAAGCTGGTCAGTCCCACAAATGTACAGCCTTGATAAGAAAAAAACAATATTTCCTTTTCATGTCCTCTAAGTTTTATGCAATTCTGTGTTACCCTTTCCCTTTCTTCTTATACTGATCATATTTTTTCCTGTGTCGTATTGTAGTTGTTTATTTGACCAGCACAAGTGATCTGTGCCATATTTAGTTATGCCTTTACCATAGATCCATGGCAAGGTCAGCACACAGTCATGCAACCCAAAGGGCAGACCATGGGTGACAGAGTCTGTTAGCAAGGTAAGCTTATGGCAGGCAAATTGTTAAATTGTTTAGCTTGATAGCTGCTACAGGATACAGCAGCGGGTTTGGAGCTCCACATGCTGAAGCCTGGACAAAGAACTGGGAAGTGAAGAGAAAATACACGTGTGTTTAGTCTTACACTGGGGAAAAAAAAAACTGAAACCAACCCATTCTATCTCTTCTGTGAAGATCTGTGCCAAACACGCTGCAGAAATGCCTCACAGCTCTGTCTAACTGTATGAGGACAGTGGTTAGGTCGCTTCAATGGACCAAAAGACAGGACTGCCTTACATGGAACGTCTATTTTAGTCTCATGGCACTAAGCTGGAATGAAGGCAAAAAAAGAATACATTGACAGGCAGGTATATGGGAAGGATCCCAGTCTAGCCTGGTCATAGTTGTACATAGTGTCCAGTTAATTCCATCTACCAGTCCTGGAAAGTGAAACATATTATTTCATACATTCTTTTGCCAAATAATCCCCACTAGTAAAACTGTTAAGTTCTACGGGCTTCGGCTTAGGGGTGTCTCTTTTGTGAAGTGGCAAAGTTGTGTTTTCTGTCTATCGTGTTTAATCTAAAACCTCAAATTTTGTCTTTTTGCACAAGCAAGTGTTTTCAGAGACCTCTTTCTGCCACATTTTTTAATAAATGGTATCATTATTAATTTAAAAAGTCAGAGGAAGGAGCAGGAAGAAGGGGATTTCTCAACCAAACAAATTCCCTCATTCACATTTTTTTACCAGTCTGTTTATTTGCATGTGGTTTTTCACGCTTTTTTTTAAAACCCTCTGAGTCCCATCTGGCAAGCAGCACAAAGTGTCTCTTCCCAAAACTCCCACTCTAGGAATGCTGTGTGATGCCAAAGCACAGGATGTGTTAATGTGAAGGCCAGAGCTAGCCTGCTCTGTTGTCAGTTCATCCCCTGCCAAACCTTGCTCTCCGCAGCACTGGCACAGGCAGCAGACAAAGTCAACAGACATAGCTCAGATCAGTAGTCAAAGTTTTGAGAGCTGTCCAAATGGTCCAAATGCTCATCCAAGTGACCAGACACTTGAACAGATCCACAGTAGTGCTCGTGAACCTACTCCAACAGCTCGCTGTAAATGTTGTAGCCTTCAGAACTTTCCCTTTCTGCAATTTCCCTTCCTTCTTCCCTTTTGCAATAGCTGCTGCCTACTTCTGTTGGTTCACCTGTGCAGCCGGGGGTGTCCCCTGTCCCCACCAAGGAGAGGGTGACCTCTCCCTGTGTGGCGCAGCTGTGCTGTGGCAGAAGCAGGGAGCTGGGCTTTCCACTCTGTTGGCATTGGATCTTCTTGCTACATTTTTTTGAGGGCTGTGTAAACTTAAACAACTAATATATTCCTCTGGCATCAAGCAGATTTGTAGCCTGTTGGTGTATTTACATAAGCCTCAGAATTCGCTATGAGATCCCATAAACAGAATGGCTGAAGACCAGGTCTCCTTTTTTCTAGGTTAATGGCTTGGTCTCTCTTTTTTTTTTTTTTTTTTCCCTACACACAATCCCTGTATAGCCTGTTGGACAGGCAGAAGATCTGTCACTAGTGGGGTTTTAAATAGAATACTCCGGGCCATGTCAATGGCTGTAAGATAAAGTCTGGATATCACTACATCCAAGTCAGTGTAGTAATTTTTTTTCCACATTGAAACTGGAGTCTCTCTAAATGTCCACCCTTCATTTGAGTTGCTTCAGACTGAGCGACAGAAGAGAATAAATTAGGGAAACAGAGTTAAAGTGCTGTTTACTCACAGACATATTCGTAAAAATAATCTATATTTCTCTCAGTATTTTAATAAGTGGAGAAAATTACTGTAATTCTCGACACAGTTAAGAATAGTTTTAAAATAGCTGTGTACTTGTAATTGATTTTATAAATATTTGTATGTATATATTTATGTAGATATCAATTTTATCAAAAAGTGATATATGCAGATTAGCCCTCTATTTTATCAATTTTCCTTTCTAGAAATTAAACTAAAAAAGAGACTTTGAACCAGAATCCAAAATCCTAAATGTAACTAGCTAATTGCAATTTCACAAGGAATATGAGAGCCAAAACTATTTCACTCAATAGTAGTAGGCCTTGATTTTTTTTTTTATTTATTTATTTTTTAATAATATGGAAACAAATTGTGCAGTTTTTCAGCAGTACATTCCAGATGGTCTGCACATTTAGAAACTATGATAGTAGGACAAAAGCATGCCTGTAGCAAATGTGTTATTCAAAGGCTGGAAAATTGAATGAACCTTCCTGGAGGATACTATATAGTGCAATCTCAAAAAGATTGTACAGACTGAAAAATTACTTTAAAACATAGTTGTACTATGAAATACAGGTTTCTTAGATATAGGTGAGTATAAAACTCTGTAAAATCTCTTGTAGAAAGTAATATTTACGTATTTTTCTCTTTCCATTTAAAATTTAACCTTTGAAAAGACCATTTTGCTCTGAAAGATGGTGGTGGAAATCTCATTTTGGTCTTTCCTTTGCCATTTAGCTCTTCCCCACCCCATGCTCTGTCACTCAGTTTGCCCTACTGGTTTGTTGCCCCTGCTGAAAGGCTTTGTCCCATCTCCAGGGGCTGTTTTCGGAAGTCAAGGAACACTGGAGAGCAAGGGCAATCTGCCCAAATAACTTATCTTTTAATTGTGCCCTCTGCTCATACAAATTACCACAGCTGTAGCATCCCTAAAAATGAGTCAATTCTAACCATATTAGAACACTCTCCTTTAAATCTATAGAATATATTAGTGTGCAAATTATTATAAGCTTAAGGCAGCTGAGCCTTACTAGAAAAAACTGCCAAAGATTATTCACTTTTTCTTTCTTAAAATAAGCAACGTGGATAAAAATCAATATAGGTGACAGACTAGATGGAAAACCATACCAGTTTAGTTAAGTGTACTTTATATGTGAAGAACAAAATTTTTTAGGAGGAAGGGATGATATGCAACGTATGTAAGTAAATACATTGAAAAGAGTATAAACATTAGACTAGTTAGAAACAGAAGTGAAAAGAGAAGGGAGAAGGGTACCATGAAAAGGAAAACAGTTAAGTGATTAAGTCATCCATGTGGTTTGCTGTACCTCTTTTTTAAATTCATCTGTCTTTACATTATTAGAAAAACCTATTGAAAATTAAATATTTCAGAGCAGAAATTTTTTTTTTAATGATTTGAAAAAGAAGAGAACTGCAGGATGAAACAGGCCTGAATGAGTGAAGAATATGATGCTGAACAGTCTGGAAAAAGTACAAGGAAATGACAGAGGGAGACAAAGCACAGAAAAGCTGTGCAAATTGAGGGATCTCCATTTTGAAGGTAAAATTTACATATGTAAATTAGAAGTAGGGAGTGAAAAAGTTGGTAAGAAGACTTGTAGGCAGTATAGACATAGTCAGAAAGATAATGAGACCCTCGCAGTCTTTTCTTGGGGTATCCTAGATCTGCCCTTGGGTTATAAAAAAGATCATACAGAGAAAAAGACTATGTTTTTTTTCTATATATTGTAAGAAATTAAGGAATAGATATAAGAGTATTCAAGTGATCAATGAAATTAAAAAAGAAAAGTAAAACATTAACTGAGAGCACAGTACAAAAATAAAACAAAGAATGAGAAATGCTATTTATTCTTAGACATTTTGGAAGACATAAATTTGAGTTGAGGAATGAGCATTCAAATGGGGGGTTACAGGTGAAGAGACAAAGACAGGAATCATTAGGACAAAAGAGATTGCATAAGCCTTTGGCACCGTCTACAACTATTAATTAACTATTAAGCATTACTGATTTTCCTGAGCTTTGCTGAGCTTTGGTTTATTGTTCTGTGAAAAGAGCAGAGAGAGTCAAACAAGAGTCCAAGGAATGTTCATGAGAATGGCTGCTCTCATTTTTCAGGAAAGACAAGGAGCATGAAGACAGCAGTGTTGGTTGATGATTTGTTATCATGGGGGTTGAAATTAACATGAATGGGATGGATGTGAGATGAAAATTAGAAGCTGTGAGTGGATTGGAGTACCTAGACATCCTCCATGTAGACCACTGAAGGAGACACCATTTTATGCTTAGTAAAAAGAAGACAAAGCTGAATAGAAAATGTTTTGCACACAGTAACAAATATGAACCACTCTAAATGCCAAAATCATGAAAAAGAAATTACTTGGGGGAGGGTTGACCATCTCTTCCTACTTTCTACAGATGTCTCTGAAGCAGGAAAATGTGCTGTGCTGGTTAAGCAGGTTGGACTGCCCACTTTTTGTATTTTTTTCCTAAACTTTCAAGTTTGAACTTCTCTGGATATTTTTCCCCCTTTATACAGATTGCCTTTAGCAGATTTCAAATGCTTTAACTTAAATATTTAAGCTAAAAAGCACTTGCAGTAGTTCTCACTTGTCACAATGGGGTTTATATATTTTCACACAATCCAAACTGCCTATGTAGATGAAAGCCAAGAGTGGATATAGAGCACTGGAATAGAACTTCACACCTCATCTACTTTTAAAATGTTGTTTCCTTCACAGGAGTAGAAAGAAAAGTACTTTGCCATTTCTGTCTCTAAAATCCACATGCTAAAGAGCTAGGCAGTGTAGAGCACCAAGAAGAAAATACTTATTAAAATTCATTGTAACATGCACTAGCTACAGAAGTAGCTTTAATGGCCAAAAATCACTGGTCTCCCAGATGCCTGGTACCTACATCTTCAGAGATGTCAGGTGTTAAAAATTTGATTCACACCTTCAGGAAACAGACATTGAATTAGTTAAAGTAGTTACAGATGTAATAGCAATGAATGTCTGATTGGGCATAAGAGTGAAGCATAAAAAAAATCCTTGTTTATAATGTTTTAAATATTCAGAAAAATTAGAAAGGCCATGATTCTTTCCGGTGAGGACCAAACAGGCTCTACCATGAGACATGAGAGATGGTCTTGAGGGTTCTATCAGCAGTCTATGTGGCCAGTGACTGGGAAAACTTAATTTGTAGCTGCTATCGTGGTCAAATTAAAGTGGAAAATTTTCATGTTAGTCAACTTAATATCATGAATTGAGAAAAGAATGAAAAATATTTGTCAAATAATTAAAAATCTTTAAACAAAAGCTTCATATGTACCTTCAAATAAATTATTTCAAAATAATGTATATCAGTTTCTCTTTATAAATTGTGTATCAAAGATTTAAAGATAGCCATACATGTCTGCAATGTGGGATACCATTGTAAGAAGTTGAAAGTAAGAGATTTTTATGATCTCTTGTAAAATTAACACATAAAGAATAAATTAAATACTGCATTTACAGAACAATTTAATTCTCACGACTGAGGATAAAGTGGGAAGTCTTTTGGGGTTAATTTGTCATTTACAGATTATCTACTTTTGTAGCTACACAATTTTTCTCCATGCTCTTCAAGCTGATGTTTCCTTATTAGAGAATATCACTGAAGTTGGATCTATTTGAATATTGACAAACAGAAGGAAGTAATTGAGACTGAAAAAGAGAAACAATGTATTGTGGCATTTGCAATTCCAGGATCTGTAAAGTTATCCCCAAAAATCAAGAATATCTAGAAACATTAACACTATTAACATTAATGCTAGATGTTGAATATGTCTTGGCTACCGACTTTTACTCTGAGCATTCTTAAGTTTTCCTTCTAATATTCCTTATGATGTTTTTGTCATGTATGCAAATGGTATCTTGTGTAGAACATTCAACTCGAATATCTTTTCTTTCGCGCTGAATCATGACTGCTTCGTCTTGGTTCGCTTCTAAAACATACATTTATTTTTAATCTTTTTATTTAAAAGTTAGGCGAGTCCTCCCTCTTGCTAGCTGTTCATTTCATTTGTTTTGCTCTGCCATGAGGCTTCAGAGATTATTCTTTGTCCTTGCATTCCTGAGACAGTGGAACTTGCCAGGGTCTGATAAACATGCATCTCATGAAAACACTAGGAAGGGAGAGCTGGGTCAGCAGGGTAATCCCAGCTGCCAGCACATTTAACATACCACAGAGAAGTAAGAGTCGACAGCAGTGGGATGGGAAGAGCAAAACAGACCTTCAGCTGAGATTTCCCATCTCTCATCTGTACCTTTAATATTATATCAGGGAGTTGCTTGCACTTAGATATATTTCCTACAACTGTCTACACCTGACCCTGTGTCACTGATGATGTGATCTCAGCATTATTGTATCTCCTCTGAGAACCGTGGTATACTTTTGAGTGACTAAAGTGCTTTAGGATCTAATGCTACCTGAAGCTGGATAAGACTGGGTTCAAACGGATCTGTGTACATACCCCCTGAGAAGGAAGAATTGGAAGTCTTCTGTTAATGTATGTCTGGATATCTACAGTGTTACAGAGCTCCTGAAAATTTCATATGCAGAAAACACATTGCACTTTGTCCATTTAAAAATTCAACTGAGAGACAAATTGTTTCCAACCAAAGAAGAACAACAAAAATGAGTGGCACCTGACTTGTAGGAGGGGCAGATATACCACGGGGCTCTGCTGCCATCCAAGCAGCCTTGACATGCTGAGAG
Organism: Acanthornis magna; assembly: GCA_036785705.1. NCBI lineage: Eukaryota > Metazoa > Chordata > Aves > Passeriformes > Acanthizidae > Acanthornis > Acanthornis magna. The sequence goes on along the minus strand of JAWUZG010000107.1, from coordinate 49,055 downwards.
AAGGGGACAACAGGAACCTTGTGAAGTTCAACAAAGCTAAGTGCAAAGTCCTGCACCTGGAGAGGAGAGCCCCTAGGAACCAATGTACACAGGAGAAATGAAAAGCAGCTTTGTAGAAAATAGCCCACAGGGTCCTGGTAGACAGCAAATTGAACGTGGGCCAGCAGAGTAGCCCTGTTGCAAAAGTGAAAGTTATCCTGAGGAGGTGATCCTGTTCCTCTGCTCAGGCCTGGTGAGGCACATCTGGAGCATTGTGTCCAGTTCTGAGTTCCTCAGTACAGGAGAGACATGGAGCTTCTGGAGAAAACCAAATGAAGGTCCATCAAGGTGATGAAAGGACAGAAGCATCTTTCCTAGGAGGAATGGCTAAGAGTGTTGTGAAAGTTCTACCTGAGAAAAGGGTTTAGAGATAGCCATATGAAAAAAATCACTCCAAGGGAGAATGCTGAGAGAATAGAGGGAAGCCCTTTCCAGTGGTGCCCAGTGACAGGACTGGAGACAATGGGCACAAACTGAAACACGGGAGACTTCACCTGAACCTTAATAACTGTGCTGATGAGTGAGCACTGGCACAGGTTGCCCAGGGAAGTAGTGAAGTTTTTATCCTTGGAGATATTCAACAGCTGATTGGAAACAATCCTGAGCAACCAGCTCCATATGACGCATTTGAGAATGAGAATTAGACTTCCAAAGGTGCCTTCCAAGCTCAGCATTTCTGCAAAACTGTGGTTCTGTGTTTCTGTGAGTTTGAATTTTCTGCATTTACTCCAAAATCAATGAATCAGAGAGATCTTAAGATAGTCATTGAACTGTTATGAGCAAAATTACTTTCCTGTGTTCTCTGGGAGAAATCTTATTCCTCTAGCACTAATCTTCACACAATATGTTAGAGTGCCATGGTGCTGTAACATCACCTACGAAAGGTTTAACTGTGCTTACAAGGATGTGTTTTAACACCCTTATATTGCACCAGTTCCATAAGATTCTTTCAGAGAATATCATAGCCCATTTTTCTTAATACCTGCTACCTTTACTTCGTGACAGTCCTAAAATCATTTCTTTCACTCCCTCCTCATTTGTTTTCACTTCAATTAAATGAAATTCACAAAGGTAGAGATATTTTTTGCTGCATTTACATTAGCAAAAGTAACATATAATATTTATTTTCTTATTAGTATTTTGAATATCCACTTACATACCACTTTATCCTAATGCCAGTGGGGTTGGGAAACAGCAAGATTTTGTGTGGGCTATCCTTAAAGTATTTCAAACTTTGCAGAGTTAAAATGTCTTTTTCTTGACAGTTAATAGACTTAAAGAGAGATTCCCTGGGTCATCTACTGTTCGGAGTCAGCTTCTTTGAACTCTTCATCCACACTGGACAAAGAGTATAGATTAGAATGCCATTTGTAAATTAAAAAAGTAATCTGATATTGTGCTCAATGAAACTTTGTAAAGCTTTCGGGATTTTGTAGGAAGGGAGATGAACTCATCAGGTATCCTTACAGGGCTCCTTCTCAGAAAGCAGGAATTTTTTGTGATCCTCAAATTTGTAACTTCTCAGATATCCAGTGCAGTTCAGACTACTTATCCAACATTGGGTGTAGGAATAACAGATAACGCGTTAATGTATGCCCTAATGATTTCTTGTACAGAAAGGACAAGGATGTAAGAAATTACAAACGTTGCACGTAACTATTATTACTTTATCACTAAAAACAGTAGAATCAAAAACATTAGGCAACAACCATCTCTGTTCTCTCAGGAAAATGACCTGAGAGGTCAAGCCAATTATTATTCATATATCAGGGTAGGAAGAATATTCATATTCTATTTTCTTGGCATATAAATTACATCATTCTATGTGATGTAACTGAAAAATACCGGACAACAATCTTATAGTTGTTGATTTCTCCTTAGGTTTGGCATTTCTTGACATTTGAGTATTTCACCATGTAAATTTAATATTCCAGGAACACAGGGTTTTTTGGCTTTTAATTTCTTGAAGCTTTTTTTTTCATTCAGGGAAAAAATATGTACAAGAGAGGGAGAAAATCATAAGTTATACATAAGATAAACATGGACTTTGAAGCTTTTCAATTTGCAAACAATGTAATTTGTTTCTTAATTTAATTTTCAAGGTAGGTGTCGGGGCAGTCCATGAACTCAGTTGCTCTTGTTCAACACTGCCAGCACAAAATAATCTAGAACCTTTTAAACAAAAAACAAGAAACCTCTTTCATCTCCACTTTGTAATTTATTTGTTAAAATATCAGCTGTGTTAAATGTACCACCTCAACCAGCATCAGCCTATTTATTGCTAGATAGATTTGTGTTAATACTGTTTCTGTTAAACAATTACTGGTCATTACTGTTCCTATTGTTAGATCCAACTGGTGTGTTGAGAGACAACATCTCCCATACAAAGGATTAAAAAACAATATTTAAGGCCTTTCTTTCCAAACATGCCTAACATACAAAAATTGCAGAACTGCCACTACCTCAATGTAGATGGTAACAAAAAACCTCCTCAAAAATTTAACAGAAAGAACAAATGTTTACCAGATGTAGGTAGATTGCTGTTCTTGCACCACCTGTTCCATAAAATGCATATGGCATTAGGGGATAGGTATAAAGTTCTGTTGCGGAATATGTTGCAGAAAAATTCACAATAAACAGTCTAAAGTTGTCCTCAAGGCACAGAGAGAATAAAACTGAGGGTTAATTTGTGTTTTGATGGTAAGTGAACTCCCAATAGAGAGTAAAGATTTCAGGTGTCATGTCAATGAGCCAATCTCCTGAAAAACTGCTATGTTTATGAAGAAGGGATGAAGAAAGGATGAAGGGTGTCTTTCAGACCACCCATTACTCTGCTTCCTCAGCCCAATGCTGTGCACAGTGGGCTCAGAGGAAGGAAGCAAAACCTGGGCCAGGAGGAAAACAGCTCTCCCCATACAGCTTGCCTTGTTCTTCCAAGAGCAAGGCAACAAATACCTATTTAATCCTTTACATGTTTGCAAAGCATTACATTCAGGAAAGCTTTCATAAATAATACCTCCCCAATGAGTAATTATAAATGCTATTACACAAATGTGAGGAGCTAAATCTGTTTTCCAAGGTTACAGAGACAGCATGTTTCTCTAACTTGAGTGCTTTGCTCCAAATCTGATGGATACTTTATGTCCTATAGAGAAAACAGTAATGATATGTGATTTTGTGCAACAGACAGTAAAAACTCAGGACCTAGTTGCCATGTTCTCTGCTTGTGTAACTTCAGAACAACTGCAGGAAAGAGCTGGTGAAGGAAAGACATGTGCATCACATGCATTTTTGACTGAAGAAAAATTCAGAGGGTCTTCAAACATTTCCACATTTGCAACTCCGTAACAATAGCTTTGGTTCCTCTTATATTTTCTTGGGCAAAGACACCTCATTAAATTCTGCAATTTAGTTCCTTGGGAAAATTTTGGCACTTTGTTTTGTTTTGTTATGGTTTTTTATTTGGTTTGTTCGTTGGTTTGTTGGCTGGGTTTCCTATTGTTTTCTTTGTGGTGGGTTTGGTTGGTATTTTTATGTGATCAAACTAATACATTTCATTGTCATAAATCTCAAATAACTGAAAGGATTTTCTTTTAACTGTTCCAAGTGCTCACTTTTGGGATGAGACCAAACATGGAAAGTTGCCACCCTGGAAATGAGTGATCTGTTTTGAGTGAGTTTTACAGCCATACAAGTGCTCTGCTGTGTGTACATGCCTGTATCTCAAAGCACCGTATGTTTTATATAGTGATTCACTGCAATATCATCATGCCAACAAAGTGCATATTTTCTGCATTTATGTTCATTAAGTGGTGAGTCCAAGAGTGACTTAACTGTTGCTCCCAGCCTTGACTGTGTGCCGCACACACTGAGTGGCAGAGTGACTCAGTGCTCCGGTTGCCTGTCCCTGCGTGCAAACACCACTCAGCTCTGCTGCCTGTCGCTAGCAGCACTTTTCAATAAGTGCTAAAGAATTGCTTTAGGAGCTGGGGAAAGCTGACAGATCCCCTGTGAGATTAAGTGAGCACACTTGCCAGAACAGAAAGGGAAAAGAAAATTTGCTTTTTCAAGGCATGCATGCTTTGGCTTGCTGCTGCCAGAAGAGAGGTTCTGTAGGTGTCAGCAGTAGAAATGGACTGTGGTTTAAATAACTGCGTTTATATAGTTAGTAAATTGTAAGTATGGAGTAACCAGATTAAGTTCTGATCCATTTCTTTTTCAGGGCATTTTAACCCACCAATAAAAATCTCCCCTAAACTCCAAGAACTCGAAGACCAAAGTGAAATATGTTGATATTTTTGTAATGAGTTCTGAAAGGTAGGTGACAATTTACACCTTTATGCCCCATATGTTAGAATTTAGACCTATCATTTCTTCCTTTAGAGTCTGGCTATGTCTTAAAGATGTATTCTGAAATATTTATTCCATTCTGGTAGTGTTTCTCAGTCCTATTGTTGGCTTATTTGTCAAGGACAGGGATGCATAAAATAATAATAATACTAACAAAACCATCATGGATTAACATGACAATCTTTCTCACAGGTACAGTTCTATCATCTTTTTAAAATCTATCTGTACATTCATTGGACATGTAAATGCATTGAGACAAACTTCACCTAAAGAAGGATTTTTCTTGTACATGCATCTTAGTTTTCTGTTGAGACAATGGAAACAATTCTGTCTGAATTAATATCCATATGAAGCCTCTATTTGAATTAGAATAATTTAAATCAATGAACTTAAACTTGAAACAGAGAAAAAGTATTTTCTTTTCAGAAATTCTTCATTAACAACTATGGATGCAATAATGAGAATGGAGAACACTTAAAAGCCTGTAAAGAATGCTTATGATATCGATGTAGTGTTTACTGTAATTCCTTGTCTCTTGGTCCTTGCTTTTCAAACTCATTCTTGCTGAAGAGTCCCTGGAGGAGACTGTCTCTTGGCGCTTGCAGCTACTAATTAGATATTCCTTCCTACTAGAGCCTAATTTATTAATTAAAACAATACTGAAATTTCCAGAAACTTTTTCCATGGTTCTAGGATGACAAGAGTTCATTGAGATTATTATTTCTCAAGCTTTAACAAAAGTAAGATCTGCATCTTCTTCTGAACTGGAAACAGGCATCCAAAAGTGTTTAAATCTGGGATTTGTCCACGGGCCCCAAGCAGACTAAGGTAAATCCATTAAATATGAAGCAGAGTATTTTTTAAAAAGTAACTTTGTGTAAGCTAAACCATAGCAGCTCTTCAATAGCCAAGAATGATTTGATGTGCTGTAGCTGCTTGTTGATTCACTGAGATTAGGCATATCACAAGCAGTCATTGGTGAGCCTGTTCATTATGTTTATGGTGTCTTTTGAGGGCATCAGGGATGATTAGGAGGTATGATGTAGATGTGCAAAGGTTATGTGCAAGCAGTGACAAATCTGATCTGTTCTGCATGGTCATGGAACACAAAACAAATACATTTAAATTCCTCCATTTGCCTTTGTAGAGTAGAGCCCAAATGTAGCTCTATACAGGGAGGCAGAGAGAGCAAATCACTGTGCAAGGAGGCAGCTAATTGCTGAACTTGATTGCAACCGCTAATCAGAGTCACAGGGAAAAAAAAGTGTTGGGAATTAATTAGGCAAGGACCTTCAGAACAGCAGCAGGAAGCCTCCAAGTGACCTTTATTTACAGTCAGTTAAACAGAAGTGTGACTAAAAATGCCAAGGAGCAAATCAGATTATTAATATTGATTGCTTAAAGAAAATGAATAATTTAGGAGCAGTTAGAATAAATATGCAGTGACAGAGATGAAAGAGCACAATGTACTGCCTTTCCAACATTCATCTATCATGCAGCAGTGCCCCTTCACACAGAAATGGAGAATTTCCGCCATCACAAAACATAATTAGTTTCATGACCCAGCATGATTGCTGTATTGCTGCTACAAGAAGTGTTTCTTTATTATTATTTTCCCTGGGCAGCAAGATGTGGAGGAAGATACAGGTCTGCTCAACAGTGGCTTTGCTCTTGGAACTTTTCACAGAGATCAAATTCAGGTACCATGGGATTAACTTTTAGCTCTTTGTCAAAAAATAGCAGAAATGTGGTATGTCATTTCTCTCAGACATGCTGCCAGAATGACCATTTTGAACAAAGCCTAAAAGCATCTATAAAATCTCTTAGTCTCAAATTCCTTCTCCTGCTTCTCTGAACTCTGGATTTTTTTTTCCAGTGATTTTTAGACAGATTCTTTTTAATCTATCCTCAATTTTCCCTAGTTTTAATCTTATACCCTACTAAATTGCCATAATAGGTTGCCAGCACATAGGAATAGATACTTTGTTCATTTTTGGTGGAGATCTGTACAGCGATTTTTTTTTTTAATTACAAATTTTAGTAATAATAGTAATAATAGTAATAATAGTAATAATAATAATAATAATAATAATGTCTTAAAATAGAACCATAAAGTAAAAATATCATAATAACACTGAATGTACAAGATAACAACAAACAACTGCATGTACGCTCACCTAATTAGTCCCATTTTTCATAACCTTACCTGAAAAGGAAACTGGATAGCACTACTCTTGTATCTGCTATCCTATTTTTTTAGTCAGCTGTTTCTCTCATATTATTTTCTCCTTTTTTTTTTTTTTTTTTTTTTTTAAAGAAAAGGAGACCAAGCTATGTTTAACCAGGACAACCAGGCCACACAAATACAAGACAAAACTGTTTCCCGACATTTTGCTGCTACTCCATCCAGTGATTTTCAGAACTGAAATTGTGCAGACAGAGACAATTGAGAAAACAAGAGTGCTACAGAAAAAATTTTCAAAAGATGGCACTTAGATTAATTGGGTAATATGATGGCTGTATTTCCATCTTTACTTTTAATGGTCTCAAAGGTGGGGACACACTGACTGTCATGGTGCCTTTAACTACATAGGGACTTCCCTGTTGGCTGTATTTTGCTGTATTATACTCAGATAAATTAACATAAGGGTCTGATTACAGCACCCATCTGATGACTATGACTCAAACTTTCATAGTGTGTTCCCTCATGCTGAGGCAATACATACATGGCACAGACAAAAAAAGGTCAGCACACGTTGTCTGTCTCCAATGTATCCATAGAACATAGATCCATGGGGCAAAATCATATCTCAGGCAACATTTTGGATAAATCACAGGGAAAAGTGAGCATTTAGAGCACAATCTGACTCCTTCCCCCTGACAACTGGCCATGAACGAACAACGCAATCTGTTCAGAAAGGGAGCCTGTGCTGGTTATCCATAAACACATATACCTGCTGTCCTTGGTAAACACTGCTGTTCTTGTGCAGGTTTGGCTTCCTGAATGTGGGAAGGTGTGCCATGCAGTAAGGCAAGTAGGAGTACACTGAAATGTGTGAAATTAGGAGCCATAAATATTTTAGTTTTCATTTTCCCTACTGCCACAAAAATAATTACTTATAGATGAAACAATGAGTTTGCATCTCAGATAATTGTTTTTATTTCAGATGACTTTTACTATTTGCATTCAAGTGACTGGTGTGAGTCCCCAAAAATTACAGAAAATGATTCATTTACTTTCTATGGATATTCCTCAGTGAAACTGAGCAATGATACCAGCAGATTAATAATGCAAGTTAAAAAGCAATGAACAAGGAAGTCATGGTTCCAGTATGAATATAAATATATTCCAGCTTTGTAAGACCTTACTTGTGTGAGTTAGGCCCATTGATTTCAATGAGACTATTCAGATGAACAACTACTCACATTTTGAACATTAATATGACGACAGACTATATCATGCTACATTCACAGCGTGGTGAGAGAATGAAGTGCTAAAATTCATCTCGTCTATGTAGCTTTAATTAAGCCCCTTAGCATGGAAAATACTTTTCATTAATAAACCAGTATTCTTCTTTATTTTCCTATGGGCCATAGAAACATTCACAACATACGATGAACAGACAAGGATAACACTAATACATGAATAACATTAAATCTGGCATCAAGAGCTTGTCTTTGCATATGAAATAAGACTCATTTAAATGCAAATTCTTTTATGAATATTAGTGTAAAATTTTAGCTCATATGACAAAATGAATTTTAGTTCATATGTGAACTTTAGCTTATAAAGTGAATTACGTCCTCATCTTAAGAGGCGAATATGTCTGGCAAATGGATGCTATTGTAAAGTGAGTTACTTTAAGACATACATAGCCTGGCTTATATCCACCAGATTCATGCCATCTTTGTGAGCCTCCTAGTTTCTTGATGTGCATCAACCACAGAAAAATATGAGCAGAAGAAGAGCAGATTAGATGAGTTTCCCTTTCATGTTAAGTACGCAAAGGTGCTTGGTGACCTCTCATTCTTTCAAAGCCATCTCATTATAAAACCCACTGTGAAGTTTGAAGGAAAAAAAAAAAAAAAATGAGGGCTCCAGCTCGGGAGGGGTGCAAGATGGGGATAGCAGGCACCCTGCTGCTCTGGACCAAGTGACATTGGCAGCGTGGTGTGGGAAGCCAGGCATGGCCCTCGCCCACACAATGTGATACCTGGCTCCTTTTCAGTCAGCGCTGTTCATCTCTCTCTCTCATGAATGCTGTAATTATACTGCTTGCCACTTAAAAGTCAGCATTTGCCAAGACCTGTCACCAAGCAGCTTCTGGAGCCCTGGAGCTTTGCAGGGAACAACTGCAGTAACTGTGTGGTACCTGTTGACAAATGCTGGCTTTTAAATGGCACCCACTGTAAAGGAAACCCTCACAACCTTGTCTAACTACACCAGTGGGAAGTAAACTATTTGTTTTTTCACATACCTTTCCATGGAGCCTTCACCTGGTCCGTGAAATGTCTGTAACTTGAGAGAAGTACAGGACCTTCTGGGAAGTGCAGCCTCTGAAAAGTCCTTGTTCCTGAGTAAAACATCACTATTCAGGGAATGTTCCCTATTTCTTCTCTGCTAACTCCTCCCAGTATATTTTAAATCAATCTGTTACAATTTACTTTTTTTTTTAATATATAACTGCTATTCAAAGAAAATTACAGGAAGAAGACACAGAGATTTAATAAAGTACAAGCTAAGAAGCTTAATCACATTAGATATCAAATAATACTTTTTTTTATGGAGGTGTGTTAAAATTATTACAGTAGTTGACAAATGGGTTACTGATGGTTTATAGATTATGTGAGTAGTGAATGAGCTGCTATTTGCTCTCGCGTCATGCCAAGGCTTTTCACCCTCCTTCCCAAAAGAGGTTGTTCTGCTTTTCATTGTGCCACACAGTTACGTCAAATTATTAAGCATCACTTGATGCAATGAAATACATATTTTAGAAAAAAGAAGGCTCAACAATGCAAATACGTTTCTTTGGTGCAAAAAAATGGGACAAGTTACTTTAACAGAAAAAAGGCCCTGTTTAACAGGCCAGTGTGCTGCACTTGGTAATGGAGGGGGCAGAAGCAGATACTGGCCGAAGCAAGTAGTACAGAGAGACTTCTGCCTACTCCTTCTGTTCCTGCGCCTGCCATCACCCAAATGCTGTCACAACACTCAGACTACCACAATTAGAGGGGTGGAAAGTAGAAAAAAGGAGGGACTGAGATGGGTGGGCTAAAAATTAAGAATTTATACATGGAAGGGTTGTTAGTTCCAAAAATATTCTTTCTCTCCGTGGATGTCCCTCCCTCTCTGTTTAGCTAATCAAATTGTGAAAGTACTTAAGCAAATGCCAAAATCCCATGATATTTGAAACATGTGTCTTGAAATTAATCATGTGTTAAAGTGTTTTCTGAAACTGGAATAACAATAATGGAGCTTGGGGAATGCCAGCATGGTTCATAAAGGGATTTTACTTTAACATGGTGGAAGGCTGTCATCGCTGCAGCCCAGACAGCTCTCTGCAAAGTTACCTTTCCTTTAAATTGACCTTGGAAGAAGCACTTAACATTACGTGTTAAAAAGGCACTGACAAATGTGGAAACTGGTTTCAGGCACCCTGATAAGTGAGAATGCTAACACTTGAGCAAAAACATTGATTATTTCAATGGAATTACTCCCTGGAATAATTTCTCATATGCAAAGAGTATTTGTAAAATCCTATCATGTTTAGAATAATGGTCTAATCCTGAATAATTCTGGGAATCCTTCATCTCATGAAATTTGTGCTATCACACAACATGTAGTGGATCAGAGTCTTTGTGAGCCAGATAAATGACAGAGAAGCAGAGCAGTATGTGCGCCTGTCTGTATATAACAGGCAGCCATAGCCCAGCAGACAATTTAATCTCATCCATTTCCCAAACCCAGCCTGTATTGTTGCAGCACTGACTGATGTCTCACTGTAATAAAGTATCATCCGTAGAATGGTACAGGTTTCTGTTTTATCCCTTTGTTTGTACACAGATTAAAGCATGTTCCCCATTGACTGTAACCTATAATTGAGTCAAGGATTCTGTCACTGTCATGGAGAGCAAGATTGGCGCTTGAGTGGTTTATGAGCATAAGCAGCACAATCTGAAGATTAAACTTCATCTTTGATCTTCAGGCTGTGACCATGAATTTTCTGTTGGTAACATATAGAAAGAAAAATAATAGAAAAAAATCATGAATGAAAGAGATGGAGAGGAAAAGAGGTTTGCTGGGGATCAAAGATACTTTCATTTGGTGTGAAACTTTGATGCAAACCCATTAGTTAAAATAGTGGAAGATTTTTATTGGTCAAATTTATTTCACATATATGTAAAGAATCTATTAAAATTCTTGGGGGGGAGATCATTGGATCCAAGTGGATGAAGTAAGCTGCTTTCTTAGTCCTTTAAGCTTCTGAAGTCTCAGCACAATTTTGAATGAGGAAAAAATCATTTTCCTGCTCTTTACATGCAAGTCACAGTTTTCTTATGGGTTCCAAAGTATCTATGGCCTCAAAGCACTACTGCACAGCTGCTGCTACATATGTTGCTGCTGAAAGCTAAAACTTGCTGAAATAATCATTCCCAATGTTTGAAGAGAATGCGTTTTAGGCGCCGCTTGATGCATCTTGTTTCTTCAGGGAGCATGAAGTCACAGCACAAAACAGCAGCGACATCAAAAATTCAGGGTTGATGTGGGTTTTTGTTGTCCCCCCTCCCATCACCACTCTGGTCTCTGGCAATGTGAAGGACTACAAAAAACTGCTTGCATCATAAACCTTTATTTCAGGGTAAGTGATAGGATTGATGTTCATACATAATTGTCCATGTTGGATATAGGAGCTGTAAATTTTTAATTTGTTCATGAAAAAAGGACAATACACGGAGCACAGTGTAAAATGTTAAAAGAGAAAACAAAGGAAGAAGCAGTTTTACACTATTCTACTGTCATAGGATGAGAGATGCATTAAATATAAGCTAGTGGGATCAATCATACACGCAGGTAAGATCAAACAAACCACATAGTAACCCTGAGAGACAGATGTCCTTCCCAATTCTTTCACTCCATCAAGATAAATAGCTGCAGTTTGGTTACTCGACTGATGCAAATCAATAAAACTCTATTGAAATCTGCAGCAGTGTTGGGAGATTTTTTTCTCCATGAATCTGTTTCTCAAGTTTGGCCCACTATAACGTATTCAATGAAAGAGTAGCTCAATATGTTTTAAATTTGTTTCTAGGCTCCTTTTTCTCCCTTGAACTTCAATACTGGCAGCTATGACAGACAGTGAGAAATGTTCAGAGAAAGAAATGGAGCAAGGAAAATATTGATGTTCCGAACAGAAAAAAAGAGACAAAAGAGACTTTAAAAAATTGGAGGAGGTGGGGTGAAAATTTTGGTTCTGTTGCATCTGAGGCCCTAATTTGCCACAAAGCTAGGACTGATACAAAAACGTTGAAAGCTGTGTGTCCAGACCCCACCAGACGTTGGCAATTCTTGGTTATTTTTCAAATTAAACTCTTCTGATTTGATGGCTGACCCTGGCATTCAGACACTAGCTTTATTCAGGGAGGCTGGAAAATTCCCAGCAGTGCACGGTGGAGCTAAGTCTGTGGTATTTTTACAGCCACTTCTCTTTGGAACTGAAGCTGGAAGGTGCAATCCACACCCGTGTAAAGCCCGTCCAAGAAGTGTGCAGCACACGAGGGCTGAAATCATGGGGTTTGTGTGGTGCTGAGGCTGTGATGCTCCAGCGCACAGGGATGAATTTAATCCAAGGAGAAAAGGGCTATACACTGCATAGCGAGTCTAGTCACAACATGCTATTGAGGAGGACAACAATAAGGACGCAGCATCTGGTGGAAGGAGGGACACAATAACTCTTCTTTTTTTTCTCTTAAAAAGACAGCATCTCTAATTCTCTCCTGCCTCCATTTTTAATTTCTGATGCTGCAATGTTAAGTTTTTGGTGAGGCAAACCCAAGGTGTGGCAATATAAATGGAGCCAGGTGTAATTCAGCTCAGTGTGAACTCTTGATTGTTTTTGAATATGTAATTGCAGCCACAGGGATGGTGAAATCAAATTGGTGTAGAAAACCACCGTCCAAAGACAGTGCCTCTTTACACCAACAGAATCTGTACAGCAGAAAGGCTTTTCCACACAGGCTCATGCAGAGCACAGAAACTCTGCTCTGTGCATTTGTACCAGAGCTGGGAAAACGAGCTAACAAATGTTGCTCATGAATATTCATACAGATTTTCAAAGGAAAGAATTTATCCATGTTGACATCTCATTTATGTTTGCATTCTGCCAAAGTGTAATCGTGAACAATCCAGTAAGCACACAATTTAAAGTAAATTTTAAATTAAAACAATGGCAGCTATTAAAAACTCAATTCTTTCATTGAAACTATATTCGTATAACCCTTCCTGACATATTTAAACGTAAAGAGCATGGAGTGAAGATTCTGCCCAGGCTATCTTACTGGGACTTCTGACACTTGCAAAATGATCTCATGAGAATAGTGATTCCTCTACTAGTCACTTGGAAAGACCAAGGATTTTGGCTTATTTGTGGATATATTTCCACATTTAACCATAACTGTGCTATACAGACCAGATTTCAAAGAGGTTTAGTCCCCCAAATCTCAGAAATAGTCCAGTTAAATTCCAGGTTATAGATCAGCATAAATGGTTTTATTTAATATGGGTTAATAAGTGTTTCTCTGTTGAAGGCTGTGAGTTTACAGTTTTGAATGCAGTTGGCTTGCTCTTCATAAAAACTTCCTCTGAAGATTTCCAGAATGTGAAAAACCTTGGCCTGTGCAAGTAATTCAAACCTGACATTGTACCTAAATACAGTGGAACCATCTTTGTGTCCCTTCTCCCCCAAACAGCTCCCAGAGTTCTGAGAATTTTCAGTAAAGCCACAAATGCAGCTTTATTCAGGAGTGTAAAATCAGCCCCTATCAGCACCAGACTGACAAAGAGTATTGTTGTGAATGTGGTTATCTACAGGTTGAACATAATCTCTGCAAAGATTTATTTGCCAAAAGCTTTGCTTTAAATCCATACTCTCAGGTCTATATAATGTGGCTACTATTTAAAAACACTTCTCTTGTGTGGCCTGGAGCTGGAATATCTGCTGCAGTTCATGCTTGTTGTCAGTCTAAGAAATGCTTTCAATTTTTCATAACAAGCTCTAACTGTCTGCAAGTTTAAAAGAAAATAATAATAATTTAAAAAAGAGACTGAGAAAGAAGTTATCTGAAGAAGCAAACTCCAATATATTCCAAGGTTAGTGCTGTATAATTAATGGCATTACCAAATGAAGCTGAAAGTGTAGAGTCTGCAAAAGGCTAATAACAAGGATTAGATATGCACTCTCTTTTTCATTCATGTTCTTACAGTTTCTTGTGAGCCTAATTGAAGTCAGGAGGGTTTTTCCACATGACATTTTCAAATTCAGCTCTGATCAGTGGCAAACAGTGCATGTGCCCTATGGAAAAACCTTTTGCCATGTATTGCTGGGGAAAAAAATAAAAAAGAAATCCTGCTCTACTGGTTTTTGATTAAAATTGCGGTCTGATATGTTACATTAGAAAACTGGGAGAAGCATTTCCACTGGGGCTGGTGCAGTGGCTATATGCATTTTTTTCTCTCTAGGATTACATTCAATAAAGTTTTATTAATGGAAATAGACACACGGTGCCAAAATAACTGTTAAAGATATCAAGCTTGCTTCAAAGTCTGTAAAACAATGGAACATAAACAAATGCTGGAAAACATTTCTAAATTAATCCTTCTGACATTAGATTGTTCTGTGATAAAAAAAAATCACTTTAGCAAGTAGGTCAGGGTACAGCTGCTAAAAGTAAGCAGCCTGATGCAATGGAGGTTATGGTTTCAAACACCATCAAAATGATTTTGTATTAATCACCTTCCTGCTGATGGTAAAGGTTATTATTTATAGAACATACTTTAAAAAAAGAAGGAACCTGAATATCTCTAATCTCCTACTAACCTTCTACAGCAAACAGCAAAGCACTAGCTCTGTGTGCATTTCTGAATCCAGTTTTTAATTATAACTTTCCCATGTTTACATGAACTTTGGTTTGCTTTTCAAAAACCTCACAAACAATTCCTGCAGCTGACCTATGTGTAGTGGTGAATTTCTCCATAAAGTGAGTATTGATGAGCTGAAAAGTTCAGTGAACAGGAAAATTCTGCTGCTATTATTGCCAGTGTGACAGGTTACTTTATTACCATGCCTTTCACAGCAATTTAACAGTTACCCTGGTAACAGATTCAGTGAGGTAATGGGATCAGAGGCATTAGAGGAGAGGAAAGGCTAGCGACAAGAGAAAACCATCTGCTGGCTTATGTTCTCGGGGCTGTTTGCTCACTGCGAGCTCCTGACAATCATTGTACTTGGATGTAAATGAGGCAGGTTAAACCACAGGCCTGCCCTATTTAGCTGTACTCTGGTGATTTGTCTTTCTAATTCTATTGAAATAATAATCAGGATTTGTTTCTGATTAATTAACTAACCTTTTGGTAAAAAGATTAGATAACGAAATTGCTGCCTATTCAGAGATAATGAGATTTTTATTACTCTGTCAAAGGGAAAGAAAAAAAAAGGTACATTTATGTGTCACCAGCCACCATGTCAAGGGAGAAAAATAAAGATTTAAATCTTTATGTCAGACATTTATTTCCTCCACAGATTAAGTGTATACTGTATTCTATGGGTGCACACAATCATGTTTAAAACTTCAGGAGAGCTTTTAAAACACCAAATAAAACACCAAATATATTTAAACCATTATGTATTTGTCATTAATTTGTTTAAAAAGATTTTTCCTTATGGAAAAGAAACACTTGATGATTCAGAAATCCACCTGTGCTATGTGAGTGTATTTATGTAAGTGCAAAAATGTGAAGAAAGCAGTAAAATTTCAGTGTGAGCACTATAAAGTGGAAAATGTAAGTAGGCTACTATTATACCTTTCCTGATAGTTACAGCAGAAAGTGGCTTTACATATGGAAGATTTACCTGGGTGTTTTAAATACCACGCAGGATGCTTTTACAATTAAATAAGAAATATTAACAAATCGTGGCTTTTAGAATCTTCTCACGAAAGGCTCCTTGGGCAGATGCAGCTGCCTCCCTTGGCGAGTGACCCAGAGGCGTGGACCGTGCCAGACCCTGTGGCTGGGCTGCCGCCCAAGCTGTGCCTGCCCACCAGCACCTTGTGCCTCGCCCTGGCTACCCTGACAAGGGACAAAAAAACACCTAAAAACTTGCTCCTGGGACCATGAAGTCAGTACAGCTGTGAAATATGTTAAAAATGCCTCTGGCCATGCCTTGCTCTCGTGGTGTAAAGGCAAACTGCTGGGGATAGAAATGTGACGAGTGGACAGCATTCATTGTGCCAGGTAGGGTGCTGTGGCTCCCTCACTGCAAGGAGAGCTTTGTGCTCTGCTAACTGTCAAGACAGTGATCATGATTTGTTAATTAATAGATCTCTACAAACAATTGCGAGGAGAGCATTTTCTGTCATGCGTACAAAGCAAGAGGAAATATGGGACACAGCAGAGCGTTTTGTTGCAGTGGAGTTAATGAATGCACTCTCAGATTTGAGGTGACACTTACATTGGTGGCTTTTGGTGTGCTTCATTACTTTTACTTTTACACGTTAACATGAAAGGCTCTCATATGCTGAAAGTCCCTGCTTTTCCCCAGCGGTGGATATAGCTGAAAGCCAGCCAGAAGAGCGACCCAGTTAGAGGAAATATCTTTGGTAAAGAGATCTGATGCTGAGCATGTTCCTCCCCTGTTCCCCTAGGGGAACCTCATAGTTTCCAGTTGATGATTACCGAGTATGGCCAGCATTTCTCCCTTTCTGCCCGGGCTTTACAATGTTGCAGCCTTGACAAAGGATGCTTTCTTCTCCCAACAGAGTATTGTGTCCCCTCTCCCTGTCCTCCAAAAATTCCTACTGCAGGTTCTTGACCCCTGATAGCCAAAATCACTTGAAAGGCAAGCAAGCCTTTCTGGCTCAGTACCAGTTGTAAAGCTTTTGCTCTCCATCTCTTTTACCCCTCCACCTGTGCAATTTTAGATTTAACATTAGTAATTATTATTAAAATTAGCAAAATATTATCAGAGCATCTTAGCTAAGGAGAATAGCTCTGCTTTTCCATTTTCCAGACAATGACATCTGCAGCTCTACATTTTCATGAAATGTCTATACTTAACAAAAACATTACTTCATTTTCATGGTATTTCTTTTGTGCCTAGGAGCAACCCTGTAATTGTTCACTTCAATTACAACATTACTATTTTACACTGAAACCCATTTTATCTGCATGCCAGCTTTTTATTTGTTTTACCAACTATATCTATTTCCATTACTGCAAGGCTGATGGTTTGTCTCAAGAGGAAATCAAATCCATTAATTCAGAAATTTCAAGCACGGCTGCCTCTGCCATAAGCAGCATTTCTTATGCTAATAGCAAATGTGCTGAGACTGAAAAGAACTGACACAGCTCTGTTTTTTATCATAACTTAAGCATTTATGTAAAAAGGCAAATCCAATAGTACTAGGAAACTATAAGTGTTATTATATATAATTCACTTTACTGAGAACTGCACACAGCCTGGTTTGTGCCACTGTGTCTTAAATCATGCTGTTTGTGGTTTTAACTCGTTTGACATTTGGGGTCTGCTTTTGATCTTGGGTACCTCAATGAAAATCTGCCATTGTTCATCTGGCAACAATACAATTATTTCAGATTTACCACAGGCAAATGGAGATCAGGATATGTTCAGCTTGCTTATTGCATTTCATCTCACAATCACAATATACTAAACTAGCTTTGGACTGTCTGCATTTACAGAAAATGTATTATAGAAGTAGGACATAATTTTTCCCAGCCACAAAAAACGGCCATTTCAAAGCTAATTTAGGTATTTCCAGGAAGATATATCCTTCCAGCACCATACAGAAATAAATGCATCCCTCACTTCCCACTGCCTCCTCATTTAATGCACTTAGTCCCGTCGTATCACATGGGCTGTGTTCAATTAGATAGCTTAACAAGATAAACTCTGACTTTGACCCAGAAAAAGCAAACCAGATTGCTGCTGAATTCTACGTAAGCTTTTCCAGGCTTTGTGACCTGTTTATGTCAATGAAAAATGCAAGAGATCCTTATCGTGAGGGCCAAGTTGGTTTCTGAAGGTTTGGGTTTTTCTTAATATATGTGTGCACAGACAGAATGTACAAGAAAACTGTGCCATTCTTGCCCTTCATTTTTGCAGCAAAAACCTTTAGTGCTGTAAATCAGATCGCATTGGGAGATCTTACACACTGGCCGCCGATAAGCTGTTGAGAAGTAGACAGGGCTTTTAGGAATTGCTGAACCATGAAGCTGACCTGCTTAGTGTTTTGTTGTAGGCTATTAAATACAGGATTGGTGTTTTAAGATGATTCTGCTTTCTTCTTTCCTTGGCCTGGTTAAGCAACTCTACCCCCACCTCATTATTTAGCTGATTAAAATAAAAACTAAAATGAGAAACCTGCTGTTTGAAAATCTTCCCTTCACCCATCAAATTAATGAGAGTGACTTGTGCTGACGTAGTTTATGGCCTTAGCAATTTGACACTAATTTTGCAACTGAGAAAAGATTTGCTAACTGTACATGCCACTCGGCTTTGGTGGCAGTGGAATGACATTCTTTCCTCCAAAAACAAGCCCTACATCTTTTGTAAACAGGTGTTATTTGGTTACCTTATTGTAAATGGATCCCAGTTGGGTAATATCACTTCTTCCCACTAGCATATTGACAATTATGCACCAAAAGACCAAGCAAAAAGATTATATTTCAGCTGGAGTGCTCTCATTTTCAGATTTTTTCAAGTGTTGTAAATATGACTGTATGCACTGTATGTATGCACTGTACCTGTTACTGCCTAGTTAAAAACATGCTGGTTCTTTGCACATCTCTTTCATACTGAGAGAGAAATTAAATGTACCCTTTCATTTTTTTCTCTGTTTGACGAGTGTTAACAAGTGCAGCATTTGAGAAAACCCAACCAAATACAGCTCTGTAGCTGTTGCTACTAAATAAAGCAAAAGCCACCTGGTGACAAAGTTCACTGGGGCGTCATTTCTTTGTGTGACTGAAAGAAAGAGAAGAAGAGAGAAAAAAGGACTCACATACTGATGGGAGTGAATCTCATTGAATCACACTCAGGAGACAAAACCATAATGTGTATGTTGTATATATATGTGTGTATTATATATAATATATGGATATATGTATATGGAGGTAGACATATCTCCCAGATTCTGTTCAATGTGAATTATGGCATTCAAATTCAGGAAGAAGAAGAAAAGTATTTAAAACTAGATGTCACTCTGCTACAAAATCTCATTTTTTTAAAGTCAGACATATTTGTATCAAATTTTTCATCCCCATTTTATTTGGACCTCTGATGTAAGTTCAGTTGCTGTTGGGGCTCTTTTCATATGATAACTCTGTTTATTTGGGGATTTTTACAATGACTTAGGGAATCTGGGCTGTCATTATCATGGTTTTATTTAATGAAGCTGTCTGGTTTTAGTTTCCTCATAGTCAAAAAGGAAAGATGTAAGAAGCAAAAGAATCACAAAACATTATAGGCCATCACATTAGAATGAAAAAGGAGTTAATTTGTGTTTCATATATGCAAGTACTTACACTTTTCAGGAATGAAATTTAATTATGGTGCAACCTTTCTCTCTGTCTGTTCATCTATTGTTCTTTTTGTAATTGCTCATTTATTACTTTTAATGCAGACAAAGAATCAAATTGAAAATTCAGCTTCAGTATCTTGGACACATCCTTAAAACTAGTTTTCTTTACAATTTCAGCAGCTGTGCATGAGACTGCTAGTATTTCCCACATTCTAGGTCAGCAAAGTTTGTTTTCCTTCATGTATTTTATAGGCTCACATTTCACTTGAAGCCTTATGTGCGTGCTCAAGCTTGAGATGATGAACAGGCTTTTAGGGCAGTCAGATCACAAGGTTAAAGGTTTGTTGTTTGGGATTTTTAAACAGCATTCCCACAATTGCTGCTCAATTTGCTGCTGTGTCTTATCTGCAAAATAGTGAAATAATAACTCTATTAGAAAATAACATTATGTCATGCTGTGGGACTACTTCCATTCTGTCTGGGAAAGGGAACATAGGAGTTTATTATTGAGAAATCATGTGAGGCTACTGCAGGGAAATCTAGATTATTTCCACAGGAATTACTGATTTCTAGTACCATAGCTATAAATATTTGTGCTAATACTACATAAACTACGTGCCTTCAGAATAGCAACAGTTTCTTCAAATAATTCTTTCCAGTTTAAATACTGTGTTCCTCCATTAATCACCTGTCTTCTGATCAACACTTGCTGATTCAGAAATTACCTAATTAATTAGAAATTCATTTTAATATAATTTAAATCAGAAAAAGAATAATGAGAATTCTTGAAACTTTTTCAGTCATATTCTGTAAAAGAGAGAGCTTATTTGCACTCTAAGATTCCCCTAAAGTGTCTCACATTTCCCCTAAAGTGTCCCACACTCTGGGTGTGATTCAGCTCATGATTTTAGACATTAAAAGGTTGACATCCTGTGTTGGTCATGCAGTTATTGGAAAAAGACACAAATATTTCTAAGTGGACGTTTACTCCCTGTGCTTTTCCTCCTTGGTTAGATTTGGAGCAGGATTAGCTGGTGTACAGGAGACAGATAAATTCTGTTTGGGAATGAATCCCATTCTGTGTTACCATTACCCGGGGTGTGTCAGCTGTGCAGCTCAAACAGCTTTCGGCGGGGCTAAGTGTGATCATTAGCCTAGGATGACCTAAAATAATGCCTTTGTGGTGCTGCTATCCTAATTTAAGTTGTTCATTTCCCTCTACCCTGGCCTTCAGAACTCTTAAAATATATTTTTCTAGTCTAACTACAACTTCTGAGAAGTAGTGCATGAGAATATCAGTTTGCTCAGTTGGCCAGCAATGGACAGTCTTCTGTAAAGATATTTACATGATATCTGAGAGATCTGTTCTCAAATCAGTGCACAAATAGAATTCCCATTAACAGTAATGCAAGTTATGAACAGGCATGAAAGTAAAGAAACTCCCTAATTAGAGATAATGAAACACCAGACTGTTACAGTTCTGAAAGGTAGTGACACCCATATTTACTTTGATATAAAATGAACACAAAACCAAAAATGAAACATTAAGCTGATGAAAATCAAAGCAAAAGTAGCTTAGAACTTGAAGTTCTATGCAGCGCTACATGCAGTCCCTTCATGAAGACGTGCAGATTTTACTATCCTGCTGCAAATATCTGTTTTGCAGACATTCACTTCGCAAGATGAATTGGAAAAAGAATATATGTGGACTTGAATATGACTTCTTTGTTTAACACAAAAGTGCACAAAAGAAGAAAACCTAGGGAATTTGTGTCAGCACACTGAGAGTTCCTGGTGGTTGACTGTCATCCAGATACTGCTGGAAACCATGCTCATCCATGCCTTTCATCACAAACACATCACGCACTGCTCTAATTGTTTCTATTTATTGGTTTTTGATAATATTTTTTATCCCAGCTATTTTTTGGGAGTGCTCTTTTGGACGTAAATTTCTGTAAGGTTACGATGAACACCTCATGGTCCAGTTATGCAAACTTATTTCTATTTTAGCTTAAAGAAGACTTTTTATTCAGTGGTGTTTGATACACACTATATTTAGTGTATTTACAGAATACAGTCTTAATTTCTTAGGCTGAGAAAGCCAATTGTTTTTTAACAATCCCATGTTAGATAGACTGTCTTTTAAATATTGTCCATCAATAAAACGTTCTTTTCAAGGCCATCCTAGAAGACCATATAAATTTTGTCTAAACTTATCTTAATGGGAATGTGGGTTCTGAATTGTTTTCCTGACAAGGTTTCACCATTGATTTGTAGAATAATATTTCCTTTAAAGCAATATGTTTTGAAATACACTAGGTTTTAATTTGTTTTGTTCCACAAAGTTACATTAGTAGCTTGTAGTCATTCTTTTTCAAATAAATACTTACATCTCTTTGTTTCTTCATATGCTTGAACCTGATGAGCCCATGTCATGTCACAGAAATTCTTCTTACCTTCAAGTGCATGACCTTGACCTTTGTATCCTTTTTCTTCGGATAATCAGTCTTCAGAGTAAGCCAGTTTGTTAATGAACCTACTGAGCAATGATAAATGTTTCCTATTTAATCTTCTTTGAGAAATATGCTTCCGTTTGGAATATATTGCTTGGAATATGACAGCAATATTATTAACATAACTATCAAATGAAACCAGTCTAAGGCCCAGGCTATCTTCTGACCAAAGAGCTATGTTCAAGCAACAGCAACTTGTGGACATTTCCATTTATTCAGTACCTCTTGCCTCTCTTTGGACTTCATTGAATATGTTTACAAACTTTGACAAAATACCTGTATGTTTGAAATTGACAGATATTCTGCAAAATCCTGGTTTTGGAAATAGATGGCTCACTAAGTCTTAACTGGAATTATTAATATTTTTACTGATTGTTTCAATATTTAAAACCAGAATAATTGCTCATATTGTTATGTTCCCTCACTGTATTAAATTCTTAGCAGCATGTTTTGTTAAAAATTTATCGCTACTCGTTTGAAAATTCTCTTATATATTCAACGATAGCTGCTTAGGCTATTCTGTTTCAGCACATGTGACTGCAGGACATTTGTTTTGTTTTACGAAAGTATCTGTGAAAAGCACAAAATCAATCACTTAGAAACAATCAAGGGAGATTTTCATTGCAGATTTATATCAATAGTTGGAATTACATTCACTACTTTAAATTGTCAGGAATAAAGTAATAATAAGTTTACATCTATGGAAAGCTTTGGCTTTGTTTCACCTTTGAAAGGCTGAGAAAACACAAGTTTTTCTGTTAAATTAAAAGGTCTTTTCTTGGCAAACATAGATCCTAGAGCCTGACAGGAAAAAAAAAGTGTGACATGCTGATGGCTGGACACTTTTTACGGAGGTCATGTGAGTGGATGTGATTTTGTTTAATTCAGAGACCATCCCTTTCCTAACCTTGGGCTAGTCAGATTTTCTGGGAAAGGTTTCTGAGGTAGCGTGGTGCTTGTTTTCTACCTTTGTTCATGTACTTTATTTCTGGGGGTCACATGGGCAGTTTTAACTGGAAATAAAGAATATTGTATGGAGGGTTTTGTGTTTGGGAAATGCTGGAAAGTAGACCCTAAATGCTGAGTTCAGAAGAAGCTCAGTAATAAATAATGCAGTTGGACTTCAGGATCCGGTTGGAGAAAGAGACATTATTTCTTTTTCAGACTTCCACCACAGATTGTTTAGCACGGGGAGAACTGTATAATCTTAGTGTTACTAGGCTTCGTGGTAGTTTTCTAAAGAAAATACATTTAATTTAGCTGTCTTTTGGCAGTATGTTTAGAATTGCTGTTCAAAACATTTTCCTATCTGCTTTATAATCTACTGGTGAACACACATGGCTAGGTATGTCTGTCAGTAATATAATTTCTGTATCTAGACTAGACAGTGCTTTCTAACTGCGTCAGTCTTTTTTCTCAACCATTGGACATAAAATGTTTTTTACAAATTTTTTTTTTTTTAATTGAGAAAACTCTGCTTTCCAGGAAAAGCACTTCTCAAACTATTAAATAATTAAATTCTTTGGACTACCAGGGAGTGTTTGCTTGGTTGCTCTGGAATGAGGAGATGAACAAAATTTTCACAGCCAAATCTAGAAGCCATTCCTATCTAGGGAACCTTAACATGTTCTTGACATATGCCCAATTTCCTTACCATTGTAGAAAGAGTGTTTAAAGAAGCATAGATCACCTGAAAGATGGGGAGATATTCAAGAATCCACAGGGAAGAAATAAATAGTAGATTAATGTCTATTTCACTAGTTTTGGTCCTATTGCATACCTTCTTTTTTTCTTTAGACGGTGAAACGATGTTAATTTATCCATTGTTTATTAATTTGGAAAATTTGCTGATTTTGTTCCCTTGCTTTCTGAGGGACCCCAGTGAAGTCAGAGATGGCTAAATCTCCATTAAGTACAATTCCTGACTACAGTCAACATTTGGTAACTAAACAGTTAAATAGTTTGAACTTACTGAGAACATAGATTTACCCACCTTTTCCCCCTTATTCCACAGAAGCAAGACCTACAATATCATTTCTAGTCCTTTCAACTCTACCAGCTAATGTATTTCTGAGATTTCACCAGTCTTCGTTCTACTGATTGCTCTGAGCAAACACTGCTTGTTCCATGCTGTTCATGACACTTTTAATGCTATGTGAGATTAACACTTCTTAGCCTTTGCAAGATTTGTTTTTGTTCCTCTCTACTTTACTGAAGTGTGACATTGTTGAAGGGAAAGCCCCGACAGACTTTTTACAGCTGTTGTGCTCTTCTGTAGTAGGCCTTATGGGAAACCTTCTCCTTGTTTTTTTCTTTTTTTGTTTTCTCTTTGTCTTGATTGGTTTACACACTAGCTATCTCCTGGATTTTAGAAATTATGTTTAAGAAAACCAAGTTGTATATTTGCATTTATAGCCTTCATTGCAACAGATACGTCCAGTCTGTAAATACATAAGGAATATATAATAAATTAAAGACCTGATTTCCTTAAAAAATGAACTGAAGGTCATAGTTCTTAATCTTGGATGCTTTCTAGCAAGTTATGCTTTATGCTTCTTACAATGCATTGTGTGAGGTCCTGCCCAGCAAAGTTAGTGGAGCGTTGTAGCAGTGCTTGTCCTTTCTTAAAACCCTGCACAATCGTACTTTGGTCACAAACTACTTCAGTAGTGCCATGACATAGCAACACACCTCAATTCACCTTTTGCCTGGGAGTATAAAAAGATAAGCAAAAGACAGAGTATCAGTGCGCAGCAATTGATGTTGGCTGAAGATTTCTTCAGGCTGCAGTAATTGCTTGCTGCTTTCTTGGCTGCAGAACAGCTGATGCTCCTTCCAGGCCCCTCTACTGAGGGTGAGCACCAATGTACAATTTTTTATTGTTGTTTCTTATGACATTCAGGCCACCAGAATGATCCCAGCAGAAATTTGCCTTTAAGAACTTTTTATTTCTGGCTTCTGTATCAGCTCATCTCAGTAATATTCTTTTTCCTACAAACCCTTGTCTGAAAGATTATTTAAAAGCAAAACAAGCAAGTACGTCGAGAATATCTCCTCAGCACTCTTTTTGTGAGTGTTCAAAAAGACCAAAGTTTTGTGAGACTCCAGTGACTAAGGGTCAAATCTGCTTATGTCCAGGTTAGAGCCTGTGAGCAGGTGGGAGAAAGATTAGACAGTGCAGTGCTATAAAACCTTGCAGCTCTGTTATGTTTAGCCTCATATGCCCACATGAGCTATATCTCAGCTCCTGTAAGCCAGTGGATTGCTTGTTCCTCCTCCAAAGTGGGATATTGGCCTCTCTGCTCCAAGACACAAAAGCTAGCAGTACTGGGCTGCAATTGGATATTGGAAATTTGGTCTTCTCAGGAGCTTTCTAAGAAATTATTATCAGAAACCTGCCTGAGCTTTTGCTGCAGCCTTAGCATTTTGGGTTCTAGATACTTCCAGTCATTTCTAAATACAATTTCCAGACAGCAGTAAACACAAGAAAATTTAATTTGTTTGTAATTAAGAAATACCCACCATTTTATGGGGACACAGGTAAATGTGCATATCCAGGAGCTCCTCATCAATGGGAGTGCAGGGAAGAGCATGTCTTAGTGCCTCTTTTGGTAATGGCAGTATCCCTGGTGCTCACAGGAACCAGCTATCTATGCAGGTCACTGTGTCACCCATGGTCACTGTGGAGGTGATAATTCTGATATACATTGCCCTGCAATCCTGTCCTGTTACTGTTTTTTTATGTGTATACTACTTCTCTAATATCTTTTTTCCTTTTTCTTTTTTTTTACCCCAATTTGCATCTCACAGATTTAATATGACTAAACTGTTCGGCTCCAAATCCTTCAACCTGAAACATATTTTACATTTTCTCTGTGATTTCTGATCACGTCAGTGCTGCCAGGATGTTCTCTAAGGAGAATTCACCATTTGCTCTTTACATCATTCCCCTAGGCCCTCCCTGTTGGACTTCTGACCAACAAAGAGCGGTAATATTTATTTCTCTTTAATGGGCAATCCCTGGTCCACAACTGCAGGAGGTACAGCCTGATCTTTTTGGCAAACCCTGAGAAATACAGATTCTGACCATTTTTGTCTCGCTGTTTTAGGACCAGCCGTGGTGGAGGTCTGTACCCTCCCTCCAGCTGGGAGGCAAGTGAACATGCACAACCTTTCTTTAGTACAGGTCAGCAATGAGTGAGCCATTCTCAGTCCATTCATTCATTCAAGAAAGGTTAGTGTAAATTAGGAAGAAAGGACTGATTTGATTTAAAAAATATTTGTTGCAGAGTTCGTAAGCAAGCAAAAATAACACTATATATAAGGAAATGCTAAGAATGTGTCTCACTGTTTTAACATCGATCTACCACGTGTTCATGATTCTTTACGAGTTTGTAAATATGATGATGACATTTGAAGATTCATGGAAGAAAAGAGCTCTATGGAAATAATTTTTAAGTTGGCTACAAGTGATGGAGGAAGGATCTTATATAAAAGTTTGTTTTAGATGCATTTCCAGATATTTATGTTTCTAAAACACTGCATTTTTTTATTCTGTTTGGAAAGACCAGGAAATATGTTATCTTTATTTCTTGAATATTGCACGTTACACACAGAGCATGCATCTTCTCAAGTGCAATAATTTCTTGTTACAGACACAGATTAGAAACAAGGTAGAAAATAAAGGTATATAACACATACAAAACATTTAAAACACACACTTAAACACACATTTAAAAGTTTTTTTTTTATGATAGATGTTTCATTTGAAAGATCTATAAGATCACGTTTTTTCTGCATATATCCTTTCCACTAGAGTAAAAACTGAGGGATTTTTAACTTCATTATAGATAATGCATTATAAAGTACTAATCAAAAATATATGTAAGTTCTCTTTTCGTATTATCTACTGACTCTCTACTGATTCTCCATGGCGAATCAGTCTGATACATATAACTTCCAATAACTATGTTATGTTGCAGCTGTGATGTGAATATCTCAACCTTTTAGTAAAACTTGCCCATGGTCTCACATTGTTTCTACGAGGTAAGGAGCAGGTCAAAAAGTGGCATACCACAGATGTCTGAAAGAGGTTGGTCCAGACAGAAAATTTGCAACTGCTAAATGCATAATCACTGCTGTAGAGTTAGCTATTGCTGATATTTGTAGACTGATATATATAGTAAACTTATAAGCTTACTGATAATTCAATCTTGCAAAAGCTTGGCTTTGATTTTTGTGAAAATCTAGCCAATAAATTTTGTCAGATTCCATCTTATTTCTGATGATTCACTCTGCATAAAAGAAAATCCTATAGCTCTGTATACTTCTCAGTAAACAACCTGCACTTCCAATTTTGAATGACAGATTTTTTTGCAGAAATAAGTACAGAAAATGGGAATGAGTGTTTTACAACACCTAACACGCAGGTCCAACTTACACTGCATGGTGAAGAAGCTTGGGGAAGGGCTGGAGGTGGGAGAGAGAATTTGCTGTAAAATATTGGAAGCATTAGTAAAAGTTGCAAAAGTACAATTTTACCATATTAAGAAATTCAATATATTGGTAAAAGCTAGAATGAGGAAATGGCAGAATAGTACCTGCATTTTAACGAAGAGAGAGAAGGTGGTATGTGGAAGATTATATTCAGTACTGTGAAAAGCCTTAAAAAGATTTTTGTAGAAAAGCAGAGCCAAAGGCATGAAAGCAAATGAAAATAATAAAATATAGTACAGTTTTACCAGAGGTAGATTGTGTGAGACTAATTTAATATTTTTTTATATATGATAACTGATTTCTTTGACAAGATTAATACAGTAGACCTAATCTATCTTTCACAAAGTGTTTCCTACAGTGTCTTATAGCAAATCAGTGCATGAGATGGAGCTGATGGCTATTAAGATGGGAATGATGAGGGGGGAAGAAACTAAAAAGGAACCTGCAACAGCATATACTTAGGGATGAATTATCTGCCTGGTGGCTTGGCATTTTCTTTAAAATATTCTGAATATTCTGCTTTGTAAGGTTATTTCAGACTAGACTTGAAATACATGTAGGTGAAATAGATAGATGATGCATCTCGACATTCACATTACTGGCAGAAAAATAAAGGAGCGTAGCATCTATAAAAGGGATAAGACTGAGAGTGCAGGAGCTGGGAGCAGGGAATAAGAAACCTTGTTTGCATGATGACCAGACGTCCTCTCCAGATACTGTGGTTCTGTCCAGACGATGCCAGGACAGGTCTGTCCAGTGGGTGTTCCAGAGAAGGGCAAAAAAGTTTTGTAAGGGGCTAGAGCACAAGTCTTATGAGGAATAGCTGAGGGAACTGAAATTGTTTGGCCTGGAGGAAAGGAGACTCAGAGGAGACCTTATCACTCTCTACAGCTGCCTAAAACCAGGGTGTAGCCAGGTGGGGGTCAGTCTCTTCTTGCAGGCAACTAGCAATAAGACAATGGGGAAATGGCCTCAAGTTGCACTGGAGAAGGTTTAGATTGGATATTAAGGAAATTTTCTCACTAAAAGGGTAGTAAAGCATTGGTAGAGACAGCCCAGCAAAGTGATGGTGTCACCTGGAAGTGTTCAACTTGAGGACTTGGTTAAAAGGTGAACATGTTTGTTGTACTTCATTGACAGTTGGACTTGATGATCCTGAAGGTCATTTCCAAAATTAATGGTTCTATAATTCCATCATTCCTGTTGCCTTGCTCACTTGTGTCCCTTCAATTGTGGAGCATCTCGCAACACAAATATTCCCCTCCTAAACCCAGAAAGGGGTGTTAAAATTGTTTCTGCCTAATTCCTCTTCTATGAACTGCTCTCACACCCAAAAAATCGCCCTAAATTTAGATCTACCCATATACGAAAGCAATATTCATATATGAATAGCAATATTTTACAGGCGTTTCTCATACTCAGATTTACAGGATTAGTGACCATGCCTGCACTCTTGGCCCCAGTGGTGGGGTGGACCTGGCACTAGGCTTCATCTCCCTTGCTCGGGCAGCAAGGGAGGAGCACCTTTACCAGGCTCTCTGCTCTCTCTCTCATGCAGAAACCCTCAACAAATGTTCAACTCAAAAAGAAAAAACTCACTGTGGATATCTGGGTGAAAAGGGCAGGCATGTAGTAACCAAGTGCTACTATCACTGAGGAAAATATAATTTGAGAAATATAGGATGACCTTGTAGACAAAGAATAGAAAAAGGATCGAAAGTTCAGAGCAAACTGAACTCAATGCAAACTCAGGTACTGGAGCACTGACAACAAGGTTTTCAATGAAGTCCTGATCAATTGCAGTGATGTTGAATTATAAGCATACTGGTTATGGGATGACTGAGAGTTGTATTCATTGAATTGTGAAAAAAAATTAGGCAAGACGTAGTGGGTAAAATGTTATAAATAGACACAGCTACATACCACTACCAGATTGCAAAATTAAATACCTTTGTACTATTGTTTATGCTTCTGGTCACTTACATGCAAAGGATTTAAACAGAAACACAAAGGTCTAAAACATTAGGAGAGATTTGAGTCTACTGAGGATGGGAAAATAAAAACATATTGTTATACCTAACTTTCAAAATTAGAAACTAGAGGGGGGGAAATGTAATCATTTTGTATTTTTGAAAGGTCTAACTGTTTCAATGAAAAGATAGCTCAAGTGTAAGGGAAACAGTTATGCATTTGCCATAACTCTGTTTAAGTTAGAAATGAAAATATTGCTAACCATCAGGGGGTTACTTTCCTTTCCCACAAGAAACTGGAACCATAATAGTTTCAAGACAGGCTTTGAAAGTTGCATGGAAATGTGTCTATGCCACAAAAACGGTGATCTTTCTGTTGTCTTGTGGTACAGTTTAAAAGTCACATTCTTAAGTGCCTAAAACCACTTTAGTTGCTCTATGTTGTTGATATTACAGGCATATGACTGACATATGTAACACAGAAGATACTCGCCCTTTCCATGTTGTAACTGGAAGTCCCAAGGGTACTACATGGCAGCTAAATTCTTCTGAGGACATTTTGGTACTTATTTTCCACTAGATGGACTGGTTTGCTGGTATCCCTAAAGCATTTTGAAATAGAACTTAATCACAGATTATTGTCTTTGAGATGTATCTATAGATTTTTTTTTTTTGGTTCTCTGTGGCAACACAAAAGAAAAAAAAAAGGAATTCTCTCCTTATTCTCTGTTTCTACCTCTCTCCTCCCTACCTAGTTGATATTTGCTAATACAAAGCTTTTTTACCAGGATAGGTTTTTACTCTTTTGCATCACAAACTGGTCGTGGTCAGAGGCAGTATATTGGTATTCCAAAGAGTGTAAGGAATCTCTCAGGGTTTGAGCAAGACTTCAAGACAAGAAGGAATCTTTTCTCATTAGAAGTGGCTTGGACTTTTGGGATTTTTCCAGCTTTCTTTGAAACACAATGCTTCACCTATTTTTTCCTTACATGGGAACTTTTCTTGTGGTCTCTTGGACCTAGGAAAATGCTATTTTCTCATTTCCTTCACCAGACACTCTGGTTATTCTTTATGTTGATCTTTTGTAGTGGTTTTTTGTTTGTTTTTTGTTGATCTGAATGCTGTGTTAAGCAGGCAAGATGTACACACCAAGGGCATTTTGGGAAGGTGGCTGCAGACCACTGGGCTCAATGTCTATGTGATTCCTGCTGCCCAAAGCATTTCATAAGGCACATCCAGCACTGTATTTCCGTGACCTGCACCTGGTCACACCTTAGCAAAGTGAAGTCAATGCAAAACTTGACAAAATTGCTTGACAAAAGGTAGTTTCCCAAATGAAATATAGCCTGAATTTAAACCAGATTAATTTGTGATCTTTGTGATCCAAATCCAAGCTCCTCATGACGTTTATTGGTTGGTAGTAGTACCCATGGTGATTTTTCTTCATTTGCTACCTCTGATGCTGAGATTTTTTAGTGTGGAAAACAGCTGCAGATCACTCAGATCAGTCCTTATTCATGAATACATCCTATTGATGAGCATAGCTTGACATTTACAGGGTCTAGATGTCCATCTTTCTGGATGAGGCTCTCAGCATTGACATCAAAGCATTCTCGTCTTTGACCTCGTTGGCAGATGTCTGTATCTGCGTCTTATGATCACATAGACTTTGCTACTCCCTGTCAGTGTCAGTCTCTTGGTTTCATAAAATGTTTCATTCATTGAAGCCTGCCGATGTCAATATGGTAGGGAAATTTGTCAGAAGCATGTATAATGCATTCGAAGCCTGAGCCCAGGAAGGTTTAGGCCTGTGGAGGAAAAGATATGACACCGTACTGACCTGAGACTGAAACTTCTGAGACCTTGATTTATTAAAGTGTCCTCTGCCCCTTTACATTATTAATGCCCAGTTTTCCACATCCAGGGGCTGTGAAGTGCAGGTGCAATGGACAAGTCTTTGCAACTTGTTCTTTCCTGTCCCTGCATTCCTGCCTTAGTGCCTGGTTTGCAAACAGAAAAGGTTGACTCCCACATTTAAGGCAGCTGTTTCTTACATACCTGTTCCATGATAAAAGCACATTTGGTGGTAGCTACACAAGTAGTCTGGTCATAGCCAAGATGCTGTAGCCTAAACTACGGCATTATGACTCAATAAAATGCTTCATTTGGACATGAATGTGGTTTCTGAATAAAAACTAAGAGTCACAATATCTTTAAGGAAAGTTATGGTTACACATTTCATCATAAGTGTACATTTGTATTTAGAGCCCTATGTTCCATCATATTACCTTTTGGAATAATTGTCATAGTAATAGAAAATGAAATATATCACTATGACCACCGCCAAGCTGAGCCTAAAACTAATACAGTTTAGTTTTGCTAGTAGAGTTTGAGTTCTCATTCTAGTGTTGAAAGAGCTAATATGGGATAATTTGTAACTGTGAAAACTAACATCATCAAATATGATAGATAAAAAAGGTGGGTTTACATGAGGTCAACTGGGAAAAAAATTGAAGAAAAAGTTTTATTATAGTGATGTTTATTTCTTTGACACGAATTATTGCTTTTCAATAATTTTAAATTTGTCAAAGAAGCAAAGACGGGAAATTTATAAATTCAGATACTTTATTTACACAACAGTTATCTGGAGTTTTTACACTGGGAATCATACTTGGAGATTTGCGTATTTCTTAAAATAGACTTCTTAGGATTCTTGTTTGCCCATAGTGGCAGAAATTATACTGGAATATTCTTAGTCACCTTTCTGTAGCTCTACTTAGAAGAGAATTGAAAAGACTCATAAAACAATAGAATATGCCAATTTTTTTTTTTTTTTTTTAGTGTGCAGCTCTCATTCAATCAGAAATTGAAGAGGCACTAAAGAGGCACTATTAGTCAGTAATATTGTTTCCATCCTTTCTCACAACATCATGTACATGATATGGTTTAAAAACATTTCTTATATCAGGTGAAGTGGAATTAGGTGTTCCTAATTAGGAACACCTCCCAGGAAGCTGTACCCTCCTAAACCTATTAAAGATTATTTTGGCTAAGAGTAAGGCATTGTGCTAAAAATTTGCGAATTGATCCCAATATCATGTCATAGAGGCCACATTATGACCTCTGAAAGTTTTGATAGTAATGGGACAGGACACATTGTAAAAACCAGTGCAATAACATATTTTGCCATTTTCACTGTCTTTTCGGATGCTATCAAGGAATTCACTTAAAAAGTTTTTCCATGAGGATCATGGTTTTATTTGTTCTTTAACTTAGTATATAGTTCACATTTTGAAAGTTGCTCTGTGCCACAAGAAAATTAATTTATGCAAAATAAAATGGCTATTCCTTATTTTTCTTAATAATCCATTTAATAATGGGTAAAGAAAATTATTGGCATGGAGGCTAGAAGTATGGTATCAAGTAAAGAAAGCATTTTATTGATATTTCACTTATTACACAGATTTCTCCTGACTGACAGAAAAAAATTGTGCAACAAATGCTGCATAATAATTAGTTATGCAGCACGAAAGAAAGAGCTTAATTTTGACTAGTAACAATGTCACTAGAAAACAAGCAAAACATTAATGAACAATGACTTTTTCAAACATGCCAGACTGGGAAAAGAGTGTGGTTTTGACTCTCCTTGCAAATGCAAACAGTCATGGGAAAACTGTAGCTTTCAGTATGACCCACTCTAATGCTTCTGATTTATAACTTTGTTGTTGCAGCATTAAACTCATTCTGTTATGTATTAAACAGATTTGTGCCATTTGCAAATGCCTGCTATGGTCACAGAAACTGGTCACAGAAAGAAGCTATAAGCCCATTCCAGTATGAGTTTCCTAGACCTATTAATTTGCTGAGTAGGTTTGGAAGATTTCCTAATTACTACTTAGTGTTTTGCAATAGTCATTAAAACCTCCTACTACATCTGTAGAGCACATGATTGGACAAAGATACAAAGTGAATGTGTAAATATATATGTTTGGGGTTTTTTTCAACCTACCTTTCTATATGATAGTTGATGTCTGTCAACCTTTTTGTAGCTTTACCACAATTTTTGCTTCCTTTGGTGTCTTCCATTGTACTAGGCATATACTTATAATGATATATATGATTGATCTTTTTAGGTTATTTTATTGATATCTCAGAATATTATTAATTAGTATTATTTAGATACATTTGCCAGCTTGCAGAGATCCAGAGCTGGTTTTTTAAAGCACTTGTGTTAGTATACATATGCATGAGCCAAAGACTCACTTGGCCAACTGGGAAATGCCAGAGAAGCAAGAATAAAACAGAACTAAAAGGAGAACTAAGACTAAAAAAATTCTTCTGCAACAAAATTCATCTCAGACTCAGACAGAGATTAATTTTTGTCAGCATGTGCTGTCTTGTTTCAGGCATGTTAAAGATCTAGAGTGGATTTTTTTTTTTTTTGTTACTTTTAAGTTTTGGAAGATTTCGTGGCTGTTAGAAAAGGAAAGTAGGGTTTAGAGCTGACAATTAATTAAGACAAAGAAGTGGAAAACTCTGGTACATTGTGGCAAAGTTTTCAATAGACTTCAACCTATAAATTTATCAAGGGTAGTGGTATTAATTCAGCAGGGGAAGAAGTGCAATATAGGAGAAGGGGAATGTTGCCCAGGAAGGTTATTTGGCTGGGTTTATTTGAACTCACATCTGACGTGTTTACAGCTCTCCTTTCCCCATTTAGAAAATAGTACTGCAAGGGCTTAAAATATAGTAGCAATTATACAGCCTGTGTATGGGTACACATCAATCCCAACACAAACTGGAGCACTACAAGTCTGAAAATTTCATCAAGGATCAAAGACACATCATGGATATCAAAGCAGTTGCATTCTCATGAACAGCTGCATTCTCTTGCACAGTTCCATCTAAGTGGATCCCAATATCACTGTTTAACCCCACTGAAGCTCTCCTGCTTTCCAGCTTTTCTGGATACTACCATTTTCATGGAGGTCAGGAAAGAGACATTTACAGGTATCTGTATGACAGTAATCCAGGAAATTAATGAAGTGGAGTTTCACTGCTTTAAATTTTAGTGTAATGAGTGAATAGTGTTATGCTAATCTACACAAGTTGTGCTTCTAGACCTAGACTTTGAATAAATATTCCGGCGAGCATAAGAAAGAGATTACTATTTTTCCTAAGGCATACACACACACTTTGCTTTCGATTCAGCAAGAGTACTGTGGATGTTACAGAATACAGGATTTCACCTTTAAACACTTTACACATGTATGAACAGATACAACCAAGTTTATTTGTCCTCAGCTTTGAAACTTCCACAGCTTTGTAAGCATTGTAATAGTTACAGTTCAAGAGAGGGAAAAGCAGTAAAAAAATCCTACCTTGTCAAATTTTTTCTGAGGTCTAATACTGAGATTTATAAGTGTGTTTCCTAGTAGAAGGTAAAGATTAGGGCTTGTACTATGATCTTTTTGTGAAAACATAGGAAAGTAGCTCTTGTGAGAGTTGTGGCAGTGGTTCAGAGATGAAATATATGTGATCAAGTGTTGCTTGTTTTTTAACATGTGATAATTTTGTATACTAAAATACAAAGACCATTTAAGTATATTAACCATTAAGAAATTCTTCAGCTTTCCACAAAAAAGGGAAAGGGAAAAAAAGGAAGAGGAAGGGGGAGGGGAAGGGGAAGAGGAAGAGGAAGAGGAAGAGGAAGAGGAAGAGGAAGAGGAAGAGGAAGAGGAAGAGGAAGAGGAAGAGGAAGAGGAAGAGGAAGAGGAAGAGGAAGAGGAAGAGGAAGAGGAAGAGGAGGAGGAGGAGGAAGAGGAGGAGGAAGAGGAGGAAGAGGAAAAAGACATTTAACTGAAAGAGGGTAGATTTAGATTACATATAAGAAAGGAATTCTTCACTGTGAAGGTGGTGAAGCACAGTCACAGGTTTCCCAGAGAAGCTGTGGATGCCCATCCCTGGAAGTGTTCAAGGCCAGGCTGGATGGGGCTTTGAGAAACCTGGTCTACTGGGAGTCCATGCACATGGCAGGAGGATTGGAGGTCTATTCCAACCCTAATCTTTAGGTCTATTCCAACCCAAACCATTCTGTGATATTATGATTCTCTGAAAATAGAAGAAACCCTATACATAAGGAGAAAAATACCAGTACTTGATCGAAACAAATAATTCAGTTATACCCCAGAATACCTTTTCTTTGAAGAAAGCAGACTCCTAGACCATGTTCTTGTAAATCCCAGTGACAGATGGGCATGTGAAAGGGATAAAACATACTGATTTTAAATAGTCTTAATCAGTTTTGTGTTTCGGTTTTGTATGCTTGGATTAAGGCAATCTCATTTCTCGGACATGTTTTACTTACTATCTAGCTAGCGCAGCAGTAAACCTGCAGTCCCTACTATTCTAAAAAATTTGAGAGTGATATGCTTATGTAGATGATAAACTTTTTTCAAAATGTTTGGCAGTAGATTCTAACCAAATATTATGAATTTCCAGGTGTTGCCTGGAGTGGTATGAATTGTAAATTTTTTAAGGAAAAATATTTTAAAATTTCTCATTTGTGTTGACAATGGTCCTTAGTGAAGGAACTCACCCTTTCTTGTTAAACTAATTATACCCACTCCCCCCAAGCATATTTATTCACTTCATAAATGTATGGATTAATTTTCTACCTGTTAGTTGTGGAAGTAAAGATTTGTAAGAGTTTACCTTGAAAAATTTGCTACACTTATATTCAACTATCCCCAGGCAAATATCTGCAATGCTGTTAAATGAATCTATGCTAGCCTCTACAGTATGGAGAAAAGTGTCATCAAATAAATATTTCAAATATTGAAGTGGAGTATCTTGCTCTTTCAAGTGTGGAACAGTACTTTTTTCTAGGATGCCAGATGGAAATATTATAATTCAAGCCAAATTTGACAGGAATTTCTTGCAATGCTTCCATTTTCAGAAAGCAAACAGAGTCTATCTGTAATCATAGTTCTTCAAAAGTGCGACTTCAGTAAAATCCACCGAAACGAGCAATGGTTCTTGTACCACAACACCACAAACAAACAAGATCAAAGCACATCAAATTAATTGAAATAACAAGACTTAATTGTAAAAGTCAGGTGTGACTCACTCTTTATTCTGTAGTTCCCATTTTTTATCAGAGATTTTCAAAATAAATACCTGAATCCACACCTTGGCCACTCAAGGCCAAGTCTTTTCACTAAGTTTAGATCTAATCCTCTTTTCACAGAGGCGCAAGGCATTGTCCTCTGACAGACATGGCTGTACCTTAGTTTACATGTTATCCAACACCTACTGAACCAGTGTAAATAATATGATCATAGCTAAGACAACTTTATCTACTTAAATTCGTGCAAGCAAATAACTAATGAAGTGTTCTGTCTTACCAAAAAGAATTTTTTTCTTATTTTTAAGAAGTAGCATTGCTCAATGAATCTTTATTTTTTTCTTTTAACAATTTCTCCTCCATTAAAGGCTGTTAAGCCACAGAAACTGGATCAGAAGCGTAGCAGTCTCAGTAACAGTAAATGAAGTGCTGTAAGCTTACATCAGACTAATTAGTCTGAGTGATAAAATACAGGGAAAAACTTTTCAGGTTGCTTTGTGAAAGGCAGTTTGCTTAATTAAGCCAACCACTAATTGTTAAATATTTTTCAGGCATTAACAGAGCTGTGCTGATGGTAATTAAATTTTGATTTTAGTGGTATTTGCAGGGATTAAGTCACAATCTGCTGAGGCGCTGAGGTTAGTTAATATTCACTTCACTGCCACAGCTGTCCTCCATTACATTACAAAGGACAGGAAAAGAGACAGCAGAATAGGGTGAAGTAATGAGAAAGTTATTCATTCATTTGAACTGGCTCCACACTGTACAGTCTTATACAAATGGATCTGATCTGCATGACACACAACTAGGCATTAAATCTGATTTAATTTGATACAATAAAGGGCAGAGTAAGCTCTAAATGTATTTTTATTTTTATACATAAGCACTATGCAATGTAGCAAAAAATATAATCATGTGATTATCACGTTTCCATTCAAGTAGTATTTCTTGTTAGCCCGATAGGAGTCCACAAGGAGTGTAAAACAGTTCCTGCTAAACCCTTATTTCTTCTATGTGAGTGTGAATGAATCCTTCACATTTCTGGATTGTGAATTTTTGTTCCTGATAGAATATTTACTGGAAAGATCAATGTTTTGCCTTCTTTTTCATGTGGGTTATATGAGGGTGCCACGCATTTGTAGCAACTAAACAGGGTTTGAGTCTTACAGCTGCAACAGGGAGAAGTTAGTCTTGGTGGTTTTTCTACACCAACAGTGTTTTACTCACCATGATGTCCTTTTGCAAAGGTAATGTCCTGGGCTTGGATTGAAATTACTTCATGTTTACAAAAAATGCCAAAGCCAGCAACTGTACAAAGCCATATAAAATTGTTCCTCTCCATCTCATGGAGTGCCTTGAATGCTCTTCATTGTATTTAATCCTTCTTCCTTGAGCAGCCTCAGAACCTTCAGTCACTATTGATACTCTCAGCCTGGTCTTAAAATTACCAGGATGAGTTAATAGGAATAAAATCTAATCTCTCTCCTCCTAAGAATGTGCCAGACTGGCCCTAATTCTCTGACTGGGCACAGACTAATCTGCCTTCTTTTTTTGTGGATGTGGAGAGCTGTCCTGGAGAGAGGTTGCACCACTGGGATACAGGATAGTTATAAGTATGACCTGATTTCCTTCTGGAAGGCAGAGGCTACACCAGGTACTATAAGGCCCTTATGGTGGCTTTAAAGCCGGAGTCTGGCCATGCTTCTGTCACTCCATTAGAGCAAAGGAACCCTCAGGATATCAAAGTATTTGTCACAGTCATCTTTTTTTCCCCTCATTTTCTCCTGGCTGTTGTTCCAGCAGAATTTTATGTCACTTGATTTTATTTTCCAACCCTGTCTTGAAAGTTGTGCCTTTCCTACTTTTTGACGTTTACTCATCAATCTGTTTCAGACCGAGTAGCTGGTTAAACTCCTAAAACTTAAATACAAAGACATATGTTCCTCTTTACTATAATGTCTACCATAAATTTCATTATTTTAATTCAAGCTTCTCAAGGGAGTCTTTTTTTTTATTTTAGAGAGAACATTACACCAAGAAAATATAAACTGAGTCATTCCCAAAAACTTCTACAAGTCCTTTCAGTAATCTTCTTCTAAATGTAATTTCTGAATCATAACACACTGAGAGATGGGGTTTCTTTGCTATTTCCTGTAGTCCTAATGAGACTTATTTTCTCCATCAGCTAAGCTGGTTTATGCTTGAATTTAGGAGAAAGTACTGTATTTATATCATATGAACACATTGTATTAGGACAAGATGTCATCAGCAATCCTTTTTGTGTGCATTATCACACATCTCGTGTTTCAGCTAAGTAGCTGAGAGATTACTGGTGTGAATAAATTTATGGATGCAGATAATTTTTGCAGAATCAAGACATGAGGCTGGATAATGGAAGTCACAAAATCAGTAATATTGCCATGCCTTCAAAACAAATGGAAAGCTAAAGAGTGCCTTGTTCAAACAAATATTTCTGCTAATTATGGTAAGAAACACGTGAACATTTCCAAAAAATCTTGAGACAGGAATGGATTTATGTTTATTTGTATTATATTTCAAAGTTTTCTCAAGTACAAAGATATGTCTTTAAGGAAGATCTTTTCAATAGCTATCTAACAAGTCATATTGAAGAAAAATGAATATTACAGAATATAATTCATACCAGAACTGTATAACATAGGTAAATGAACAATAAAAATGATAAATTGGGCAATAGAAAAGATTACAGAAATAATGCTTTCACATATTGGGCATTCATTAAATTGACTTTCCAGGGTAATTACTTTAACATTTCTGCCTCTGATTCAGCACAGGCTTTTGGATCATTAAAACAGATAGTAAATATTACTGGGTTTCAGAACCTACTCTTGCAGACCTCTTTCCTGGAAACTCAAGAACCGTGTCAAAGCCTTTGCTGAAGGCTGGGTTTCTTCTGTAAATCCAGATTTCTGGACTGAAAATTGAGTTCACCAATAACATTTTTCTTTTTCAAACCCTGCTCTTTCTATGAAGACTAGTAAATCCTCTCTTTTGTGTAGAGTGAAATAACTTTAAATAGTATACAAAAATTAGGAATGAATTAACATAGAGTGATTCATACTTATACTTTGATTTGTGTGTATTATGATGAGACCTAAATGTAGGATGCATTAAAACAGGTCATTCCAAAGACACCAAGTTTTTTTAGCAATTCTGCTTTAGGTGGAGTTGCCATTTGATATTAAATATGTCTGGCTAACAATTTTTGTTAAGAATTTTCTCTTGAGAATGTTGAAGTTCCTAGCAGTTCTGCTATTGCTATGAATCCATCTTTGTTATTGCATCTTCCATCTTTCATTGATTAGTACAACTTAAACTGAGTTGAGTGCTTTAAGGACTTTCGAAATTTACATATGCAAATTTAGTTTGGGGAAGCATTCTTTCAATTTTTATTATCTGGCAGTCTGATACAAGAGAATTCCTGCAATCTTAAATTTGCATTTTTTTTTTAAATTTCTCACTTAGGTTTATAAACACATATATATAAAAGTTAATCTGCTCCTGAGATACGGTAGCTTTCCCTTTGGCCAAACCTAGGGAATAACACATACCACACCAAGGCATGCCTTATGGGGAGTTTTCACTTGGATTTACCTGTCTAGCAAGCAGGATATTCAGGAAAAAATTGGCTAAGGACCTGAAATTTAGAATTATTCTCTATAAACCAGTAAAACAATGCACATTGCACCTTCCTTATCAATAAAGTTTTAAAAATCTTATCAGACTAAGGACACTGACACTGATCTGGCAGTCTAATGTTTCCTCCCAGAAATATATTTTAACACAGTGCTACTTACTATGGGATGCCATTGCTTTACAAGGTGACAAATATAGCTCAAGACACCAGAGCCCAAAGCACCAAGTCAGATTGCAACAGCTCTGTTATGGAGAACAGAATAGATGTATGGTTGTTAAAGATACTAATCTGATCTTTAAAATTTAACAGGGATACACTGGCAGAAGAATTGCTGCTTCTTATTCAGGCTCTGATCCATTAATGTGTTAAACCCATACTTGTTTTGAAATAAGAAAAATCCAAGGGGTAGTTGGACAGCCTAAACCTGAGCAGATACTTAGATTTTTTCCAGCTTAAGACTTCAAGAACTGGTTATACCACCAAAGACCTTATTGATATGGACATATAGAGGAAGTGGATAATAGAACTACAGCTTTTTAGTACTGTGAAATGTATATTTCTCTTCTCATAACTGTGTTACACTCTTACATAATTCATCACCCAGTCCCTTGGATTAGTAGATTAGTAGAACCTAAGCTTATTCCTACTCAGATCCTTGATCATAAATAAGAATTTGAGGATATTTATATATATCTATAGGGTTAAGTAACCCTTATCCATCACTTTAATTAGCATATTATTCTCTTATTGATTTACTTTTAGAATTGCTTTCTTTTTTCTCATCCCAATTTCATTAAATCAAATACATATCCTATTGAGACTAAAAATTTCCAGCATAGCACAACACTTCCAACATTTTTATCTGTAGCTTAATCTTTTCCTCTTTTCTAAGCCATTTAGTTCTGAGTAGCTAGATGGATACTATCTTCTACATTTTCCTGCATCTGAAAGCATGTTTTCAGATCAACCTGCAAGAGTAATGTAGGGTAAAATTGTGGTTTACTATGACTTTGTATAATGGATTCAAGCTAGAATATTTTAACAAGTTATAGTTCCTCAGTAAAAACTACCTGTGAAAACTATCACAGATCACATAAATATAGTAACCGAACAAATGCAAGTGTTTTCAGCAACAAAGGCAAGGAAAGACAGTGTGCTGATGTCACTTTGTATGTGAGGGGGCCATTTAGTGTTGTCTGAAAACAAAACATAAGATGCCACCCTGCTTTTCTGTGTTGTCCAATTGTGTTTCCAGGGATATTTCTCTCATTGGCAATGCCAGGATTAGCACTGGTGTCTTTTCACTACCTAAAAATGCTCTTGCTCATCACATACCCTACAAAAAAGCACAGCTGAGAAAGTACTGTCCTGAAAATTATGTGACCAGAGGATGTGGAGAACACGGAAAGGGGAGTACTGCTTTTATTGGTAACAGCTTAGGTAAAATGCCGATAAGATTACAGACTTAGTGTAGGTAAAAAATGGGGAAAAAATAGCTTATAAGTGAGCAATTAATTTTCATTATGTCTCTTCTATTATTAACACTTCAGCTGATATTCTTTTCATGACATATCTCTATGTATACATTAAAGAATAGCATTTATAACGTAGTCTGCAAAGGAATATTCCATTTAATAGTGAAATATTCACAGCAGAAAAGTAATTTAATTCCAAAGTCTGCATAGACAAAGTATGTCAGG
Source organism: Acanthornis magna (assembly GCA_036785705.1). Taxonomy (NCBI): domain Eukaryota; kingdom Metazoa; phylum Chordata; class Aves; order Passeriformes; family Acanthizidae; genus Acanthornis; species Acanthornis magna. Next base: position 7,371 of record JAWUZG010000107.1, on the reverse strand, counting down.
TATATGTATTCAGATCATGGATATTTGCAAGACTTCAGTATAGGGTAAGCAGCCCTTTGTCAGAAGTCCGGTGTTTTTCAATGTAGAATGATCTCTGCTCGCCCAGCTCGTGTACTGCTACAACAGAAGTCACCAAACCCTCTTCTCTGAACAAAAAATATGTGAAGCCAGGTTTTACACAACGCTTTCCCTACCTTAGTCTCATCTTTTCATCTTGCTCTAAGTCAAAGGGAACGACTGAGAGAGTAACATATTGCTGCATCCCTTTTTCCTGATGTGGGGGTCTATTTCACTTTCAACTATTTCACCTTTCCTCACACCCTTTTGTTAGGTGTCTACTAGGAAAAATATATCAACCTGCTTTCAACTCCAGTGGCTGCTAAAAAACAGTTGGGGCTTCTAAAATCAGGCTGAAAAAATATTTTGTTCTAAATCAAGACCTATTCTCCAAGTCATCACAAGGAGGTTGGCTGTAATTATGCTGTGTTTTATAACAGATTTCCATGTAAACAAAAGAAAAAAGGAAATTATCTCAAGTATTTACTCATGTCTATAAAATGCATGAAGGTATATAGTGGTTCAAGTCTCATGACAATGATATTACCTCTGGCTGTTCCTCCATGCAATGTAAATGTATTTTTTGGCCAAAACCAATATAAGTTATGTGGAGGCGAATGCATATCACAACATAGAATTTCATCTCTCGTGCCTGTACTGATGATTAATTAAATAGTCAACATTTTAAAGTATTTTCTTTATTTTGATCAAAAGTGTAAAATTCAGTATTCCGATTTCATACATCCAAGTATTGTGTAGGTCCCTAATGAGGTTGCTTTCCTCACAAGAATTCCATAAAAAATCAGAGGACAGTCATGTTTCTAGAGTGTCAGAATGAGATCTGCTGTAACCAGCTTAAGCTCTGAGATTCCTTAACTTAAGAGAGGACAGATTCTCTACCAGGGAGTTTCCAAGATGTTCAGCTTCTTCTTTTTCTTAGTAAAGAGGGTATTAGGAGTTTTCTTTAAGGGCGCTGAATGGGTTCCATAACTCTTACATGGTATCAGACTCTCTGCATGTTTTTCCAGCCTAATTGAAGCAGGCAGATGTTGTAGACGCTTAATAAAGAAGGCGACGATGAGACGAAGGGTGGTGGGAGGAAGACTCCTTCCCAAGCTCTCCTTTATTGAGGCTGAGGGTTGGTGGTGATCGGGAGGGAGAGCAGGGGAAGGAGGACCACTGCGATGGCGATGGAATGGCAGAGTGGCCCCAACTGCCTGAGAGCAGCCGGTTAAACAGTGAGGGAATTAGCCAATGAGGAAAGAGGGAGAGGGCGGTGCAAGCATACGGGAACCAATGAGAACATAAGAGGGAGGGGTACAATTCAAATCAACCAATGATATACATAACTGACAAGAAGGTTCAGGAAGGATGGGCGGATCCTGAGCCCTGGGCACGCCCTTACCCCACAGTCCAGGGGTGGACCCAGAAGCTCCTACCCCAAAGCCCACCCAGGCAAGGCTCCCCTCCTGAGGAGCTGGCACCAGCTTGGGAGGCGGAGGCAGCATAGGGGCAGACCGCCACATCTCCCCCTTTTTTACTAACTAAAACAGAAAGAAGGTGCCCCAAAAATCTTCTCTGCTGTGACCTGAATTTCTCTTTTTAAACTTCACTATGATTTGCAGGCCTGAAAACCCTAATAGTAAAACCAACCTGGGGGAAAGGGGAAACACGACGCCAACACCCCACGATGCTTTAGGGGAGCCCGACATTCGACCCGACGGTGACATTCCATGACGCATTTGAACTAAAACTTCGGGCCCTAACCCTGGCCCAAAACCCAAGTGCCGACAGGACTCCTTCAACTGTCGCACTGGGAAATATCTAAGTGCTGGCAGGAGCCCTCTCCACTGCCACGCACAAAAAAGCCTTCCTGGCTACCACATAAAAGTCCAAAGAGGCGTCCGTGGTAATGTCCTTAACAGATGCCGAGCTCAGGGTGCTTCCACGGCAGTGTTCTGGCACTCACGAGGGGGTCGGTGCAGGTCAGTGCTGCTTCCTTAATGCCTGAAGTCTCTGGCTCCCGGACTTATGCCTGCCCGAGGTTCCCTGGCCTCCCGACTCCCCACTGCCGGAAGGTCGCAGGCCTCCGGACTTACTGCCGCCGAGCAGTCAGCACCCTAGGCATGGGCTTACAGCCTGAAAGCAACCTTCTTAAAATAAAACATACAGAGATTAAAAGCGACAGGGTTGCTGGCCTCCAGTCTTATCGCTGCCCGAGGTACCCTGACCTTCCGGACTTACTGCGGCCTGGGGTTTGCGGACCCCAGGACTTACGGCCGCCGGAGGGTTAAAGGCCTCAGGACTTAACGCCGCCGGTGACTCAGCATACGGGAAAGGGGTAGGGATGCAAATAAAATTCTCGGCTTCCCCCGATTCTCCATCGGTAGTTCCATCCAAGGGGGGATCGTGGGAACAGGAAGCTCCTTCCACCGGGGAGGGGCCAGGACCGGAAGTGGTGAAGCCCCAGGATCCACCCCGGGGCCCACCCACCTATCCTGGGCCTGCCCAGGGGGAGGGGACAGGGAAGGGAAGGGAAGGAGGATGGGATTATGGGAAGGAGAAGCACATGGCCGACACCATCTTGTGCCTTGTGGTGGCGACCCCCGAGGAGGCACCATCTTAGAGGCGACAAGATGATCATCGACCCGGGAAAGAGGGGGACAAACTGGGGAAGGACAACGTAAATCACTAACAAAATGCAACCTACTAATGTAAGTTTCAAACGTAAAGCAGGCATCAAATCAATAATTCAAACGAAAATCAGGGCCTCCACTCCACAGCTTCTCTCCAAAAAAAGGCACCGGTGCTGGGTCCTCGTCGTCTGGCGTCTACGTGCGCAGGATCTTTTCCAAAGAGTCCCTTCCCTGCTGCAGGATCCACGTTACCTGGGTCCCGCCGCAGGGTCTGGACCCCTCAGGGCGCATTCTCCACCACTTGTTGTAGACACTTAATAAAGAAGATGACGATGAGACGAAGGGTGGTGGGAGGAAGACCTAACAGAATTGAAATAATGAAAATACTCTAGTAATTGCAGCTCTGTGGTCTATGGTAGGCTGCAGTAGAATCTGGTGCTAAAGAAACATTGGAGAGCTGTGGCGGTCCGTCCCTATGCTGCCTCCGCCTCCCAGGCTGGTGCCAGCTCCTCAGGAGGGGAGCCTTGCCTGGGTGGGCTTTGGGGTAGGAGCTTCTGGGTCCACCCCTGGACTGTGGGGTAAGGGCGTGCCCAGGGCTCAGGATCCGCCCATCCTTCCTGAACCTTCTTGTCAGTTATGTATATCATTGGTTGATTTGAATTGTACCCCTCCCTCTTATGTTCTCATTGGTTCCCATATGCTTGCACCGCCCTCTCCCTCTTTCCTCATTGGCTAATTCCCTCACTGTTTAACCGGCTGCTCTCAGGCAGTTGGGGCCACTCTGCCATTCCATCGCCATCGCAGTGGTCCTCCTTCCCCTGCTCTCCCTCCCGATCACCACCAACCCTCAGCCTCAATAAAGGAGAGCTTGGGAAGGAGTCTTCCTCCCACCACCCTTCGTCTCATCGTCGCCTTCTTTATTAAGTGTCTACAACAGGCAGATAGGGTTTAATTCTTACGCTCTTCTCCTGGAAAGAGGAAAATTTGAAAAAAGCTGAGATATTGTTATGAACAGAGAAACTTATTTCCCACCCCATCTTACTCTTTCACACCTATGCAACTACCCCATTTCTGCTCATTTTTTGTGACTCATTTGTTGTGCTGAGAAGTTGTACTAACTCCTGATTTTAGGACACAAGTATGGTGTTCTCTGATAAAGCTTCAGATGAGCAAAATTGCAAGTATGAGAATCACTGAAGAGTAGAGAGACACACCCTTTGAGTCTGGAACGATTATAAGAGCAACATTGGAATGTAATTAGAGTTTTCCATAATTAAACCTTAAAAGCTGCTATTAATTTTGTTGCTCCAGCAACAACAATCTAATGAAAGAGGAGAAAATTGCCAAGCACAATCATGGTTTGCACAAAGAAAGAAAAGTGGAAGAATAGTCAAATTTACATTTGCAGAAATGATTCTCAACTAGTGTAGTGCACAACACTACTGTGTTGCTCTGAAGACCTTTGCCACCAAGATAAGGCCCTTTACCCTGTTTTAAATATCAGTTAGGAATCTCAGAAAATTATATTCTGGAGGGTAACACTGATTTTCTTCTTTAAAATACTGTGAGGGGAAAAAAATGTTGATGACAGGCTACTGAATGCGCTTGGTGCAGCATGCTCTGTCTGTCTAAACTGTAGCACGAGTAATGCAAGGTTACTGCAGGAAGTATGTTGTAGTTATAAGCGCCTGGCTGTCCCGGCTGGCCTCGCCCGAAGCGCTAGCCCTCAAGGCTCTCACAGCTTTGCGTGGTTGGCTCACGCTGAGGTGGGGCCACCCTCGGAAAGGGACCAACGAGGTGCCCATGAAACAAGAGGGGGAAGAGGCAGAGGGTGCAGGAGGGGTCTCCCCCGTGGTGCCCTTTATTCAGGGGTTAGGCGAGGGGATTCAGGAGGGAGAGTAACGGAGGAGAGAGCCTGGAAACTGCCCCCAGGCAGCTGGTTATACAGGAGGGGCACAACCAACAGGGACAGGGACAAGGGGAGGGTACAAAGCTCCGGGGTCCAATAAAACTATATGAGGGAGGGGTAGAATAACTTATAACCAATAACACTTCAAACGGAACAGAACCTTCGGGAAGAGGGGTTTGGTCCAAGACCCTGGGCACGCCTCTCTTCCAGAACAGGGGTGGATCTTAGACCCCTGAGTCCTCCCCTAGTGGGGATCCTCCTTCAGAGGAGGTGGAGCTGGAACGAGAGACAGCTGCAACCAGGGATGGACCTCCCACACCAGTACACATTTCTTATTGGATATCAGGGAAAATAGATGTGTTAAATCCATGTAATTTGATAGCACATACATCACCACTGCCCTAGAGACTACTGAATCATAAGGATCATAAGGCTACATCTTTAGCACAGTAAAAAAATATTTCTCATCTTTTCTCTCAGAAAATTCTGTGTAAATGAGTGAGGGATTGGAAAAAAAGCTTGTAAATCAAGTATTAAAACAACAGGCAAACTACAGTGTTGCTGCAGAGACACAAGGTATATCCTTTTATTTCATGCCGTTTTATTTTAAGTGCCCCTCTACCCCTAATATTTTTAGTACCAGTGTTAAATTACAGTAGCACTCTTAGGGAAATGCATGTGAGATTCACATGAATAGCAAGTACATTCATTATGATCAGTGCTGAATTCCAAATGAGAATAGCTCCACTCTTTCTTTTTTTTTTTCTTCTCTGTGTTAACCTTCAAGGCAAGTCAACACATTTCAAACATCCCAGCCTGATTTTAATTTGGAAAACAGTCTTAAATATACCACTGCCAAGTCAGATCGAATCAAAGCCGTGAGGAATGAAGGCAAGGAGGAGGAGGGGAGGCAGGACTGCCACAGCAAGGAGACACTGTGTGAGAAAGAGAGGTGAAAATGAGAGCTAACATCAGCTCCCCCGGGGTCTGCTGTAATCAGCAGACAAATGGTCTATACTCATGGCATGTATTCATTCTGCAGCAACGGGCTGCCAACAAGAGCCTTCCTGTGTCTGTTTGGAAATAAAGTACTAGTCTTCCTCTATTCAGATGCTTTGAAACTAAAAAGAACTGCTGACAAACACTGCTTTGGGCATTTGACACTGCTTTTTGATCTAGTTAGACAGTGTAAAATGAACAAATTAGGAATCTACTACAAAAGAGTCTCAGTCTTAGCTTGCTAAAATGTCAGAGTTTATAAACTGGTTTTTTGTGTTTTTTCCCCCTCCTCCTCTCAATTGTTTAAAATCAAGAAAGTACCTTGCCATTTTTTCATACTGGCAAATAAATACTTTCTTCTGTTTCTGAATTGTCATTTTTCAGCTCATTTCTGTCCATGAAAAGGACATTAATATCACACATGCCAAATATATTTACATATTCACCATCTAGATATATTTTTAACTTGCATAGCTTCATTCTTTAGATATGTGATTTGTATTTTGAAATGTGAAAATTTTCTCTCATAATCTTTTAAAGGAATTTTCACTTTCCCAGGAGAATTCTAATGTTAATTAAATTAACTTCCTCTTTTTGTACAACAGAATACCTTTGTGTCAGTGAAATGCCCATAAACACGGCTTAACAATGACTCTTGAGCAGCACAAGTGTTCTTTTTTAAAGTACATTATTTTTCAAATGTACTTTTATCCTGACATTGTGCATTGGACACTAATGAGTTCCTCTGTGGAGTGAAGTTGCCTAACATGTTTTGAAATATCTTATGCATGCTTATGTGAAAGTCAAAAAACCTTTGAAAACACATCTCATTTGAGAGTGAGAAAAATGAGGTAGGTTGTTAACATAGAGCTAAAAGCAGACATTATACAACGGTCCCCAAGATGCATAATGAAATTAGATATTTTTTTAATTCAATGATCCAGATGGATTCATTGATGAAATAGCAAACCATTTATGAGATCACTAATACTCTAATATATAATTGCAGGATAACAGCTACTTATCCATTACATTCAGCTGTTCTGCCAGTGCTCCCAAGTTTAATTATCAGTCTGCCTCAGAAAATATATTTTTCCCTCTCTTTCTGCAACAGCTAAATCAAATTTCAGTCACAGTTTGCATTATAATACCTTATCATAAATCCACAGTTTAGAATGAATGATTATAGTCATAGGTACCTACTGATGGAAAACATTTACAATGTGCAACTGTTCCCTAATGATTCCAGCCCTGGTGGAAGAGAATGTGCAAGTATGGAAGTTCCTCACAATTTCCTCATCTGGCTGTGATAAAGAGACAGACAGAAAACAGGCTGCTCTTCGCCTGTGAGTGTCCCATTTCTAAGCAGCCTTAAAAATCTCATAACAATGTAGTCACAAAGGCACAAGGACTTTGCAAAAACGTTCCAAGCAAAGGGTCAATGGAGACAGTGAATAAAAACTGTGTGAATTTAATGAATGAGATCCCGGCTGTGTCCCACCTGCTCATTCTTTTGGATGATCAAGCCTGTGCTCACACATATGAACAACAGAAAGCAACTTGTTCTAGATGTGTTTTTTTAATGTGGTGCATATGTATGAACAGTGCAGAGGAAGGGCAGAGCATGGATTGTAGATCAAAGGAAAACATTTTTGCTTTCCCATTTTTTAGTGAATGCTGTTCTTTCAGTAGGTACTGGATTGGCAGTATCAGAGGTTGTGTTTCTGCTTAGCAAGAGGAGAGGCACAAAGGACACAGCGGAAACAGAAG